>OX579676.1:56578525-57205095 GCA_951230905.1 Cheilosia variabilis
ATATTCAGTAGTAGTTGGGGGCATGAGTTGGTGATCGCCTTTAGCGCTTCTGATGGTATCCCGTCAAGTCCAGGGGCTCTTCTGTTTTGCAGGGTTTTCACTGCTGAGCACAGCTCTTCTTCATTAAAGAGTGGTATTTCCTCACGTTGGACCAGTGTGGTGTCGAGGGGCCTAACGGGGTGAGTTGGGAAAAGCGTGTCCACAATACCCTTCATCTTTTCTTCGTCGAGAACAGGATTTCCTGTCTGGGCTCCAAGTTTTCGCATGACGATCCTGTAGCCTAACCCCCAGGGGTCGTTGTTGATGTCTCGACGGAGATCCTCCCACTTCTGTTTTTTGCTCGAAATGATGGCCTTCTTGAGCTCGGATCTTTTGCTTCTGTATTCCGATAGAGCTTCCTCCGTTGACTCTGCATGTCTTCTCCTTCCCCTTGTGACCTTGCGTCTGAGATGTAAGCATCTTCTGCGAAGCGCCGGGCAGCAGCAGTAATAGCAGACCAGAAAGTGATTCTAGAAAGACTATAGAAAGTCCCTATATACTTAGGAAAACCCGAAGAAGATGTCATTGCGTTCATAGAGTACATTGATTATGTGAGCAATAGCGACGCTCATAGGTTTCCGAATACAAGGAAACGCAATAAACACTCTGCGAAGGATATTGCAGCCCACATGGCCATTAATTAAAGCAGCCCTCATCCAGGATCATGGTGTACACGAGACTTAAGAAGAGATTCTGCAAGATTTGCATGCCATCCAAAGCAGAGACGTCCATCAACTATACATACAGGCTGAAGACATCCTCCTTAAACTTAACAAAAAAGAGTATATTAGACGTAAGTCCTATATAAAGGGTCCGCCAAATAACTTCTTTTTTTTTGAAAATGCTATAAAAAAAAACTACTGAATATTTTCTCAAATTTCTTTTTTTATTTGAAAGTACAATCCTTCCGGTTAATAATGGAAAATAATTTCATTCAAATGGCTGCCTCGGCTGGCCATGTATAACCCTACCATTAATGAAAACTTAGTTATGAACATATTTATAAATAATCTAAATGCTAATCAAGCATCTATTATTATTGCTCAAAAAATTAAAAATATAAGGGAAGCTTATGAATTATTAATTAGGTTTAAAAACCTTAGTGAAAAATCAAACCCTAACCCCAAACCAAATACAGTCAAACTTCCCTAACTCGAATCACCACTATCCAAGGTAAAAGTTCGACTTATAGAGACTTCGACTTACAGAAATTATATTTTTGTTATGGTTGTTAAATGAAACTGCAATTGTGTATACTTGTATATTTATTTTTAAATACGAAAACTTTTCACAAGTTACAGAGTATTAAAGAAATCAGAAATTAGTGACTGTCACTCGTTTGTAAATATACATTCAACGTGTTGAAGGCGTTTTCTACATCGTTCTTGGAAGGATGATGAATAATTCCTTTTACCGAACCCTCTTCATCACTTTCTGTTGCGCTTAAAATCGGTTCAACTATTTCAGAGCTATAATACTCAATAATGTGGTTATCTGTCGGAAACTGTGATGTGGAAACCTCACTGTCCACATCAATATAATCCTGAAGGGTAGCATTGGATGTTATTTTATTTACTCTTAACCTTGTTTCGTAATCATCTTCCATCAAGTTTCGGTTTTCATTAACGCTATTTAAGAATGTTCGGGATTTTCCCGAACAGTAAAATACTCAAAACAAGACAAAAAAATTGAAACAGAAACAAAAATAACCAAGCATAATCGGGGGTTTCCCCTAAAAATTCGACTTATGGAATGGTCGTGCCATAATTTTTATTCGAGTTATGGAGAAATTCGAGTTATAGAAGTTCGAGTTACGGAAGCGGAATTGTATGCAATTTGCCACCTAAATGCTGTTGACACTCGATTTAGTTCGAGTTATAGAAAATTCGAGTTATAGAAGTTAGAGTTATGGAAGTTTGACTGTAATTCAAATCAACCCCAGAGGCAATATCAAAATAATAATTTTAATCAAAGACCTCAGTTTATACAGAACAATCAACAATTTCGCCAAAGAAGTAATGTAGAAATGAAGAGTAATCAGATTAGGGCAAATAATAATAATATACTTAGAAATAATTACCAATATAGGCCACCTTATAATCATCATAGGCAGAATAACTATAATAATCCTAGAACTAGTAATTCAAGACAAGAGCCCATGGATGTTAATAATGTAGACGTAGAACATCATGAGGTAAATTTTACTCTGATAGGGAAACCGAAGCACTTCCCATAATAATTGCAACCATTAATAATAAAAAACTAAAAACTCTAATAGACACAGGTTCGACTACAAGTATACTGGATGAATCTGAACTATTAGAAATACTACGGAATCCTCTACGGATACCAACTCAAATAAAAGTCGTCAACAATACAATTAGTACCATTAAGGAAGAAATCATAACTAAAGTGCCAGTTGAATTCAACGAACATGAAGCAACAATGGCATGGAAGTTGATGAAAATAAAAAATAAAAAATTCGATGGAATAATAGGTCAAAACCTATTAAAGCCTATCAAAGCAAATATAGACCTAGGAGAAGGATTTGTAGAAATAAATAATAGAAAAACTTATTTCGAAAATTATAGGAATAAAATTAAATGTCCGTATGAATTCGAAGAAATCCATACACTTAACTATTGTAACTCAACTGAAATGAGTCCATTAATTAGTGAGGATTTGAATTTAGAAGAGAAAAACATTTTAAATAAATTTATTGAAAAAAAAAACACGTATTTTTTAAAGAAGGAGATAAATTAACATCTACCACTCAAACCATGCACAATATTAACCTCCGTCAACTTGGCAGAGCACATATGTCAAAAATCGATTTTGAATAGCCCTGAATTATGTGCTAATTTTGTATGAAGTTTTTGAATTTTGTGCTCCAACGGTTTCGGAGAAAATCGACCTTGAAAAGTGCTCTGCCTGTTAACGTCAAGCCAGCAGAGCACATAGTTAAATCGGCCGAAAAATACAAAAATTAATATCCCATATTAAAGCCTGATTTATGTGCTTTTTTTGTGTTAAGTTTCCAGCTTTGTAGCTCAAGCCGTTCAGCTAGAAATAGCATTAGAAATCTATATTCTAATAAGTTCATAGAAAACTTAAAAACGGATGAAAATCGGAAAAATTAAAAGCACATACATATTATGTCTGATTTATGTGCTTTTGATTTGCTAAGTCATTTATTTTTGTGCTATCCTAATTTAGCCTCTAATCCAAATTTTAGGTTTGGCTCTGTCAGTAAAAGTCCCTTAACAGCTCTGCTTAAAATGTCAGCTGCAAGAAAGGAAAATCACAAAGCAGAAGGTCGACATTGTGGCGCCATAACAAAAAGAGCATCAAAAATACAAATATTGTTTGTCGACATTTTAAGGCAAATACAAACCATATTACCAGGCCCACAGCATTTATAGTAGGTATGGGTAGAATAATCCTTGCAAAATAAATACATTTCCATTGCGCTTGGTAGGTAGGCTGTTTAGCATGCGTGAATCAACACATATGAACACAGCCAAATGTTGTTATGGCTAGCTGGGTGGTTAACCATGCATGGCGGAAAAGGAAACAAATTGTGTGAGGCTGTGAGGGTCAGGATGTTCATTGAAAATTCAGTTGCCGTAGGCTGTAAATATTATGTTCGCCTGGTGTAATAATATTGATCGCATCCGAATGAGGATCGACATTGTGGCGCCTTAAAAAAACCTTGTACACATAATTGAAAAAAAAAACGCGGTTCGCACACGGGACAAAATGCTTACCTGATAAATTGCGGGTGGAAGGGGTGGGAAAGGAAAGAAATCGACAAAAAATGACCGTGACGAATTTCTGGTGGATGTACGCATGTGTTCATCAATCAAATCAGAAAACGAATGCATTAGTGGAAACAAAAAGTAGGTGTACTGGCGGCAACTCAAATCTAACACTTTTAATTCTTAACAGGAATGCCAGTGCCATGTTAAGTTTTTTAAGCGAAATATTGCAATAAATTATGTGCTCCAAGAATTGAAACTTGGAAAATGGTATATTGTATTCTTTTTGCAGGAATAATGAAAATGTATTTGTATTGTCGTTTCAATGTTGCGGCTTACGATCGTAGGTACCAGCAAACAGCTTAAGGACACATATATAGAATTAGCTGGGAAAGCACCGTCTCGGGTTAAATGTTTGGGGGTGTGAGTACGAGATTTCGTTTAATCCTTTGAAAGGAGAGAAAATGAGACGGGGCATTTAGCGAAGTAATAAGCAATACGATTCCTAGTTGTAATTATAAGAAAAAAGGATAGGGTACAAAATGGAGTCTGCTTGAGTAGTGTGGGTAACTTGTATGTTCCTCTGAACGTTGCTGCTATTCGTTAAGCAAAAAAATTCAAGATGTCAAATGGGTGGAGTATGGTAATCTGTCCACTCTTTGACATAAAGCTTATCGCTCAATTGTGCCAAAAAATAGACGTAGTATTAATTTGATTGCATTAGTTTTAGAAATATGAAATATCGGGCCGCCTAAATCGGTTTTCCATTCGAGATAGCTATATTAATATAGCTACCTACTATTTAGCATAAATTGTGATCTATGATCAATTGAAATTATATTGCCCAGGTTGTTCTTGCTATTGCAAATACCTCACATCTTACACCGCAAGTAAAATGTGTTCATTAGTGCTGGATATTATCTTTCAGATAACATGCATTAAGGATGATCTACATTTTAGACATATTTAATTTTGTTTCGTATGCAGTTTCACAGTTTTTGAATATAACCCTTTTTTCAACTTTTCTTGTAAATGTATACCTAACTAAGTGTAATAATTCTGCTGATGTCCAAATAATAAAGTTACACATCTACGCACACATACCTACTTGTGCGCATTCATTAAAACAAATGCGCGAATATGTAGGTATTTAGAGTTATCTATGGATGACGGTTGAAGACGCACCGTCTTGGGGTAGATTTTGTAGGGGACTATCTCAAATAAAAAAAAAAAAAAAAACCGCAGTCAAACGAACTAGAAAAAAAAAAAGGAAACAATAATATTAGATAACACCAGAACCAAGCTGAATTCCACCTTCAATCAGCTGTGTCCTTTCGTTAATTATGTGAGCGGAAGCGACGCCTTTTTGGTTAACTATTTTCGATAATTAGCTAGCGACAATTTCCTGTATTATGAAATGCTCTTTTTCTTACTTGACACCGACGAGAGTAGTACTTTGCGCGCCAAAGCCTAGACGATAAGCCAAGCAATATTTTTCTGACTTGACGGAATCGCGAATCGCTTCCTCACTCAATATATCGCGCTAATTTAAAGTGATGTACAATTGTGCAATAACTAATCCGTAATCATTACGTGTGTCCATCTGCTTCCATAATCCAAGCTCAAGAAGCCCAACAGAATCTGAGCAAAGTGAAAAAAAAAGACGACACGTTTTTTCTCACACCAGCGTCGAAAGTGGAACTCCAATGAAAGTGGAACTCCGTCATATTAATCCTCCTCTCGACCTGAAAAAAAAAAAAACAAGGTACGTCTCAACATTACGTGGGTAAAGCTGGAACCGCCACATTCGATTCGCCAAGCAAAGTACATGGGATTTAATTGCTATTTAATCGCTTATTCAATTGCTCTATTCTTGATTTTTTCGCTCCTTTGGAAGTGGGAGAATTTGTGGCGGACCTAGCTTACCGGTAAAGCTGGAACCGCCACATTGACTTTTGAAGGATTTTTTCAATCATACCAATCATATAGCATACCAATCACCGATTTAATCGCTCTGGGGAAATGTAAAAAATTTTCCAGTCGGGTAAGCCGTTCGCCCACAATTTCAAATTTGTGTTTTTTGTAACGGTCAGCTCGCTATAAAACTCTTTTGATTTTCAGGCAAAATCAAATAGATTATTAAAAAATTAATAAAAAAAATAACCCTTTCGAATTCTACTATGCTACATATCTTAAAAGAAGCGTATAATTATAGGCTACTATCAGTTTAAGTCAAATATTTTGTCGCTCTTCTCTAAATGGGCCAAAAACATCATAAACAAAAACTCTGAAAAACTAAAAAAAAATATTCCGTTACAATTTAACAAAGTCATATAGAGAAAAAGAAGCGTCTATTCATTACCTATCAGCTCCTAACTAATATAATAGAAAAGGCTTTAGAAGAAAAACAAATATGCTCTACCATCTTCCTTGATGTAACACAGGCTTTTGATAAAGATGGCACAAAGGATTAGTCCGTAAGCTACAAAAATATCTTCCAAAACAGTACTCTGAAATACTGGAGTCCTATATAATGCAACGATTATTTAGAATTAAACAAGAAGATGAATACTCAGCATTGAAACACATTAAAGCTGGAGTACCGCAAGGAAGTGTGCTGGGACCTGTACTATTTCTCCTATACACGAACGACCTACCACAAAATGAAGAAACTACTGTTGCCACTTTTGCAGACGATACTGCTGTACTTGCAGTAGGAAAAACCGTGCAGGAAGTTACCGAAAAACTGCAAAGGACAGTAAATGATATATCTAATTGGACCAACAAATGGCAAATAAAATTAAATGAACTGAAGTCGGTTCATGTTAACTTTACAAATAAACACGTACAACACATACCTGTGTATATAAATAATAAAGTGGTTCAGCATTCGAACTCAGCTAAGTACTTAGGCTTGACTTTGGACGCAAAGTTGCGCTGGAAAACTCATGTCAAGAAAAAACGTGATGAACTAAATTTACGATACATTAAAATAAAGGGTGATTTTTTAGCTGGTTTGGTTTTGGCAACACTGGTTTTGACAGCTGACGTGTGTTTAGTACCTTGTGTCACTGTCAAACAGCTTCAGTTTGGTTTGCAATTTAACCATGGATCGTCTTACAAATGAACAACGCTTGCAAATTATTGAATTTTACTATCAAAATTCGTGCTCGGTTCGAAATGTTCATCGCGCGCTGCTTCCATTTTATGATCGGCATTCTCGACCTTCTGAGCAGTCTATTCGGAAGATTGTGACCAAATTTCGCACCAAATTTACTTTGTTGGACATTAAACCACCAACACGTTTACGTACTGTGCGTAGTGAAGAAAATATTGCGGCCGTATCAGCTAGTGTGACAGAAGACCGCGAAATGTCGATTCGGCGCCGTTCCCAGCAGTTAGGCCTTTGTTACAGCACTACGTGGAAAATTTTGCGGAAGGATTTGGGCGTAAAGCCTTTTAAGATACAGCTGGTGCAAGAACTAAAGCCAGCCGACCTACCACAACGCCGAATTTTTGGTGAATGGGCTCTTGGAAAGCTGGCCGAGGATCCGCTTTTTTATCGAAAAATTGTGTTCAGCGATGAGGCTCATTTTTGGTTGAATGGGTACGTAAATAAGCAAAATTGCCGCATTTGGAGTGAAGATCAGCCAGAAGCATTGCAACAGCTACCAATGCATCCCGAAAAAGCCACTGTTTGGTGCGGTTTATGGGCCGGCGGCATTATTGGGCCATATTTCTTCAAAGATGATGCGAATCGCAGCGTTACTGTCAA
The DNA here is from genome assembly GCA_951230905.1 of Cheilosia variabilis. NCBI lineage: Eukaryota > Metazoa > Arthropoda > Insecta > Diptera > Syrphidae > Cheilosia > Cheilosia variabilis. The sequence goes on from OX579676.1 coordinate 56,586,098, forward strand.
TGGTGAACGCTACCGAGCGATGATAACAAACTTTTTTTTGCCCGAAATGGAAGTTCTTGACTTGCATGATATGTGGTTTCAACAAGACGGTGCCACATGCCACACAGCACGCGAAACAATGGCGCAATTGCGAGGCGAGTTTGGTGAACAGTTAATTTCACGTTTCGGGCCGGTCAATTGGCCGCCTAGATCGTGCGATTTGACACCATTAGATTATTTTTTGTGGGGGTATGCCAAGGCTAATGTGTATAGGGACAAGCCCGCTTCGATTGACGCACTGGAAGCCAACATCCATGCATTCATTCGTGAGATACCGGCCGATATGTGTGAAAGAGTATGCCAAAATTGGACTCAGCGGATGGGCTACCTGAGACGCAGCCGCGGTCAACATTTGCATGAAATTATCTTTAAACATTAAATTGCAAGGTTCAAACTATCGATTCAAATAAATATTTCATTCATTTTTTCGAATTTTTTGTGTTTTTTTTTTAAAAAAAGTTCTAAACCTCTTAAAAAATCACCCTTTATATTGGCTCATAGGGAGGTATTCATGCCTCTCAATTCACAATAAACTGCTTCTCTACAAGCAAATATTAAAACCAATTTGGACATATGGCCTCCAATTATGGGGGTGCACAAGTAAGTCCAACCTTCAAAGCATACAATGCTTCCAAAACAAAGTATTACGCAATATTGTTAATGCGCCGTGGTACGTACGTAACGCAGATCTAAAAATTGAAATGGTAGAGGACGAGGTTCGGAAGGTCGCTAGAAGACATGAAGTTAGGCTTCGCAACCATGCTAATTTAGAAGTAGTCCAACTACTTAATAATACTAATTTAGTTAGAAGATTACGTAGAGTAAAACCTTTTGAACTAGTTAACTAGGTAAAAAGAAAAGAAATATGCAACAACATAATCACACTAACAAAGTGATAATGAATTAAAAAACAAAAGGCAACAAACCAAAGTTAGTTCCTTAAAACTGTACGTAAGTACATTAGTACATATTAGAACAAAATTGCTGATTAGTCTGACGACTAGGTGCGATTATTGGAAGGATGGTAACACCATGCCTTCCCTGGGTGTTTTTAGTGGGTGTTTCCAGTCCCACACTATCGCAAAGCTCGCATGCGATGTCTTTCAACGATTTTCACCTAGCTACACGCAAAAAAAAAAAAAAACCTATCAGCTCCTATAATAAAATAATTTGTCGCTCTTCTCTAAATGTTGCAAAAACTAAAAAGTTTTGTAACAACATCATATATTATTCCAAATTCCACATTTATAAGTTTTTTATCTGTAACTTGCCTTTTTCTTCTTATTATTTGACATTGACGTTGTCGCAGCTACACTATTGCAGGTTGATATTGCAAAAGTCCATTCGAAAGCTTTTTGGAATTGTGCCAGATAATTTGACTTTTTTTTGTGTAATGGATTTCAGTGTTTCCTGTAATAGTTTATCGAAATTTTACCTTATTAAACACGAACCACGTTTGGGTAAGGTTACAGCGAAAAAATGGATGTATATAAAAATTTCAGGTAAGCCACGTAAAGGCTGCGTAAATCTGTACGCGATGTAAGGGATTGTAATAAATTCGGCTGTTAGACTTTAGAGAAACTTTAAAACTCAAAATAATACTCGTTTGACGGTAACACTATCCACTAAGGTTGAGTAATGCGATTATTGGCAGTCAGTTGCGGAGTTAAGATGTAGATGGCGCTAGATGGGGAACTTGTCTGGGGTTAACTTGTACACGATCCATTTTTAATCAGCCAGTACATAAATATATGTATGGCAATTTCGAAGTTAAAATCAATGCATACGTTCAGGTTAGCGAAATTTGATCGTAGGGGTATTGCATGCTTTCAGGATTGGTACAAATTGGCAGACAGGATTTACAACATTCCAAATCTGATGCATACTTTGTGGGTACCAAATTTTGTACTAGGGGTATATTTGCTTCTTTTTTATTTTGGCAAAATGAACTTGTTAGCTTTTGACACATTGAGAGAAGAGCGACAAATTATTTTATGGATTGGGTTGATAGCTAATGAATACACGCTTCTAATGAGCTATGTGGCATAGTAGGATTCGAACGGGATATATGAATTTTAAGTATTCAACATTTTTATTTTTTTATTTTTAGCTTACTTTTTTGGTCTCAAAATAAACTTTGTACTTTTTGCAACATTTAGAGAAGAGCGACAAATTATTTTATTATATGAGCTGATAGGTAATGTTTATTTCCAATTTAATTCACTTAATAAAAACCTTAGAATAGCTAGCGAATAATTAAATACCGAGCCACCACGTCCGCGCGTCACGAGTACACCAGAAGAAGAGAGAGAACGATTACCAAGCTGCGTGGCTTAATCCCCGTGGGAAAAACAAAATGGCCGCGCCACTTCCACGAACCTACTATAAGATTGAGCTGAGAGTGATGGTGGATGGTCGGCGATGTCAACGATTGAATTTGTTCTCTGGAAAAAGGTTTGTTCGTTTGCTTAATGATTAAACGTCGCCGCCACAGTACCCCCTCGCAAGTGGCCAGGTCTACGGGGCACGATATCTGATCGGAGGCTTCACACCTCTACCTGAACGAGTCTTTGGAATTAGGCAAGGGTCTCGAGCACCTTTGTCTTCTTGCACATCTGCCTTGGCAAAAGTTACTTTTCTACTAGTTGCTGAATGATTCTGCTTCCTTGAAGTCGAGGGCGGAACAGTTTCTTTATGTGAGCTCTCTACGAAGCCCGGCTTCAGTCTGTCCATGCTGATTTTCACAACCTTGCCTTCGATTGTGATCGAAAAATGCTTCTTCCCTCGTTTAATGACTTTAAAAGGCCCATCGTAGGGCTGTTGCAAGGAAGCGCGAACTGTATCGTTGCGTACAAAAACGTTATCGGAAGTCATGAGGTCTTTAAACACGAAAGGCTTTTGAACGGCGTGGTTGGAGGACTGAGCTGGACGCAGCTCGTCGAAATATTTCTTGAGGTCGGTTACGAGCTCCGTTTGAAGCTCAAGATTAGCTGCTTGCAAAAAGGTATGAGGAAGTCTCAGATTTCTACCATACAATAACTCAGCTGATGAAGCTTGAAGATCTTCCCGCAGAGCAGTTCGAAGATCTAACAAAATCCACGGCAGGATTTTTGACCATTGATGATTTTGATGACACATTATTGCAGCCTTCAACGTCCTATGCCACGTCTCAATCATTCCGTTGGCTTGCGGATGATATGCTGTCGTGCGGTTTCTTACGAACCCTAGCAACTTGCCCAGTTCTTCGAACAGTCGGGATTCGAACTGCTTCCCTTGATCTGTGATGATCGACGTGGGGACACCAAAGCGCGGAATCCATTCGCGACATATGGCCTCGGCAACGGTCTCTGCTCTTATGTCGACGAGTGGAATCGCCTCTGGCCAGCGTGTGAATCGATCGATCAACGTCAGACAATAGCGCCAGTTCTCCGAGGTGGGTAATGGTCCTACAATGTCTAGGTGGATAGTGTCAAAGCGATTGCATGGGTTTGTGAACTGACCTACAGGACTAATGACATGTCTACTGACTTTTGATCGTTGACAAGGAATACAATTTCTTGGCCAAGACCGAACAGCCTTGTTCATGGACGGCCAGATAAATTTACTTCGCATTGCGTTGACGGTAGCCCGAATGCCAGGATGGCAAAGATTGTGCTCCTTTTCAAAAACAATCTTTCTAAAACGCTGCGGAATGAATGGACGCGCCTTCTTGGTGGAAATGTCACAGTACAAAAAACTTTTTGTTCCCAAAACCGGAAGGGCGCCCCACTGGGTGGAACCGTCCGACTCACGCAAGCGTTTCAGTTCCTCATCTTCCTGTTGAGCCCGAGCTATTTCTTCATAATCGATACTTTCGGGAATTGACAATTCGTGCATTCTGGAGACCGTATCCGCCACGACATCAGTGTAGAGAGTGAATTCTCTTCCTTCCAACAAGTGCTTAAAATGTTTAATTGAAACATATGCCGCCAAAAGCTCCCTATCGTACGTGCTGTACTTGCGTTCCGTTTTGGATAATTTAATTGATAAGAAGCTTATCAGCTGCCAATTAGCGTTAAGCTTTTGTTGAACAACTGCCCCTATGGCTGAGTCTGAAGCATCGACTACCACCGCTAACTCTGCATTTGGGATTGGAAAGGCCAGGACTGTGGCTTTGTCCAACTGGGCTTTACATTCTTGGAATGCATCCAATGCTTCCGGCGTCCAGTCTATTTGGCGCTTTTCTTTTTTTTCTTGCTGCCCTCAAGATAGTTATTGAGCAGAATTTGTGCTTGTGCCGCTCGTGGAATAAAACGCCGATAGAAGTTTATTAACCCCAAGAATATTCTCATATCCTGTATCGTTTTGGGGGGATCATAGTTGAGAATTGAATCAACCTTGGCTTTCGGACGAATGCCGCTCGCATCGATCGAATGCCCAAGAAACTCTACGGAAGATTGCGCAAAAGTGCTCTTTTCCAGATTTATCACGAGGCCAAATTCGTGAAGTTTGCGTAAAACGATTTCAACATGGCCTGTTCCTTCTCATTTGTGGAGGCTATCAGCACATCATCGATGCACACGTAACAAAAATTATATTCGCGAGTGATCGAATGAATAAAACGCTGGAACCACTGCGAAGCATTCCTTAACCCGAATGTCATACGGGTAAATTCAAATAAACCGAAGGGTGTGCAAATAGCAGTCATCTATTATATATAGATGACTGCTATCATTGGGCTCAACTGGGATTTGGTGATACGCGCGCACAAGGTCTAGTGTAGAGAAAATCTTGCAGCCGTGCAGATTATGGCTGAAATCCTGAATATGTGGGATTGGATAGCGATCGGGTTCCGTTACAGCGTTTAAACGCCGGTAATCCCCACACGGTCTAACGTCCCCTTTTTTCTTCGGGACCATGTGTAACGGAGAAGCCCAACTGCTTTTTAAAGGCCTGCAAATACCAGTTTCTAAAAGAAACTGAAATTCCTTTTTGGCTAAAGCCAGTTTTTCAGGCGAAAGTCTCCGAGGTCTACTACCGATCGGCGGTCACAATATGATGTGTTACATTGTGTGTCACCTCTCGGCTGAATGCATTCTCGGGCCTTGTGCTGCAATACGTCTTGAGCAACTCCCTTAGTTTGGGATTAGTAATGCTACCCGATACGACGGATAGCGACGTACGACCTGAAACCAATCGACCAGAGGCGTATAGAGACGTAAGTGGATCGATGAGACGTTTCGCCTTTAAGTCCACCAAAATACCATAGGCTCGCAGAAAATCGGAGTTTTCCGGTCGAGTGAAAGTTCGGCTGAAGGTGCACGGCTGTGTGCAACGAACGGCCTTTTCACCATGGCGCCTATGATACCAACACACCCTGGTACTAGAACGGTTTATGTTTCTGTTCACTCTACTACTGGATCGGCTTCTTGCTCGCGAGTGGGAGTTTACCCTACCTTGAGTCCTTAACTCGTTTAGTTGGGCGGTTACCTGCTCCAGTCGCCTCTCTAGGCTTACTATCGAAGCATTTTTACTGTCAGGGGTAGAACGTCGTGAAGACGATTGTAACCGTGAAGTGCTTGGAGAAACGTGTGTCCCTAATACACTGATGTTGTACTGCTGTGTGGCTTCGATGATTTTATCGGCTGTAGATGCCAATGCCTCTACTTCTTCCGTACTCCCTACCAAAATTGCTTTCACCATGTCCGGTAATCTTTGAAGCCAAAGCTTCTTAATGATGGCCAGTGAAAATTTTGAGCCGGCTAACGCCTTCATGTCTCTTAACAATTGACTAGGATTTTTGTACCCTAGGTCCAACCCGCCTAACAGCTGTTGCAACCGAGCATCCTCCGACTCCATCAAACGAGAGAGTACGGCATTTTTCAGTGCTTCGAACTTTTGTTGAGGCGGAGGAGACGAAATGATGTCTCTGACACGCTGAACAGTATTAATATCCATTAGTGAAATAGCTGCGTAAAATTTACGTTCGTCGGACATATTTCTCGAAAGTGCAAATTGTCCCTCCATGGCCGTGAACCAGAGGTCGGGGCACGATGGCCAGAAGTTTATGGCGTTGTAGGAAACCGCCGCAATGCAGCTTGAAGCGGGATGATTCTCCATATCGGTAGCCGAGGTAGGCTCACCACTGGAGGGAGGAAGGTACTGAGGAGCATCTGATTGCGACGATTCAGATTTACTCATTGTTATAAAATTTCAATTACGGAGACTAAATTCAACCGATATCCGCCGTTTCTACCAACCGACAGACAAATCTTCTACGCGCGCGGGGTTACTGAAAAGACCCTTTGTACTGGGGCCGCAATGAAGGAACGTGGCTTCTGGTTTACAAAAGTTAAATATTGAAACGTGATAAAACTAGATACTACAACCACAACTTAAGATATGCCTATAATACCATAAATAACCGTAATAGAGCAAGATGCTCAAGAAAACAAGTTAGGCTATGTTAATAATACTATATGTAAGTTCTAACTACAGGATTACCACGTTCTGTTGCGAACGGAGAAACGTTACCGATGCTGGAATATGCAGGATGGCTGTGACCGAGGGATTGGGCGTCATTCGTAACGAATGAACGAGGGAATAGCGTCTCGACTTTTCGAATGAACGAGGGAGCAGTGTCTCGTTGAAACGAATGAAAACGTGGTGCGTAGTAGGGTTGTTTTTTTTTGTTTCACTTTTTTGTTGTAGATTTACTCGTGTTGTGGGTATCGCGACGGCGACGAATTGGCGTGTGGCAAACGGAAAAATTTAGTGTGTACTGTGGCGTGTGGCAAACGGAAAAATGTTGTCTTTCATTTAGAGCACGTGGCATGTGGCAAGTTTTTTTTTTAATTAGCTTATGTGGCAAATTGTATATATTTCTTTCTTTTACGTTTATGAATATATGTCACTAATGAAGCAGATCACGTCGGGGTCACCAATTTGGAGTTTATTTCCAATTTAATTCACTTAATAAAAACCTTAGAATAGCTAACGAATAATTAAATACCGAGCCACCACGTCCGCGCGCCACGAGTACACAAGAAGAAGAGAGAGAACAAAATGAAGAAGTGGGAAAAACAAAATGGCCGCGCCACTTCTGCGAACCAGAAGTGGAGCTGCGAGTGATGGTGGATGGTCGGCGATGTCAACGATTGAATTTGTTCTCTGGAGAAAGGTTTGTTCGTTTGTTTAAATATTAAATGTGCGTCGCCGCCACAACTTTGTTAAATTGTAACGGAATATTTTTTTTTTTAATTTTTCAAAGTGTTTGTTTATAATAGATCTATCCTACCGTTTTTGGCCCATTTTCCTTGAAAATCAAAAGAGTTTCATAGCGAACTGACCGTTACAAAAAACGCAAATTTGAAATTGTGGGCGAACGGCTTACCCGACTGGAAACATTTTTACATTTCCCCAGAGCGATTAAATCGGTGATTGGTATGCGTAAAAAAATCCTTCAAAAGTCAATGTTCCAGCTTTACCGGTAAGCTAGGTCCGCCACAAAATCTCCCACATCCCGAAGAGCGAAAAAATCAAGAATAGAGCAATCAAATAGCGATTAAATAGCAATTAAATCCCATGTACTTTGTTTGGCGAAATTCGAATGTGGCGGTTCCAGCTTTACCCACGTCTCAACATTAACGCATCTCTGCAACTATAGTTGCGAAACGTAGCATATAGTTCAGCCCAAGTACATCATGCTTGTCTAATTAGGTTCCTGTTACTCTCCACCTCACGTCCAGCAAAATAGTATGAGATCCAACTTTTGTTGTAAACCATGGAAATCAATGATCTATATAGATCATGTGAGCATAATAAAAAAGGCCTATTGTTAGAATTAGAGATCATTATTTATTGATAAAATGTTACTTTTCAATATTATATTTCTATTGCTATAAATTCATTTTCGTCAAAAAAGAATATTTCACAAACAACTGAGCACAAACTATTGCAATTGCAATTACCTACCTATAGGTAGCTTTTATCTCAAAAGCTTAAGAATGCGGGCGGCTTATTTTCCTACTAATGAAAACAATCACTACAAATAACTACAAACCTATCGAACTGTAATGTAAGCATCATTTATTGTCAAAGCAAACCCCGTCTTATTTTCTCTCCTTTCAAAGGATTAAACGAAATCTCGTACTCACAGCTAATTCTATATATGTGTCCTTAAGCTGTTTGCCTGGTACCTACGATATTAAGCCGCAACATTGAAACGACAATACAAATACATTTTCATTATTCCTGCAAAAAGAATACAATATACCATGGGGGAATGTGTTTCAATTCTTGGAGCACATAATTTATTGCAATATTTCGCTTAAAAAACTTAACATGGCACTGGCATTCCTGTTAAGAATTAAAAGTGTTAGATTTGAGTTGCCGCCAGTACACCTACTTTTTGTTTCCACTAATGCATTCGTTCTCTGATTTACTAACACATGCGTACATCCACCAGAAATTCGTCACGGTCATTTTTTGTGGATTTCTTTCCTTTCCCACCCCTTCCACCCGCAATTTATCAGGTAAGCATTTTGACGTGGGTAAAGCTGGAACCGCCACATTCGAATTTTGCCAAACAAAGTACATGGGATTTAATTGCTATTTAATCGCTAATTAATTGCTCTATTCTTGATTTTTCCGCTCTTCGGGAAGTGGGAGATTTTGTGGCGGACCTAGCTTACCGGTAAAGCTGGAACCGCCACATTGACTTTTGAAGGATTTTTTTTGCGCATACCAATCACCGATTTAATCGCTCTGGGGAAATGTAAAAATTTTTCCAGCCGGGTAAGCCGTTCGCCCACAATTTCAAATTTGCGTTTTTTGTAACGGTCAGTTCGCTATAAAACTCTTTTAAATTTGAAGGAAAATCAAAAAGATTATTAAAAAATTCATAAAAAAATAACCCTTTCGAATATTAATATGCTACATATCTTAAAAGAAGCGTATAATTATAGGCTACTATCAGTTTAAATCAAATATTTTGTCGCTCTTCCTTAAATGGGCCAAAAACGGTAGGATAGATCCATCATAAACAAACACTTTGAAAAATTAAAAAAAATATATTCCGTTACAATTTAACAAAGTCATATACACCAAAAGAAGCGTCTATTCATTACCTATCAGCCCATAGAATAAAATAATTTGTCGCTCTTCTCTAAATGTTGCAAAAACTAAAAAGTTTATTTTAAGACCAAAAAAGTAAGCTAAAAATACAAAAATAAAAATGTTCAATACTAAAAATCCATATATCCCGTTCGAATCCTACTATGTGACATAGCTCATTAGAAGCGTGTATTCATTAGCTATCAGCCCAATTCATAAAATAATTTGTCGCTCTTCTCTAAATGTGTCAAAGGCTAACAAGTTCATTTTGCCAAAAAAACCCAAATATTCCCCTAGTACAAAAAAAAAATTGGAAAATTTGGAAAAATCCATATATCCCGTTCGAATCCTACTATGTGACATAGCTCATTAGAAGCGTGTATTCATTAGCTATCAGCCCAATTCATAAAATAATTTGTCGCTCTTCTCTAAATGTGTCAAAGGCTAACAAGTTCATTTTGCCAAAAAAACCCAAATATTCCCCTAGTACAAAAAAAAAATTGGAAAATTTGGAAAAATCCATATATCCCGTTCGAATCCTACTATGTGACATAGCTCATTAGAAGCGTGTATTCATTAGCTATCAGCCCAATTCATAAAATAATTTGTCGCTCTTCTCTAAATGTGTCAAAGGCTAACAAGTTCATTTTGCCAAAAAAACCCAAATATTCCCCTAGTACAAAAAAAAAATTGGAAAATTTGGAAAAATCCATATATCCCGTTCGAATCCTACTATGTGACATAGCTCATTAGAAGCGTGTATTCATTAGCTATCAGCCCAATTCATAAAATAATTTGTCGCTCTTCTCTAAATGTGTCAAAGGCTAACAAGTTCATTTTGCCAAAAAAACCCAAATATTCCCCTAGTACAAAAAAAAAATTGGAAAATTTGGAAAAATCCATATATCCCGTTCGAATCCTACTATGCGACATAGCTCATTAGAAGCGTGTATTCATTAGCTATCAGCCCAATTCATAAAATAATTTGTCGCTCTTCTCTAAATGTGTCAAAGGCTAACAAGTTCATTTTGCCAAAAAAACCCAAATATTCCCCTAGTACAAAAAAAAAATTGGAAAATTTGGAAAAATCCATATATCCCGTTCGAATCCTACTATGTGACATAGCTCATTAGAAGCGTGTATTCATTAGCTATCAGCCCAATTCATAAAATAATTTGTCGCTCTTCTCTAAATGTGTCAAAGGCTAACAAGTTCATTTTGCCAAAAAAACCCAAATATTCCCCTAGTACAAAAAAAAAATTGGAAAATTTGGAAAAATCCATATATCCCGTTCGAATCCTACTATGTGACATAGCTCATTAGAAGCGTGTATTCATTAGCTATCAGCCCAATTCATAAAATAATTTGTCGCTCTTCTCTAAATGTGTCAAAGGCTAACAAGTTCATTTTGCCAAAAAAACCCAAATATTCCCCTAGTACAAAAAAAAAATTGGAAAATTTGGAAAAATCCATATATCCCGTTCGAATCCTACTATGTGACATAGCTCATTAGAAGCGTGTATTCATTAGCTATCAGCCCAATTCATAAAATAATTTGTCGCTCTTCTCTAAATGTGTCAAAGGCTAACAAGTTCATTTTGCCAAAAAAACCCAAATATTCCCCTAGTACAAAAAAAAAATTGGAAAATTTGGAAAAATCCATATATCCCGTTCGAATCCTACTATGTGACATAGCTCATTAGAAGCGTGTATTCATTAGCTATCAGCCCAATTCATAAAATAATTTGTCGCTCTTCTCTAAATGTGTCAAAGGCTAACAAGTTCATTTTGCCAAAAAAACCCAAATATTCCCCTAGTACAAAAAAAAAATTGGAAAATTTGGAAAAATCCATATATCCCGTTCGAATCCTACTATGTGACATAGCTCATTAGAAGCGTGTATTCATTAGCTATCAGCCCAATTCATAAAATAATTTGTCGCTCTTCTCTAAATGTGTCAAAGGCTAACAAGTTCATTTTGCCAAAAAAACCCAAATATTCCCCTAGTACAAAAAAAAAATTGGAAAATTTGGAAAAATCCATATATCCCGTTCGAATCCTACTATGTGACATAGCTTATTAGAAGCGTGTATTCATTAGCTATCAGCCCAATTCATAAAATAATTTGTCGCTCTTCTCTAAATGTGTCAAAGGCTAACAAGTTCATTTTGCCAAAAAAACCCAAATATTCCCCTAGTACAAAAAAAAAATTGGAAAATTTGGAAAAATCCATATATCCCGTTCGAATCCTACTATGTGACATAGCTCATTAGAAGCGTGTATTCATTAGCTATCAGCCCAATTCATAAAATAATTTGTCGCTCTTCTCTAAATGTGTCAAAGGCTAACAAGTTCATTTTGCCAAAAAAACCCAAATATTCCCCTAGTACAAAAAAAAATTGGAAAATTTGGAAAAATCCATATATCCCGTTCGAATCCTACTATGTGACATAGCTCATTAGAAGCGTGTATTCATTAGCTATCAGCCCAATTCATAAAATAATTTGTCGCTCTTCTCTAAATGTGTCAAAGGCTAACAAGTTCATTTTGCCAAAAAAACCCAAATATTCCCCTAGTACAAAAAAAAAATTGGAAAATTTGGAAAAATCCATATATCCCGTTCGAATCCTACTATGTGACATAGCTCATTAGAAGCGTGTATTCATTAGCTATCAGCCCAATTCATAAAATAATTTGTCGCTCTTCTCTAAATGTGTCAAAGGCTAACAAGTTCATTTTGCCAAAAAAACCCAAATATTCCCCTAGTACAAAAAAAAAATTGGAAAATTTGGAAAAATCCATATATCCCGTTCGAATCCTACTATGTGACATAGCTCATTAGAAGCGTGTATTCATTAGCTATCAGCCCAATTCATAAAATAATTTGTCGCTCTTCTCTAAATGTGTCAAAGGCTAACAAGTTCATTTTGCCAAAAAAACCCAAATATTCCCCTAGTACAAAAAAAAAATTGGAAAATTTGGAAAAATCCATATATCCCGTTCGAATCCTACTATGTGACATAGCTCATTAGAAGCGTGTATTCATTAGCTATCAGCCCAATTCATAAAATAATTTGTCGCTCTTCTCTAAATGTGTCAAAGGCTAACAAGTTCATTTTGCCAAAAAAACCCAAATATTCCCCTAGTACAAAAAAAAAATTGGAAAATTTGGAAAAATCCATATATCCCGTTCGAATCCTACTATGTGACATAGCTCATTAGAAGCGTGTATTCATTAGCTATCAGCCCAATTCATAAAATAATTTGTCGCTCTTCTCTAAATGTGTCAAAGGCTAACAAGTTCATTTTGCCAAAAAAACCCAAATATTCCCCTAGTACAAAAAAAAAATTGGAAAATTTGGAAAAATCCATATATCCCGTTCGAATCCTACTATGTGACATAGCTCATTAGAAGCGTGTATTCATTAGCTATCAGCCCAATTCATAAAATAATTTGTCGCTCTTCTCTAAATGTGTCAAAGGCTAACAAGTTCATTTTGCCAAAAAAACCCAAATATTCCCCTAGTACAAAAAAAAAATTGGAAAATTTGGAAAAATCCATATATCCCGTTCGAATCCTACTATGTGACATAGCTCATTAGAAGCGTGTATTCATTAGCTATCAGCCCAATTCATAAAATAATTTGTCGCTCTTCTCTAAATGTGTCAAAGGCTAACAAGTTCATTTTGCCAAAAAAACCCAAATATTCCCCTAGTACAAAAAAAAAATTGGAAAATTTGGAAAAATCCATATATCCCGTTCGAATCCTACTATGTGACATAGCTCATTAGAAGCGTGTATTCATTAGCTATCAGCCCAACTCATAAAATAATTTGTCGCTCTTCTCTAAATGTGTCAAAGGCTAACAAGTTCATTTTGACAAAAAAAGAAAGAAGCAAATATACCCCTAGTACTAAATTTGGTAGCCCACAAAGTATGCATCAGATTTGGAATGTTGTAAATCCTGCTTGACAATTTTTATAAATCCTGAAAGTATGCAATACCCCTACGATCAAATATCGCTAGCCCTGAACGTACGCATTGATTTTAACTTCGAAATTTCCATACATATACTGGCTGATTAAAAATGGATCGTGTACAAGTCAGCCCCACTTAGCGCCATCTACCAAAAATCGCATTACTCAGCCTTAGTGGATAGTGCTACCGAGTATTGTTTTGAGTATTAAGGTTTCTCTAAAGTCTAACAGCCGAATATATTACATTCCCTTACATCGCGTAACGATTTACGCAGCATTTACGTGGCTTACCTGACATTTTTATTTATAAACATTTTTTCGCTGTAACCTTACCAAACCTTATTTGTGTTAAGTAAGGTAAAATTTCGATAAACTATTACAGGAAACACTGAAATCCATTACACAAAAAAAGTCAAATTATCTGCCACAATTCCAAAATGCTTTCGAAATGCTTTCGCGACAACGTCAATGTCAAATAAGAAGAACAAAAAGCCAAGTGACAGCTAAAAAACTTATACATGTGGAATTTGGAATAATATATGAGGGAAGAAAGGATGTAGGTACCAATTTTATGTAATGTTAGGTACAAGATATAAGGGTTGGAGATGCTTTATGTTTGTGGTACCTGAATGGAGTTATAAGATTTCAAGGCTGTAAATATTTAATTAATTTAAATCTGAAGCTAAAACAAAAAGGTTTTTGAGAAAATAAATTGACTTTTAGCTTTAGAAAATTTGAGAAAATAAAAGTAAAAAAATTGCGTTTGTTTTTAACTTTAGAGAACTTGAGGGAATAAAAGACAAAAATTCGCAAAAATATTCATCCGTTCATGGGTGTCCGTATACATAAGTGAATTTAACCTGGCTTGGTAGCAACTACTCCATTTGTCAAACTGGTTTTATAGTATGCTAACACTTATTTTCCACTTTAATGTGACATTCGTTTGGGCGTCTATAGATTCGCTCTAAAATTTCAGATTTCGTGTGGCAAATCGAACACAAAAAGTAATCTGATTTTTTGTTGGTGTTAGTGGGGTATCTGTCAAATTGTGCGTACATTTTTTTTTCTGTTTATTTTCTTTGTAGGCGAAATGTCAAATCAGAAGTAGGTGTATTGGTAAATTGAAGCAACTCTGGGAAAAAACCCGGATTCGCAAAAGTGCTCTGAAATCTTAAAAAGATTGCTTTTTTTGCACCAAACGAATATAAAAAGTGATCTGAGATCAAAAAAGTGCTCTGAGAGATCCCAATCGAATACCACATAAATACTACAGAATAGACTACAACCTGAACGATGGAGGTAAGTAGTGAGAAAATATGTGTCCAGTTGCAGATTTGCGATATAGATGCCGCTAGGTGCGAAACTTGGCTGGGGATGAAAATTCATTGAAAATGTATCAAATTACATTTTTCAGCTGCAGGCAGCTCTTTATTGACATTTAAACATTATTTTTTAAATTAAATCCTTCGAAAATTTCTTATCGCTTTGCAAACAGTTGTTGCCATCCGTTTCGCATCACAATTTTTGTCTCTTTTACATATAATCATATAAGCCTTTAAAATTTTCTGAACATTTTCTCCTACAGGTTTAAATATTGCAACGATCTATATTGAAAAAATAATAAAAGAAAATGAAATAAATCTTGTTGAAAAATCAGCTGCTTGTAAAAGAAATTGTAAAATTGTATTGCGAAACGGATGGCAACAACTGTTTGCAAAGCGATAAGAAATTTTCGAAGGATTTAATTTAAAAAATAATGTTTAAATGTCAATAAAGAGCTGCCTGCAGCTGAAAAATGTAATTTGATACATTTTCAATGAATTTTCATCCCCAGCCAAGTTTCGCACCTAGCGGCATCTATATCGCAAATCTGCAACTGGACACATATTTTCTCACTACTTACCTCCATCGTTCAGGTTGTAGTCTATTCTGTAGTATTTATGTGGTATTCGATTGGGATCTCTCAGAGCACTTTTTTGATCTCAGATCACTTTTTATATTCGTTTGGTGCAAAAAAAGCAATCTTTTTAAGATTTCAGAGCACTTTTGCGAATCCGGGTTTTTTCCCAGAGTTGCTTCAATTTACCAATACACCTACTTCTGATTTGACATTTCGCCTACAAAGAAAATAAACAGAAAAAAAAATGTACGCACAATTTGACAGATACCCCACTAACACCAACAAAAAATCAGATTACTTTTTTTGTTCGATTTGCCACACGAAATCTGAAATTTTAGAGCGAATCTATAGACGCCCAAACGAATGTCACATTAAAGTGGAAAATAAGTGTTAGCATACTATAAAACCAGTTTGACAAATGGAGTAGTTGCTACCAAGCCAGGTTAAATTCACTTATGTATACGGACACCCATGAACGGATGAATATTTTTGCGAATTTTTGTCTTTTATTCCCTCAAGTTCTCTAAAGTTAAAAACAAACGCAATTTTTTTACTTTTATTTTCTCAAATTTTCTAAAGCTAAAAGTCAATTTATTTTCTCAAAAACCTTTTTGTTTTAGCTTCAGATTTAAATTAATTAAATATTTACAGCCTTGAAATCTTATAACTCCATTCAGGTACCACAAACATAAAGCATCTCCAACCCTTATATCTTGTACCTAACATTACATAAAATTGGTACCTACATCCTTTCTTCCCTCATATATTATTCCAAATTCCACATGTATAAGTTTTTTAGCTGTCACTTGGCTTTTTGTTCTTCTTATTTGACATTGACGTTGTCGCGAAAGCATTTCGAAAGCATTTTGGAATTGTGGCAGATAATTTGACTTTTTTTGTGTAATGGATTTCAGTGTTTCCTGTAATAGTTTATCGAAATTTTACCTTACTTAACACAAATAAGGTTTGGTAAGGTTACAGCGAAAAAATGTTTATAAATAAAAATGTCAGGTAAGCCACGTAAATGCTGCGTAAATCGTTACGCGATGTAAGGGAATGTAATATATTCGGCTGTTAGACTTTAGAGAAACCTTAATACTCAAAACAATACTCGGTAGCACTATCCACTAAGGCTGAGTAATGCGATTTTTGGTAGATGGCGCTAAGTGGGGCTGACTTGTACACGATCCATTTTTAATCAGCCAGTATATGTATGGAAATTTCGAAGTTAAAATCAATGCGTACGTTCAGGGCTAGCGATATTTGATCGTAGGGGTATTGCATACTTTCAGGATTTATAAAAATTGTCAAGCAGGATTTACAACATTCCAAATCTGATGCATACTTTGTGGGCTACCAAATTTAGTACTAGGGGTATATTTGCTTCTTTCTTTTTTTGTCAAAATGAACTTGTTAGCCTTTGACACATTTAGAGAAGAGCGACAAATTATTTTATGAGTTGGGCTGATAGCTAATGAATACACGCTTCTAATGAGCTATGTCACATAGTAGGATTCGAACGGGATATATGGATTTTTCCAAATTTTCCAATTTTTTTTTTGTACTAGGGGAATATTTGGGTTTTTTTGGCAAAATGAACTTGTTAGCCTTTGACACATTTAGAGAAGAGCGACAAATTATTTTATGAATTGGGCTGATAGCTAATGAATACACGCTTCTAATGAGCTATGTCACATAGTAGGATTCGAACGGGATATATGGATTTTTCCAAATTTTCCAATTTTTTTTTTGTACTAGGGGAATATTTGGGTTTTTTTGGCAAAATGAACTTGTTAGCCTTTGACACATTTAGAGAAGAGCGACAAATTATTTTATGAATTGGGCTGATAGCTAATGAATACACGCTTCTAATGAGCTATGTCACATAGTAGGATTCGAACGGGATATATGGATTTTTCCAAATTTTCCAATTTTTTTTTTGTACTAGGGGAATATTTGGGTTTTTTTGGCAAAATGAACTTGTTAGCCTTTGACACATTTAGAGAAGAGCGACAAATTATTTTATGAATTGGGCTGATAGCTAATGAATACACGCTTCTAATGAGCTATGTCACATAGTAGGATTCGAACGGGATATATGGATTTTTCCAAATTTTCCAATTTTTTTTTTGTACTAGGGGAATATTTGGGTTTTTTTGGCAAAATGAACTTGTTAGCCTTTGACACATTTAGAGAAGAGCGACAAATTATTTTATGAATTGGGCTGATAGCTAATGAATACACGCTTCTAATGAGCTATGTCACATAGTAGGATTCGAACGGGATATATGGATTTTTCCAAATTTTCCAATTTTTTTTTTGTACTAGGGGAATATTTGGGTTTTTTTGGCAAAATGAACTTGTTAGCCTTTGACACATTTAGAGAAGAGCGACAAATTATTTTATGAATTGGGCTGATAGGTAATGAATACACGCTTCTAATGAGCTATGTCACATAGTAGGATTCGAACGGGATATATGGATTTTTCCAAATTTTCCAATTTTTTTTTTGTACTAGGGGAATATTTGGGTTTTTTTGGCAAAATGAACTTGTTAGCCTTTGACACATTTAGAGAAGAGCGACAAATTATTTTATGAATTGGGCTGATAGCTAATGAATACACGCTTCTAATGAGCTATGTCACATAGTAGGATTCGAACGGGATATATGGATTTTTCCAAATTTTCCAATTTTTTTTTTGTACTAGGGGAATATTTGGGTTTTTTTGGCAAAATGAACTTGTTAGCCTTTGACACATTTAGAGAAGAGCGACAAATTATTTTATGAATTGGGCTGATAGCTAATGAATACACGCTTCTAATGAGCTATGTCACATAGTAGGATTCGAACGGGATATATGGATTTTTCCAAATTTTCCAATTTTTTTTTTGTACTAGGGGAATATTTGGGTTTTTTTGGCAAAATGAACTTGTTAGCCTTTGACACATTTAGAGAAGAGCGACAAATTATTTTATGAATTGGGCTGATAGCTAATGAATACACGCTTCTAATGAGCTATGTCACATAGTAGGATTCGAACGGGATATATGGATTTTTCCAAATTTTCCAATTTTTTTTTTGTACTAGGGGAATATTTGGGTTTTTTTGGCAAAATGAACTTGTTAGCCTTTGACACATTTAGAGAAGAGCGACAAATTATTTTATGAATTGGGCTGATAGCTAATGAATACACGCTTCTAATGAGCTATGTCACATAGTAGGATTCGAACGGGATATATGGATTTTTCCAAATTTTCCAATTTTTTTTTTGTACTAGGGGAATATTTGGGTTTTTTTGGCAAAATGAACTTGTTAGCCTTTGACACATTTAGAGAAGAGCGACAAATTATTTTATGAATTGGGCTGATAGCTAATGAATACACGCTTCTAATGAGCTATGTCACATAGTAGGATTCGAACGGGATATATGGATTTTTCCAAATTTTCCAATTTTTTTTTTGTACTAGGGGAATATTTGGTTTTTTTTGGCAAAATGAACTTGTTAGCCTTTGACACATTTAGAGAAGAGCGACAAATTATTTTATGAATTGGGCTGATAGCTAATGAATACACGCTTCTAATGAGCTATGTCACATAGTAGGATTCGAACGGGATATATGGATTTTTCCAAATTTTCCAATTTTTTTTTTGTACTAGGGGAATATTTGGGTTTTTTTGGCAAAATGAACTTGTTAGCCTTTGACACATTTAGAGAAGAGCGACAAATTATTTTATGAATTGGGCTGATAGCTAATGAATACACGCTTCTAATGAGCTATGTCACATAGTAGGATTCGAACGGGATATATGGATTTTTAGTATTGAACATTTTTATTTTTGTATTTTTAGCTTACTTTTTTGGTCTTAAAATAAACTTTTTAGTTTTTGCAACATTTAGAGAAGAGCGACAAATTATTTTATTCTATGGGCTGATAGGTAATGAATAGACGCTTCTTTTGGTGTATATGACTTTGTTAAATTGTAACGGAATATATTTTTTTTAATTTTTCAAAGTGTTTGTTTATGATGGATCTATCCTACCGTTTTTGGCCCATTTAAGGAAGAGCGACAAAATATTTGATTTAAACTGATAGTAGCCTATAATTATACGCTTCTTTTAAGATATGTAGCATATTAATATTCGAAAGGGTTATTTTTTTATGAATTTTTTAATAATCTTTTTGATTTTCCTTCAAATTTAAAAGAGTTTTATAGCGAACTGACCGTTACAAAAAACGCAAATTTGAAATTGTGGGCGAACGGCTTACCCGGCTGGAAAAATTTTTACATTTCCCCAGAGCGATTAAATCGGTGATTGGTATGCGCAAAAAAAATCCTTCAAAAGTCAATGTGGCGGTTCCAGCTTTACCGGTAAGCTAGGTCCGCCACAAAATCTCCCACTTCCCGAAGAGCGGAAAAATCAAGAATAGAGCAATTAATTAGCGATTAAATAGCAATTAAATCCCATGTACTTTGTTTGGCAAAATTCGAATGTGGCGGTTCCAGCTTTACCCACGTCATTTTGTCCCGTGTGCGAACCGCGTTTTTTTTTTTCAATTATGTGTTCAAGATTTTTTTAAGGCGCCACATGTCGATCCTCATTCAGAAGCGATCAATATTATTACACCAGGCGAACATAATATTTACAGCCTACGGCAACTGAATTTTCAATGAACATCCTGACCCTCACAGCCTCACACAATTTGTTTCCTTTTCCGCCATGCATGGTTAACCACCCAGCTAGCCATAACAACATTTGGCTGTGTTCATATGTGTTGATTCACGCATGCTAAACAGCCTACCTACCAAGCGCAATGGAAATGTATTTATTTTGCAAGGATTATTCTACCCATACCTATAATTGCTGTGGGCCTGGTAATATGGATTGTGTTTAGATGCTGCTTTTGTTATGGCGCCCACAATGTCGACGTTCTGCTTTGTGATTTTCTTTTCGTGCAGCTGACATTTTTAGCAGAGCTGGACAGAGCAGACTTGGATTTGAGGCTAAATTAGGATAGCACAAAAATCAATGACTTAGCAACTCGAAAGCACATAAATCAGACATATATGTATGCGCTTTTCATTTTTTCGATTTTCATCCGTTTTTAGGATTTGCGTTAACAGTTTTCTTTGAACTTATTAGAAGCTGAACGGCTTGAGCTACAAAGCTGGAAACTTTACACAAAAAAAGCACGTAAATCAGGCTTTAATATGGGATATTAATTTTTGTATTTTTCGGCCGATTTAACTATGTGCTCTCCTGGCTTGACGTTATCTTGGCAGAGCACTTTTCAAGGTCGATTTTCTCCGAAACCGTTGGATCAGAAAAATCAAAAACTTCACACATAAATAGCACATAATTCAGGGCTATTCAAAATCGATTTTTGACATATGTGCTCTGCCAAGTTGACGGAGGTACAATATTAGGACCGAACATGATAGTCCAATATTTAGCAAAATCTATCCTAAAATACACGAACAAGAGATCGAAGAACAAGTTACGGATTTATTAGCTTAGGGTATTATTAAGAAAAGTACCTCACCCTATAATGCACCTATTTGGGTAGTCCCAAAGAAAGAAGACAATTCTGGAAATCGACTATCGCAAATTGAACGAGAAAACAATCGAGTTCAAAAACCCTAAGCCTAATATCGATGAGATATTGAACAATCTCGGAAGAGCCCAATATTTTTCGACGTTAGATCTAGCGAAAGTATTCCATCAGATTAAAATGGATCCGTCAGATATTGAGAAAACTGCTTTCTCAACTCCATATGGACATTACGAATGGTTACGTATGCCATTTGGATTAAAAATCGCCCAGCCACCTTCCAAAGAATGATGAATGAAGTTTTAGACGAAGTGATTAATAAAATCTGTGTAGTTTATTTAGACGATATTCTATTCTTCAGCACTTCTCTCGAAGAACACATGATTAATTTGAATTTGGTATTCCAGAGATTAAAGAAATTTTCTTAAAAGAGAAACCAAATTTTAAGGTCATATTATTACCGACAAGGGTATTAAACCTAATTCAGACAAAACTACAGTTATCGAATACCACTGCCTACTACACAAAAAGAAATTAAATCTTTTCTGGGTATAACAGGGTATTACAGAAAATTTATAAAAGATTATGCAAAAACTGCCCAACCTATCTTAAAAAAGATACGAAAATTGATAAATTTGATATAAGCTATGTAAAAGCACATCAGGAGCTCAAAAATTCACTTCAAACAGAACCTGTACTTGCATATCCTGATTTTAATGAAATATTCGTATCAACGACAGATGCATCCCACTATGCAATTGGTGCAGTATTATCTCAAAAAGGTCATCCAATAACGTACATTAGTAGAACACTCAATGAACATGAGAGAAACTACAGTACGACCGAGAAGATTAGATTAGATTGTAGAGCGGGAGAGCCTTCAAGGAGGGCTCTGGCACTGCGGCTTCTTAAAGGAGCCTATTGTGCCTACCCTGGTAGATTCCTAGAGCCATCTTTTCACTCCAGAGGCAGTCAGGAAGATAAGAATCTTCTCTGGGTGTATGTCAGAAAGGGTTACTGAATTGACAATTTCATCGCCAAGGATGCTTTTTCTGAGACGATATAGAGCCGGACATTCTGTGAGTATGTGAAGAGAGGATTCATCACTCTCAAGACAAAGTCTACATATAGGGTCCGGTGAGACGCCAATGCGGTGGAGATGTTTTTTCACGAGGCCATGGCCGCTGATTATTCCTGTTAGGATTCTCAGGTTGTTTTTGTCCAGATTAATCAGGAAGAGCGATTTTCTGGGAGAGAATTTGGGGAAAAATGGTCTGGTGCAGTTTTGCCCAGTTGTACTGTGCCAGATATCATTTGACTCGGTACGAGAAAGATTTTTAATATAGTTCCTGAAATGGTTTTTACTGACTCCGCAGAATGGTTCAGGTCCGATAAGTGCAGTGGGTGCTCCGATTTTAGCCAGTGAGTCAGCTGATTCGTTACCCTCAAATCCTCTATGGGCTGGAATCCAGTGGAGGATGACTAGGTTTTTTTTTAGAAAGTTCATAGATTGTTGTGAATGTTTCTATTTTTATTTTATTATTAATTTCTTTATTCTCAAAATTCAATATTAACTGTAGTAAATGTTATTACAATTTAAAGTTAAAATAATATAAATTTAGAGAATAGTTAGTGACATTTTATTTTTAATGAAAAAAAATTGAGGTAATGTCACATTATTTAAATTAATTCAGTGTGGGGTGAACAGTAAGTACAATAATCAAAAGCAGAAAAGAAACTAAGGTAAGTGATGAGCAAAATTTACAATTATACAGTTTCAAGATAACATAATTTTTAAAGTTGGTTAAGTGATGAAGTGCAACAAAATTTCGATTTCATTTAGGTTAATATTTAAAAGCCACATTTTTACTTTACATAAAAAGATTCTCATTGTTTCAATGATTCGAATGTCTTCTGGGAGGGTGTTAAATAATTTGCAAGACACAATTGTATAAAAGCCTCTAAAGCAAGAAGTGCGAAAAGTTGGTATGCTTACCAAGGAACTAGAGTTACTTCGAAGGTTGTGGTTATCATTGATGGGGCTCTGTAAGTAACCACATCTAATAAAGAACATTTTCAAAACTTTAAAATAGTACAAATGTCTAACTGGCAGAATTTTCAGTTTATTAAAAAGGACAAAAGTGTGGGCTAAGCGGGATGAAAAGCATATTTTTTTCTAAGATAAGTTAAGATTTTATGACAGATGAGTCAAGGGCTTTGAGAGCTGCTTGGCTATCTGAAAAGATAAATATGGTTTTTCCACGTGTGTTAGAACTTAGATTTATTCTAGCGCAATGGTTGATTGCGAGGACTTCAGCCTGAAATATGGATAAGTTTTTCCCAAGGCTGACTGACAAGTTCACCTGGGGCGACTCACCGTAAATTCCAGAGCCAGTTCCCGACTCCATCTTAGAGCCATCTGTATACCAGATGACGTCAAGTCGTGATGGATTGGGTTTATATTTTTCCCAGTCATCCCTAGGGGGGATAATTATGGAGAACATTTTATGGTGTTGAAGGCTCCGTTGTGTCGAGCAAAGACAAATGGCCTCCCTGAAATGCAGAAGGTTCAAAGTTATTCGAATGGTACAGACGATGGATGCTTAGTCTGGCCTTGATTTGAATATGTATATGGAGGGGAGTTAGACCTAGGATGACATTAAGCGCCATTGTCGGGGTGGAGCGCAAACAGCCCGTCATGCAGTTTCCAGCTAAACGTTGAACTCTGTCTAGCTTTTTAACTGTAGTGACTTCTTTAGTTTTCGTCCACCAGACCACGGCAGCATAGGTAACTGCTGGCTTTACGACGAGCGAGTAAAGCCAATACATCATTCGAAGTTTGAGACCCCAGTTCTTACCGCAGACTCGACGACAGATCCATAAAGATCTGTTGGCTGTGTTTACGGTACGTTCAATCTGCTGGTTCCATGATAGTTTGCTGTCAAGGATAATTCCCAGATATTTGGCTTCCCGAGAGAAATCAATGGTTTCGCCAAACATGGTGGGGTGAATAAGAAGATCTAGTTTTCTCCGTTTCGTAAAAGGGACAATAGTTGTCTTCTTCGGATTAACAGAAAGACCTTCTTTTTTACACCATCTCTGAACAACAGATAAAGCGTATTGCAGTATTTCTGAGACCGTGCTTTCGAATTTGCCACTGACGACGATTGCTACGTCATCGGCATATCCAAGGGCATGTATCCCCAGATCTTCTAAGGATTGGAGCAAGTCGTCAATTACTAGGGACCATAAGAGGGGCGAGAGGACACCCCCCTGAGGGCACCCTCTAGTTGGTTGGTTGCCGCGATTTCCACATCTTCGATGCGGGTCTGAATAATTCTGTCATTCAGCATTGACATTATCCATTTTCCTATGATAGGAGATATATTAAAATTGTTGAGAGCCCTGTTGGTGGACTCAAAAGATGTGTAGTTGAAAGCTCCTTCAATATCTAGGAAAGCGAGAAGACAGATTTCCTTACGTTTGATGGAGGATTCAATTTTGGTTACTAAGTCATTAAGCGCTGACTTGGTGGATTTACCTGGTTGATAGGCATATTGAAACTTACTGAGCGGAAAGTTCTTCAGAGCTACATCTCTAATATGTCTATCAATTAGCTTTTCCATGCTTTTAAGAATGAAAGACATAAGACTGATGGGGCGAAAGGATTTCGGGCTAGAATCCAAATTTCTTCCTACCTTGGGTAGGTATCTAACTGTGACCTTTCGCCAGGATTCCGGTATGTGACCGTGGGCCAGACTACAGCTGAATAGTTTGGAGAAGATGGGTGCCAGTGTGTCAGCTCCCTGCTGAAGTAGTGCCGGAAATATGCCGTCTTCCCCTGCTGCTTTGTAGGGCTTCAGGGAGGTTAAGGCCCATCTAATGGCATTGGTACTACAGATTTGTTTCCCAATTTTCCAGTCCCCTCTCGTCGGCAGACAGATCCGCTCAAGTCGGGGGGATAGGTTTGATGTGAGGGGATCAATTATGGTTGATCCGGGAAAGTGTGTTCTAAGTAAGAGTTGAAGTGTCTCTTTCTTATTTTGTGTCAGATGGCCGTTCTCATCGATAAGTGTACCTAAAGGTACAGATCTATCAGAAGCAAGAACTTTATGTAGTCGGCAGCTGGAAGGAATATCAGAAATATCTTCACAGAACCGTCTGAATGATTCTTTTTTGGCCTTTTTAATTTCTTTACTGTAGTTGGTTAGAGCACTGGAGTAGGTTTGCCAATCATCATTGCGTTTTGCTTTGTTGAATAGTTTCCTTACTCTAGATCTGTGATTTTCGAGATCTTTGCTCCACCAGGTGGGTACCCTTTTAAACTTTTTAGTCTTGAGGGGGCAATTTTCCTCAAAGGCAGATATAATAGAAGTTCTTACCATTTCGGCAGAGTGATCTAGTTTATCTTGGGTGTCAATTCGAGGTATTTTACCATTGAGAGTCTGATTTAGGTGCTCTTTATAGGAGGCCCAGTCAGTGTTTCTCTTTGGACGGTACAACGCAGTTGTAATGGTGGGTTCGTTTAATTCAAATCTGATGTGTCTATGGTCTGAACATGACGGTTCGGTAGACACGTACCAGTTGGAGATTAGGTCTTTAGATAAAGAAGTAGATATGGTAATATCTAGGACTTATTTTCTAATAGCATTGATGAAGGTTGGTTCCCTCCCGATATTGCATATATGTATATAAATTATTGCATGTAATAAAATCAATTAAGGACTCACCTCTATTGTTAATGTCCGAGCTGCCCCAGATGGTATGATGTGCATTTGCATCGCAGCCAAGAACAATCTCTGTCTTGGGGCGTTGCGAAAACCGGAGTAGGTTCTCTATTTCTGGAGGTGGGCATGCGGTTGAGTCACCAGGGAAATAGGCGGATGCTATTATGATCTCCTTGGTGTTGTTGATCTTCACAATGGCTGCCGTGAGGTCACTGGAAATGAACTCTGTCAGTGGGAAGAAATTCGTGTTATTATTAAAAATAATACAAGTTCTAGGTCTACTTGATGAGGTGGAGTAAAGAATCCTACCTGCAGGTGTTGAGAGTCCTAGAATTTTACCGTCTGTGCTAGTCCATGGTTCCTGCACAAGGGCAACATTAAGACCATCCGAGATGAGGGTCTTGGTTAAAACTGCCGAGGCGGCCTTAGAGTGGTGAAGGTTGATCTGGACAACCTTCATATTTTTTTGTTGATTGGGGGGATCCTTTGATGTGGGTCCCCTCTTTTTCCGCCGTCTCGGGCCTGTGGAGGCCGACTTTTGTCAGGAGGTCTGCGAGCAGAGCCAGACAATGTCTGTATGAAGCCTGAATGAGCCGGTTTTCGAGCCGGATCAGGGTAGTTGGGTCTGGCAGAAGAGGTGGAGGCTGATGTTTTGTCTCCTTTGTCTGTCTGAAGTGGTTTGGCGATCAGGGCAGGTGAGGGAACGGGCTTGACCGTTTCTTCAGCCGGCTGAGCAACTGTTTCGGCTGTGGCCACAGAGGTGGTAACAACGGTGCTGGCGGGAAGCGATTGAACAGCCTCCTTGGACGCCTGCTCGTTTTTGTTTGGCTCTTTAGTGCTGGATGATGTACGAGAGTAGGGATTCTTCTTGATCCTGAACTGAACCCGGTTCATGTTATAGAACGGCTTACAGTTCAAGTCTTCAAGGAGTTTAACCGAACACTCATCCATCGATAAGGTCAAGGGAAGGCCCTGAGCATTCGCCACTTTCCTCAGAACTTTCCAGTCCTTGGTGGGGAGAACTCTATTTTGCAGCCTAAGTGACCGCAAAATGTCGTCCGCGGAGCGGGAGGTTCCAGGGAAGTATGCCGTTGCCACACAGGGTTTAGGAAGGTCGTCTCCTTCAACCAGTCGCAGCTTAGCATTTTCCCATGGTGATATTTTGTCGATGATACTGGCTAGCTAGTCTCTGGTGCTAGCGTCTGCACAGTTAACCGTCAACCACCCTGGCTTATATGAGCAGCCCAGAAAACGAATCTGTGGGCCATCGTCGGGGAGCTTATTCACCTCCCTGACGATGGCATCTTCCACTGCTTTTTGGTGTATAGGCTCAAGGTGGCCATCCGGAAAATTGTCCAGAAGGAGTCCTACTTTGACGGCTCCTATTACTTCAGCGAACAATGGAGCATTAGGTCTTGCCTTCTTACTCGGTCCGGCAGGTGAGTTGGTGCTAGACCTAGGACGTTTGTTGGCTGCAGTGGCTTCGTTGTTCGAAGGTTCGTTGAGGACTTTCTCCAGCGCCTCATTGTATGGAAGACCATCTGCAAGAAGGCGTCGTAATTTCTTCTTGTTGGAGGTGGTCAAACGTTTTCTTTGAAGGGAGAGTTTTTCTATCCCTAGATTTTTAATGGATTCGGTCTCAGGAGCGTCTGAGCAGCTCCTGTAGGCCTCCTCCGTGAGCACGGAGCTCACCGTGTCGATGGATTCTAGATCACTGTCGACGAACTGTCTATCAGGGCGGCCTGTCCGTCCATCATGACTGGGTTCAGCAGTTGGCTGACAGACAGAGATAAGTTCATCCTTATCTCCATCAGAAGAGGTTTTTTTGATTAGGTTTTCTATTTTGATCCCACGAGAAGCTAGGGAAAAACCGTCCATCCACACAGAGCCCCGCATGCGCAGATAAGGCTAAATTGAAACCGGAGGACGCCTGGTATCCGGAGTACACAATGACGCCGTTCTTATTTTCTGTATTTACAGCAGTGCCATCACACCCAATTGCTAACAAAGACGTACGAAATTCAAAATTTGTTTCCAGAAAGTCGACTATACTTCTTTCGATAGTAACTGCCTTTCCCGAATCAATTGAAAGATGTCCGATATACTCTGAATCTGGCTCCGATATAAGTGAGATATGTTCTTCAGTAACAGTCTTTCGATGTGATATGTTGTCAGTCTTAGCGATGAATAGTGTTTTATCTTTACGGCCGTCAATATAAAGTGAGCATATAGGTTTTCTAAAATCTGCAGCTTCACATTGTAAACCTAGACGGACTTTTTGACGCTCTCGTCGTAATTTACTGCGATCTATTACTTTCGATGAATTTTCACTACTTATGACGTTTAAATCCAGCAAAGCAGCGTTTATTATGATAGCTGCCGATCTATCAGATACCCCGGTTCTATCACAAGCTGTAGCCAAATTCTGTAGTTTGTTTCTCATTTGAAGAGTTTCTTTCTTTTTTTTACAGGGTTTTACGGGGCAAAATTCATTGACTTCAGTATCAGTAGAAGCACTGTCAGACAAACATTCCACAGCTGCAGCAGCAGAAGTAGAAGTGCTTGGAGTATCAGCCGTAGTTTTAGTTTTCAAAAATTGTTGGTATTTACGATGCAAAGACTTGGTTGCTACCTGATCAACAGATCCAATATACATTTTACGAGAATTTCGTTGATCTTTTAAAAATGGTTCTTCTGCAATGGGTACTTTGGTCTCACAGTTACACAGTTCTCTTGAAATACATTTACAAGTTGCAATATCAAACAACTTTTGCAGAGAATCTTGATAAAACTCCTGCTTTTTGTTTCATTGCGTAGTTTCTTCGTACTCTTATACTTATTATAATACGAAATGACTGATGGTGAGAAGTGAAGCTTTATTCCATATATTTTCGACATCATTAGATACTATTTCACTTACCTCCTTGATTGAGGGGTCTTTTCCATTATTCAATGCAATTAAATCGTTTCTTATCCACAAATAATGTTTAATTGTATCAAAATAAGTTGGCAACATATTATTATTCAGTCTTTTTGGGTCGCCAAAAACAGGGCAACGCGAATTTTCACGAGTTTTAGGCATTTTAATAAGTCAATGGCAAAGGAATTTATTAGATACTGTAAGAATCGATGTCCAAGAAATGTTTATGAATGTGGTGGAACGAGTAACTTATTTAAAGGTATAAAAATTATATTATTAGACTTTATAGACAGACATTCTAACACATTACTTCAAAAAAATATTAAAAATTACTCTGAATTGAAGGAAGAATTAAATTGTAGGCCTTGAATATCTTTTCAATTCAAGTAATTTGCGGCAACTGAAAGTAAAATCATAGGTTCCTGATTTAAAATAACACTAATTTGAGGGAAGAATTTTCAAATATTAGGTATTAATTTTTTTTTAAATTCAAGTCGTCTGCGCCACCTGAAGATAAAGTCATAGGTTCCTAATTTTTTGCATAAATGATGTCCTAATATAGGGTCACCAATTAATAATACAGGAATATAGTGGAAATACTTTTTTCTTTATTTTCTTTTCTTTTTGCCAGTATGTATAATGGCGCAAGTTACTCTAATTTTATATTTTTCGTCCACAATGGCCGCTCGGTGTCGATCGATTGTCCTCCTTTCCAAAAATGCCGGAAACCAACTTTTTATAGAATTAAAATGGAGATTCTCATTTGCCTTAAGGGCGTGTGGTGCGATATGGAATGTAAGGCTAACTGCATTGCATCATTACCGACTCTACATCTCGGCCATTCTGACAATTGATCGACCACGATCACAATAAACGGTTAGTATAGGTGAATAGTAAAAGTTATATAATGTGTTAGTAAGTACATGTTTATGAAAACCCAAAATATTATATAATTCAAATGTTTCTTAAAACTACATGTGTTGTTTTTCTATCTCTGATTGTTCAACAAATAATCTCAGTTACTAGACGGTTTACCTTTCCAGAGCTTAATATGTCGCGACTCAACTACCCCATCGTACGGAAGTTGCGTAACCTGGCAATTCTCAATATCTTTAATGACCTATCTGTCATTTGCCAATACTTTGTGAACAATGTAGGGACCCTTGAACTTTGGAATGAACTTTTTATTTGAACCGACGGAGCTGTCAACATTCTTTATTACAACGTAATCGCCACATGAGAATTGCTTGGCATGTGTGTTATGACTCTGAAAATACCTCTCGTTACGGTGCTGAGAATCGAGTATGGCTGCGCCGGTATCATGTTTTAATTTCTCTAAGTCACGTCCCTGAGACCCGTTTCTGTCTTGTATGAACTCGGTCAGTGGGTCGACTGAGATGCCTCTCTGTTCTACACCGAAAAGTAAACAGGCCGGTGTCTTACGGGTCGAAGAATGGGTGGAGTTATTTACTGCAAATTCGGTTCTTATTAGTTTAGATACCCAGTCGGAATGCTCTAATGGTTCACTCAATTTACTAAGCATGGGTGTTAAAACGCGATTGACCCTTTCTACCTGACCATTCGCCTGGGGAGAACCTAAAGCTACCTTTATGTGGCTTATATTATTATCCAGCAGAAATTTGCTGAATTCCAAAGATGTAAAACAAGTTCCACGGTCGGAAACTATTCTACGAGGACGGCTGTAATATTGGAAGTATTATTTCAAGCACTCAACAACTTCCTTTGTGCTAGTGGAGTTTACTGGGTAAAGCTTCACATACTTTGTGAAGCTATTGTCACCAACGATTCTCCAACTACGATATTCCCCCCCTCCCCCCCCCCCATTTTTCCTTTTGCTCGATATAACTCTTGTCATCATTGGTAGCTAGTTCTTGTTCGGTCGCCGGACACAAAGGATGAATATTAAATAAATACTTTCGAAGCAAAGTCGGTTTCGTTTTTTTATTCTTTTAAACTCGGTCAACTGACAAAAATCAGAACATGGATCTGACCAAATATACGCTCGTGCAATTAAAAGACATATTACGTCAAGTAAATGTAAAAACGTCGGGGACAAAAGCCGAGTTGATCGCGCGTCTGGAAGAACTACAAGTGATCGGGGAAATTAACGTGATAGAAATCGCGGAAAAAGTGTGTGCCGAGGAAAATTCGACAAATGACGAATCTGCAGTCGAAAAGCTACGGGACGAAGTCGATAGTCTCAAACGTTCAATAGAGACATTGACCCAACAGCTGCACGAATATTGTCCTTTAAAGCGTCAATTGTCTCTGGCTTGTCGGCGTAACACTTATCTTTTACGGCACCCCACAAATAATAGTCCGACGGTGTCAAATCGCAGCTCCGAGGTGGCCAAACGAAATCAGCTCTGCGGCTGATAATGCGATCTTCAAAAACAGGGCGCAAAACATCGAGTGTAGCTTCGGCTGTGTGGCACGTAGCACCGTCCTGTTGAAACCAAATCTTGCCAATATCCTCCTCTTCAATTTTTGTGAACAAAAATTCGTTAAACATGGCCGATAACGATCGCCATTGACTGTAACGGCCACTCCTTCCTCATTTTCGAAGAAAAATGGCCCAATTATGCCTCTGGACCAAATTCCGCACCAAACAGTGACTCGTTTTGGGTATATCGGCTTTTCAATATACGCGTACGCCGACAAGCCAGAGACAATTGACGTTTTAAAGGACAATATTCGTGAAGCCATTGGTGAAATACAGCTGCACACAATCGATAATGTGCTTAAAAATTGGACCGATCGTGTAGGCTACTGCATGGCCAGCCGAGGCAGCCATTTGAATGAAATTATTTTCCATTATTAACCGGAAGGATTGTACTTTCAAATAAAAAAAGAAATTTGAGAGTGGTTTTTTTTTATAGCATTTTCAAAAAAAAAAAAGTTACTTGGCGGACCCGTTACAATTAGAGAGATCTCGTTAGTCTTATTAGATATTGTGATCTGACAGTTAATTTTTCCGAGTGTTTTGATTTGTTCACCGCTTAATCCGTAGTAGTTGAGATGGGCTGGCATATAAAGGTAATTATCGGGCGGGATACAATTCTTTGCGACAAAACTGACCGGACTACCACTACAATTAAAGAAGTACACATTATTACTTTGTTTCTCAAGCCTCGACATAAAAAAACAACACTTACATTTTCATGTGCTTCAATCTGCTGCATATGGTTATCGTCTGCTTCGCTGTTTATCACATTCACCCGGCTGGAGGGCTGCTTACAATCCTTAATCATGTGGTCTTTCCCGCCACATCGGAAACATGATCCAGCTGTTCGCTTAGCTTTTGGGCACTGACGTGAAATGTGCCCATACAGCGAACAGTTAAAACAACGCACAAGAGAGGCGGAGGTAGATGCCAACATTTGGACTGGTTGCCTTGTTTGATGAGAAGTTGTAGCTGGAATGTTGTCACTATTTCTTCTCTTATCATATATAAGAAGAAGCTTCTGAAGTTCTTCGACGGTTCTGGCTGTGTACAAAATTGACGTGTACGCACTTCGGTCACCCAGGCATTCAATTATTGCACTGATGATGTCCTTCTCGTCTATAGTTGCTTGCGCTGCGATCTCTCGCATGGAGAGCATGTAGCTTACGATGTTTTCTCCTCTGGTACGATGCCTCCTCTGCAGCTGCTTGTACACGTCGTTTGTTGTGACGTGACGTTGAAATTGTTTGCGCACGCCAGTCCTCAATTCTTCGTAATTATTGGCCAATGAGGTTCGGAGAAAAATGGCTGCCGTTCCAGTTAGCAGTCGCCGCATAGCAATGTACTTGAAATGGTCTGTACAACAGCTCAATTTGATGGCACTTTCGAGATCGGTAATCCACTTTTCGATGGAGTATGCATCATCTCCGGAGTATTTGGGTACAATTGACTCCACGTCGGTGATAGTGAGCCGCTGTAGGTCCGGCACGGAGGAATCTTCCGTGGCCTTGAGCTCCTGGCGTAGCTGTAAGACTTTCTTTTTTTTTCTCTAGCTTTGCGATGATTTCGTCGAGATCCTCCTCATCTTCGTCATATGCCAAGCTAACACTTGTACCGTCGTTTAAAGCGCCGTTTGATGCAGCGGCGGCACCAGACTCACCCGTTGCGCTGATAGGTCCATTACCAGTGCCCGCGTCGTCTTCCACTTCTTAAGTAGGGACAGTATGTGGACGTCCGATATCTTCCGCTGCAGTTAGCAGTTGACGCAATTGGATCACTGTTGATGTTGATGAATATGGGAGCCCAGCGTTTTCTAACGCACGGGTCAAATCCCCACGTATTTTTCCATATTAGCAATCCCACTTCTGAAGCTATAGTGGAAATACTTTTTTCCTTTATTTCCTTTATTTTCTTTTCTTTTTGCCAGTATGTATAATGGCGCAATTTACTCTAATTTTATATTTTTAGTTCACAATGGCCGCTCGGTGTCGATCGATTGTCCTCCTTTCCAAAAATGCCGGATACCAACTTTTTATAGAATTAAAATGGAGATTCTCATTTGCCTTAAGGCCGTGTGGTGCGATATCGAATGTAAGGCCAAGTGCATTGCATCATTACCGACTCTACAGGAACAAACAAATTTTGAAAAAAATTTTTTTTTGCCATATTCACTCCAGCCTAATGGACACCCTAATCACCTAGCGGTCTGAAATATACTTTACGACCGATTCTCATACCTACCAAATATACAACGAATTCCATAAAAATCGGTCCAGCCGTTTCGGAAGTGTACGATATGTGATTTTCATATATTAGATTTAAGTTATACTTTTTTTGGCGCGTTTGGATGAGAGTAAATTTTGTGAGCTGCGCGAGTAAAGTCTGTGGAGACGGGGTGATTGAAAAAAAAAAAAACCTTTCAATCTGAGGACAACTTTATTACTGCTTGATAAAATTAAATTTTCTTCTGTTTACAATATTGCTGACTTAACTTTTACTTTTTCCTTGGAATTCAGCTTCGTGCTGATTTATTTATTTATTGCAAATACTTTATTTTATTCTCGGAATTCAACTTTTATGCTTATTAATTATTTTATGGCAATAACATTATTTTCTTGGAATTCAGCTTTATGCTGATCAACTAAAAGGCAATTATTTGTCTTATGTTGATAGCCGGATGATAGGTCAATGTACTTGTGGG
Source organism: Cheilosia variabilis (assembly GCA_951230905.1). Classification (NCBI taxonomy): domain Eukaryota; kingdom Metazoa; phylum Arthropoda; class Insecta; order Diptera; family Syrphidae; genus Cheilosia; species Cheilosia variabilis. The sequence goes on from OX579676.1 coordinate 56,619,473, forward strand.
TTCTGCAACTTGATTTATATTAGGTTCGTTCGCGTACGCGGTTTGAATCGAACGCAATCGATATAAATCGATCGCAATCCCACAAAGTCTATACACGTACTCATCAAAAATGACAGAAAAAGAGAAAATTAGCAAAATCTCTTGGCTCGAAACAGCTCAGAGAATTTCAGCCGGCAAGTACTGATAAAAATGTCAAATGCGCAAAATTGACAGGAAACAAATTCAAAAATTCGTTTTAAAAATCAATTGTACACAAAAATAAAATATCTGAAAATAAAGAAAATTCAGTGGTGGTCGAATGTTCTCCTAGAACGTTTCATATGTTTCAAAAAGGTAAGTTATAAATTTATTTGTGACATGGATTCGATTTCAAGATGTAAGCGGCTCAAAGTAGCTCGAAGTGTATCCACGTACTTTGGAGTATATTTTCAGCTCTCTGAGAGAGTTTCGCTCAATTTTTCGAGTTTGACAGATTTTTAGTGCTTGGATCGTGAAAGTACGCGAATGGACCTATTATGTTGATAGCCGGATGTTGAGGCGATGTACTTGTGGGGTTTGTAACTCCTCTCCCCTTAGTGTGAAGCGATGGCCAAAGATACGGCAACGTAGGTTGGGCTGGAGCGAACTCGTACTGTATGCTGTAGGATGATAATCTTCTGAAAGTATAGATTGCAAACGATTTATTTCTGTAGGTTACTCAGTTGATGAAGATGTCGCAGTTTTCGTAATGTATTAACACCGTGCCAAATAATTTGTATGGGTTATGTCCGCATGTTGAATTTACGTTTGTTTCCGGTGTATTTAAAAGAAGTATGTAATTTGGTTCTGGTTGCAAGATTGATGTAATCGATCCGATCTCATTTAGGTTACAATGGGCTGGTTGGTTAGTGATCAGTTTTCCTAAGCATGGTGATTTTTTTGTTTCTTCTTGATGAATAGATTCATTGCAGTAAAAGATACCTTCTGGTTCGTTTGGATATTGTATACTTTTAGGGTTAAATAGGATGTATGGTGGAGTATAAATTTCTTTAGAAATGTTAATAGGCAATGGGATAATGTGAAATAAGGAGTATTGTTGGGTGGATAGTATAGGTATACGGATATTAAGTATGATTTTTGTATTCTTGTAATATGCTTGTAGTTCGAGCATCTCATAGATATGTTCGTTAGAGATGGTTTCGATTGATTGTTCTATAAAAAAATTTTGGATTTCATTAAGTTCTTCTTGTCTTAAAATGAATTTCGGTATAATGTTAAGTTTTGCCATTACTATTGATTCGGCAATGTTAGTAATATGGTTATTTAGGAGGTCAATATTATAATTTATCTGGCTTAGGTATTGTGTTCTAAGAAGAAGTTCTTAGTTTACATGAAGTCTATTACTATTTTGGTCTTGGAATTTTTGGAATAAATTTTCAATTTTGCTCTGTTGGTCATTAATATGATTAGTTATGTTTTCGAGCCTTTGGGTCAATTTTACGTTAATTACCTATAATTTCGTTCTGTAATTTGTTTTGGGATTTAGATTCTTTACGGTATAATTCTTTAATTTGATTATTAAGATTTTTTGCATCGTCTGCGTCCATATTTCCCGTGATAAATTTAACTGCTGATCCTAAACCGTTTATTAGACCTCTTCTATTTCTTGTTTTTGGAGTCAATGAATCAAGTTTGATTTTGACTTCTTCTAATTTTTGTCTTGTTATTTCGATAGAGTCTTTTAAGTTGTAAAATTTGTTAATTGTTGATATTGCTTTAGAAATATTTATGATATTGTCTTTGTATATGTCCAAGTCAATGATGTGTTCGAGATTGTTGAATGTAATAATTGTCTTTGCGTTGCATAGCTTAAGAGGAAGTATTGTCTGTCCGTTAGTCAGTACTTTGGTTTCCATTTTTTGCGCCGCTGCAATGGTTTAAATGCATCTGAAATGGGATATATATTCCTTTTTATACCTTTTTTTTTCTTCTTAGCCTACATTTATGTATTTTTTTTATCGTCCGTTTGGACTGTTACTTTTTTGTTTATTTTAACTTTATGCTTTGAAAATCGGGGTGTTAGTTTGTTTCTCCGAGATTCTTTCCTATAAACTAAATCATTAGTGTCTAATATTTCGGGTTCATCCCTTGTTTCATTGAGTTTATCGATATTAGTATTTCTTATATTTATATTCTAGTCTTTCTTTAATATTTGGGTAAAGTATAGCTTGATATTCGTTAAGTTTTCTTAAATAGTCATGTTCGTTGTTAAATTATGTTTCATTGTTAAACTTATATGTTCTACCGTAAAAGACTTCGTAGGGAGTTAGTTTAGTTGAAGAATGGATTGCGTTATTGTATGTTATTAAGGTTTCATTAAGGATTTCCTCGTGTTCTAAGTCTAAGTTTTTTTTCTTTTCTTTTTAACATAATGATTCTATAGATTTCGGTAAGGGTTGAGTGAAGACGCTCTACTGGTGGGTTGCTAGAGGTTTGTTGGAAGGAAGTGATGTGTAAATCTATGTTATATTGTTTGCAAAAATCTTTGAATATATTGATTGTGAATTCTGCACCTTGGTCGCAAATTAATTTCGTGGGAATGCCGTGTAGGCTTATATAGTGTTTTATGCATTTTAGCATTGAAATACTTGTACGTGAGGAAAGTGTATAGGCTGAAGCGAATTTCGAAAATTTATCAATGAGCGTTAATATGTTTTTGTGATTAATATAGTATATGTCTGTATGAATTATATCGAGTGGTTTAGTAGGGGTTTCTGGTTTTTAAAATCTTAATTTTGGAGGATTTCTATCATACTTAAGCGTTTGGCATGTGTGACAATTTTTGTCTTTGCTATTTTTGTCTTCATGTAGGGGAAATACTAAGTTCTTTTGAGATGAAGTAGGGTTTCGTTAACACCTCGGTGATTATTGTTTTCGTGGTACTCGTTTATTAGTTCGTCTTGTTCGTCGTTTGGTATTACGTCTGTTAGTATTTCCGTACATCTTACGAGTCGGAAAAGTTGGTTATTGGAGAAATATTTTGAATAAACAGATTGTATTATTCGAAAGGTCTCGTCGTCCGAAAAGATTGCAGATAATTTTTTTGGGGGTATGAATTTCTTAAAAATGTCAATTATTGTTTGTTCGTTAAATTCAGTATTTTGTATTTGTCGTCATTGTTTGTTTTTGAAGGGTACTGTTAAAGTCATGCCTGGCTGTCTTTCGGATTTTCGGATGATAAGTTGTAGGTTGAACTCGTTTAGTGGTCTTTCTGATATCGGAATGCCATCGTCGTTTTCTTCTGCGGAGTGTATTGTAGTTCCAGACGTTCCTTGTACTGTGGTTGCTGTATCGTTAATGCTTATGTCTTCTTGTTTTGATATGGTTGGGTTTAGTTGGTGGCGTTGGTGTTTAGTTTTCCTTTTTTGGAAGTTATAGTGTAATCAAATTCTTCTAGTCTAAGTCGCCATCTAACGAGCTTGGACTTGGGCTCTTTCAAGCTCATTAGTCAAGTGAGAGGTCGGTGGTCGGTTAAAATCTGAAATTTGTGTCCATAGAGGTATGGTCGAAAGTATTTGGTGACCCATACTATGGCCAAAAGCTCTTTTCCGATTGTGGAGTAATTTAACTCTGTGTCTGTCAATGTCCTACTTGCATAGCATATTGGTTTGTCGCTACCAATATGGCCTTGTGACAAAACAGCGCCTATAGCAAAGTTGCTGGCATCTGTTGTCAATAAAAATGGCTTTGTGAAGTCGGGATATTGCAATATAGGGTCATTTGTCAAAAGATTTTTACATGTTTGAAAAGTTTTTATGTATTGTTCGTAAAATTTAATAGATTCGCCTTTTTTCAAACATTGGGGCATGGGTTTTACGAGTTTTGCAAAGTCTCTAATAAATTTACGATAATAATCTAATAGTCCGAGAAAAGCTCGTATATCTATCTTTCTGAGTTTTAGGGAGGGCAAAATTCTTTATTGCGTGAATTTTATCGGAGTTGAAACTATATGGCCTAAGAAAGCAATTTATTTTCAAAATTCAGGGGAATTGTATGGTTCGACCTTGAGGGGTTGTTCCATAAGAAATGTTTTCGTGTACATGCCTTTGTTTACGATTTCTATTAAACTAAACCAATCATTTAATTTATAAATTCCTTCAGAGATATGGAGGTCTGGTTCGATTATCATTTTTCTTATGTAAATATCTCCGTCACGAATATCTGTTGGGACTTTGCTATGTATTTCGAATATGGAGAATGGAGGGATTATATGTTTCCCTGAGGTGACGTTTGGTTTAAGGCAAATAGGTATGCTGGTATTACCTATTACAAGTATTTGTTTTGTCAAGTCTATTTTTGCTCCAATTACCGTTAAGGCATCAAGACCCAGGAGGCCGTCAAAATATAAGTGAAAACGGAATACTAAAAATTTAGGAAGGATAACTTTTTTATCTACGCTGTGTTTATTTAAAATGGTAGCTATTGTAATGGGCTGTGTTTTTATAATGTCGTCAGGGTGTATAAATTGTGGATCTATAAAAGATGGAGAAGCACCTGTGTCTATTAGAAACTTAAGTGTTCTACTAAAAGGAGAAGAAATTTGAATGTGTTTATTAATGTCTAAGTATCCGATTGCTCTGTCGAGGCAGTTATTTGAAAATTTGTCGTATCTAGTGCTTGTGTCAAGTAATTTCTGTCTAGTTCATCGAGGTTTTCATAATCTTGGTAAGGGTCAATGATTGCTCCATTTTCGTTATAGTATTGATCAAGGTTTTGTTTATAGATTCCGATTTGTGTATTTGTATTCAGTTTGTGTACTTCCTCAGCTGTATAATTCGGTTGTTGGTATGTGTGTGGTTGATTCGATCTGTTTGTTCTAATGGTGAGACGAGAGTTTGTGGAATTCCAATCCATAGGTTCCGTTGTATGGGGCCTATTTGGAAGTTGTGCTGGAGGTTGCCTATTTTGATTAAGGTTATTGTTTTGACTCCTAAAATTATTTGGGTTTTGGGTATATAATTTGGGTTTTGGATGTATGTATTTGGTTGTTGAGGTCTGTTTTGTGGGCTAGTATAATAGGGACGTGGAATTGGTTGAGGTTGTTGGTTTTGATACCTATTGTTATTATAGTTTTGTGGTCTTGCTTGGTAATGGGGTATTGTCTGTAAATATTGCCTAGGTTGTTGGTATCTTGGGTTGTACTGTTGAATTCTATTGCTTGTTGCTTTAGTATAAAAGATGTTTTGTTCTTTTATGCAAAAACACAATGCAATAGCGAGAAGCAGTCTGGTCTCATTGCTCTTATATTGTTTTCCTCATGAATTAAAATATTCTACTGTAAAATTCTTCTATGGTTTTATTATTTTGCCTTAGATTATGTAGGTCTCTAATTTACGTTGTTTCTGTTCTTTTGTCGGAATAGTGTAATATAAGATTATTTTTTATTTCATTCCAGACTAATGGAGTCCCGTACATGTTTAGGACTTCATTTGCCTTTCCTTCAATTTTGTTGCGAACTGCTCGCAGTAGAATGACTGAATATGGTGTACCGTTTGCATTAGAAACTAAACCTAATATTTCTTCTACGTTATTAATAAATTCGTGAAGTAATCTAGGGTTACCATCGAATATCGGTAAATCCTTTATTACGTCAGGAATTCGAAGCGATTTAAATACATCGTTAAGGGGTATTCAGTATTCTCATTGGACTGGGACCTGCGTTTATATTTACATTCGCGTTTGCACCCGCGTTTGCGTTTACATTTACATTTGGTATAATTGGGTTCGACATTGTATCAAATTCCGCGTTAATCAAAGGTGAACTTGTACTTAATATTCTTAAGAACACTAAACCCTCGCTAGATTCTTCCTCTTCTGATCTTTCTGTGATAGTACTAAGACTTAGTGTCCGTAAGGGTTTTTATAATGATTTTAACTTTCTATGCATATGGAGTGGGATAAAGAGCGAAAGATAGGAAAATATATCAATATACTAAACTTACATGTATCCCAATAAGATCATTTTAGGTTTTTTTTCTTTTCTTAAAGCTGTGTATTATAGTTGAACATGTAGATATTGTTGAGTAGATATCGTTGAGTAGATATTGGTCCTCGGTGATTTGAGGATTAAAATCCTTCTTTTCCTTTTCTTTTTATGTCACTATATACCGATGTTCCTTCCATATTGACTTGCACTATTATCGATATTCCTTCGATATGTGGGATCACAACACAAAAATGTCACTTTAATTGTTCGTATTTCCGATAAACCGCCGGATTAGGATACTTTAAATTATCGTGTTTAATAGAAAAGTCACCGGACTACGCGACTGCGCAGTTAAGTCTGTTGAGACGGGATGATTGAAAAAAAAACCTTTCAATCTGAGGACAACTTTATTACTGCTTGATAAAATTAAATTTTCTTCTGTTTACAATATTGCTGACTTAACTTTTACTTTTTCCTTGGAATTCAGCTTCGTGCTGATTTATTTATTTATTGCAAATACTTTATTTTATTCTCGGAATTCAACTTTTATGCTTATTAATTATTTTATGGCAATAACATTATTTTCTTGGAATTCAGCTTTATGCTGATCAACTAAAAGGCAATTATTTGTCTTATGTTGATAGCCGGATGATAGGTCAATGTACTTGTGGGTTCTGCAACTTGATTTATATTATGTTGATAGCCGGATGTTGAGGCGATGTACTTGTTGGGTTTGTAACTCGCGCGCAGAAAACGACAGGGCTCTAATCGCGTAATTTATGAAACGATATAGTGGTCGAAATGATTGAACAAAGCGATATCGTTTTTAGTTTGCTCCATATAACATCATAGTCGCATCTTTCAATCGAGTCGTTCATCGTTCTCGTTTTGAAACAAACTTTGACAACTTAAAAATCAAAAAAACTTTTTGGAAATATTTTTTTTTTTGTAATTTGTTTATTTATCTTCTTTGCTATTGATGGATATGAAACTGACAATTTAATCCAAATATGGATATGGCAAGGAACATGGCCTCTACTAGTATCAAGATGCAAGCATACAACCACTTATCTAAGAAGGAAAACAACAGCTAGTAGCGTGAAAAAGCAAGATTCGCCCAATGTCGTAGATTTTCGAAATGTAACCGAGGATCAGGTGCCGATTCCAACGACAATGACAAACATAGCTAGCCGTCAATCTGACACTTTAAATTATCTGAACGCGCTCATGAAATCAAGTTGTCAAATCTCCCGCGAAATGTTCTCGATACGCGCCAAAACCACTTTGTCATTGTCGTTGGAATCGGAACCGAGCCAAGGAATTGCTAAAAAAGAGTAAGTCTAAATTATCATATTTCCTGATCATTACTAATATAACTAAATGTACTCCAACAGAGAATAAACCATTTCCTTTATTAAGCCATTACATAGCAATAATGGCCAGAGGCAAATTCATGGACGTCACAGCAGATATCATGAGGAATGCACTCAGAGTGGTTGAGCGGTGGTGTCTGGAACAAGGGCTCTCCATTAATGCGGCGAAAACAGATCTAATAGTCTTCACTAGGAAGAGGAAAAATCTGGAATTTCGGCCCTTAACACTTTTCGGATCGGAACTAACAATGACTAAGAAGGTTAAGTATCTGGGAGTCTATCTAGATACTGGACTTACTTGGAATTACCATGTTGAGGAGAAGGTCCGGAAGGCAAAGAGGGTACTACATCAGTGCAAACGTGTATGTGGACAGAGGTGGGGACTCTCGCCTAGGTCAGCATACTGGATGTATACGATGATAACTAGACCCATTATCACGTACGCCTCGGTTGTATGGTGGGCGAAAGCCTCTCAGAAAACTGTGAGGAAGCACCTGGATAGGGTTCAGCGTTTAGCATGTATGGGAATTACAGGTGCAATACGTACAACCCCAACATGCGCATTGGAAGTCATCATGGGGATATTACCGCTAGACTTATTTATTAAGAAAACAGCGGCCCAAACGGCACTTCGCTTGCATCGAGATGCGAAATGGCACCATCGTGGTACGATCTATGGACATAGGAAGATCCTGGAACTTGTTAAAGACGAGATTAGGGAGCTAAACATGCCTATGGATCGAATAACAAGGGTGCGTATTATGGAAAGAAATCATAAAACTCGTATTGAGAACGGATTACTTCCAGAAAAAAGAAATGGTGAAATAGTGATTTTCACGGATGGATCCATGATGGATGGCGGGGCGGGGGCCGGTATCTATTCAGAAGAGCTGGAACTTGCCCGTCACATTCAGTATACCAGGCTGAGATGATTGCCTTGCTTTATGCGTTGGACTACTTGCTTGAGTGTCAGGTGGAAGGAAGAAATATCCTCATAGCACTGGACAATCAGGCGGTGATCAGATGCATGGAACAAACAAACATCACAACATCACTGGCACTGGAATGCGTACTTAAACTCAATAAGTGTTCATCTAAAAATGAAGTAACACTGCGTTGGGTACGAGGACACATAGGGATCGAAGGCAATGAAAAGGCGGACTCCCTTGCAAAACAGGGGTCAACTGAAAAGTTGCTGGGACCAGAACCATTCTCTTCAATTGGCAGAGGAATGGTTGAACAGCTTGTCCACAAATGGACCACGGCAGAACACCTGAGAAGGTGGTCAACCGTGGAACAATGTAGACAAGCTAAAATGGCAATAAAGTGGCCGACCTGCTCCACTCAAAGAAGAGTTCTAAGCATGAGTCGAGGAACATTGAAATGGGTGGTGGCTTTGTCTACAGGACATGGTAATTTCAGGTATCACTTAAGGAAAATGGGCCTTATAGAGGATGATACTTGTAGACTATGCCTGGAGGAATCTGAGACAGCGGCACATATACTGTGTCAATGCCCGGCATTGGCTGGCAGAAGAATGAGGATCTTGGGACATCAATGGGTCGAGACCCAGTCGATGAAACGGATCTCCCATAAACAGATGCTAGCGTTAACACTAGGAATTGAGCCCAGAGAAGAACTGTGGAGAAATCCAGAGAGTCTCTCTGAGTAAGATTTACAGTGGTAGAGAGACGAAAAGAGACCCGACAATGGTGGTCTGATTCGATTATCTCTCGAAATATATATATAAGCCATTAGTGCTTACGTTTTTGCAATTCCCTCCGACCCGACGTCCATTGTAAGTGGACGGAGCGACATAATTCAGTTGCCGCCTGCAACAAACTCCAGCCAGGAGAAATTATTTTGCCGTTTAGAAGACACAGCCAAATCCGCCGTCGCAGATAAGCCAGCCAAGACGAAGTCCGCGCACAACAGCAGGAAAGTTGCCTTTACACTTAACTGAAGTGCAGCTTAGTACTGTTCCAGAACAATCTGAGTCAGATAGCGATTCAGTAGGAAGTGACTTTAACAATACTATCATCGATACACCCGACATGGAAGAGTCGGCAACAGCAAATAGAATGGAAGAACTATTAAAGCAGATGCGTGAAATGCGTTCAAAACTGGAGGAAGTCACTTCCAATGCTGCAAAAGAAAAAGCTGAGCGCATCCGCCTGGAGGAGCTTGTGAATAAAGCTCCAAACACCTCAGCATCTTTAGCAGCTGCAACAACTGTCCCAATGGTTGCTCACACGTCAATGATACCAATACCGCTATGCGAAGCCGCTGCCGAAGCTCATATTTCATCAACAAGTGTCAGTTTGGCTGAAACAACGATAGTGAATTCACCTGCAGTATGTGGCACGTACCCCACGCCTTTTGCAGCGTACCATCAGTCGAGCTGCAACAACAGCAACATTCACATCGTATACACAATCAGTGACATCATTCTTGCCGCCTATTAGTGCGTCGCAGCCATACATCAGCCAGCAGTTTACGCCAACGCAATCCTTTACACCACCTCCGAATCTGCAACCAAGCTGTTCCTCGCAACAGTTCGAAAACGCCAGCAATGGGCATATTCGCAAATTACAAGATTTGCCTCACTTCACAGGCCGACCTGAGGAATGGTATAGCGATTCGTTGCAGAAAAAGATTTGTGCCATACATCTCTGTCTTCGTACGCATTTACGTCATAGACGGAATTCCGTACAGGGATATGGGACACTCCCACGGAATTTTTGTTAAAGGAAATGAACCGCTTAATCTTTGTACCCCCCAAGGAGGTCAACGATGGCTTTTCCGGCGAAGCTCGCGGTCTTTTTCTGGGCTGAGCAGCAAAGGAGTGCAGACCAAGCGTTCTTTAAAAAGAGCAGAGAAACGAAAAGACAGACTAAGTACATGCGCAATATATATACTCGATCTCAAAAATATTGAGTAAAAGTATTAGATAAAACTAAATCTAAAACAAAAAAATTAAGTGATTAACTATTTGTCCTAAAACAATTGCGATTTTGTTTAGTTTTACTAATATCGTGCAAGTGAAAGTGTTCATATCATAAGACATAAGGTCGAACAAAGCTGTCTATGTCATCCTCACAACATTTGTTTTTCGCGATCGTCAGACGACCCCATCCTCGTCCCCACGCATCAAACCACCGTCACACGTTCAACACATCGATCCTCTCAGCCAGCGGCAATGTCAATTGAGTTGTCTCCGTTAAGAGCAGATCTCTCTACACGTGCCACAAAATTCTGGTCATCGTCATCAGCGATTCATCAAAATCTCCTATCGTCAACGGGATATCTGATTGCGCTCCACGAATGGAAGAACTGAAGTTTGATAGTGTGATTAAATTGAAATAAAAGAAAGCGCAAAAACGGTATAAAACTATAGATTTTTTTATATGTATATTAACAATAAGAGAGTAAACGTGCATCTATATAAATATATATATAACAAACAAGAATCTAATATAAATTTAAAGCATATAAAACATCATGAAGTACATAAATATATAACAAAAGTTCTTTTGTATAATACCTAAATTTGCCTCATCTTAAACCTGAGTAAAAAGATTCATATGTCTATATATTAATATATCACGGAAGTTTGAGTTAAAAGTGTTATAATTTGTTTAAAACGGCAATTCGAATCAACACCGTTATAAGTATGTAAATGAGCAATTTGTGTTCTAATTAAAGTGTCATATCTATAATAACAGAATTTGTTTTATCTCAACATCTGGGTAAATGTGCGCACATCGACGAAAGGATGAAAGGTATGGTACTCTTTTAATTGTAGCTGTGAAAATTAAACTGTAATAAAATACATATTCTAATTGCTAAGTATATAAAGACATATGAAGTAAGTTACCTATTATATAAAAATGATTTGAATTCATACGCTTAATTTTATAAATAAAAACGCTTATAATGGATTATTGTACCTTATATATATATATGGTGTATTTTTTTTAATATGAGTTCTTAGATCTTGAAGTTGGAAAAAGACAGGATATGGAAGGGGAGGACGGTAAGTGAAATGAAATCATAGAAGAGACAAAGGGGCTAGTAAAGTTAATAGAAGGGTGATTATTAGCACAGGTGCTGAGCAATCTCAGATGGATGAGGGAATACCCAAGTGGTCAAAACATCGACGACCATCGAAACACATTCTCGGCACGTTTTTTTTTATTTCTTTGTGTGGTATCGATACGGAATCAAAGTGCAAGATCCCACCCGATTCCGGCGAGTTTTAGTCGCGCTATAGCAGGACGTGCCAAACAGCACTTTGCACACGAAACATATACAGCTCTAGTTTCAACCACTACAAAGAATTTGGCGCCCAACGTGGGGCAGAAGTTTACATTATATAATATAAACTTTTTGTTTTCAGAAGTCGACGAGTATCTATTCTCAATTCTCATTGAAAAAGAAGATCCGTCAGAACGTCTTAATAAATTAATATAAAATTTAATACCATTCTAACGTACTTACATACGATTTAGTGTATTCGGAATTTTTATATAAACGAAGAGAGCATAAAAGTCATTGGAATAATTTCACATTTCACAATGCTTCGCGTTTACTTTACCGCAAAATAAATCGCCGCGCAATGCAGAGCAAGTTTTAACAATCAGTGTTTCATATGCTTGGGAATCGTTTGTTATATGATTTCATTTCATTTCAGAATATATTTATATACATACGTATATTACGTATATATTCGTTCTCTTGTCATATCCTAGTCCGAACCAACAACTATAATTAATTGATTTTAATTTTTTTTTAAATATTTACGTTTTTGGTTTTCTTTTGCAAACATAAGTTATGAGTAATCACAAAGGTGCACTTCCTAAGCTCCGCAGTGGAGTACGCAACAAAGATGTTTCCAAAACCCATCAGCAGAGTAAAATATTAGAAATGAGTACTCTTGAAGAAGTGAACTCGTCATTTGCAGCTTCTGCATCAAGGCCTTCATTGGTCATGCACTTACTTAGTTGAAAATACTTCTTCACAGTCAGGGCGTCAGGAGTTAAATGCCTCTGCTTTTCCAAATGTTGATGCAGATCAACAGGTGGGTGAATCGATTCGCGACTTTAACATAGAGTGTGGCTCCAATGGACATATTGATCAAACAATTTCAGATAATCTTTTGTCGCGTGACAATAATCTTGTAGGTCTTCAGATTCAAAACTCCATGCGGGATAGTTTAAATAGTTTTCAGAATTCTATGCTCCGATCACTAGAACAGGTCGTAAAATCAAATATCCATGATTCGGTTAAGAAAACAGTCAGTAGCCTACTCGATAAAGAGCAAATGCTGACGTCCCATAAACCTAAACATAAAGCAAAAAACCCTAACAATCAATCCTTTCAATCAGTTCATGAAGGGAACAGGACACATTTTCCGTTTATCAATTTAGAAAGAAGTAGAAATGAAAATGGTTCGCGAGAAAGATTATCACTTCCTGCCCAATCAAATACTAGACTTTATAATAATTTTAACAATAATCAGAGAAATGCTAATTTAAATACGAATTCAAACTCCAACCGAAATAGTACTAACAGCTCTGAGTCCTGAGACGTTGATGGGTGGGGTGTGTGTTTCAAAGGTACCTCAAAGTCTATTACCATTGAAGACTTCATATTTCGTGTAGAAGTCTTAAAAGAAAACTACAACACTCCGTGGATAGAAATCCTTAAAAACTTCCACCTGTTACTGTCTGACATTGCTCAAAACTGGTACTGGCAATACTTGCGCCTTCAGACTCGACCCAATTGGCCAGACCTACGCGCGGCCTTACTTACTTACTTACTTAGGTGGCGCTACAGTCCGGGGTGGACCTGGGCCTCAACCAAAACGCCTCTCCAGTTAGCGCGATCTTTAGCTAACTGCCTCCAGTTGCGCACTCCAAGTTGGTTGAGGTCCCCTTCCACTTGCGCGCGCCACCTAAGGCGAGGTCTTCCTCTACTGCGTTGTCCCTCCGGGTTGGAGTCGAATACTCTTCGGGCCGGAGCGCTGGTGTCCATTCGCTCTACATGTCCTAGCCATCTTAGTCGACTAATGCGCACTTTTATGACCAGGTCGATGTCGCTGTACAGCTCGTAGAGTTCGCTGTTAAATCTCCTCCTCCAAAGCCCGTCAACGCAAACGGGACCGAAAATCAGTCGAAGAATTTTTCGTTCAAAACGACCAAGGAGATCTTCATCCGCCTTTGATAGTGTCCATGATTCTGCGCCATAGAGTAGGACTGGGATGATGAGGGTCTTATATAGAATCTCCTTAGTGGTTCTTCACAAGGCCTTACTTCTCAATTGCCTTCTAAGGCCATAGAAACAGCGGTTGGCAAGTGTAATTCTTCGCTTGATTTCTGATGTGATGTCGTTGTCAGAATTTATAGCGGAGCCGAGGTAGACAAAGTCCCTAACTACCTCAAAATTATAGCTGTCTGTCGTGACGCTCTGACCGATTCGTCGATGTTGTGTGTCCCTTCTTGTTGACAGCATATATTTTGTTTTGCCCTCATTCACCACTAAACCCATTTTTGCCGCTTCTGTACTGATACTTGCAAACGCACCAGTGACAGCTCGCTGTGTTCAGCCAATGATGTCGATGTCGTCAGCGTATGCAAGTAGCTGCACAGACTTCTGGAAGATTGTGCCTCTGGTGTTGGCTTGTGAGTTTCGCACAATCTTCTCAAGAATGATGTTGAAGAAGTCACACGACAGCGCGTCACCTTGTCTAAATCCTTTTTTGGTGAGATTGTTTCCGACCTTTATGGAGCAGCGAGCGTTCTCCATTGTCATTCTGCACAATCGGACGAGTTTGGCAGGGATGTCAAAACTAGACATGGCTCTATATAGCTCGTCTCTATAGATGCTGTCGTATGCGGCCTTAAAATCGATGAAAAGATGGTGAGTATCGATCTGGACTTCTTGGGTTTTCTCCAGGATCTGCCGTAGTGTGAATATTTGGTCGGTTGTGGACTTACCGGGCTTAAAACCGCACTTTTAGGGACCAATCAGATCGTTGACAAAAGGTTTCAGGCGTTCACACAGTATGGCAGACAGGATCTTGTATGCGATGTTAAGAAGACTGATACCTCTATAGTTGGCGCAGTTTAGAGGGTCTCCTTTCTTGTGGATCGGGCAAAACGATACTGAGGTTCCATTCATCAGGCATACTTTCCTCCGACCAAATCTTGGAAATGAGCTGGTGTATGCTCTCTGCCAAGTCATCTCCCGCTGCTTTAAAAAGCTCGGCAGTCAAGCCATCTGGACCAGCAGCCTTGTTGGTCTTAAGCTTGGATATTGCTATCCTCACTTCGTTTTGGTCGGGTGGACGGAACCTTGGCTTTCATCGTCTAAGTTGAATGGTTCGTTCTGCCTGACAGCGGAATTTGGGTCGTCCTCGCCGTTTAACAGTTTGCAGAAATGGTTTTTCCATATCCTCAGTACCGACTGTGACTCTACCACAAGGTTTCCTTGTTCGTCTCTACAGGTCTCTGTTCGGGTCTTGTTGCGATGACACGTTCTTTTTACCCTTTGGTAAAACTTCCGAACATTGTTCCTGGAGTAGCACCTCTCTATTTCCTCGATCGCGCGCTTCTCATGCTCTTTCTTTTTCTTCCGGAGAAGCCGATGTTCTTCCCTCCTCTTTTGCTCGTAGAGCTCACGAGCTGCCTTCGTCCTTCTGTGCAGCGCCGCTTTGTATGCGATTTGTTTTGCTGCATGTGCTTGCCGGCATTCTTCATCACACGACCACACTCGCGAAACCCAGCACATCGGTTGCGGCGTTTCTGATGGCTTCTTGGCATCTATGCCACTGGTCTTCAGCACTTGATGCTGGCTGCATAGGACTTCTCGAGAGGTTGAGGGATACGCGATCGGCAAAGGTTCTGGCGGTTTGTTGCGATTGTAGCCGTTCAACGTTAAATCTCCTCACAGTATTTCCTCGTTGTTGTGGCGTTTGAGATACCCGCATACGTACCTTGGCTACAACAAGGTAGTGGTCCGAGTCTATTTTGGCCGCTCGGAAAGTTCGGACATCTAGAACACTGGAGGAGTGCCTTACGTCGATCGCAACATGATCAATTTGGTTGACGGTTTGATGATCTGGCGACCGCCATGTTCCTTTGTGGATATTGAGGTGAGGAAACCGTGTGCTAGCTATAGTAACATTACGCCCCGCTGCGAAGTCAATTAGCCTAAGTCCGTTCCCGGACGTGGTGTCGTGTAGGCTGTGCTTCCCGATTGTGCTACCAAAGATGTCCTCCTTTCCTATTTTGGCGTTAAAATCACCTAAGACAATCTTAACGTCATACTTAGGACATTGCTCATACGTTTTGTCGAGGAGCTCGTAGAAACACTCTTTGGCAGCATCGTCTTTTTCTTCTGTGGGGGCGTGAGCGCATATTAGGCTGATGTTGGCGAATTTAGCTTTGATGCGGATTGTTGTAAGGCGTTCACTAACGTGTCGAAAGCTCAAGACTTCTTGCCTAAGTCTGCCGCTTACAACAAATCCGCATCCAAATAGACGCTGCTTTTGTTCCCTATAGCAATCACCGTAGTAAATGTCAGAGGTTTTCATCCTTCTTTTGCCCGGCCCATCCCACCGCACTTCCTGGATGGCGGTGATATCTGCTTTGTAGCAGTCTAGGGCCTCCGCTAATTGTTCGGCTGCACGCGGCCAGTTCAGGGTGCGAACATTCCACGTGCAGATACGAACGTCGTTGTCCTTTTTCCGTTTTCCAGGGTCGTCAACAGTGAATCCGTCCTTATCCGAGGCTTTTGGTTGCTTCGCAACAGTTTTCTTTTTCCGTGGTTGGGTAGTTAGCCCCACGCACAACCCCCAACTTGGAGGACCAGGCCCTAGCTTGACCCTAGGACAGCGGGTCGGATATTCCGTTGTCAGTAACCCACTTCGGGGATATGAGTGCTGCCGTTGGCCCGTAAAGGGGTTCATCCGCCACCATCTCTATTTCAGCACCCTGACTAGTGCTGAAAATTCCTTACTGACCTTAGCTCCAAATACGTCAGAGTAGCTCACGTAAGGTATCTGCCATCTTGACTGTTGGCACCACCGTTGATCCAACCTTGCGGATTCATTCGCTGTATGTCCTCTTTCTGAGGGGCTCATGTAAGACCTCTGAGACTCGATCAGGCAGTCATTCCGACAGAGCATTATAGTGTTGCTATTTTCTTCGTGCTCAACACTCGTGCTTATAAGTTTAGCAAGTCAAGTCCGGGTGGACAAGACCAGTATCCGGTGGCTACCACGTGGAGGTAAAATAAGCACAATTGATGTGTATGAAAACAGTTGCAACAGCTGGGCATCGCCAAGTTGATGCCAATCAGTGTCTACCCTATTCATACAACACCCAACCACCAACGCGCGGCCTTGTTAAAGCAATTTCAGTCACATGAGTCCGATTTTGAAGTTATCAAGCAGTTAATGGAGCGCAGGCAGTACAACGGCGAGAGTTTTGAAGATTTTTATAACGCTGTTATGCAACTTATTATTAAGTTACGACAGCCAATCACCGATACTGATTTATTAAAAATAGTCAAGACTTATGACGTTTATCTATTCAATGCCAATTTTTACAATGGAACAGTTTCGTGAGGAATGCAAACGTGCAGAGAAAATGCTTTTGTCTCGCGATACATATCGCAGCCGTATAAACGTTGGTCCTCAGAGAAATATTAATGAAATTTCCGATTTCAACTTTCAAGATTCATTCGAAGAAGGCGATGCTATTGGGTATATAATTTTAAATTTATTAATAACACAGCGTTCTAATGTCCTTGGATGTTTCAATTGTAAGGAACTGGGTCACTCGTTTATGGCTTGTCCATCTACGACAAGAAGGTTGTTCTGTTATCGGTGTGGATTGGATGATGTGACAACACCTACGTGTCCAAAATGCAGTTCGGCATCGGGAAACAGAATGACGAGTGTGTGGACAGCCGGCGATTCACACTCGACACAGACAAATCCGGTATAACAAATACAAAACTATCGTATACAAATCTCATACCTAGCGATTCCACAAATCAAAATAGAGTAACAGTTTTAAAAAACTTATATAAAAGAATATCTGAAAAACCTACGCATGTTAGTTCAGCCCTACCAAAACAAAATACGTATGAAGAGAGATTGAAAAAATATAATGAATTACGATCCCGATTATTTTCGCTCAGCGAACTTCAATCCAATCAGAATTTTAAGAATCTTTCAATGTCAAGACTAAGGAAAAGAAAGCGCAAACTTTACCACAAACTAATCAGGTTTACCTATTTTGAATCCCAAGGAGACTCTAGGCCTTACATCACCATAACCATATTCGGTGAACAGCTTCGTGGGTTACTCGACAGCGGCGCTAGTATTTCGTGTTTGGGTAAAAATTGCCTGGATGTTATAAAACGGATGGGATTGAACGCTTTGACATATAATTCCGAAGTAAAAACCGCTGATGGATCAGAACAAAAGATTGTGGGTAGAATTGCTGTTTTCATTAGCTTTAATGGTATAACTGAAAAGTTGAATTTATATCTTGTGCCATCTCTGTCACAGCCTCTGTATTTGGGTATCGATTTCTGGCAGAAGCTTGGTATCGCACCTCAATTGTTTTCCGAAATATCTAGCATCGAATATGAAAAGCCAGCAAGTCCACAGCATGATCTTTCAGACCTGCAACAACATCGCCTTCAAGAAGTGATATCTAAATTTCCTTCTTTCGCGGAGCTTTGTCTGGGGCACACCAATGTTGAGACCCACGTCATAGACACAGGTTATGCTGAGCCGGTCAAACAACGCCACTATCCGGTGTCACCCGTAATTCAGAGGTTGCTTTTTGAGGAATTGGATCGCATGCTTGAGTTGGGAGTGATTGAGGAGAGTCAGAGTGCACGGAGTTCCCCGGTGGTTTAAATCAGGAAACCAGGGAAAAACCGCCTTTGCTTAGACTCTCGTAAGGTCAAATCACTAACAAAAAAGGATGCGTATCCACTTCCTCATATTGAGGGTATGTTGGGGGGACTGAAGGATATATTTTTTATTTCGTGTGTTGACTTAAAGGATGCATTTTGGCAGGTGCCTTTAGAAGTGAAATCCAGGGAGAAGACGGCATTCACTGTGCCTGGTCGACCGCTTTACCATTATACGGTTATGCCTTTTGGGCTGTGCAATGCAGCTCAAAGGATGTGCCGTCTAATGGATAAGGTGATCCCAGCTGCACTCAGGGAATGTGTGTTTGTCTACCTGGACGATCTGCTTATCATGTCTAACAACTTTAATAATCACCTACAGCTGCTAGAGACGGTGGCAAGAATGCCTTAAAAATGCGAATCTAACGATAAATGTCCAGAAGTCTCGTTTTTGTTTTAAAGAATTAAGATACCTAGGACATATAGTTGGCCAAGGATGTATTAAGCCGGATCCCGATAAAGTATCTGCTATTCTTGATTTTCCGCAACCTAAAACAATGAAGCAAATGCGAAGATTTCTGGGCATGTGCGGCATGTTATTCAGAATTATGCATCGTTAGCTTCACCCCTCACCGACACGCTTAAGAAATCCAACAAATTTTTGTTATCTGAACAAGCTGTGATGGCATTCGTAACATTGAAGAAAGCCCTTATCGCTGCTCCCGTTTTATCGGATGGGGATTTCACCAAACCCTTCGTCATTCAATGTGATGCATCCAATCACGGTATCGGGGCGGTATTATTTCAGGTCGATGAAGAAGGAAACGAAAGACCTATTGCTTTCTACTCGCAAAAGCTCAATCCATGCCAACGTAATTACAGTGTGACAGAACAGGAATGCCTAGCAGCGCTGCAGGTTTTCACTTCACTGTAATAACAGACCACTCGAGTCTTAAATGGCTTATGTCATTGAAGGACTTGAGTGGTCGGCTGGCGCGTTGGTCGTTAAAGCTACAGGCCTTCGATTTCGATGTCAAGCACCGAAAAGGATCTTCCAACATAGTCCCGGATGTCTTGTCTCGAGCTTTTGTTGAAGAACTTAATGATATTGCGGTTGAAAACTTTCAGCTAGATTTAAAATCTCCGGATTTTCAAAGCGAAGAATATCTTGCCATTATACAGTCAGTAAAAAGCAATCCAGACAGTTTTCCTGACCTTGTAGTTCAAAACGATCTGCTGTACAAAAAAGTTTTTTCAACCGACGAAGACATTGTGAAATCTGATTTGCAATGGAAACTATTGGTACCAAAAAGCCTTTCATCGAAGCTAGTTACCATTTCGAATGTTTTACCTGAATGTTCACATGGTGGTGTGGCGAAAACGCTCAACCGATTACGGCAACTTTATTATTGGCCAAATATGACAGCTTCAGTGCGAAACTTCATTAGTAAATGCGACAAATGTAAAGGAAGCAAGTCTACGAATAAAACACTTAAGACACCAATGACATACTCTGCGAAATTAGAAAGGCCTTTTCAAAAGATATTTATATATAAATTTTTTGGGACCATATGTTCGATCAAAACGAGGGAACTTATTCCTTTTCATTGTTCTTGATGCATTTTCTAAATTTGTACTTTTGAAGGCAATGCCAAAAGCCTCTACAGCAGCGGTGCTTAAATTTCTGGAGGAAAATGTGTTTAATGTGTTCGGGGTCCCTGAGACGGTTCATTCAGATAATGGAAAACAATTTGTTTCGGCACAATTCCAAAAATTCCTTGAAAGATTTGGTATTAATCACACGAGGACACCCCTGTATTCGCCACAATCTAACGCGTCCAAACGTGTGAACCAATCGATCTTGTCAGCCATTCGAATTTATCTGCACACACACAACATTCAAACAGCCATTTGTACATCTGTACACCAGGCCACGGGCAAAACACCATACCATGCATTGTTCGGAATGGAGATGATCTCCCATGGAAGCGTATACAAGTTGATGAAGGAACTCAAGGTCCTTAATGATGGAGATTTCCAAGCTTTAGAAAAATCGGATCGCCTCGCGTTGGTAAGAAAGGAAATGCAAGCAAATATCGAAAAAGCCTTTACTAAAAATGCAAAGGTATATAACTTACGAGCAACGAAGAGTCGGTTTTTGCCAGGCGAAGAAGTTTTCATACGAAACTTCGTGCTCAGTAATGCGTCAAAACAAATTAGCTCGAAGCTTTGCCCGAAGTTTTTGAAATGCAGAATTCTACGTCCGGTTGGTAATAGCGCATATGAAGTCGAAAATTTGCAAGGAAAAAAGTTAGGGGTTTTCCACTTAAAGGATCTGAAAAGATAAGCTCTCAATCGAAAATAGAGCATGAGATTCTTGGGTGGATTTATGTCACTTTCGAGCATCTTCGTCTCTGCACTTATCTTTTTTTGCCAAGTTATCTGATTTCATTGGATTTATCTATAAATCTTTTCACAAATCCTTGGTGCTGTAGCGATTGCAGAAAAAGATTTGTGTCATACATCTCTGTCTTCGTACGCATTTACGTCATAGACGGAATTCCGTACAGGGATATGGGACACACCCACGGCATTTTTGTTAAAGGAAATGAACCGCTTAATCTTTGTACCCCCCAAGGAGGTCAATGATGGCTTTTCCGGCGAAGCTCGCGGTCTTTTTCTGGGCTGTGCACCAAAGGAGTGCAGACCAAGCGTTCTTTAAAAAGAGCAGAGAAACGAAAAGACAGACTAAGTACATGCGCAATATATATACTCGATCTCAAAAATATTGAGTAAAAGTATTAGATAAAACTAAATCTAAAACAAAAAAATTAAGTGATTAACTATTTGTCCTAAAACAATTGCGATTTTGTTTAGTTTTACTAATATCGTGCAAGTGAAAGTGTTCATATCATAAGACATAAGGTCGAACAAAGCTGTCTATGTCATCCTCACAACATTTGTTTTTCGCGATCGTCAGACGACCCCATCCTCGTCCCCACGCATCAAACCACCGTCACACGTTCAACACATCGATCCTCTCAGCCAGCGGCAATGTCAATTGAGTTGTCTCCGTTAAGAGCAGATCTCTCTACACGTGCCACAAAATTCTGGTCATCGTCATCAGCGATTCATCAAAATCTCCTATCGTCAACGGGATATCTGATTGCGCTCCACGAATGGAAGAACTGAAGTTTGATAGTGTGATTAAATTGAAATAAAAGAAAGCGCAAAAACGGTATAAAACTATAGATTTTTTTATATGTATATTAACAATAAGAGAGTAAACGTGCATCTATATAAATATATATATAACAAACAAGAATCTAATATAAATTTAAAGCATATAAAACATCATGAAGTACATAAATATATAACAAAAGTTCTTTTGTATAATACCTAAATTTGCCTCATCTTAAACCTGAGTAAAAAGATTCATATGTCTATATATTAATATATCACGGAAGTTTGAGTTAAAAGTGTTATAATTTGTTTAAAACGGCAATTCGAATCAACACCGTTATAAGTATGTAAATGAGCAATTTGTGTTCTAATTAAAGTGTCATATCTATAATAACAGAATTTGTTTTATCTCAACATCTGGGTAAATGTGCGCACATCGACGAAAGGATGAAAGGTATGGTACTCTTTTAATTGTAGCTGTGAAAATTAAACTGTAATAAAATACATATTCTAATTGCTAAGTATATAAAGACATATGAAGTAAGTTACCTATTATATAAAAATGATTTGAATTCATACGCTTAATTTTATAAATAAAAACGCTTATAATGGATTATTGTACCTTATAAAGGGTGATTTTTTAAGAGGTTTAGAACTTTTTTTAAAAAAAAAACACAAAAAATTCGAAAAAATGAATGAAATATTTATTTGAATCGATAGTTTGAACCTTGCAATTTAATGTTTAAAGATAATTTCATGCAAATGTTGACCGCGGCTGCGTCTCAGGTAGCCCATCCGCTGAGTCCAATTTTGGCATACTCTTTCACACATATCGGCCGGTATCTCGCGAATGAATGCATGAATGTTGGCTTCCAGTGCGTCAATCGAAGCGGGCTTGTCCCTATACACATTAGCCTTGGCATACCCCCACAAAAAATAATCTAATGGTGTCAAATCGCACGATCTAGGCGGCCAATTGACCGGCCCGAAACGTGAAATTAACTGTTCACCAAACTCGCCTCACAATTGCGCCATTGTTTCGCGTGCTGTGTGGCATGTGGCACCGTCTTGTTGAAACCACATATCATGCAAGTCAAGAACTTCCATTTCGGGCAAAAAAAAAGTTTGTTATCATCGCTCGGTAGCGTTCACCATTGACAGTAACGCTGCGATTCGCATCATCTTTGAAGAAATATGGCCCAATAATGCCGCCGGCCCATAAACCGCACCAAACAGTGGCTTTTTCGGGATGCATTGGTAGCTGTTGCAATGCTTCTGGCTGATCTTCACTCCAAATGCGGCAATTTTGCTTATTTACGTACCCATTCAACCAAAAATGAGCCTCATCGCTGAACACAATTTTTCGATAAAAAAGCGGATCCTCGGCCAGCTTTCCAAGAGCCCATTCACCAAAAATTCGGCGTTGTGGTAGGTCGGCTGGCTTTAGTTCTTGCACCAGCTGTATCTTAAAAGGCTTTACGCCCAAATCCTTCCGCAAAATTTTCCACGTAGTGCTGTAACAAAGGCCTAACTGCTGGGAACGGCGCCGAATCGACATTTCGCGGTCTTCTGTCACACTAGCTGATACGGCCGCAATATTTTCTTCACTACGCACAGTACGTAAACGTGTTGGTGGTTTAATGTCCAACAAAGTAAATTTGGTGCGAAATTTGGTCACAATCTTCCGAATAGACTGCTCAGAAGGTCGAGAATGCCGATCATAAAATGGAAGCAGCGCGCGACGAACATTTCGAACCGAGCACGAATTTTGATAGTAAAATTCAATAATTTGCAAGCGTTGTTCATTTGTAAGACGATCCATGGTTAAATTGCAAACCAAACTGAAGCTGTTTGACAGTGACACAAGGTACTAAACACACGTCAGCTGTCAAAACCAGTGTTGCCAAAACCAAACCAGCTAAAAAATCACCCTTTATATATATATGGTGTATTTTTTTTAATATGAGTTCTTAGATCTTGAAGTTGGAAAAAGACAGGATATGGAAGGGGAGGACGGTAAGTGAAATGAAATCATAGAAGAGACAAAGGGGCTAGTAAAGTTAATAGAAGGGTGATTATTAGCACAGGTGCTGAGCAATCTCAGATGGATGAGGGAATACCCAAGTGGTCAAAACATCGACGATCATTACAGGCGATACTCAGATATATGAAACACATTCTCGGCACGTTTTTTTTTATTGCTTTGTGTGGTATCGATACGGAATCAAAGTGCAAGATCCCACCCGATTCCGGCGAGTTTTAGTCGCGCTATAGCAGGACGTGCCAAACAGCACTTTGCACACGAAACATATACAGCTCTAGTTTCAACCACTACAATGGCCAATGTTCTCAACTGCATTTCGAGAATCTACTACGATGTATAATTATTCCAAGGTTGAGAACCTGCTTCGACTCCAAAAATCGATCAAACAAGAAGCGCGGGCAGTTGTGGAATCATTACTTATCCACCCTCACAATGTTGATCAGGTAATGGCTGCCCTAGAGTTTAGATTTGGACGTCCCGAATGTCTATTGCGAAGCCAGTTAGCTAAAGTTGGGACGATTTCACAAATATCGGAAGGCAAACTTGAGATGCTGGTACCCTTTGCCACGGTGGTGCAAAATCTTTCGACGTTTTTGGAGACTAGTGGTTTGCATCAACATCTAGCAAACCCCACGCTAATGGACGAACTAATAGCTAATCTGCCTATGAGCAAGAGACTAGAATGGGCTCAACGGAGTATCAGTATAGTGCCATATCCAACAGTGAAACATTTTGCTGAGTGGGTGACCGAGATATGTTTGTTTGGGTACATCGACGTCTTTATTGCCGCCAGCCCATATAGAGCAGAAATCGGGTCCTAAGAAGATCCTCCATGTATCTGGACAAGACGCTTCCGCCAGAAGCAAATGCCGCTATTGCGAGAAGAAACAGCATCCAGTCGCGGAGTGCGATCCTCTTATCAAACTAGATGTCTCAGCAAGGTGGGACTTTGTTAAAAAAAAACAGACTGTGCTTTTACTGTTTAAAGTACGGTCATAGTGTTCGCTCATGCAGAGCCAGGAAGAGGTGTGGAATTGATGAGTGTGCTAAAAATGCATCATCCATTACTACACGAACCGTCCAAACCAATAGTTGATGCAAATGTACCAGCCGACGTCGGATGTTCGAGACCCTTGCTTAGTTGTCATGTTCATTCCAAAGCCAAGATTCTGTTTCGTGTGCTGCCTGTTAAAATCTATAGTGATAACATTGCTATATCAACATAATGCATTGTTCGATGAAGGTTCCTCAGTCACTATAATGAGTTTAGATCTGGGTAAAAGATTGCGTTTGAATGGCCGCCAAAGTAAATTGAGGCTCCAATGGTTTGGAAAGGAGACTATTGCAACGGAACAATTCATTGTGGATGCGGATATAAGTGCAGATAAAAAAGTGCAAAGAAATACAGGATCCGAGGTATACAGACCGTCGCCGATTTGAACCTGCCGTCCCAAACAGTCAATCCAGATGAGCTGCAGTTGTTGAATCCTCATCTAGACATCACCCCATTTACCCATTATAAGAATGCCAAGCCAGAGATACTGATTGGTCTCGACAATAGCCATTTGGGTGCACCAATACGCACTCTTCAGACGGAAGGAATTGGACCTATTGTAGCCGAAACTAATTTTGGAGTTAAAAAGCCGAAGGAACAGCTGATCTCTTCCGCTGACAAAAGAGCGATGTAAACGTTGTTAACTACAACAAAGAAGTCCAATGGTCGTTACCAAACGGGTCTTCTTTGGAAGGGAGACAGCCCTGAACTTCCAGATAGTTACGAGATGGCGAAGCGAAGGTTTCTGAACTTGGAAAGTAGATTGGAAAAGGATCCTGAATATGCCGAGACGAATAAGAATATCATCAAGGACTACGTCGAAAAAGGGTACGCCAGAAAATTGACGACAGCTGATGCGAATCACAACACAACAAAGACTTGGTATCTCCCCCATTACGGTGTGAGGAATCCGAATAAGCCAAAACAAAGTGAGGTTAGTGTTTGATGCGGCAGCCAAAGCGAAGGACGTGTCTCTGAATTCCTTTCTGCTAAAGGGTCCTGATGAACTGAAGCCTATGATGATGATTCTGTTTAACTTCCGCCTGAGAGCTATTGCCGTGTCTGGAGACATTAGAGAGATGTTTTCTCAGATTCGCATCCAACCAGAGGACCAAAATTCGCAGCGATTCCTGTGGAGGGAACATAAAGGAAAGCTGATCGACGTTTATCTGATGACATCGATGATATTTGGTGCTAGTTGCTCACCATGCTCAGCCAATTATGTGAAGAATCTCAATGCCTCGATATATCTAAACACTAATCCCAGAGCGGCAAGGGCAATCATCGATCGCCATTATGTCGACGATTACGTCGATAGCTTCGATAATGAAGCTGAAGCAATTGAGGTGACCAACGGCGTAATTTCAATTCACAAGGAAGGCGGTTTTGAGCTGCGAAACTTTTCATCGAACTCCAAGGAAGTGATGCGAGGTATCTCGTGTCAAGAGATCGGAAAACAGAAAGACAGAATGATCGATTTGAACATAGAAGCAGTGACAGAGAAAATCCAGTGGAAGAGCGAGCTTCCGTCATTAACTCAATTCAAGATGCCGAGATGCCATGATCCTTACCTGACGCTCGCAAGCGACATCGTTCTTCACACGTTCGTCGATGGCAGTGAAGAGGCGTTTAGTGCAGTTTCATTTCTTCGAATCGAGTACGTTATCAGCTGGATAAGATCGGAGCCCCGGCGATATAAACAATTTGTGGGATTCCGGATTGCGGAAATCTTGGAGAGTAGCCAGGTTAGTCAATGGCGTTGGGTTCCTTCGAGGCTGAATCCAGCTGCGCGAGCGCGTTACCCGCCTAAGCTGAATATTGAGAGCAAGTGGATAAGAGGTCCGGAGTTTCTTCAGCCGTCTGAAAAGGAGTGGCCTCTACAACCAGATGTCAACAACAACCAATTATGTAAGGACGAAGTGCGAACAAGGTTCCTGCTGCATACAAACGCAGTTAGTAGCATTATTTTCGATATGTCAAGATTCTCGAAGTTTTCGAAATTGCTGAGATGCGCTGCATGAGTACTGCGATTTAAGGATGCTTGTTTGCGTAAGCGAACAGAAATTGGAGAGCTTTGTGTCAAAGAGCTGGAAGCCGCTGAATTAGTTTTGTGTATGCAGTCCCAAAAAAAAGCATTTGCCCAGGACATTTCCCGTCTAAGCCAAAATTTATCAGTCGAAAAAAGCAGCCATTTGTTTAAGTTGACGCCTTACATATGGTCGAATAGACGCCGCCACTACTATAGCATTTACAGCCAGGCGTCCTATCATCTTTCCAAAGGACCATTGCCTTACCAGATTGATAGTGGACCATTTTCATTGCCGCTTACGTCACCAACATGATGACACAATCGCCAACCAAATTCGACTGCGCTTTTGGGTGCCAAGCATCCGATCAGCTGTGAAAAAGGCAAAAAACAATTGCTTCCTTTCGTCGAATTCGTTCCGCCAAGCCACAACCGCCTTTAATGGGACAACTACCAAAAGACTGTCTCACACCGTACGTTAGGCCATTTACGTACACGGGACTTGACTATTTTGGGCCAGTGTATATCACCAATGGACGACGAAGAGAGAAGAGGTGGGTCGCACTCTTCACGTGCATGACGGTGCGAGCTGTGCAACTCCAAATTGCTGCAAATCTTTCTTCCGATGCCTGCGTGCTATGCATTCGCAACTTTGTCAACCGCCGTGGGATTCCGAAGCGTATAAGATGCGACAATGGCACCAATTTCATCGGGGCAAAAAAGGAACTGTTGAGCGCTGATAATTTTGACAACGAAGCCATCAAGGCTGAACTTTCTTCGAGGGCCATCGAGTGGTCGTTTAACTGCCCATCGAACCCACATGCAGGCGGTTTGTTGGGAGAAGTTGGTGCAGTCAGTGAAAAGAGTTCTTTCACATATTCTCAGCGAATTGCACCAAGATTTGAAACGTTGCAGAGTGCCTTAATCGAGGCCGAAAGTATTGCAAACGGACGTCCACTTACGCAGTTCCCCATCTCAGCCGATGATGAGGATCCCTTTACACCCAAACATTTTTTGTTGGGGGTTCCTAACTCCACGCAAACTCCAGGCCAGATCGACAAACGAGGCCTTTGCCTTAGGAGGCAGTGGCGCATTAGCCAACAACTCAAGGATCGATTCTGGAAGAGATGGATTCGGGAATATTTGCCGGTTCTAACCAGAAGGTGCAAGTGGTTCCAATGTGTAGAACCACTCAAAGTCGGCGACTTGTACCTTGTATGTGACGCCAACGTACCCAGAAGCCAGTGGATTCATGGACGGATAGAAAGAGTTTTTCCTGGTCGAGTGAAGACATCCACAGGAATTTTTCGACGCCCGGCTGTGAAGATTGCTGTTCTAGATGTTGGTGAGGCTTCTGATTCAGGGCGCCTTACGGGGGGTGGAATGTCGTAGATTTTCATAAGTTAATTCGAAATGTAACCGAGGATCAGGTGCCGATTCCAACGACAATGACAAACATAGCTAGCCGTCAATCTGACACTTTAAATTATCTGAACGCGCTCATGAAATCAAGTTGTCAAATCTCCCGCGAAATGTTCTCGATACGCGCCAAAACCACTTTGTCATTGTCGTTGGAATCGGAACCGAGCCAAGGAATTGCTAAAAAAGAGTAAGTCTAAATTATCATATTTCCTGATCATTACTAATATAACTAAATGTATTCCAACGGAGAATAAACCATTTCCTCTATTAAGCCATTAGTGCTTACGTTTTTGCACAAAAAGAGTGTTTTTTTCCAAAAGGCAATTCCCTCCGACCCGACGTCCATTGCCAGTGGACGGAGCGACACCCAAGAAGGATGGAATGTTTTATGAGTGTATTTTAAAAAAAGAAATGCAACCACCATCTTTTTGCAAAGAATGCGTTCCATCACAACTTCGATAAAAGCAAGTTCCCTCCAAAGAGAACATAAGTTGGTGTCTTCAGTGAAATATTGTCATACTTCTCTAAAACCTAACAAAAACTGAAAAAAATACACCAAAAACGATGAAACGATTGCAAAATAGCCATCGTTCAATCGAATCGTTTCGACGATAATATTTGGCAGTTGAATTAGTAACGTGAAGCAACATTGAAAGATGATCGTCTAATCGTTTCAACGATTATCGTTTTTTGGTTGTTACACGAAGTAGAAGAATCGTCGAGACGATGTCATTCGATTGTTTTGTGCTTACGCGATTAGAGCCCTGTATAAAGTTAGCCAATGAATAGAATTAGAAATATATATTTTTACTTAATCTTTGATCATTACCGCATTTTTGTTATTTAAAATTTTTTACATTTAGAATAATAAAGTAGGAATACTCTTAATATTAATAATTATTATTAATAAATTGTTACAGCACTGCAGGTTTATAATACATTTTTTTGAGAATTACACGGAAATGATAAAATGATAATTGTAAAAGTCACTACCGCGATCGATGTACAAAAAATAATAATGGCCGAAATTTTCCCGAAAACTGTGTAAGCAATGAGATGCAGCTTAATGCAAAAGAGACAGGAGAACGCTCCCATCCCTACTCCGTGCTGGTTACGGAGTGAGAAGTGACACCGGTTGACCACTGGCGGGGATAGTTGATCAAGTGTTAATTGATCTGCTATCGACCGGGGTTAAAAAATATAAAATGCTATTAAAAAGTAGGGGATAGTGGTAGGCGGGTGAAAATTAAGGACTGAATGTAATTTTTAATGCCACACCATAAAAAAATAACAAAAAAAAATGTCCCAAATAGTTAAAAAAAACAATTGTTTGGGGTGAGGTGAGCCACCAGGGGTATAGGATAAACCTATTCTCAGACCTTCTGAATATATATATAAAATTTCATCAAAATCGGTCGAGCCGTTTCGGAGGAGTATAAGCACTAAAACTGTGACACCAGATTTTTATATAGAAAAGAGATAGAGCTTAAAATAATACTCGAGTTTAGGTAAAGAACTTAGAACTTATAATCATAATAATAATATCCGTATATAAAGTAAGAATTAAATGTTAAAATAAAATAATACACTTGTAACATAATGTTAATGTTAATGTAACATAATGTCTGATGCTTTGATACCCTCCACTGCATACAAGTCTTGCAAAATGTTAGGCATGGTAGTATGTAATTACATTGAACAGGTATAGGTACAGGTCAACAAATAATAAATATCAGCTTTTGAGTAATCTAATTACAATTCTACCTGTTGTTACCTGTTCAAGGTAGCACTATAGCTTTTTATTATTTATGGACTATTATTTGTGTCTACAAATCGGAGCCTTGGACCCGGGGTAGTTTTCAGACGCAACCAAAGATCTAGATGGCGTCCAATGAAGATTCCGGTTGTCAACCGTGTTGACATTCAGCTTTGACGTCTGCCATTTTCCGCCTGGGTCAATTTCCGCCTTTTCCTTCTTGGCTCTTAACGTGTGCGCACCAGTCTCTCTCCACTCTTGCTTGTGGAATCAATATCTTAAAATATCATTACCACTATTGTTAATTAAAATAAACTTAAATGAATTCAAATTGAACCCTGTTAATCGTATTAATTATAACCCTTCCGTAAATTTTTTAGGTTTTCTTAAAATTTTATGACCCGTACCTACAGGTAATCATTTATATTGCGCAAAATTCTGGAAAGTACTAAGTTTAAAGTTGACCTGAAATGGTTTTTAATTTTTTGCGATAAGGCCGAATTCATAGAAAAAAAGTGATAGAAAAAACATTTGTAACACCTTGCTCACCAGAGCCCCCCAATAGTCTTACAGCATCTCAGTCGGCGCCTTGTACTTAATTTTGCGTCCATGCAAGTTGACTGTCGATGCCCTTGAATTTGTCCAAGCAGAATTACAATTACATGGTTGGCGACCGTATTAACGGATAGGCAGAACAAGACTTGACAGCCGCGCGACATCGGAGGATGATGCTTTATCTAAGAGATAGTCATACAAAAGAACGGGTGTCAGTCAGCTACCAGCGAGTGAAAATAAACAAACTTGTTCAATAGCCAGTTTTGCTTTGTGGACTGTGTTTTACCTGCTTTTATTTGCTTCTGAAATCCTGAGAAAATTCTTTTGGGAAAAACAATTTGAAAAACAAATAGAACGTTTCCAAGCTAAATCAAAATTGTATTTCAATAATAAAAAGAAACCAAAAAAGTATTACCTACTAGAAAAAAAACGAAAGCTTAAAAATAAAAATTAAATAACAAAGTGAAATTCAGGGCAGTGGATTTAATTGAAGCTCCGCTTCAACGCTGCCTGTAACTAATTTTATCATGCTTCGGCGTTAACACATTCCCCCGTGAGTGCTCTGCTTCGCTTTCTACTGGTAACCGGCACAGTTTTTCAGTTTTTGTACCGGGCGCTCCAAAATAACGAACGGCACCTTTTTTTCGGAGGGTTTTAAATTCCAGTCGGCCATCAGCTCCAGTCAAAGTCTGAAATACCCGTGCTGTTTTTCAGAGTGTCGGCGGGATGTTTTCCCCACCCACTCTTAAATTTGGTTGCGCTTGTCTCCACTGAATTCCGGCAGTGGTTCGTCACCAGGGCCAGTGCTTCGAAAACGGTCGTTTGACATGTCGCCCACTGAGTGCTGCTGTTCGGAACTGCTGCCGGAATTTGAGACAACAAACCAGCTCGCAACTCAAGGAAACGAAACATTCCATCGAGCGTTGGCAAATCGTCAACTCAGGGTTCAGCGATAACTGCAACTGACGAAACGCGTTTCTAGCCGCATCAAGCATCTTTTTTACAGCATCACACGACGGATGTTGCAGTGGTCTTAACGCTGACAACGTTTGCAAATGATCACGGATAGTCTTGTATTCGTTACCATATTGCTTGCACATTTCTTCCCAAGCTGATTGTAAGAGTTCCCATCTCCAATTGGCCAATTCTTGTAGATTTGTCCGCCCCTGCCTTGCAAAGAACCCAAAAGATAACGCTATCCCTTTTACGCATTCGAAAGCCTTATTTGATTGTGTACATCGGCCTCAAATATTGCGCGGAAATTGGCCCAGTCAGTCTCCAGACCGGAGAATTTAGTTATACGGGGCGGTTCTGACAGTTTGATCTGGATTGGTGGACCACCGCATGGTGCGGCAAATGTGATTTCCCCTTGCACACCTAAATTGGCTGTAGGTAGCTGTCGTTGAAGTTTAAATTTAAAGGACAAATACTCCTCTTCAGCTTCGGTCAAAAAAGCGCTGCACTCGATTAACTGCTCTTCTGAAAGTTGTTGTTGGCCCAGTAATGGCAAGTCTGCTTCAAACCTTGCCCAAACCTCATCGATTCGACTGTGACGAGTCATAACCTCGTCAACCGACCACACTGCAGCGTTGCACGATATAGCCGCATCGACTGTGGCACAGAGCTCATCATCGGTCGCGGTTGCATAGCTCGATTCATGCTTAGTTGTGAGTTTGCGACTGGTCGGTGCTCAACTTCCTCTTGCTCGATTCCATACGCACCATTAATTTCCGCTTGCTGTTTGCGTGAAATTTTTACAAACGCTCCTGGCACTCCTTCAAGAATTAACGAAATTGCACTTGCAGTTAGCGACTCGCTCTCTGATTTTAACACTACAAGTTACAAATAAAATCCAAATCCTTTCGCGAACGCATTTTCGCTCCAAGTTTTGGAATTTATTGAAATATTGGCACTGAATTCGAATGTCGTCAGCACAACAACAAAACAAATATTTTTTAATATTTATATATATTTAATAATATTTTTTTAATAGGCTCGAATAAAATACAAATACTATCGCGAAATCGTTTTCGCTCTAAGTTTTGGAATTTATTGAAATATTAGCACTGAATTCAAATGTCGTCAGCACACCAACAAAACGAATATTAAAAAAGGCTCGAATAAAATCCAAATCCCTTCGCGAACGCATTTTCGCTACAAGTTTTGGAATTTATTGAAATATTAGCACTGAATTCGAATGCCGTCAGCACAACAACAAAACGAATTTCGCTCGAAATTTAGAATTTATCATCAGCACTCAAAATTTCTGCACGAAAACGTTTTTCCTTGAAGTGCTTATTGCTTCTCCTATTTTTTCTTACCGGGACCACTTTGGCTACACGCTTCGTCTCCGCTCTCGCTCGACCAGACTTCATCAGCAACAAGCTCTTCTGCTTTATTCATTTAGCTATCCCTTCTTGCTTAGTAAAAAGAAAAAAGCTTCTTACTTTCTTAAGCTAACGATTTTAAAGAAAGATCAACCTCACATTACGTACCAACAAAATTCTCGGTGATAACAAAAAGGCTCGATTGGACCACGTTCAATATCCAGTTTTGCTTTGTGGACTGTATTTTACCTGATTTTTTTTTGCTTCTGAACTCCCGAGAAAATTCTTTTGGGAAAAACAACAAAACGAATTGCTTTTTACGTCACAACATCAGAAGTGGGATTAAGTCCCAGTGACTTATTAACTAGCTGACACAGCGAACTTCGTACCGCCTAAAATTGATTAAATTATTAACATCCCTTTTCATAGTTGAACCTCTCTATTGAACGACTTCATAGATTTCTGGGTCGGCTTCTCGATCGTTCTTGTCCGCGCTAATGATTGAATCGAGTTGGTCCATTCAGATTTTCTCAATCAACCAAATCAACCGAAGCAGAATGTGAACAGTTTGGCCAAAAGTAAAGTATCACCGTTCGGATATTTTTTTTACACTTCACATTCTATAAAGGTACCGAACATTAAATATCGGTAGTTGCGACTTGTGAACACGGTGGCTCAGTGTTTAGTATGCTGGACTACTTGGACGAGTGGTTAATTTGTTAAAATGATAGTATACGAATAACCAACAAAATATACCTCCCCTTCTTTCTACCAAGCGATATGCGCCGTACGGCCTACGCGCACATAGGCCACATGCCACATCACATAATTCTTTAATGCTTGCGATTTGCGCCCACCACCCCCAAGCAGAGCAAGACCAGAACTACCGGTTCAACCATACCCATCCACAAAATTTCATTAAAATCACTAGGATGGTTTCGGAGATCGACAACATACCCACCTCTCTGGTCCAAAACAATCCTATCTTCCTAGCTGGAACCAAAAATATGTGCTTACAGCGCCACCTATTGAGAATTTTTGTTTTTCCTAAACCATCCCTGATTCAAGACAAACAAAATACAAAAAAATCATTCAAATCCGTCGAGCCGTCGAGCAAAATGTATGGAAATTCATGTGTTTTTTCACGCACAGACAACACACACATACATTTTCCGATTTAACCAAACTTCACAAAAACCATAATATAGACCAATACCAAAAATGTGTGAACGTTTGGTTAAAATTAGTAAATGCGTTAATCGGCTACAAACGAACAGAATTTGAATGCTCAAATTTAATATCTGTATAGATGAAAGGAGAGAGAGGTGGAGTGTCAAGAAGGTCAAATGTCACTTCGGCCCTGTAAAAAAATAATTTTTGATTATTTCATTTTCATTTCAATAAATTACAATTAATATTAATATTAAAAGAACAAGTGAAATCTCAAAAATATTGCAAAATTAATATATGCACTTAAAAGTGCTAAAACTCCCGTCGGTGGATGCCACGTTGTATGGTATTTTCGCTGATTAAAAATCTAACCTCCTCGTGTCTCCGCCTCGCTACGACGTGAACCCAATTCACGGTACAGTGGATGAGGTCTAACAAAGAAAACAACATAATCCCCAAGGGGAATGAAGTCTTAATGTCTTCCCATAGTAAAAAGCCTTCAAGATTCGTCGCAGCATTCCAGCAGTGGGCGAGTAATAAAAGACCACCGGGGGATGAATCTACGCCTAACCTTCAACGCAACTCCACCAGCGAGTTCACTCAACCAGGCAAGAGCGAAGACTTTAGCGCTCCAACCAAGAAACACCGGTGCAGCCCCAAAACGATCAACTCAGTTGAGAGTTTTCAACCAGTCAACGAGAATCGCTTTCTCATTCTTGGAGATATGTCATTCAGAGACACTCTGCGCAACATCGGCAAACGCCCCCATCGGGCGCTCGATCATCACGACGTGAATGAACCCAGCCCCAACTCTGAGGAAACCAACACCGGCAGACTCAACAAGAACACCAGCATCGACCACACCAGTGAAAGCAACATAGACACCAAGAAGAGCCGCAGTTTCACCAATCAAAATCACAGCACTAACCTCAACAACAGCAGAGCAAAAATAGATGTCAACGGCACCGGAGAAACCATCACCCAGGACAGTGGTAGCAATAAGAACAACATTGTAAATAGAACATTTTGTCCTCCAATAATTTTTTCTAATTTAAATACATATAAATTTATTGCGGACTTTAAAGTCAAAGCTGAAACACATAATTTTAAATTTAAAGTTGTAAATTTGCGGGATGGTAAAAGTATATCGTTGACAATGGCGCTGTCTATCAGGAACTTATTGAAAAAATTAAAGAAACTAAGGGGGTTGAAGCCTACTCGTCCACCCTGGCTGAAAATCGTACGGTTAACTTAATTTTAATTTTAAGAGGAAAATTTAAAGTACGATTTGTTCTTGGTGAGACTTCGCCCTGGAATTCCAGACAGGGAAATAATTTTCCACACAAAAGTCAAATGGGAAAAAGCGAAAGGCAACAAAGGACATCTGCAATGTAGAAGATGCCAGGCTTTTGGTCACCTGGCCAAAAATTGTGCGCGCGACTACTGTTGCCTCAAATGCAATAATGACCATCTTCCTGGGGGCTGCCCTTTAACGAAGGGTCCCGACTCGAAAGCATCGTGCAGAAACTGTGGCAATGATCACCCTGCCAATTAAAGAGGCTGCCCTGTGTACAATGACTATGACAAAAAGAAGCGACAGACAGATAGAAGAGTTAACCAAAAAACTCAGATTAATATTATTAACCCCACCCCCACAAAAGTCAAGACTAATGCGACTTTTGTCAGCCTTTTTAAAAGTGCGGATATTAGTGCTCCTGCACCAGTGTCTAATTCCAGCCAAAAATGCCTAAGCCAATTCTTGGAACTTTCAAATAATCTTTTCGGGATGGGTGTCTCTGACCTCCTCGATAAGATTTAAACGTACATGTTGAACATTAACAATTCTTGTTCTATCCAACAAAGGAGATTGGCCTATTTAGACCTTCTTAATCAAATTTTATAAAATAATAAGTAATGATATTAAACCTTATTACATTCAACATTCAGTCCTTAGTTAATCATAGCAGAAGAGTCGAACTGTTAAAAACCCTTCTCTCTAATAATTGTCACGTTTCCTTCATTCAGGAGACTCACCTCAACAAACACAGTGTCAATTTTGGCTCATACAGAATTCTATACAATGACTCTAATCAAGGAGTCGCTATTGTCATAAAGGACAACATCCGATTTGACTTAGTTGACCTCCCTAATCCTGCATTCCCACGTACATTTATTTCTATTAAAATAAATCTTAATGGTAATACTTAAGTTTTTCTATTTGGTTCCATTTACATTCCCTCAAATGCCTCGTCTTCTGTGCTTTCGGAGCTTTGTAAGATTGACGCTTTAAGTAATACATTCTATTGTGCCATAATCGGTGGCGACATAAACATACGTAACTCTTCATGGGGGGACCATACTTTCAATAACAATGGAAGGGTGTTTGAGAACTGGCTATATAACTGCAACCCATACCTAACTAATATCACTTCCAGTAGCCCTACGTTTCCCAAAAGCGGATCATACCTGGATCAGTTTCTGATCTCAAACCAAATGGTCAATCGACTTAACCACAACATTTCTATTAGGACTTTATCTACCTTCTCGGATCACTCTCCTCTTGTTCTAAATTTTGATATTGGGGAGGCCGAGATTCTACTTGCGGATCCTATTTTTTCCAGATCCTTTAAGAATGTGAATTGGGAGGTTTTCAGATCAGACCTTGATGCTAGATTGACATTCCATACACCACACTCCCACCAGTGTCTAAGCAATCACGAAATCGACCAATTTATCACTGCATTTAACTCTGACGTGAACTTTACAATAAATTCTCACTCTCGGCTTATTCCAGTCTCCACAAAAAATATAATAACCTGCCTACAGATATCGTAAATCTTTTTAAGACTAAACACCATTGGCAAAAGCAACTAAAGAAAATTTTCCATAGGAATTACAATAGACTGTCTCAGCAATACAAACATTTCTCGGACCGTATTTGTCTACTGAGGACAATTATACAAGAAGAAATAAACATTTGGTTAAACAAACAATTTTCTGAACGATTATTTAAGATTGTGCCAGGACCAGGGGCTTTCAAGGATGCCTTCAAGTTCATAGGTAATAAAAAAAATGCTGCTGTGGAGAAAACGTTATCGACGATCACTGGTGAGTCTGAGAGGGTGGTTGCTCTGGTAAATTAGTTTAAAGAAGTTTATAGGTCGAAAACTCCTACCTTCCACAACAGAACTTGCACTGAAGTCCAGGAAGTGTGCCAAAACACTATATTAAACCAACCATTAGGTATCTTTACTTTCAACCAATATTTGTACCAATACTGAGGAAGTTGCGGGTCTCACTTTCCGAAACGGCTTTTAAATATCTTACTATTATATTTAACAATTGCATTAATAATGGGTATTTCCCCAATTTGGGAGCTCGATGCGTTCGCAGACAGTAACATTGAATTCATCCCTGATTACCAATTTGGCTTCCACAAGGAGCACTCAACAGTTCATGCTCTCGTAAAACTGCAGAACGACGCCACTCTCAATTTAAGAGAAAAATATGCACTGTCGCCTGTTCGTTAGATATTGAAAAAGCGTTCGACAGTCTCTGGAGGGATAATCTTCTATTTAAGATGGTCCGCATGGACTACCCTCACTTCATTGTTAGTATATTTAACAGTTTCCTGTCTGACAGATACTTCCATATTAAGCGGAGTCCCACAAGGTTCCATACTAGGACCTCGGCTCTATAACATTTTCATGTCAGACTTTCCCCATACGAACTTCGTGGAAGGCAGTATTACTTCCAAAGCCCTACTCTGTACTGATGATACCTTCGCATACGCAAGTGCAGAGTTCCCGCTTGTGGCACTAAGGCAATTGAAGGAACACCTTGCCGTTATTAATGACTTTTATATAAGATGGGGAATTAAAATCAATATAGAAAAATCTGAAGGAATATAAGAAATGCTAGCGGTAAAGGTACGGAGGGAGCTGTCCGAGAGAGTAGGAACCTTAGCATTGAAATAGATGGTACCGTCATACACTTCAAGAATAAACTCAAGTACCTGG
Source organism: Cheilosia variabilis (assembly GCA_951230905.1). NCBI lineage: Eukaryota > Metazoa > Arthropoda > Insecta > Diptera > Syrphidae > Cheilosia > Cheilosia variabilis. The sequence goes on from OX579676.1 coordinate 56,657,302, forward strand.
GGGTTAATTTTGACAAACTTTTGAAATTTATTAACGACGATAGAGCGAACAAAATAAGAGCCCAAAAAATATCTAACATTTAGCCATTTTTCAGACATAGTTTCTTGAACAAAAAAACTAAACTACTCTTCTACAAAACCCTGATAAAACCGTTCCTTATACCCGCCTTCCCGATCTGGTTCTCTATCTCACCCACGACGGCAACCGCTCTGGAAATCTCTGAAAGACGAATGATTAGACGCGTTTGCCTAAATTGCGAATCAAGCACATAAACTTGATCCTATGATTATGTTGTGAACAAGCACTTGAACCTGTTCACGTAATGATTAATAAAACACCTTGTCGGTAGATGTATCAATAATGCTTTATTGTTGGGCCGATCGCCTCTTTTATACTTATATTTAATTACTTACAAAATGTTAACCTAAACAACCTAGTTCTTAATGCTATAATAACCTAAATTGCTTCTCTTAAGCTTGGGTTTTTGTTGAGTCGTCTTTGCAATGCCAGAAATCGATTCAGGGCTGTTTTTTTTGGAGTCACCTAAGGTTGTCCCATTTTCTCGAAAGGGTAGTCGTACGATGAAGCGGTTGGTTTCAGATTTCGACATAGTTTGCGTGAAATGTGTTTCACAGTACCTTTCTGTGGATGTCATTGGTCTTGGTGTGGTTTCGAAATCGTCAATCCTCCAGAATTTTTCAATGAGTTTGTTCGTTGAGTCTTCTTCGCAGAATATCCCACACGTTGCTGTGTTGGGTGTTACGTCTCCAATTTTTCCAGCTACGACCCAACCGAGTACGGTGTTTTGGAGGATTGAAATCCGGTCTCCAATTTGTATCTTCTCTGGTCGCATGAGATGATGATAAAATTCTGCTCCCAGTAGAATATCGATTTTGTCGGATCGGTGGAAATTTGGGTCAGCTAGATTGATGTTTTCAGGTATGATCCAGGTGGTGGTACCCAGGTTTTGTGTGGGTTGAGGTGACACAATGCTTGGAAGTATGAATGCTTCCACCCTACAATCAAAGTTTGTCGATCGTAGTCCGACATTGACTCGCTGATTTTATTAATGCTATTATAACCTAAATTGCTTAATGCTATGAACCGTCAGCATAACTAGCGGTTGTAATTTCTGGTATGCTGACGGTGGTTTATTTATTATTGATTGGAGTGGGTCACTGGGTGCGGTGTTCGTTGCACCGAATATGTGACTTAACATTCTCCCCGCGTTGAACTGCATTGCATTCAATGGCCTTCTCCGATTTCACTGACATTGTATTGTTGCGGAAAAAGTGTCGATCTTGTAGCTGACGTAATTCGGCGGTGCATTTGGTAGACAATTGTAACTCCAACGGAAAGTGACACCAGAAGAGTCAGGTAACCAATGAAATGATGATGAATGCTATTAATGAATACCGTCTCTTGTAGTTCTGGGAATCGCTGAGGTTGGAAGTTGAGTTTGAAGGGTCGTCAAGGATTGAATAGATGTGTTGTTGAATGCAGGAATTAAGTCAAGTATAGCGTGTGCTTCTTTGTGGTTGATAACTGATGATATGTTCCCAAAACTGATGTAGGAGGCATGTACTGTGCTGGTCGTCTTTTGATGTGCCTGAATGGTGATTAGATGGTTTCTTATTACGCAGCCATCGTCGAGTGAGAGAACCCCAGATCCAGTAAGTTCAAATTGAATGGTTTTTGTTTTACACACAGCAGTTAGCTGAAGATCTGGGAGTGTGCCGAATATCCACTGGTTGCTGTTGCTTAGCTGAGTCCACATCATATTGTTGGTTGGGTTTATTGGATTGCACGATGGCACTGTTTTATTGTTGAACAGATTGAACACACAATTATATGCCTGTGAACCGGCGTGGTATTTTGCCTTTTTGTTGGAGCAGAAGAATTGTAGGTCCTTGCCTTTATCGCATTCTTGCAGTTCGGCAGCCGTCATTGCGAAATATTGATCTCTATGACGGTTTATGGCAAGAATTTCCATTGACGGGTTGATGATTAGAAGAGTGTTGTTTACACTTGCCGGAAATGGTATCAGTCGAAATAAGTTGAAGGGCTCTTGTTCGACGAGTGGAATCTTGATGACAAACAGAAGATGATTATCAGTGGCTCCTCCCTTTGTTGTTAGAAGTTTGTAAAAGTGAAGCAAGTCTTCTTGCTCGAATGGTAGGTTTTGGGACTGAGGCAGATGATTTTTGATGTTTGTGAGTTCTGCCCTTAATTGTGCTGGAGAGAGCAGCAGTGGGCTAATGGTTCCATAGTGTGCGTCCGTTAATGTGTCGAGAATTGTCGTTTCAATTCGTTGCAGGTTAGATGCCATAATCATTAGTTGTATTGTCAAGGATGTAAAGATTTGGAAGATCTTGGATTGTTCAGATGCCTCTCCAATTCGATAAATGATCTGTTTGGATTGGTTTTGAAGGATGTTCATGTGTTCTCTTGCTTCGAGTTGATCCTGTTTCATGATGTTAATAGTGGAGTCTATGATTGAAGTCTGATTTTTCAGCATTGTCCATACATGTGCTTCATTGCCCTTTAATTGATTGATGGTTCGGAATAGCTCGTCTGTGTAGTCGGAATCAAGAAGTCCGAATAAAGTATGTGCTATGTTGCCAACGAAGTTAATAGCTGCCCGGGGAGTTCGGCGTTTTGAGAATAGATTGGAATCTGCTTGTAGTCTTCCCCTAATGGCGATAAAATGTGTTACAAGTGCAGTACATGTTGTCTTTTGTTGTAGCTGGTTGCATAGATGTTGAAGTGCAGTCGTACCATTATCGAATGCTATTAGCTCTGTTTGAATTGGTGCCAAGTCATAGTACACGATCATTTTCCATTCGGTTGCAACTAAGTTCGTGGATCCGAGATTTTCGAAGTATATTCCTGGCTGATTATTGAATCTTGTTACGTTCACTGGTGATGCGCATATTACTGGTAGCAGCAATAATGATAACATGATGGTGGTCGCTAGCGAGGCATATGATATCCTTCTTCGTTTTGTAGGGGCGTTTATCGTATCGCCTGTTGCGGGTTCGGATGGTGATACTGTCATTGGTGCTTCAGATGTATTCGTGTCGTTGTTGTCAGGGTCCTTAAATAAGGGGGCTAAGCGATGGATTGGTCGCTTCCATGTTCCTGATTTGGTTTTGACGTTGACTACTCGAACCTTGTTATCATCACCTTTGAATATTTGTACCACTCTTCCGATCGGCCATTGAAGTGTTAGCGTGTTGTCTTCCTTGATTATGACAATGTCGTCAACCTTGATATTGTTCTTTTCCTGGTTCCATTTGTGCCTATATTGTAATTCATTCAAGTACTCGGTTGACCATCGTTTCTAGAATTCGTGTTTCAAATGTCCAATCGCCTTCCAGTGGGATAGAAGATTTGCTTTTGCTGGAACGCTATCACTATCGACTTGAGCCACCAAAGGCTCGCCAATAAGGAAATGCCCAGGTGTTAGCGCAGATAGGTCGTTTGGATTCGATGACAGAGGGGTGAGTGGTCTTGAATTCAAAATGCCTTCAATTTCGACGACTATGGTTTCCAATTCTTCATGTGTCAATGACGCCGGTGAAACCGTTTTTACCAGAAGGTGTTTTGCGGATTTCACTGCTGCTTCCCATAGGCCGCCAAAATGAGGAGCTCGAGGTGGAATGAACTTGAATGTTATGCCTTTGTCGCTGCTGGCCTTGATTATGGCTTCTTTTGCTTCTGGAACGTGGAGGACATCGAGCAGCTGGTTTCTTGCTCCTACGAAGTTGGTTGCATTATCGCAGTAAAGTGTTTGAATGCGTCCGCGTCGGCTAATGAACCTTCGAAGGGCTCCAATAAAGGCTTCCGTTGTTAGGTCAGTGACAATCTCTAAATGTACGGCCTTGGTTGTAAAGCAACAGAAGACTGCTAAATACACCTTGTGCGGCTTTTTTCCTCTGATTTTGTAGTGTACCCATAGCGGTCCACAAAAGTCAACACCGGAAATCATAAATGGTCTGTTTGGTGAGACACGAACTGCTGGGATACTTGATTCATTAATTGTGGTTTAGTTTTGGTGCATTTAACGCAATTATGAACTGTGTGACGAGCCATGATCCTTCCCTTGATAGGCCAGAATTGTTGTCTTAGGATTGAAAGGAGCGTCTGTGGTCCACAATGGTTGTGCTCGTCATGTTTCGTTTTGAACAGCATTTTTGTTACTGATTCATTGTATGGCATCAGTATGGGATGTTTGGCATCAAATGAAAAGGGAGCGGCTTCTAGTCGGCCTCCGACTCGTAGAATGCCTTTTTCGTCTAGAAATGGTGCTAGGGTGATCAATGTGTTAGATCTGTAGGCCCTTGTGACTCTTGAGGTCTTGGATTTCCTTCCCAAACTCAGATCCTTGTAATTGTTTTATGATGATCGTAAGCGCTTCGTTGAGTTCCTTAGGTGATAGTGCTATGTGGTTTACCTTGTTTGTCTCTATCTTTTTGGATCTCTTGATGAACCGAAGAACGTAGCCAATAGTGTGCTGAAGGAACTTGAAGGAATTTCTATGATTGTTGTGGTAAATTGTTTGCTCCGTACTGTTTTGTGTTGCTACAGCAACTGTATGCTTTCTCTTTCTTTCCAGGTCAGATTGTGGCTCATGTTCCTTTATGAAGGGTCGGGGCCAAGTTGCTTCGTTCCCATGCAAGAATAGTGGTCCATACAGCCACATGCTGCATGACATAAAGTTGGCAGCTGGTATTCCGCGGGATAGGAGATCTGCTGGGTTTTCCTTGGATGGGACGTGACGCCATTGGTTTGCCAAGGAACATTCCTGTATTTTTGCCACTCGATTTGCCACAAAAGTGTGGAGTGATGAGGAAGTTGTATTAATCGATGACAACACAATTTGTGAATCGCTCCAGAAAAAACTTGTAGTGTCTCGAAGTTTTAAGTCTTCTCGGACTCTATTTGTGAGTTCAGCTCCTAATACTGCAGCACACAATTCAAGTCGCGGAAGGGTTTGTTGCTTTACCGGAGCTATACGTGATTTTGCACAGAGCAGTCTAACGAGTATTGTTCGATCCTTGTAAATTGACCGTAAATAAACTGCTGCTCCATAGGCTTGTTCTGATGCGTCCACAAATGTGTGCATTTGTACGGATATTGGAGTCCCTTGATTAAACACATGCCTTGAAATCTTGGCCAGAGTAAGTGTTGAGATGAGATTGAGATGTTTCAAGATGCAATGGTGTGGAATGAAAAAATGTGGTCCTTGGATGGCTTCCTGCTTGATCTCTTCCATATGCTGAAGGGATTCATATTCGTCCATAAACTTTATGTAATCTTCTCTTAAGCTTGGGTTTTTGTTGAGTCGTCTTTGCAATGCCAGAAATCGATTCAGGGCTGTTTTTTTTGGAGTCACCTAAGGTTGTCCCATTTTCTCGAAAGGGTAGTCGTACGATGAAGCGGTTGGTTTCAGATTTCGACATAGTTTGCGTGAAATGTGTTTCACAGTACCTTTCTGTGGATGTCATTGGTCTTGGTGTGGTTTCGAAATCGTCAATCCTCCAGAATTTTTCAATGAGTTTGTTCGTTGAGTCTTCTTCGCAGAATATCCCACACGTTGCTGTGTTGGGTGTTACGTCTCCAATTTTTCCAGCTACGACCCAACCGAGTACGGTGTTTTGGAGGATTGAAATCCGGTCTCCAATTTGTATCTTCTCTGGTCGCATGAGATGATGATAAAATTCTGCTCCCAGTAGAATATCGATTTTGTCGGATCGGTGGAAATTTGGGTCAGCTAGATTGATGTTTTCAGGTATGATCCAGGTGGTGGTACCCAGGTTTTGTGTGGGTTGAGGTGACACAATGCTTGGAAGTATGAATGCTTCCACCCTACAATCAAAGTTTGTCGATCGTAGTCCGACATTGACTCGCTGATTTGAGCTTCGTGTTCTCCTGCCAATGCCTTTGATGCAGAGTGAAGATGGTATTGGGCTTCCCTGAGCATTTGGTGCAACATCGTGCAGGGCATGTTTAAGCAGTGTGATCAGTTTTGAAGCAATTTACACAAGGCCGTCGCCTTTGGATCCATTTGAGCCGTTCCGCAGTTGACATCTTGAGAAACTTTTCGTAATAGTACATCGGGTGGCCTTTGATTCCACACACCTTGCATCCTTCGATATTGGAGGTGGCCACGGTTGTCACTGCTCTGGCCTTCTCCTTTCCTCCAACAGCTTCTAGTGCCTCGAATCGGGTTTTCAAAAATTTTAAGAACTCATCTATTGTCTGTAGTTCTCGAGGGCTCTGTAGGGATTGTTCGTACAAGAGATGGCTTTGTCGATCCAGTTTACGGATAAGCAAGTGTATGAGTAGGGGATCCCAGGAGGTCGTCTCTATGCCAAGCGTCTTCAGTGCCGATAAGCATTCATGAATGGTGTCATGAAACTCCCTTGTTGCCTTCATTTCGGAGTTTAGGTTCAGCAGACCGAGGATGCGTTGAATTAGAGCTGATGTGAGGGCTCTTTTGTTGCTAAATCTGTCCTGAAGGGTTTTCCAGGCTATGTTGTAGTTGTCTTCGGTCAGCTCGAGGTGTCGCAGTAATCGCTCTGCATCGCCTGATACGTTGGTTTTTAAGTACCACATTTTTTGAATTGGTGGCAATGGTTGTTCATGAATCATTTTAGAGAAAATGTCTGAAAATGTTTGCCATTTCAGATAGTCTCCATCAAATTTTGGGATTGCCATCTTGGGTAGTTGAATAGCAGGGTGATCAACTACCTGCCTTGATGTGTCGTCTCGGCTGGTTGCCGTTGCCTTTCCCAATAGAGCTTGGTTCCTTAGAACCTCTGCCTCCAATTTGGTATACAATTCCATGTTGTATCCTTCCGCTACTGGGTCGTCAATTGTTTCCCAAATTGCGTAATGGAGTTCCTCAATTTGGTTCCACAGTTTGGTCTTGGCCTGTAGGCATTAGGTAGGCGCTTCTTCTTTAGCCGTTCCGTGGATGATGCGGACTAAAGAACTCATCATGGCCATTTGTCTGCGTTGAAGTAACTCGCTGTCTTGCTGGTCTTCTTGTTTCTGCGTTTTTTGAGGATGTTTGATTTCTTTGATTGATGACGATTGTGTCTCGTCTGGCTTTGTTGTCGATTGTTGACCGATAACAGGTTTTTCGTGGCTGCTGGCTTTTATTTGTGCCAACGACTCACTCAAAATTTGCCTATACTTGGTGAATAGCTGTTTTATTTTATTGTAGTAGTCGGAGGTGAAGTATTCATCGTCTAGTGGGACTGCCGTGAGAGAGCGAATATTAGTGTCGGTGGTTTCGAACTCTTCCCAGATGGCATCCAATCGGTTCAATCTAGACGTGAAGTATTCTTCCGTCGTTTTTCGTGATGGGGAGTCCTTCGTAAAATTTCTTACGATTTGTTGGATTTCTTCCCCCCATCCTCTTTGACTCGTAGTCAATTGCTCCATGTCGATCTTAAAAAAAATGCTCTTCTTCTTCGTCGATTTAACTGATGGTTCTCTTCGTCGTCGGTTTGACGGATGATCTTCTTCTTTCTCGGTTAGACGGATGATCTTCTTCTTCGTCGGGGTCACCAAAATGATTAGACGCGTTTGCCTAAATTGCGAATCAAGCACATAAACTTGATCCTATGATTATGTTGTGAACAAGCACTTGAACCTGTTCACGTAATGATTAATAGTTCTTAATGCTATAATAACCTAAATGGCTTAATGCTATGAACCGTCAGCATAACCAGCGATTGTAATTTCTGGTATGCTGACGGTGGTTTATTTATTATTGATTGGAGTGGGTCACTTGGTGCGGTGTTCGTTGCACCGAATATGTGACTTAACAACGAATACTAAGAACCTGCATTAACCAAAACTATAAGCCTAGAGACAAAAAACTTTCCAACACCTATATTTACACCGAATCAAATTATGCGTTATCCTTAATGAAAAAAAAAAAAACAGTTCTCAAACTACCAAATATCGATAATGATCTCTTAAAAGAAATATATTGTACTCAAATTAACATATCATGGCAAAATACAATCTAAAATTATAAACCAAAATAAATTCACAGACAACAATCAAAATTGAAAACTTTATTGGAGGCATAATTTCTACATTAGTTAAGTATTATCCATAATTATAATTTCAACTTCGATTGAATACAAATATGTAAACACATCTTATAAATACTGTACCACTACGGATACTTTCGTTAACTACTCTACTCTACGAAATGAAGACAAGATCCACTCTAGAAAAGAAAACAATATCACCTAGAAAAGAAAACAATATCACCTAAACAAATTTCGACTACACAAGTTTAAAAAATCCATAAAGTACATACAAACACTGAAAAGAAACATACTGCATCAAACCACAAATCGTTTAGGTAAAAATCACCATGAACACAAATCCTACCCCTCCTTTTCCTCCTCTTCCCTACCCACTTTTGTTTTAAATTAGTTTAAGTTAACTTCTTGTGATAGACATCCGTCAAGGTAAACGTATATTGTATTTGTCCATGATATGCAATTATAGCTTTGTGTTGCATTTGTATTTCCAATATTCTAGTAAAATCCAGTTTTGTTCTGTAGCTCGATGATTTCTTATGTGGTAACGGGCTAATTATACAGGGCCATTGGAGTGGTTGAGTACACGAAGGTACTGATAATGAAGATTTTTACGTAAAGGATATAAGAAGAAATTTATTATTAACAGGAAAACAGTTTAAGTCTATTGTTGTGAACTTTAAGAGTTCGGTACTTGTATTTAATTACAGAATTTACTCCAGAGGAGGAAAGGATTTCATATGGACCGTTCCATATGGGAAGTATCTTTTTATTTATGTGCTATTTATGTGCTAATTTTGTGTTAAGTTTTTGATTTTTGTGCTCAAACGGTTTCGGAGAAAATCGACCTTGAAAAGTGCTCTGCCAAGTTAAAGTCATTGATTTTTGTGCTATCCTAATTTAGCCTCTAATCCAAGTTTTAGGTTTGGCTCTGTTAGTAAAATGCCTGTTACAGCTCTGTTAAAAATGAACCCAGCCAAATGTTGCTATGGCTGGCTGGGTGGGTAGCCATGCATGGCGGAAAAGGAAACAAATTGTGTGAGGATGTTCATTGAAAATTTAGTTGGCCTAGGCTGTAAATATTATGTTCGCCTGGTGTAATAATATTGATCGTATGTGAATGAGGATCGACATTGTGGCGCCTTAAAAAAATATTGTACACATAATTGAAAAAAAAAAAAAACGCGATTCGCACACGAGATACAATGATTACCTGATTAATTGCGGGTGGAAGGGGTGGAAAAGGAAAGAAATCCACAAAAAAATTACCGTGACGAATTTCTGGTGGATGTACGCATGTGTTAGTAAATCAGAAAACGAATGCATTAATGGAAACAAAAAGTAGGTGTACTGGCGGCAACTGAAATTTTAACACTTTTAATTCTTAACAGGAATTTCAGTGCCATGTTAAGTTTTTTTTAGCGAAATATTGCAATAAATGATGTGCTCCAAGAATTGAAACCCATTCCCCCATGACTCGAGCGAGGCCTTAAGCGTCGGTCCAGTCTCGGAAGCACTCTTTATGTTGGCTAGCCCGGCTCTCCCAAAGACCCCCTACTCTATACCTAAACCTACAAACTTAATTTCTAGCTTAAAACTAAGGAGGATGCTAAGTAAGTAGCGCACCGGCCCGGGAGAGCGTATCCACCCTCACCTCTTCTTTAAGCCACCAAAATTCAGTGAACTGCTTTAAAGTATCGACCATGTCCCGATCCGCAATTGCTAAGACGGAGGAGCTCCTGAGCATTGGCGGCGTACCCGTCGTGGATGAGCAGCTTATCCCTCGCGCCGCGGTGGCTGTGGTACAATACCGGCACACCATCTTTTTGCTGGACTAACCCTTTCATATCTACATGAAGAAATGCCTCAGGCGGGATAAAGACAGACCGAAGCGTACTCTCGTGGTACATTAAATTGGGGTAGTAAGCCCCTGAGATCAGGTTATTATCACTGGACATCGCCCTCGCAACGTGCCTCCGAATCACCTTAATAAGGAAATTGTCAATCCTGTTCGGTCGAGCCCCATTGTATAGGGTCTCGTTGGGATAGTATTTTATGTACTGAGATTCGGGAGTTCTAAACAACCCTAGACAGGCCCTGAGACATTGCCTCTCAAACACCCGAATCTTTTCCATATAGACCGGCGCTATATTGAACCACATGGGACAGCCATAAGCGATGATATACCTTATAAGGGCCACGTAGCAAATCACCTTCACCCTGTTATCAAGTTGACTGCTACGAAACAGTATCCTTGCCAGAGCGTAAGCCCTCCTAGCCCCAGCAAGACAAGCATCTATATGTTTGGCAAAATACAGATACCTACTGGTCGAGCCAGATGCCAAGATACCGGACTACGCTTCTCACCGCCAATGGTCGCCCCTGCTGTCCAATAATTGTTAATTTTCTCCAGTTTTTTTTTGGTATTCCTAGTGGCCCCAGCCAATGGAGTTCTGAACAGGATTGTTTCCGATTTTTGGAAGTTGATTTTCAACTTCCAATCATCGCAATACCTCTTAATTTGCTCGAAGTCACGCTGCAGAAGGATGTTGATGACCTCGATTTTTGCTCCTGTACGCCACTAAATCGTCTGATTCATGAATAGTGTCATGCCCCGCTCTAAACCCAAACTGGTGTCCGGAATAATCTTATTTTCCTTAACCCATCTTAAAAGAGATCTATTGACAACTTTCTCGAATACCTTGGTAACATTCGGGAGCAAACTAATTGACCGAAGATTAGCAGTGTTTGTCCTATCTTTATCCTTTTTCGGGATAGGGTGTACCACCGCTATTTTCCACTGCTCCGGATAATATGCATTATTGTTATTGTCGTCATTGAACACGGTGAAACCGTTGTTCTCGGATCGCCAATTTTGGATTTCGGTCCGCAAATAAAAGTGGTTAAGAAAGGCCCTCTCCTCGAGGTCGCGGTTACGGCGAACAGGGTTGTTCACCGTATACACGGCCTCAAAGAAAGCTCCCATCAAATCCACCCCCTCCTGCGGGTCTTCGACCACGAAAAAACCGTCGTTCGAGTCAGCACTTTCCGGACTTATGCCAGCGGTCAGTAGTGTCTGTCTGTTCTCGTTCGTCCGAGGTATTCGGACACATGAAATGTCGTTATGATATATGATCTTTCCGCTTGAACAGTTTATTTATTTGTGGGAACATATTCCGACTACTGGATTTTATAGCCCGAATTTTATTGCCCCAATACAAACTTACAGATTTTCTGTAATTCTCGGTGATCAACTGTTTCAGATTTTTGATCATCGACTTCAGTGTCCTTAACTCGGGATCGTTCCTGTCGGTAAACTGTCTGTGTAGCCGTTTAAGCCTCGAGAGCAGTCTACTCTTATGTCTGTACAGAGCATCGATTGTCGCGTTTCGATACTTTTCAGTTTGTTCTTCGTCGGTGGAACGTCCTACCCGAGGGATAGTCCGCTCCATTGTCTGTTTGATGACGACATTCATTTGCCGTAAATGACTGTCGATCTCATCGTTCATTAAGTTCCTGTTTGTCGGTGGGTCGATCTCGCATGAGCGTATCTCGCTCCAGCTGCGATTGCTTGTTCGGGATACGTATTACGGCGGCGAGTCCGTAGTGATCACTAACGTACTCAACCGCTCGTAAACAGTTCCGCGTGCTTAGATCAGTTTTTGTTAGTTCTAGTCTATCGTCAACTAGCGCCAAGTCCAAGAAAGAACCATCTCTAGGGAAAGACGGGATATCCGTCGCGTACAATTCGAGTTTGTACTCAATCATATTATGACGCCACCAGTCGTAAAACTGGTCGCCTCTAGGGTTCGGAATATCATTTCCCCATGCCGCATGTTTAGCATTGAGGTCTCCGCCCAAAAAATAGTAATTGTCTTCCGACTGAAGCTGTAAGCAGCGAAAAAGCGTCTCGATCTCGTTTAAAAATTCAATGCGTTGAGGAGATTCAGGTGCATAAAGCGACAGGAATGGATACGATGCATGCTCCCAGCACCTGGAAAATTCGCACGTCCCCGCTAAATATGACTCTATGGCGCAAGCCTTTTCGTATTAAGATAGCGACCACCGGCCCCTCTCCACACAGGTGGTCTCTTCTAACTACATGATAATTTCTGTAGCCTAATTTGCGCTTCGGAGTTAGCTTAGTTTCGCTAACCAAAAGAACATCTGGCTTTTCGGCTTTCAACAGATTGGAAAGATTGTTCCTTCTCTCGATCCGGATTAGTGAATTAACATTCACCGCAAGGATCTTTAAGTTTACCTCGTCTAGCGTACCCATCATATTTATGGCGCGGCAGACTCGGCAAACAGCGTAGAATAGATAACGTCTATTCTTTCCGTGCAATGACGAAAGGATCGTTGGCAAATCCAGATCTGCTTCCGGTGTAGGAACCTTCGGCGCGCTTTTTGTTATTGTGCTACCCGGTCCAGATACCATTTGGGCAAAGGACACATTGGGTGCAACAAAATTCGAGAACGAGCGACTCTTTCGACCCTTCTCTTCTTCTGACTTCTGTTTTCGCGCCTGCACATACTGTTTGACCTGCTAATATCCCTTGAAATTAGCGGGATGTCCTGAGCTCTTGCAGAGTACACACGAGAGCTGGCCTCGATCTTCTACCCATAATTCTTGGGCTCCTTTTCCAGCTCCTCTATTTTAATGTTAGGGTCGATACCCTTAAGCAGCACCGTTTGCCTTTTTTCTCCTTTTGGAGTATAAGTGAAATATTCAGTTTCAGCTTTCTCCAGAGCGGCGCGTACTTTTTTGTGCTCCTCCATATTTGTGCACATAATGTTATGTTTAGTGGCGTTTAGCCTTTTAATATAGAAATCCTTAGTAACTAGCCTACATAATGCTATCGCTTATATTTAAGTAACTTACATTTATTGGAGGTATTTTTTCTCTCCTTGTCTGTTGTTGCTGTTGTTGTTACTGTTGCTGCTGCTGCGGTTGTTGTTGCTGCTGCTGCTGTTGCTGCGGTTGCTGTTTCTGCTGCTGTTGTTGTTGCGGTGGCAGGGGCTGTTTCTGTGCCGGCTGCTTTTTCTGTTGTTGTTGTTGTGCTGCTGCATTTTACTTTGTTTTTACAGTTGCTGTTGTTGCTGCTGCTTCAGCAATTTTTGTTGTTGCTGGTGCTGTTGCTGCTCAGCCTGAATTTGCTTCAGCTTTTGTTGTTGCTGAAGCATTTTTTGTTGGCGCAATTTCTCCCTCTTAGCGAGGAGCTCTTTGATCAGCCGATCTAGCTGAGCTTCCTCATCATCTTCGTCTTTTTCTTGTTGTTGTTGTTCGTCTTCCTCTTTGGCGGCCAGTAATTCTTGGAAGGAATTACCTTCGCCCACATAGCGGCCTTCACCCCCTTCGGACTCGTATCAGTAGCTGAGTCCATCGGTATCATCGCCATTATCGCCGCCTGACTCTGGCGCAGATGAGGTTGCTTGTGACGTCATCGCTTCGTCGTTTGACTTCGATTTCCTCTTATTTGAAAGGTTTGGTGTTGGCTTCAATTTTCGTCGCCTTTTTGTCACTTCCCGTGACTGTACCACTGGTACTGCTAGTATTGTCGAAGCTGCGGTACTTGTTGGTGGCAGTTCTTCTGATGCTGTGTGTATTGTTGTTGATGCTGCTATTGCTGCCGCGCTTGGTTTTGTTGATGCTACTACTGCTGCTGTTGTTGTTGCTTTTTCAGCTCCCATTTGCTGTAGTCTCACTTTAACTTCTCTAGTCACGCGTTCGGTCAACGGGGCATCGCCTCGCGCGATATCTGGCTGGCCCGTGTCCATCGCCTGTTTGCCTTGCGGAACTTCCACTTGCTTGTTTTCATTTGTTTTTAGTTAATTAATTAAAAAAAGTTTTCCCCCACTGGGACTCGAACCAGGCTCCTACTGCGTCAGAGCCGATGCTTGCTCCACTGAGTCAAATGACTTATTGGATTTTGTTGTCCAAAAATAGTACTTATACACTTGCTTTCGCTTACACTGCCTCCCTATCAAAGTCGTCTGATCACCATGGATGCTGATGAAGATGAGCGACTTAACAGCCTACCTGTCAATGCGCAATGGAAATGTATTTATTTTGCAAGGATTATTCTATCCATACCTACTATAATTGGTGTGGGCCTGGTAATATGGATTGTATTTGCCTTAAAATGTCAACATATTTTTATTTTTAGATGCTCTTTTTGTTATGGCGCCACAATGTCGTCGTTCTGCATTGTGATTTTCCTTTCTTGCAACTGAAATTTTTAGCAGAGCTGTAAAAGATATTTTACTTACAGAGCCAAACCTAGAACTTGGATTAGAGGCTAAAAGCACATAAATCAGACATTATGTATGTGCTTTTTATTTTTTCGATTTTCATCCGTTTTTAGGATTTGCGTTATGAGATTTCTAGTTGAACGGCTTGACTACAAAGCTGGAAACTTAACACAAAAAAAGCACATAAATCAGGCTTCAATATGGGATATACATTTTTCTATTTTTCGGTCGATTTAACTATATGCTCTGCTGGCTTGACGTTAACTTGGCAGAGCACTTTTCAAGGTCGATTTTCTCCGAAACCGTTGGAGCACAAAAATCAAAAACTTCACACAAAATTAGCACATAAATATCACATAATTCAGGGCTATTCAAAATCGATTTTTGACATATGTGCTCTGCCAAGTTGACGGAGGTAAGTTTTGGCCTTGACCGGATAAAACGTACTTAGGGGTACCGAAGCGAAATATTATTTCCTTAACGAAAGCTTCAGCGATAGTATTTGCTTTTTTGATTTGGTAATGGAATAGCACCGGTGTATTTAGTTAAATCATCGATGAAAGTAAGAACGTATTTGTTGTGGTTGGAAGTAACATATTTTTCCATTTGTGATATAGTTTTATACGCTTAAAGGTTCGGTTTACACCACAATGTCCTCCAATAGGATTTAGGTGGAGTTCCTTAAGAATAATTTCGATTTCTTCACGAGTAGGTTCACGGGTAGAAGAAGAGTTAGCTAACGAATTAATAAGTTGTGAAGAAGTACATGGATCTTGAAACGGGTTAGTTGTGTTAGACGACGAAATGGTAGGCAGGTTTGGTGACAAAGTAGGAGATGAGTTAGTAAGAGATGAGATTGTAGACGGACTGGAACAAGTGTTGGTAGACAAACTAGGAGACGATATAGGAGCTGTGTCGCTTCGCAACAAAATAATCGCGCACGGTAGGAGGTGTGTGTTTGCAGGGCGCTAGTTTCTCAAACGTCGTCGAAAATTTAGCAACATAAATGCTTAACATTTTGAGGAACTAGCTTCAATGCACACAACACAAATTAAGCAAAACACCAAAATAAACACAACACCACCGCACTGCAACGAGAAAGGCCGACAACTGCCAGTGATCAACAAGTATGCCAATCGAGAAAGTGGGTGATCTCGCTTTCACATGGGTCAATGCCATTAAGGGATATGGCTATAACTTCTGACCAAGAGATGATATTCCATGATGGCCGAATTGGGTGAGAGCAAGATGCATCATCCAAACAAGTGCATCGCTCTAACACACCTTCCGAAGATGTGGGGCATTGTTGATAGATACACATACACGCCAAAACAACACCACGGCAATCCGACATAGACCACCTACTATTCGCGACGAAGTAAATAGGTCAGGGTGATTGACCTACAAAAACAGCTGAGTGGTGTACATAAGCCATCAGCAGCTTAAGAAAGGAACAAATTAAGATGGTAAATCACTCTTTTGTTCACCGCCAGCAAATAAAGGCTAAATTTAAACCAAGTGAAGTTAGCGAGTTTTTTTTCCCTGCAGTTAACAATTCAGTTTCTCTAACTGAATTACTGTGCTAAGTAATTCAGTTAGAGAAACTGAAACTCGGCCATTATGAGAATCGTCTATTCCAAGCACAACTATTTTCTCCCGCTCACTTCAACGCGAAACATGGTCCTTCGAAGCCTCCTTTAAATAAAAGGAACGTTTATAAATTTTGTGAAAGTCAACCAGTGTGTTTTTAAAAGTTTTAAGAACAAATAATTTTTTAAATCAAGTGTACTGTGGGCTAAGTATAGCTGGATAATCTATCCAGTGAAAATATACATTTCCGATCTCCGACGGACAGTCTATCGGCCACAGTACCCAACGAGCAAAACCTTCAACAAAGGATTAAATAGAAAGAGTACTGCCTTTCTAGGAAGTGAAGTGGTGTGCAAAAAGTGTACTATGGGCTAAGTATAGCTGGATAAAATATCCAGTGAAAATATACATTTCCGATCTCCGACGGACAGTCCAGCGGCCACAGTACCCAACGGAAAAGCGGATAAACCCCAACGGTGAAGAATATTCAACGGATCCAACGGTCACGAGTGGAACTACCGGTGAAAGTGGACACGAAGCGGTCTTCACAAAGCAACCGCTCGAAGAATCAACCGGTGAATAGCGGTTACATCTGCAGCAAAAGCAGAAGAAAGCCAGTGCATCTGCAAATTAATTTTCAATAAAAGCGTATGTGATAGACTTTTAAAAAATGTCGAAATTAGTAAAATCGATTGAAATCCAAGACGACATTTTAAACGAAATTCATCTAGATTTCGAAGAATTTAAAAACGATGAAACATCGCGAAAGTTAAAGGGATATTTATCCGGGCGTTTAACCGATATCGATGAAATGTTCAAACGGGCGAAAAAAGAACATTCTAACATAATCGCAAATGTTGCTGATCCACTTAAAGAAAAATACATTCAAGATGAAATTTTCTCAAAGATCAAGAAAATTTATTTCACCTTTAGTGGACAGTTGCATGAGGAGCTTGACCATTTTTTGGAAGAGCACAATACCTCAGTAGATATGACTCGATTAAACAACACGAGATCTGCTAGCTCTGACATCCGTCTCCAAAGAATTCACATAAATCCGTTCTCGGGAAAATACGAAGAATGGTCTGAATTCTTTAATTTATTCGATAGTTTGATCCGAAAAAACACCGAATTACCAGATATACAAAAACTTCAGTATCTGAAAACCTCTGTCTGTGGGGTAGCTGATCGATTAATCCAGCACCTTCCAATAGAATCCAAGAGTTTTTCTTCAGCTTGGACTATCCTCACAGATAGGTATCAGAACAAGCGCAAACTGGTAAATACTCAACTGAGGAGGTTAATAGAGCAGAGCAAATTAACCACTGAATCCGCTTTTGGTTTAAAATCGCTGCATGATACCAGCATCGAAAGCGTTCATGCACTTAGCAACCTCGAAATAGCTATTGAACAATGGGACACCATCCTCATTTATATAATTTTTAATAAACTGCCACCGCAGACCCAACGTCGTTTTAGTTCTCTTGAAAACATTTCTGAACTGAATGGGCCACCGAGACAAGCGATGCCGTTGAACTCGGTTCGTAAAATCACCTCTGCTGCCTGTCAATTCAGCTCTCAGCAACAACCCAAACAGTCGATGTCGACTTTGCAAGGCGTCTCATGGTATGAGACATTGCAAACGATTTTTACAAATGGACGTCAAGGCCAGAGCTGATGTCACAAAGAAAAATGGAGTTTGTGGAAATTGTTTAGGGTATGACCATCATGCCGCGGCCTGTATTAGCAGCAATAGGTGCCAAATATGCGGTTACCAGCACCACACTTTGCTCCACTTTGAGACACAGGGTGGACAAAATGCAAACCATAATCACCAACAATATCCCCAGTCTCAGTTGAATAATCAAAGCACAATTCAATACAATGCGCAATCTCATTATGTGCAAAATCCGATGAGTCAACCGACCCCCTTTAATGTCCCAAGTGATCAACCAAGCAATTCTCAACAATTTAGGACCCATTTCAATCAAATGCATTCAAAAACGTTACTGGCGACTGCACTCGTTAAGGTGTATGCATCAAATGGAAAACAGTGTACAGTGTACACTTAGGGCGTTCATAGATACTGGTTCAGAAGCCACATTTATCACGGAGAACGCTACTCAGCTTCTCAATCTCAAAAGAGTAAATGTATCAGCTAAGGTCACAGGTCTTGGCAAAAATCCAACTGGTAGCTTCAAATATCAAGTAGCTTTTAGCTTGCACTCGTTTAAGAACGCCGCTTTCTCACTCGATGTCACAGCATTTGTTTTACCTGTGCTAACAGCAACACTACCAACCTATCCCCTGCAAGGAGAGTGGGATCACCTATCCAATCTGCCATTGGCTGATCCGGCCTATAATATACCAGGGAAGATTGATCTTCTGTTAGGCGCGGATGTGTACTATTCGATTATTTTAGAAGGCTTAGTGAAAGGACAGAAGGGTGCTCCTGTTGCACAACGGACAGAATTTGGATGGATTCTTACAGGAAAAACGAATAATTCACCAAATGTGACCTGTTTCACCATTCAAAATAACTTTAACTCCTTAGATGCGCAACTTTGGCAATTTTGGGAAGTTGAAGAAAATCTTGATGACAGGAAGCTGTCACCGGAGGAGCAAAAATGTCAACTACATTACTCTGACACAGTTCAACGAAGGGAAGATTGGAGGTACGAAGTACGACTCCCCTTCAAAAACGGAATTCGCCCAATCCTGGGAAATTCGAAGAAGGCAGCCATGGCAAGATTCTTTTAAATAGAGAAAAAACTCTTGTCGAACCAAAAACTACAGCAAGCATATACAAAGTGCGTCCAAGAGTACTTGACTTTAGGTCAGATGAAAGAAGTATCATCATCGATGGAACTAGGCGAACACTACTACTTGCCTCATCACGCGGTCCTAAAGGAGTCAAGCAGTACCACAAAGTTGCGGGTAGTATTTGATGCTTTATGCAAAACATCCAATGGTTTGTCGCTAAACGACTGCCACGGTTGCAACCCGACATCATCGATCTCATCACGAAATGGCGACAGTTCAAGGTGGCGTTTGCAGCAGACATAAGCATGATGTATCGGCAAATATGGATGGCAACCGAAGATACCAACTCATGTTATGGAGACATACTCGGAACGAGCCAATAAAAACATATGCTTTGAATACGGTCACATTTGGAACTGCATCGGCGCCGTATCTAGCGGTGCGCACTTTACTTCAACTTGCGTCAGATGTGGAACACGAGTACTCGCACGTCACTAAGGTACTGACTGAGGGATTGTACGTCGACGATCTCATCTACGGTACGAACGAAGAAGCCGAGGCCATCAACTTACAAGACGACATTCAGAAGGTCCTCAAATCAGCCGGGTTCCCTCTGCGAAAATGGGCCAGCAATTCCGCAAAAGTCTTACAGCAGGTTCCTGAAAGCGAAAGGGAAATAAATCTACCTCTGAATTTCGAAGCTCCAGACGCCATTAAAACACTTGGTATTCAATGGCATCCAGCGAAAGATACATTTACATTTAAAATCAATTTACCTGAAGTTCGAGAATACACAAAGAGATCCGTACTCGCAGATATTGCGCGTCTGTTCGATCCGCTTGGATGGATCGCACCATGCGTGATAAAGGCCAAATTGATTCTTCAGCAACTGTGGCTGAAGGAATATGCATGGGATTCTCCAATTTCACAAGAAATTGAAAATCAGTGGGTAGAGCTGCGAAGGGGTCTAATTACTCTTCACGACCTCGAGATACCTCGGTGGATCGAATACACGAATTCATCAGAGGTACAATTTCACGGTTTCAGCGATGCCTTAGAAAAGGCGTATGCGGCTGTTATATACGCTCGCATTATAAACGGAAAGGAGGAGCACATTCATCTGTTGGCAGCAAAAACGAGAGTGGCTCCAACAGCCGTTAAGTGTGTATCATTACCACGGCTAGAGTTATGCGCAGCATTGCTACTAGCAAAACTGTTACATCGGGTAAAGAGGGCAATGCAATTCAGAAACGCCAAAACATTTGCATGGTCGGATTCCACAATAACACTGGCGTGGATCAGAGGAAATCCCTCAAGTCGCACAACTTTTGTAGCCAATCGAGTTAGCGAAATTCAAACGCTTACAGACACCAACATCTGGCGACACGTGGGCACCAAGGAAAACCCAGCAGACATAGGGTCACGAGGATTGTTACCACAGGAACTCATCCATAGTTACATGTGGTGGCATGGACCGAAGTTCGTTAAGACATTTGACGTAAGCCATTATCCAGAGCAGACCACATGTGAGACAGATCTGGAAACGAAAAAGGAAAAGAAAAGCGAGGAAACAAACTCATCATTCTACAAGGAAAAATTAACAAAAATACATGCAAACTTCGCACAGGTCGTATGTCAATTCGCACTCATCAACAATGAGTACGTTCGACGATTTTCCGACTTCAATCGACTGGTACGAAGTACAGCTATATGGCGAAGATACTTCGCATATCTCAAGGACAAGGGAAACAGAATATCTCTGAAGAATAACCCAATAACACCAGATGAACTAGATGCATCCCAAAGGCAGCTCATCAGACTCGTTCAAAGTGAACTTTTCCCAGAGGAGATCAAATTATTAAGAGATAAAGGGAATATTGGCAAAGGCAGCCATATTCTCAGCCTGAATCCATTTCTAGACCCTGAAGAAATTTTACGCGTCGGAGGACGCTTATCAAACTCCACAATCCCTTTCAGCCAAAAACACCCAATAATTCTGAAGGATTCTCATCATTTTGCCAGATTGATCGTCAGCAATGCGCATCAACGCACACTTCATGGTGAACAGCAGATGATGATGGCAGAGATCAGAAACCAATATTGGATCACCAATCTAAAGCGGCTGGTCAAATCCACCATCCACAAGTGCATCCGATGTCATCGGTACAACGCGAAAATGCACCAACAACTGATGGGAAGTCTTCCCGCAGAACGAATCTCAATTTCAAGGCCCTTTACGAACACAGGAGTGGATTTCGCGGGACCAATAGAAATGAAGATGTGGAAGGGCAGATGTAAATAATAGGATGACTAAAGGGTACATAGCTGTCTTCATATGCTTGTCAACGAAGGCAATACATATTGAAGTAGTGAGTGACCTCACCGCAGCAGCGTTTATAGCTGCATTCAGGAGATTTGTAGCACGAAGAGGAATCTGCACCAACATGTACAGTGATTGCGGCACAAATTTCAAAGGAGCAACAACCGACCTGAATAAGGACAGCAAACACAACTCTAGTAAGTGGTCAGCTGAAGTAGCTGCAAACCTTGCAGCACAAAACACCAAATGGCATTTCAACCCACCAGCGGCGCCACATTTTGGAGGGCTTTGGGAAGCTGGTGTAAAATCCATCAAACATCACCTCAAAAGAACAATTGGTGCTGCTAGGCTGACATTTGAGGAATACGCAACTTTGCTCGCACAAATCGAGGCATGCCTCAACTCAAGGCCATTGTGTCCGATGACATCCGACCCCAATGATCTCACGGTTCTTACTCCAGGACATTTTTTGATCGGAGCATCATTAATAACGCTCCCTGAAAGGAATTTCATGGAGAAAAACATAAACAATCTCGATAGGTGGAGGTACATACAACGACTAACACAAGAGTTCTGGAAGCAATGGAGTACAACGTACCTGCATCTACTTCAACAACGGCCCAAGTGGCTTCAACAACAGCCGAACATCAAAATCGGGGACATAGTCCTGGTGAAGGAGAATAATCTACCGCCGTCATCATGGTTACTCGCGCGCGTAATCGAACTGCATCCGGGCGCAGATGGTCTAACGCGCGTGGTGACCATAAGGACAGAGAAAGGGTTCCTTAAACGTCCGACCGCGAAACTATACCCCTTGCCGGTAACTAATCCGTCGAACCCATAGAACTCAAAACATTGTAAACAAAATAAACTGTACAGAAATAAAATACACCAAATAAACATACAAAACAAAAAAGACTGAAGTGAATTTATAACCCTAACCTTACAAAGCGTGAACAAAAGTTCACCCCAATCTGCTATATCAACCGATATGCCACTGAAATTAATTAGCAATATCCAAGTGGAGCAGATAAATATTATTTATACATTTATTTATATCCATATCCATATGTAAACAAAAACTAATGCCAACTTCTATCTTTCTCGGTCTACACTCGCAAAAAAAACCGACCGAAGGGACACGAAGAGTCAAACATCCGCAACGCACAAGGACGAAGATGAAGCAACAACACTAGAGGCACAATTCTGAGATCCTGAAAACACAAGGATACATCCGAGATCCGATACTTTGAAATCCACGTGGTTGGGCCGGGAGCATGTCGCTTCGCAACAAAATAATCGCGCACGGTAGGAGGTGTGTGTTAGCAGGGCGCTAGTTTCTCAAACGTCGTCGAAAATTTAGCAACATAAATGCTTAACATTTTGAGGAACTAGCTTCAATGCACACAACACAAATCAAGCAAAACACCAAAATAAACACAACACCACCGCACTGCAACGAGAAAGGCCGACAACTGCCAGTGATCAACAAGTATGCCAATCGAGAAAGTGGGTGATCTCGCTTTCACATGGGTCAATGCCATTAAAGGATATGGCTATAACTTCTGACCAAGAGATGATATTCCATGATGGCCGAATTGGGTGAGAGCGAGATGCATCATCCAAACAAGTGCATCGCTCTAACACACCTTCCGAAGATGTGGGGCATTGTTGATAGATACCCATACACACTAAAACTACACCACGGCAATCCGACATAGACCACCTACTATTCGCAACGAAGTAAATAGGTCAGGGTGATTGACCTACAAAAACAGCTGAGTGGTGTACATAAGCCATCAGCAGCTTAAGAAAGGAACAAATTAAGATGGTAAATCACTCTTTTGTTCACCGCCAGCAAATAAAGGCTAAACTTAAACCAAGTGAAGTTAGCGAGTTTTTTTTTCCCTGCAGTTAACAATTCAGTTTCTCTAACTGAATTACTGTGCTAAGCTTGAGAATCGTCTATTCCAAGCACAACTATTTTCTCCCGCTCACCTCAACGCGGAAGCAGCTGAATTGGTAGAAGAACTATCAGACTAGTAGATGAATTAGTAGAAGAGTTGGTACGCGAGTTAGGAGACGATTTTGAACACGAGCTAGAAGTCGATTTAGGACAAGAGTTAGTACAAGAATTAGGACAAGAATTGGAACACAATTTACAAGATGGGTTAGCGCACGATCTAGTAGACGATTTAGTTCAAGAGCTAGTAGATGAATTGAAGATGATCGGAGAGGCAGTCGGCGTTCGTATTTTGTTCGCCCTTTTTGTGAACGATTTCATAATCGAATTCTTCGAGTTGCAAGCGATATCGCATTAGTCTGGAACTAATATCTTTGCAATTATGAATGTAGATGAGTGGCTTGTGATATGTGATAAGGAGGAATTTTCTTCCATAGAGATAGGGACGGAAATGCCGGACTAGCCGTACAATGGCAAGCAATTCCTTATTTGTATTACAAAGAGGAGTCCAGTCAAAAGGGACATCCTTGTGAAGAAGATTGGTTTAGAAATTTTGGCGAAGTCTTTGATGAAACGGCGATAGTATCCACCAAGACCCAGAAAACTTTTTATGTCTTTGTCAGAGAATAGAATGCTGAACGGATGAGGTATGAGTCAATTTATCTCCATTTAGGTAGAATAAATCGCCATACAGAGATTTAAGATAGAGTCTTTTTCATCATTAGTCATGAAATTCTTAGATAGCTTGAATTCTATCATATGAAGTAGGATGCTGTTGGATTTGGAAGATATTGTTATCAGCGAGGCAAATACTGTCAGCGTTATTTTCTTTAAGAATTGGGACAACTACTTCTGTCCTAGCAGGTATTGTGACTAAGTGAGATGGGATTAAATCGTATTCGAAGATATGTTTACAAAAAAAAAGAGTTAGAATTTTGGTCCCATAATTGATTTGGGTTAAGTGGTCATATAGAAAGTTATTACCGATAATTCCATCAGTAACAATGGGAAAGGTTTTGTCAACTACATGGAATGGGTATTTGATGCAAACGTTAGAGGGTAAGTTTATGTTCAAGTAGACGACTCCCTTAGTTATTATCACGGGTTCGGTAATATCGATTTTTATTAAAGAAATTTCGCTACCGCCATCGATGAGAAATTTAGAGGGACGAAGATTTAGTAGGGTTTTAGACGAAATCTAAATAGAGTCCACTCGACTGACCTTGCTATTGAGATTGATATGGAAGATGTGGCGAAATGGTATTAATTTTGGGTCCGAATCCTGCCACTGATTCCGGCCTCTGTATGGTTTTACGAATGTTGGTTATAATTCGGTGGAGAAGGGTTTTGATTTAGGGTTTGAGGTTGGGGATTTTCTCGGCGGCGTCTATTTTTATACTGTCTTTTCGTATACACTCTTGGATATGATGTCCAGGGCTTTTGCAGTAACTGCACGTAATAGTAACAGTTCGGACTTCGCTTTTTATGGGTACCTTTTCGTTATTTTTCTTAGAGTACCATTGTTCGATAGAGTGTCCTGGCTTAGCACAATAGCTACAGGGTGTTTGAATTTGATATGAAGAAGATGTGTTAGCATTAGAGGAATAATGAGAGAGAGAAGCTTTTTGGACAGCTGCATCAATAGCGTCCGTAAGGGAATCTAGAGGCTTTTATAATTAGATTGATTTTAGATGATAATTCTCTTTCAAATGACTTAAGAGCTGTTTTTCTATTTAGGCTCTGAATGACCTCGGCATTATCGTTGCATTCGCTTGCTATACATGCATCATTTAAATTGGCTAAAATTTGTTCCAGAGGATTCACATAGTTTCGGACCGTCTCGTGAGGTTGTTGCTTTATTTGGATTAATTCCAATTGAAGCTGAGACAACGACTTGGTTTCGAAGAATTGTAGTAACAGTTTATTCTTTAAATCTATCCAATTTTCAAATTCAGTGTACTTTACAATATTGTATGCCGGACCGCTTAGCTTAGTTTTAATAATAGTCATTAGAAGGGGCAATTCGGAAGTAGAGATTTCTTGGGCTAGCAGATCACACGCGCTTAAAAACTTGTGTAGGTCAGCTCTATTACCATCAAACTCGGGGATGAGTTTGAAAGGGAAAGATCGGTCTAATTTAGGAGCCATATCGAGGAGAGATTCTTGTTCGGAAGAGGAAGAGTTGTTAACTGTGCTGGAGTCTTCAGAGTCAGCGATTGCCACTAGGCTGACATATAGGAAGGATGGGGGAATAGCTTAGAACATGTTATATAATAAAAAAAATTCTTAAGATCTACATATAAGTAAGTAATTTAACACAAGATGGATAGTAAAGATAATAATAATACAGGTAATAATTATATAATATTTACTAATTACTCCGACGATGTTGAAGATGATGCTTAAAGTTGTAGAGATGTAGATTGAATTTGCAGAACGATCCTGGTTCTTTTGTTGACGACTGATGGGCACGTTATTTTCACTGGATAGTTCTGTTTTTTTGTTTTCACTGGATAGTTCTTTTTTTTTTGTTCAGTTTGTACACTTAAGACTGTAAAACACTTTTTAGGCAGACCCCACATCTGACACCAATTTTCTTGTTGCGTACTTTTTATTTATTTTTGTCCTGAGAGGTACGGGTCTCAGTTGGGTTGCCGATATATGTGTTATATTTTGAAATGAAACAGAAACAATGACACCTGATCTTTTCTTATGTATGTTTTTATTCAGATTTCTTATTTCTAGTTTGTTCTTAATAGGCGCAGTGGCTTAGTGGTTAGTGTGTTGGACTACTAAGCGAGGGGTCCCAGGTTCGAATCCCGAAAAAACCCAAAATTCCAACTAATGGTTTTTTCCGCTGCGCCACCTCTCGCGAACGTCTGACAAACATCCGAGAGTATAACTGTCATGAAGGAGCTTCTCAAT
The DNA here is from genome assembly GCA_951230905.1 of Cheilosia variabilis. NCBI lineage: Eukaryota > Metazoa > Arthropoda > Insecta > Diptera > Syrphidae > Cheilosia > Cheilosia variabilis. The sequence continues at coordinate 56,683,187 of OX579676.1, forward strand.
TAGCCGTTTGGACCCGGCATAAAATTGTAGATCCCTTCCATTCGTCCCAAAAATGAAAAACGCACACAAACGAATGGTTGTGAGAAGCTAGGCCCTGGGTCTCTACAGACCTGTTGCGCCAACTATTTTTTTCTTAATTAAAAATAAAATTATAAAAACACAAAACACTGACACCTGACTTTTTCATATTTAAGTTTTTATTCTGTTTTATTATTTCTATTTTCTTCTTAATTACAAATAAAATTACTTTGGAAATAGTTATTATTATTAAAGATATTGGTTATGATTTAAGTTAAGGATTTGGGATACGATCTTGGTGGAACTGAGTTAGAGTGACCGTATTGTAGAGAGAGCCTGTAGTCAACCGAGTGACTGCTGAAAACTGAATACCGCGTCGTTGCTCAGTGACCCATATAAACAGCCTCGATTGAAACATTCAATTCGAGCTTCGATGAACGAAAGGAGACTACAAAGAGATCAGGAAAACGCGGAAGGGATTTCCCAGACAAGTCAAGTGGCTCATGTTACTTTGTTGCGCATACGATCGTTCGTATGGTGAGAAAAGTGCAACAACAGCATAATGAGTTGGTTGACTTGAGTTGGGTTTGGGCACTTAGTTGCGCAAGTGAGTGGTGAATGACCATAAGTAAACATTGTTTATTTAGGTCGGAAGTGTTGGGCATTGACGCTAGAAGTGGCGAGCTGAAATAGCAATTCGGGAGGATGTTTATTTGGGACAATCAATATATTGTTACAAATTTGCAACATTGATCGTAGGGTTAAACATCTTGCATACAAAGAAGAAATGGTAAAGAGGTTGTAAAGTGCTTGGTATGCATCAAGTGGTACACTTTACAACAGAATGATATCAGTTTCATTCTTCTCACTTCATAATGAAAACTTAAAAAGTGTACGGAAACTTTTGATTTTCACGTATTAATATAATGATGATTACATAGCTTACCAATTACCTCGAAATAGTAATAGCTGAGAGAGAATCAAACTACTAGCTCTGGAAGGCTAAGAAGCTCAAAAATGGAATGAAGATTTTAGCTTAACCGAATAGATAAGCCAAGAAAGCGCCAAATTTATCGCAATGACTATAGTCGCAAAGATGAAATGGAAGTCGTATGTTAAAAGAAAAGCGAATAACTTTATAGGTTACTCGGAAACTATTCCTAGCTTGACTCCGAGAACAAACCTTTATTATACAAGCAAAGTGCTTGTGACTAAAATACGAAACTATAGCCGGTGGTGTCTGAAACCGGGTCCCTCGTCCTAAAGGCATTATATGCAACTGGTCCGTCGGGTTGGGGGTTGTGCATCGGATTAACTTTGCTACCAAAAAAAAATTTTTTAAGTTGTGAAGCAACTGCAAACTTCGGAAAAGGACGGACCCTTCAAATAGAAATAAGGACAATACCCTTCGGAACTATACGTGGAATATTGGTACATTGAACAAACCACGTGTGTTCCAACAGTAAGCAGAGACCCTAGACTGGCGTTGGAAAAAGCTCATTGCTGGATCAAGGTCGATAACGACCTCAGCGAACCTTTTGGTGTTAAAAAAGGATTTAAGGAAGGTGCAGTCATGCCACATGAGCAAAACCAACTATTGGTGTCATCGGCGAATCAGACCTCGGCTCTGCAATAAATTATAACAATAACATATTGGCAACAATTAAAACGAGAAAAATTCTTGCCAATCGCTGTTTCTTTGGGCCGAGAAGGCAAAAGATTAAAAGACAAACTAAAAGAGCTGCACAGCGATATCGCCCACAGAGTCTTCAAGTCTATCCCGAAGGGACAGTGCAGTAGAGGAAGACCTCACATTAGGTGGCGCCCACAAGGAGAAGGAGACCTCAACAAGCTGGAAGTGCACAAAAGGACACAGTTAGTTAAAGACTGAACTAATTAGAGATGCAGAACTTTAAATCCGCCTAAGTTTATAAGTAATAGAGGTAGTTTAAGTGAGTAAAAATCTCATACTACTATGAGTACTATGAGTACATGCTGCCGGCTCTCAAAGAAAAATAATTCTTCATAGGAATATACACCTGTATGGGTACCATCTCCCCACTCACCAACGGGTTTGAGGAAATGTACCATTTGGTAATCTATCACAATATGCATATAAACACATATATCATGCTTAATTTCAATGGAAACTTATAAGACATTAAGGAACAAACATTTGAGGCAAAGGCCTCCATAAATTAAGAAATTTAGTAAATGACTTAAACCATCCGATACAATTTTGTGCGGTTTGTTTTAATTAATATTCGAATGTTCGCAAATTTGATGGGCTCCCTGTCAGCTAATTTTTTTACCCGACTGGACACAGGGAGGGTTACGTGTTTCGCGCGTATCTTATGTACGTACCTACGGGACGCCCTGTAGCCTAAACGGCTTCACCGATTTTGAAGAGTGAGGTATCATAATATTCGTATTCTTCCACGGAGTGTTATAGGCTAAAAAGATAAAAATATAAAATGTTAATTTAAAAAACATGAACAAGACGCATTTAAGTACCTATAACTACCTTTTTGGCAGTCGGTGGGTACTCAATACTCATACATATATTTATATTTGTTAGACTGTGTAGGTATATAGTCTCCGATTGTCAATTATGTAATTAGGTTTGGTACTTAAATGCGTCTTGTTTATATATTTTTAATTCTTTTTTTACAGTCAGTAGTGTTTTTTGGTTTTTTAAATTAACATTTTTTTTCTTTTATTTCCTTAGTAAACGCACTATACGTAAGTATATCGTTTATTTATTAATTTCTTTTCAAATCCATACTACATTTCCTGCGGTATATAAAATAATACATTTTTTAACGCCAAATCTACTAACACCACGGCAACACCAATAGTTTACAACTGTACCAAAAAAAAAATTTTAATAGTGAAGTGAAAGATTTTGTCTCGATTACCTACCTTTATTGCATACAAGAAGCAAAGGTTAAACATGTTCATAGTTCAACCCCTTATTCGTTGTTATATATGTATATGTATTTATATAGCTAGCAATGGCCTCCGACCTACTGTTGGTTGAGTGTTACTCACAGTATACAATATACTTATTTTATACGAGTTCCAATGATCCCTCTTTTACATGCACACACCCATGCGATTGCTACTTCAAAATAGTTGTGATACAAAAGATCCTTCATGATTATTTCTGTTATAAAATATAAATACAATTATAATGATAGTTCATGGATTTCTCCCATCTTTCAATGGACGGCTACTTCTGGTTTGCCTTATCAACAAATTACTGACGCAGAATCCAGCATAACGAGTTTGTTGTTCATGAGCAATTGAATGTGGTCCAGCCTGCAAGCCAGGTGCAAGAACACCCCTAACAAATCTTGGAATATTATTTAAAATGTTTAATTTATTGAAGTAAAATGAACAGAACATTTTTTCCTCAAATAATTTGGTACGAAACTGGATTTACTTGTTCGTACCCCTTAGGATGCGATACGAACTATTTCTGTTAGGGGTTCATAACACATTCAGTTTGAAATCGTACGCTAACAGCGATAGTACCTAATAAGAACGATTTTATAATATTGTGGTTAGTTAATATTTCTAAAAAACGTTGTTTTGTCGTATTTGGTTTTTCAAATTCAAATGAAATTTAAAACAAAACTAATTTTACGGTTTCTACTTCAGACACTAAATAGAAAAGGTGAACCAATGAACAAGTAATTTATACTTAAAGCGTTCGTGTTTTTTATTTATTTTGTAAGCAGTGATTTTATTATTATTATTATTACTATAGCTTTATTAACAGGCTGTCGACAAGTGTCATAAAATAAGAGAGAGGAATTTTATATAGACTTTGAGATTGACGATAGTTATAATTTTGTATACGTGTTTTATATTTGTAATGACTTAAAGCAGTAGCCCGATCCTGTAAATCAAAATCATAACATAGTTCTTTAATATATTAGTTATTGTTTTAAGAGACTCATTTTTATAATTTCCGCTAGATTCGGCCGCCATTAAGAATTAATGTTAGCAAGGCAAATAATGATAATAGTTTCAGCCTTCGCTTTAAATTCTCCAAATCATACGGTTGCGGAAAACTGCTTTTCCTAATTTCCCGGTTCTTTATTAAAAGCATGAGTGTAGTACAATTCTAAAGTAGACCCTAAATTATTAAGGAAAAATATTAAGGGAATTTCGAACAAGGTACAAAGTATTCCTTATACGATCTCTTCGTCTGCATATTACCCAAACTATAAAACAAAGGAATCTTATTTCCTACAGCTATTATCAGTATTAAATAAATAAATAGCGATAACTGAGATTTGATAAGAAGTCCGATACTCCCGCTAACAGATGGACCTGACTGTTTCAAGACTGACAGTCCGACCAGTTCTTCCGGAAAATTCAGCGGCTTCGAAAAATTATTCATTAAATACTTTTTTGTTTGTCACTAATGCACTATGTTGCCCGCCATTGCTCGAGACATCTTTTTTGAAGGTGGACTACGTTGGAAGTATTTTCAAACCTTTTTGTTTTTTTGAATTGAGAGATCTTCGCAACACGTCACCATTAATCTTTTCAATCGTCAGTGGTAGACAACTCAGAAGTGTAAGGTATGTATCTTATCAGTTTGCTTTTGTATATTGGACATTTCTCTTTTACCGGTACGGTACAAGTTCGAGCCCCGATGAGTATAGTACTTCCTAAGCACTGACTATAAAGAGAAACGAACAAAATACGAATTTTTCAAAAAGCGGCCCTGCTTGCAGTTCGATGGGCCTATATACGAGTCAGAGTGCACCAAAATCTAGAATGTCCTTAAAATAATAATTGAATTCATCAACGATATCTATACATATACCCCTATTAACGTCCACTATTTCGTTTCGATGTAACTTTTTAATTTTGATAAATCGTTTCAAACATGTTAATCATAAGCTGTGATAACAGGTGGTGAACGATTTTTACTGTAGGGTTCTATTTGCTATACCTTCATTAGCAGCATCTGTTCTTTCGCTTACAATCAGAACGATCAACAGTGTACTAAGAATGCATGGTTGTTTTACACCCATCGTCCTAGCCCAATTAGTTTTCACCCAGTTAAAGTGCATTGAATTATATGGTTTAAGTACTTTTATCGACATTTCTCTTTTATATAGCTTATATAGTCAAAAGCAATTCAGAAATACTTTGTCTTTTTGTTTTTTTAGGTTTTTTGGACTCTCCCTTCAACTCGTCCTAAAAATAAAACAACTCACACTCAGTACAATTTAAAAATGTATGGACAATTCTGCAGTTTGTAGCTATTTTTATTCGGGATTGGTGTCTAACATATGAAGTGAACACATATATAGTCACACGTTTGTCAGGAACGGCAAGATTGGTTTCCGTTCAATATAAATTGGATTTATTTTTTAAAACATCTGATTCGCCTCGGCGACAAAAGACATATTGACATTTTAGGTCTATTTTATTATAAAAAGTTTCAAGCCGATTCTGTTGATTTTAGAACTCGGTCACTCTCGCATTTATTTCTTACAGCCACCGAGTCTCCATTCTCTCAGGTTTTCTAGCATTACAATCTCTTACAAATGTGAAAAAAACAAACAACGATCATATAGCGTGCATGACAATTGCAGGACAGTGAAACAGTGAGCATATCAAAGCATATTGAGACTCCCAACTTGCAATCCTCTTCTTGCTCATTTTTTTTTAACTCCGCCATGTCGCTTTTCATTGGGCAGAAAGAAGAAGAGAATTTGCCTTTCGATTTGAAATCAGAATCCGAATCAAAGATAATGGAATACAGAGATATATAACTTTTCAGTGGAAAGGCGGCTGCCTACAAGCTGTTTTTCCGAAAATTCACCACCGAAATTCATAAAAATTTCAAATATCCTGGAAAACTGGTTTGGGCATGTTCACTAGGAAAATTTGATTTTTGTCGGTTGACAGTTAATTTGCTTGTAGTGAATATAATAACTAATATGTTTCACACACTTTGACACTGCCTTTTATCAAGCATGGTTAATATAGTTACGAATAACAATTGAAATTCTATTTTTATTAACAGGGTAATGAAAAAAAATTGCTTGTTAAATTGAAAACCAGCAGGATGTATAAATTAAAATTATTCACAATTTACCAATCAATTTGCATATAAATTGCAAAATCCAACATTTCGGTCACTTACTAATCTATCAAGGCTATCTACTATAATTCGGCATGAAATGTTTTTATTGTTTATTATTTATATTATTTCAAAACCTTAATACCTTTTTTTAGAAGAAGTAGAAGTAGAATTTTTTTTTTTGGTTTAAAAAACAAAAATAGATAATTGCCGTACAAGTAAATATCCGATAGATAGCACAAAATGCTTTCTTAATGTTTCTTTTCAAAGTTCTCATAATTTGAACCCTAGTACACCAACCACTCAAATACATAAATCACCGCGTACAAAATTAAATAGTCAATTAATAATTTCACAGATAAAATAAGTTTTTCCTTCCAGTCGTAATAATACAATGGGGTCATTCTGGAGGTAACCGAAAAATCGTATATCTAACGAACAGACCTATCTAAAAGAGAGTGTCACCATATGGTGAATACAAAATTATGCTGTTTTATGACATTCGGCCGGCCATTCTGCATTTTGATTGGTGGTCTGTCATTAGTTGATTTTTTTTGTAGCTCACACGTATTCACAGACAGGGATTGCAATTACAAAAACAACAATGTAAACAAATGGGTTTTGGGGGGACAGACGTACTATCTTTCCATCTCTTTTATTCATTCATCTCTGATCCGAATAAGAATGAAGAAGCACTTACACAAGTGCAATTTATGTACATATTTTATACAAGCCACCTGTGCTGCCTACCCTAAGGCTATATTATGACATTTCACCAATACATTTGTGGATTCAATTAGAAGCAATTTTCTTGTTCCGTTGGATTTCAGAATGAGCGGATCTCCGATTTAAACCAGCGGAAAACGACATTAGAATCCGTGTAAGGTGCAAAAACATGCAAAAAATTAAAAAAAAAAAAATGCTGCCAACTTTGGTGGAATATAATAGAGTTCGGGAGTACATTTTTACATTACAGAATTCTATTGGTTTGTTCATATTATATTGCTGAAAGGCGATTATATCAATTTATTTGGCTAATAAAACTATCTACAGAAGATGTTTTACATATTTGAAACTTATTATGACAAGCATGTTTATGAATTACCACTTTTCGGTATTACTAGCTGTTTTTTATTATCAGCGTGATCTGATCCGGACCAGCCATATTGCAACGTGACGTCACACAAGGCACATGTCACTTCAATGTCGGGGAGTGTTACCATATTTGAATCAAATTTGCATAATTTTCATTTTTAAAAATATTTTCGTGAAACAAATTTAGTATTTTATGTTCAAATATGCAATACATGCACAATATTTTTCTGCTAGCACTTGAGTTTATCTTGGCATATTAAGGTGTGTCCAGGCCAGCGAAACATTTCAGAAATGTTTATGAAATGTTTCTGAAGCAAATCGGACAGATTTAATAAACACTTATAAAAGATTTCTGAAATTTATTTATTATGTTCAAATGTTCAAATAATCGTATTAAATGAATCACTTTCTTATTAGGTATTCAAAGCTTTTCTGGGCATTTCATGGGATACTTGTAAAACAAAAATTATTTCCCATCACGATTGGGTAACTGTGAAACATTTCATAAATGTTTTTTTGGTGTCCAGATCCAAAGCAGCAAAACATTTCATAAAAATTGTATTGTTTAATAAATGTTTTAGAAATATTTATGAAACATGTATGTATTTAACTGTTTATCAAATGTTTGGCTGGTCTGGATATACCTTTATAGAACGATAAAAATAATAAAATAACTCGGAGTACGGACGGGGAGTTTTTTTTTTTTTTGTAACGTGATTATGTAGCTATCGTTTACGGGCACACCAACATTTAAAAATAAAACAAGCCACCTAGTGAGAAATAGTAGAAATAATTTTCAGATCATGATTCGTGATCTCGATGAGAAGCAGGGTCATGTGCTGTTATTGTAAGTGCATATAAATCGATGATCATAGCTGATAATAAAAAACAGCTATTAATACCAATAATTGCTTGCGTTAATTTTTAATAACATTTAAATTAACTGATAAAAGTTTGGTTAAAATGTTTATATTTTCGCACTATTCTATTGTTAATTATTCTGCATTGTTAATTTTTCATAAATATTTTGAGCATTTATGTAAATTTATTTTTAAGAAAAAGAACAATTTTTTGGGGGAGTACCGGTGAGTACAGATCAAAAATTAAGAAAAAATGTTTTGCAACAGGTTTTTCAATTGGACGGGCTGATGTGGCGGCCATGTTGTTTTGGTGGCATCCGTCTAATCTGGGGTTTATTATTCAGTCGCTAATGCCAAATCACCATGACAAGTTTTGAGCAGTGCGTCCAAATGATAAAACTTTATTATCAAAATGAGCTAACTTTGCGCGTCGCATCCATTTTATTGCAGACTTGGTGGACCTTCAAGTTCGACGTTCCAACGTGGCCAAATTCAAGAGAAACGGCTCGGTAAAAAATCAGCCATAAATTGGACCAACTGTATCCGTGGCACGGTGAGAGGCCGCGGCAAGTTTATTAACAAAATCAAACACAACATCTTAATGAAACATCATGAATGTAAAATTTGTTTTACAATTTATATACCCATGGAGAAAATATGTAAAGACAAGTCAAAACACTTAAATCCGAAACCAACCAGTCGGTTAAAAATAGTAAAATTTGTCTTTAACCCGTCTAAAAGCGTCCCTGGGGGACTGACTTTCGGCATCCCGAATGTGATTGCACCTAGTCGTTCGACTAATCGCGAATTTTATTTTTGAATTGTTTGAAATTTTAAAAAGAAAAATCCGCCGGTTGTCCGATTTCTGAACTTTTTATAGATCAAACGGTCTTATCCGCCTTAATCTCCCGATTACATGTCTGTATTTAAAAATTCGGTTATTTTTAAGCTAACGTGGTTGAGAAGCCTACGTCTGTGCATTTGAGCAACCCTTTTAACCTTGTCTTCAACCATTTCAATATTTAGATCTTTATGTAGATCAGCGTTACGTATGTAACAATGTGCATTGACCATGTTCCTTAGCACTTCATTTTGGAAGACCTCCGCCTATTGTAAATTTGTTTGCCATGTGCTTGTGCATGGAGTGACGACGGTTGTTTTCCCTGTGTTTCTCCAGGCTTATCTCAGCTTCTTTTTCGGAAGTATCGCTTATGTTTATGGGAGGTATTATTATGTTATACTATAACGCTGTAGATTGCGCTAGTTTTTGGGTAAGTTTTACTAAGTCGAAGGTTTGCTTGAGGTATTCGTGATTATGTTTCCAAACTTCTGCAGTAGATGATGCAGTTTTAGCCACAACATATGCCATATTCTTACAATTTTACATAAATTCTCGTTTTGCAAAGCGAAATGAAACCAAATCCTGAATTTGGCTTTGTCTCGTTATTGAAAAGTGGTATTATTTCGTTTTCATTTCTGAGTAGTAGTAGTATAGTGACTTTATTAACATTTAAAAAAAAAAAAATTTATAATCTTTTTACTCGTATTTACAAACAATGTTAACTAAGTCTTTTATGGTTTGGCTTATGGCCGTCTACCAGATTGACAATTTAGTTAATGGCATTTACTATGTATTTGTGTTCAAAAATCGCCTTCCAAGATACGCGTTCTGTAGCGACTTGCAGTTGTGGCATAGTTGTATAAAACTTCCCACCCAAGACTACCGTTCAGTATGTTAATAACCTCGTCCAAGTCCAGTAAAGTACGTCCGAAGTATCTTATACGGAAATCTCTTAAAATGGGGCATCTTCCGATGAAATGGTATACATCCTCTCTCTCCTTAAGGTTGCACAAGTCACATAAAATTGGAAGATCAGGTCGATGCGGGATAAAATTTAGGTTTTTTAATTCTCCTCTTAGCTTGAATATTGTGCTTATCATTTGCAGCGGATAGCGGTTAAGGAATGTGATTATAATTTAACCTTCTATATACCAGCCTATGTTGCGATGAATGTGCTTCAGCTATAAACCTTTCGTACATGTCATTGCCCGCTTTTTCAGGATGTCGGTAAATATGGGTTTCAGCATCTTCAGCTGAGATATTCAAGCTCACGCGGTAATTAGCTGCTAACTCCTCCCACTTTTGCACCAAGTGACCTCTTGTTAAAAGTATGTGCTTCAGGACAATCCTTGGCAGTCTTCCTTCTTCCATCTCCGCTATTTTTGCAATGTAGTCTGCATGCAGCCTTAGGGTATCCTAAAAGAACGGGGCAACTCCCGTTTCTAAATGCAGCATATAACTCGGAGTACAAGCTGGAAGTCCAAGGATTCGCTTCAGAAAGTACCTTAGGAATTTCTCAACTTCTTCAAAACAACAATAACCAAACCAAACTTGAGCTCCATGCAGCAGTATAGAAGCTGCGGTAGCACGGAACAGTTTGGTTTTCGACGTGTGTTCAATATTCTTGTTGTCGATGCATCGTTCCCAAACTGATGAAATGGCTCTTTTAGCTGCTGCTAGATTTGCTTCGAAGTGTTTTTTTCATACTTAGGTTAGATGTAATTAACACACCACCCAAGTATTTGTACTCTTTCACTATTTCAACGGGTACACCCTGATAGGACCATTTTTCGTTACGAGAGTATCTTCCACCACCATTTCTAAAAATCATCATCTTTGATTTCGATAGATTAACACTCAAATTCCATTGCTTGCAGTAGCTTTCAAGACGATTAATAGCTAGCTGCATCCCTGAGTATGTATGGGAGGGCATGCTGACCTCCTGCAACCACCTGCTTGTGATCACTGTTTAAAGGTTGGGTATATGCGAAGTTCCTCTAAATGCATGCGAAACATGAATATAAACAAATTTGCATACACTCAACCCAGCACCTACTCCAAACAGTGACCCCAAGAAGGGGGTTGCAGGGGCAGCATGCCTCCCCATACATATTCCACTGTTTATGCATTGCGGTTTGGTCTTATTTCCAATAGTTTTTTGGCATTATTATGTTTAGCATAACGACATAAATCCAAATTGGCCTTATTTCACTTTTGTAGGCAAAATAAGGCCAAATTATTAAATTGGTCTTATTACGTTCGGCTTTATTTCAAGTCACCACAACAAATACTTTTGAACTATGGGACAATACTATAGACTAATGACCAAAATATATATCGACGGTTAACTATGAATTCCTCCTAGGTCGCTTTATGTAAACTTTACAGGAGACACAAAAAACTGAATATTTTCTCAAAACAGATACGTCTGATTATGATATTTGGCAATATTATCAAATTTTAAATTCTAACATATGAATTAGTTTTAAATAATAAGGAATGAATTTTTCATTAAGAAAATGGAAGTTAGGTACACAAATTCAAAAGCGATTTATGATGATTGGATTACTTAATTTATTTAGGTATTCATTTGTCTACTACCAATTTCAAATATTTTTTAAATAATCAGTTAAACAAAAACATGAAAAGGAACTATTAATTATAATAATAACACAAACATAAAACGAATTGTATATTTCAAACACTTAGAAACATAAGTTTAATATAATAAGCAAGAAGGAATAACTCTGTCCAATTTAAATGACAAGTTTTCATAAAAATGCCTGCAGTCTTCTGGTAAGAACTCTTTGAGTGCTTATAAATTATCCCAATTCTTCTTTGAAAAAGCGAGTGGGCTTGAATTTTTAGGGTTTAAATTCAGAACTCTCATCTTAATTGTTTTTAATGCGGATTGGCAAATCCTTCCAATCGTTTTCGAAACTAAATTTCACTTTGAGTATTCTTGGTCATGTAAAATTGCTTTCATGTCTGTAACTACGGGGTCACCATGCATTTTTCCGGGTCGAATAGAAGAATAGGCAAGGTTTTCAGTAAAGTCCTTAATGGAATGTTTAAGAATGTAGTAAGTGTTCAACATTTTATAATAGTTTCAAATGATTATGTACCGATTTTGGGGTTATACGCATGTTTAAGTCTGAAGCTAATTCAAAGAGTGGACATGATAAATAGGATAAACCAAAAAGTGGAGACAAAGGACAAAATTCTGAAAGTATTTAAAAATAGTTTTGTGGGGATTGGCTGTTTTCCAGAATCTCACAAAATAGAATTAGTTGAAGGTGCAAAAAGGTTCAGTTAAAGCACCGAGAAGGGTACCAATGAAATTAAAAGAAAAACTAATGATAACAATTTAAAAAACGTGTTTATCAGAGCACAAGAAAAAATATTAAATTTAATATAGATAAATTTCAGTATTGTTTACCTAACGTGAAATATTTGGGCTTAGTATTTGACGGAAAGAATATTCAAATAGATGAGAGCAGAATTGAGAGCATTAAGAAGTTAGAAATGACAAAAAATAAAATAGAAGTTCAAATGTTCCTAGGTGTCATAAATTATATTAGGAACTTTATTCCAAACCTAGCTGAAATAAGTTATCCGTTAAGATTTCTTTTAAAGAAAGATTCAAAATTAGTGTGGACTGAAACGCATAGTCTGGTAGTGGATCAAATTAAAAAAGAGATATGTAGAGCAGTAGCACTGGCACCGTTTAATCCGGAAAGTCCAATTTTGATACAAAGCGATTCAAGTCAAAGTGAACTTTGCTGTTGTTTAATCCAGAATAACAGAATTGTGTCATTTGCGAGAAGAGCTTTATCAGAAAGGGAAACAAGATATGCGCAAATTGAAGAATGGTTGTCCATCTTATTCGCTATACAGAAGTTTCATTATTGGATATATGGACAAACGATTACAATCCAAAATGATCTCAAGCCTTTGGCATCACTAATTAAAAAAGAAATACATATGGTTCCCTCCAGTAAACTACAGCGAATGTTAATGAAATTGTGGAATTACAATATTAGATTGGAGTGGGTTCCGGGCAAATTTATGCAAGTAGCAGATTACTTATCGAGACACTATTTGAAAGCGGAAGGAAGAAAAAGGCATAATGGAAACAGTGCTAAGTGTGGATGTGAAATAAAACCATATTACAAAATAAGAGACTCGATCTTTTTTGATGAGGGAATCCTATTTTTTGAAAATCGTATAGTTATCCCAGAGACAATGAAAAATAAAATGTTAAAGTTGCTTCATGAGAGTCATTTTGGAATTTCTAAAACTAAAAAACGGGCGAAGGAAATAATATTCTGGATTGGGATGGATAAAGATATTGAAAATATTGTGATGAGTTGCAATATTAGCCAAACATTTCAAAATAGCTGTCAAAAAGAACCAATGGTTGTTCAAGAAATGCCTACCCTTCCATGGCAAAAAATTGCTTCTGATATTGCGGAATATGGAAATGAAAATTACTTAGTTACTATTGACTATTTTTCAAAATGGATCGATGTGAGAAAGTTAAAAAATAAATCGGCAGCGGAAATAAAGAGACATTGGATGGAGATCTTTGCGGAGCATGGAATACCAAGCGTTATAATTGCCGACAATAATCCTTTCCCAGCTAGAGAGATCAAAGTTTTTGTACAAAATTGGAACATTGAATTAAGAACGCGCAGTCCATTAAATTTAAAAAGGAAACGCTTTGGCAGAAGGAGCAGTCGGCATCGTAAAATCAATACTTAAGAAGAGCAAAACTCATGAGGATTTATGTACAGCGTTACTGGAATACCGAAACGCTCCAGTAAAAGACATGACGTTTTCACCTTCACAACTTCTAAATAACAGACGTTTATGTACTAAATTACCAATCAGTGAAAAACTGCTGATCCCGACACTAAATAAAGGTGTAGATCAACAATTTGCGAACAAAATTAAAAATTATACTAACAATTACAATAAACATGCTAAAGCTAGAAACACTTTTCAGAATGGTCAACCTATTTACATGCAACATTCAGACAAATGGATTCGCGGAAAAATTTTAGAAAATGCCCTACACCGCGCTCGTACATTATTGAAGACGAAAACAAACACATTTATAGGCGAAATAGTAGTTATACCAGAGTCAAGTTTATCAACCACAGCAAAGGAATTACCGAACACAGCACGTTCGAAAACTAGAAGTGGTAGAATATTTTTAAAGATTAATATTAAAATTTGAATTCAATTCTGAAAGCTTAAGTTAGATAATAAATAAGAATACTTTGAAATTTGTATTTTTTTTTAATTACTAGACATTAAGTAAATATATTCCTATCAACTTCTAAATTAAATTAAATTAAAATAAATTAAAATAAATTAAGATAGAAACTTATCAATTATGTATATTGCTTTATTTGCTTTTATTGTTTTTTTAAAAAAAGGGGAAGATATAGAGTGTGTACATTTGTAAATACAACATACATATATATAACATGCATGTTGTATCACTCACACACACATAACCATTTCTGTAAATGAGATCATGGCTGCAAGCACTCTGATGAGGCAGTAATAAAGTGTCAGTCTAATGAGATTGGTGTTTTAATTAGTACTCTTTGCCACAAATATATTTAAGGGAAAGGACTTCGTAAGGATTTTTTTGTCTGGCATCTTTAGAATCCTTATGTAATCCGATGGTAAATGTATGGAACTTTCATCTAACATCTGCCATATGAACATATGTTTTTTGTTCCTACTATAATCATGTTTGATAACTTAGCGACCATTTGGTGTGGAGAAACGAAGTGGAGACTAGAGACTCGAAGATTTAGCGCGAGCAGGATACTAGGCTTTACTGTTAAACCCATGATTAAGATGTGGTTTCTAGTCTTATGTCACCAAAATATTTTTTTTTTAAACCAAAACATCTCTGCAATATTTTTCCAGAATTTCACTTTATTTTGTTGAATATATACCTAGTAGGTCATGTCGGATACCTAATTAACTTCTGCTTTTATATCCCTATACCTATTTACAATTAATATTCAATGACAAAATAGAAAACATTTAAAGTAGATATCACATCCGAGAGCAAGCCATACGTCACGGAGCTATGCTGATTTTACAAGCAAGATTAAAACGAATAAGAACAAATTTCATATTTCGAATAATTTATATATAACTTTAACCTCTTCTTGTTTTAATGCAGCTAATTTAGCTTTATGTGGGATGCATTTTTATCTCGATCTTATTCATAAGATTTAATTTTAGAATTTATTTCAACGAGTATCATTAATTTACCTATGTATTACCTTTACTTTATTACACTACCTTATTGAACCTGATATAAACAATGTGAATAATTACTGATTTTTTATTCTATTAGAGTATAAAACAATCGAAGTATTGATGGTAAATGAAGCGGAACAAAAGTGACTATTTAACATCTCAGAAATGCAAACAACACTAAAAGGTCAAAGTTTGTTAAAAAATCAAAAAAAAAGAAACACGTCAATCACAATTCATAATCAGTTTCATTTTATTTTCAACTAATTTTTGTTCGAATTACCTAAGAACTACGTACACACATCTGCAAAATAGAAATATATATGTTCTACCCCACAGATTGGAGAAGCTTTGGAGAAAATCGGAGAAATAATGGATAAGAAAATATATCAAAGGAGAATTTCGTACCCCTTCGTACAGCGAATTAAATTGTCTACTACTACTAGAATCAAAGATTCATTCATAAGTAAAGGTAATGCGAATCTCTAAAAAAAAAAAGAAACAAATTTTAAAACTCATAGAAAAAGAAATAATATAAAAATTAAATTAAATGCATGAAAACAGCGAATTAAGATCGATATCTTATTGGCAACTGTATATTGTATTCGTATGCTTAAATATACGTATATAATGTATACTATACATCCTATTTTATTTAGGTATGTATGGTATCGTCGTTTTGTTTACTATTATACAATTCTTCATCATTCGGATTGTTTCAAATGTACTTTAAGGCTCCCATAAAAATTACGAATAACGCAGACATTGAAGTTCTATTATATTATTTATTAATATTGAAAGACAGAATAGATACACCAAATAAAAAACCTTAGTCTTTCAAGCAGAATACTAGAGTTTATGGGAATAGGGATCGGAATTCGTTGGGGAAAAATATTTATTCCAACTCTAGTGCTATTGTATGCACCGAATATGTAATCCCAGCACGTACTTTTTTCCATTTGAAGTTGGTGTTAGCTTCTTTTATCCTGACTATAATTCTCACATACGCAGGTGTAGTAAATGAAACAATACGATACGAGGATGAATTTTCTGGTAGAGCACGATGGAGACCAATTGAATGAAGAATAAAATAAGAGTGGAAGTATTAATCATTTAACGTTCTCATATGCTAAATCGTTAAGTGCTGATGAAATATTAGATGTTGATATCTTACATCTTATATCATTATATTAATACGTGAGCATCCAAAGTATTTATAATGAAATGAGTAGAATGAAACCCATATCATTCGAAAGGTACTGTGCCATAGATGTGCACAAACCGAAAACTGTGGGTATAATTATGTCGTCATTAAGGCTGGTAAAATTAAGTTATAAATTCAACATACAAAACAGGTAATTCAAAGGATTTTGGTGACATTCAATTTGTCGTCGCCATATTACCATAGTAACTTCAAAAATTCCGGCTCACCAACACACTCCCAGGAAATATGAGACACTTCCGCTGTGGGCAAAGTTGCTGGCAGAGTTCATAGAATTTGATCCGTTTAATTTGAAATTGTTCGTTACGTGTGAATAATATTTTTTTTTAGGAATAAGTGTACATTTGCTTAAAATATTCATGAAAAATTAACAATGTAGATTAGTTGAGGAAATATAAAAACATTTTGAGCAAATTTTCTTCATTATTTAAGAAAAATTTACACACTAAATCGAAGTTAATGATTTCCAAAAGCGGAAAATACACAACTATGTTTGTTCTAATATGTTTCTAGTATATAGAACATCTATTTCAGGTAGTTTATTTAACCAAACAAATCAAATTATTTGCCTTTTAACAATTACTAATAACTAACCAATGGCATTCAGTAATAAAAAATATGGAATTCCCGAACTCTTTCACATTTCAACACGGTTGCCGCGGTTGGCAGCATTTATTTTTGTATTTTTTCTAGGTTTTTGCATGTCACACGGATTCTTTTTTGAAACAACACCGATAGGAAAACAAAATGCCGAATTTGGATTGGATTGTGAGTTGGGGGTCTCAGTATGGTTTGTCTATGCCTTAAATACAACATATTCGCTTAATTTTTTTGTTGGAAGGGTTGTGAAGAGATGCAGCGCTGTATGTAAACACTTTCGCTGTTTTGTGTTTTTTGTTCGTGCGAGAGTGACAACTTTTACATGTGGAATGTTAAAATCCGAGAGATCCAACAAATATTGCTTATGTTATATATTAATAAAAAAAAAAAATATAGTTGGCGCAACAAGGCCTAGCTTCTCACAACCATTCGTTTGTGTGCGTTTTTCATTTTTGGGACGAATGGAAGGGATCTACAATTTTATGCCGGGTCCAAACGGCTAATTGAGAAGCTCCTTCATGACAGTTATACTCTCGGATGTTTGTCAGACGTTCGCGAGAGGTGGCGCAGTGGAAAAAACCATTAGTTGGAATTTGGGTTTTTTCGGGATTCGAAACTGGGACCCCTCGCTTAGTAGTCCAACACACTAACCACTAAGCCACTGCGCCTATTTTATATAAATAGGCGAAGGGAAAAATTTTAGAACAGTGTGACCATCAGCTTCTCTCAAAGGTATTCCACTTACTCTGAAAAGTGGAACATTTATATAAATTTATATTCCACTTCAGCATTTTTTTTTTGTAATACAAATAATATAAACAAATAAATTTTGTAATACATATATAAACAAAACAAATTTTAAGACATGAATACTAAACAAATAAACTTTTATTTCAAACAAAGTTAAAAAACAAAATGATAGATTCTTAAAATAGATAAATGTAGCTACAAAAAATGCATTTAACAGGTGCCTGTGATTTATAAACAAATTTGTATGAACGATCTAACAAAAAGTGGCCCCTACTTCTTAGTATCATTTCTTTATAGCTTGCACTAACTACTAAAGTTATAATCACAACTAAGTTAAGCGTACAATAGTATCATCGCATCTCTTTTAGTTACACACTTATGTATATACATAGTATGCCAGTGGTTTATTAACCGCTTTCAAGAAAGATTTACCAGAGTCGCGTAAATATTCACATCCCGGTAAATTTAAAACATTAATTTTGTAGCTTATTAAGTAAGATTAAATGAAACTTAATTATCGCTATTATTGGAGAGAACTCTCTATTTTAATTGTTCGCAACATAATCTCCACAGTACCCGTCTTAAAAAAACTTAAGAGACTATAATAGCAACAAAAAATATTATTTCATAACCTATTATTAGATATTAAAAAAAGTTTAAAAGTTTTGAAGATCAAAATCACATCACATCAACATCACATTTCACAACACAGCACCATTTGAAAATGAAAGCAAAAACAAAATAAGATAAACTACCTATACGCACATGCTGTGCAAAACGAAGACCTGTGTGGTAAAAAAACCGGCAGCTATGTTAATACTGTACTTCGGTATTCGACTCGGTAGCAGCTTTTTGGAGCATGTTTCCATGGTGACATGAAATGATAGAGTTTCTGGTCGAATTCTAGTTTATATAAATAAGGAAATAAAGGCTGTGCTTTTAAATTCAAAAAAATGGAAAGTCTCCAAGCGAAGACGGGATCCCATAAGAGTTTTTTTTAACACATTTACTAACAAAGGTTAAAGTTACAAATCGATATGAACGATATTCAGACAAAATTAAGACTCTTCAAAATGCGTTCATCATAAACTCTCTGAATTCCTTAAAGCAAGTTATTATACAGACATACTAACTTTAATGTAAAGATAAAGATAACTTGATCTTCCTTGAATAGAAGATTCAATCGATTCTGTACGCTATGCGACATGAAATCGAAAGAATATTGCTTTCATATCATAAGTGTATGCAAAATATTCAGAGTCTTTTGCTTCCCTGAAAATAGATTTTACTTACTATCACACATTTATAAATTTGCTAATTAGGCTGACGGCTTATCCATAGTTTTTAAATTCAACGTTTATATTGACGGTTAATAAATGAATAACTTTTGTCTTACTTGATAGTTTTTCATACAGTGGTGACTTTTATTCGAAAGTTTGCGTTTTTAAGGTATGTATATTCATATCAAGTAAGTATTTTTTTTTAGGAAATTGTGATATGAAGTTTACTGATCAGAACGCGAACGGAAAGGAAATGTTGGCCTGCATAGAAGGCAAGTCTATTACCAATACAATTATCCACCACTAAAAAGTCAATGAGTGGTGAAGTACCGATAGAATTTGTTGTGATGTTCGCTTGTTGAGATGAACAGAACCGTCAGCTGATTAATTGTGCTATGCAAATTGTATAGAAAAATAAATAATTTGGCAACAGGTCCATATAAAACCATAGGTCCCTACAACCATTCGTTTGTATGATAACGGTATCGTTACAGTACACAAAGTAATTAAGAAATATACGAAGCTCTCTGAATGCAAAAGAGACAGAAATGTGAGCCTAACTTTATATTGAGGAGTAGTTTGACAAAACCTTAGTTGAGGGTTGAGGCCATCAAACAATATCTGGAAAATAAGGTGATAAGAATACAATTTATATGTAGACAATAACCGATTATCATGGGAAATCTCTAAATAGTCAAGTTTTCATTTGTATATCTATTCAGCGTGACATACTCGGTGTTTCCGATCTCCGAATCGATTGACTTTTTTTTTTTTTTTAAATTCGTTGATCGGCATGATCCAACACAACATTTGAAGAAGTTTAAGAAGCTTTAATCGCAGATCACTTTTCAGAAAGTAACATACCAATGAATAACGTTTACTGGAGGAAGAGGTAGAGGAATAAACTGTTTTGGAAGATGCTGTCCTGAAGGCATTCTGTTGCAAAAAGCTCCATGAAAGGTAATATAGAGGGTCAGTAAAGACTGTAAAATCCAAAGCAGGCAAATAAGACCACCCTCCGCCTCCAGCGAAAGACTTTATACATACCCATTAGGTTCTCTTTATTATTCTTCAAAACATTTCAGGGACTTCTTGATAATCATATAAGAAGCAAGTGTTACCCTTCCACCTAAAAGATGCTGGAATCTCAATTTTGGCATAGGTAAAATGTATATCCGGTTAACAAAGCAAGGTGGAGAAATTTGTCTAAACTAGTGCTTGGCCCATCAGAGGGGTAAGATCTTTCGCTTCTCTTGCGGAATGCAGCCTGGAAATTCTGATGGATTTTTTTTAAATTGGAACTACTGAAATTATAGAAAGAGCATTTGGAAAGGAGGCGTTCAATGTTTAGAACTGTGCCGGACATTTATATGGCAACGCCAATAACTTCTATTGTCCGTCATTATTATACCCTCCACAGGAAGGTAAATTCATTTTGTCATTACATTTTCAACGCCAAGAAGGAGTCACCGGAGACCTCATAAAGTATATATATTCTGAATCAGGATCACATTCTGAATCGATTTAGCCATGTCCGTCTGTCTATCTGTCTGTTGACAGCACGATAGCGCCCAAGGGAATTGACATATGCGAATGAAATTTGGTGAAAGGACTTGTATTTATAGTCGTCAGGTTAGTATTGAAAATGGGCTATGTCGGTCAAGTAGTTCTGGTACCTTCCATACAAAATCAATATTAGGCCCATGTGTCTCTCTGTCTGTTGAAAACACGATAGCGTCCAAAGGAATCAACGTAAGCAAATTAAGTTTGGTGAAAGGACTTCTTTTCATCGCCGTCGGGTTGGTAATGAAAATGGGATATGTCGGTCAAGTAGTTCCGGTAATTCTGGTTGTAGACAAAGCCAATATTAGACGATAGCGTCTATTCAATTATTCGAATAAAATTTTGTGAGATTACTTATATTTAAATACTTCCACAACTATCAGAGGAACACAAATCGACTGGGCTCTTAAAAACATACCCATTGATAATGTGAAAGCTACTATATGCGAAACCAATCACAGCTGTCATGAAGGCAATATTTTGTTTATAATTTAGAGTAAGATCAAATTATACATACCTATTCTATATTGCAATATATTTTACTATAAAAAATAAAATATTACAATAAATTATCTCTTAATTGCATTTTTATTAGCTTAGTCTCTCTCATATTTTCAATGAATATGTCTCCAGAGACAATGCTTAATATTATTAGTCAAATGTGTGACGTAGCAAGCAAAGGTGTTATAGCTCGTCCATCCTGATTTAAGGCTCGTCCTCGAGACTTCCTGCCATCACTGGATCGGAAGTCACTGCGTCAACACTCCCAAACATATGCTTTGCTGTAGCATAGGTCATCGTCATCATCTTCATCGTAAATCTCGCACCATCTCTTCATTTTGTGTGCGCTTTCGACAGACTCAAATGGTTTTCGAAAACGCTGTTGTCCCGGAATATGCTTTAGGACATATCGGTCGTTTGGCAGCACTTCCGTCACTATGTATGGGCCCCTGTAAATTGGATCAAGTTTTCTGGACTCACCCGTCCCTATAGGCTTACGTTCAATCAGTGCCAAGTCACCTACCTCGTGTGTGTTTGGCTTCTTGTGGGTCTTGTCAAAACGTTATTTCATCTTGATTCCTGTGTCCAGCTCGCTCCAGTTTCAATAGTAGTTTGTCCCTCTTGGCGTATAAGCAAACATCAATTCATGTGGAGTCACTCCTGTAGTTGCGCTTCTCGTCGTGTTTAAGCTCCACTGAATGCTTCTCAACTGTTATGTCCAGTCCTTGCCCGCTGAATGAGTGCACTTCAGCACTGCTAGTACCGTGCGGTTGGCCCTCTCTACCTGTCCGCTGGCTCGCGGTGTCCTAACGGCCGTCATGATATGCTGTATTCCGTGAGTGCGACAGTATTTTGAGAAATCACTCGCCGAGAATGCCGTACCTCTGTCTGTGATTAAGGGCTGCGGCATCCCAAAGTATTCGCTGACTTGATTGAGCACTGCTATAGCTCCCTTTTTTTGGTGGTCCTTACAGCTTTCAAGTTCGTGTATTTGGTAAAGTTGTCTACTAGTGCCAACAAATATTTCGTTCCTCCCCGTCCAGCTATGAATGGTCCAAGGTGATCCATATGAATAGTATGAAAAGGTATAGGTACCCCCTCGAGATAATGAAACTCTCCTTCCGCCGTTCCACCCTTCTTCTTAGTGTAAGCGCATTCTACACATCCCTTAACGTAGCCCTTGACAAAGCTTATCATCTTAGGGAACCAGTATGTCCGCCTCAGCCTCTCCAGGGTTTATTCAAAGCCCATCTGTGCAGCCTCGTCGTGGCACATTCATAAAACTCGCCACCGTACTCCTTTGGGCACAACCCACTTCCGCCGATCGCCGTCTCATCCCTACAGTCGTTTTCTCCCAGCTGATATTCTTCATGCAATTGCTTTTGTTTACTGTTTACAACTACTGTTGTTTGCAATTGTTCAATAATGTTGCGTTGATTTTCATCTTGCCACTGCATGGTCGCTAACCAATCGCCATCGTCAGTGCAGATGTTTAAAACGTTGATAGATGCTTCCTCCATTTCTCGTTCTTCCGCTACTGGCAGACGACTCATTGCACCCACGTACCCCGCTTTCCTTCCTGGCTGATAAACTGTAGTAAACTGAAATTCATGAAGTTTGACCTTGCGACTCGTGGTATCATTCTGGCCTTATTTTGGGTTGATACAATGGCTTCACAATCTGTAATTACTTTAAACGTCTGTCTTATATCCGGAATCTATCGAGGCTTTCTACCACAGCCAAACTTCCTATTCTGTCAATTTCCTGCTGAAGTATTCTACTGCTATTAGGTTGCCGTCGCTCTTTCCTCGCTGCATCAGTATGCCGCTAAGACCCACAGTTGAAGCATCGGTAAGTACTTCATGTTCACACTGTGCATCATAGAGAGCTAATAGAGGTGGATTAATTAATTTGGATTTGTGCTTGCCGAGCGCCGTCTGCTGTGGCTCCATCCACACAAAAGGTTTACCTTCCTTTAGCAAATCGGTTAGAGGCGTTAAGATTTGGGAATATTTCGGAACAAATTTCCGTAAATAACCAGTAAGGCCCAAAAACTGTCTCACCTGATGCACGTTTCTCGGTTGAGTTGATGTTGATGGCCGAGGAACTCAATGGTAGTCCTCAGAAACGCGCAGTTTATGGTATTAAAAGTCAAGCCCGACTCTTTCAGAACTGCCAGAAATTTACCCAACTTTTGTAGTCCTTCTTATATTCATTTGCTTCCGATAATAACATCATCTAGGTAAACTGCAACATCCCCGTTGTTTGGTTCCTGACTTGCACCTTCCCACTGGTGGGGGGATACTAGTCAGGTAATATAAAACAAGTTGTTTGGTGGACGAACTTATTCTACTTTAGTTCTTCAAAATTAACTCTATTTATACCATTAAATTGCTTATGGTATCAATAATGGTCAATAATAGAAACTGCTAATGTTAGCTTACGTATATGGTACCATAAAAATGCTTATGGTAACAATGATAGCGAAATATCATTGTTGCTTACCACGCATTTCTGCATAACGCAATAATGCATAGCTGAATAAACAACCAAAACAACCAAACCATTTCCCTTGGTGACGTTTATTTATTCTGTGTTTACACATTTTCCCCCCTATCTGCTGAACAGCCGTTATCTAGCTTGATTCTTGGAGCTGGTATGGGAAGTTGAAGCTGTTTACGATTTTTGAGGTATCTTGTTAGGTAGGCAATAATAAGTCCCATGATTATTATTATGGAGCTAGAATAGTGCATGGCGTGGTGTGTGTTACTGGAGTGATTGGGTTTTGAGTCTTCGGCCTCCTTTAGTATTCGTATGGATTGCTCCAAATTTTTGACTTGCTCATCTGGATAGTGGAATAATCGTATGGCACTTGATTGATAAACGGATGGTTCCTTGGCGAGCTTGGGTATAATAGTGCTCAAATTTAGTTGTGGTATGAATGATTCGTTTAGCTGGTTGTGTATAATTCGTGAGCTGTTATTACCATCGTATCGAGGTTTAGTTGACAACCTTCTCCTAATGTGAGAATCCTGTCATTGATTAAGGATACACGTTCCTTGCATACAAGATTAAAGTTTGTTTCAGTGTCCATTACATACAACCAGCTATTATGATTTTTCAGCGGTATCCAGACTTGCCTAGGCTTGGTATGTATGATCTCACATATTCCGTCTAGGTCCTTGTTGTGATTTAGTAGCCTAATTTCGTACTGGGAAGTGCTGGATTGTAGGTTATACAAAGGGTGGCGTTTGGAACAGTAATGCAATCCATCTTCTATGTGCATACATTTGTCGAATTCCCTTTCCTGCATTGGGTAATATTTTTCTCGTGCTAAATTGGTTATTAGATATTCTGATGCTGGTGCGATGAATGTGAATTGGTTTTGATATGGTGTTGGAATTGGTATTACTCTAAACACTTGATATTTTTCAGAGTCTAGTATTGGTATTTTGCATTCGAAGATGATGTAGTTTGTAGTTATTCTCCCATTAACATTCATAAGCTTATATTTTTGAAGTAGCTGATCCGGACGTTCACTAGCTGGCAGCATCATGGTTGCAGGGATATGTTGACGAATATCTATCAGATGCTTCCGTAGTTGTTCTGGAGTTATGATCAGGTGATGGGTTGTTCCATGTTGGGTGTCAAGCACTACATCCAACAGAGAATCTTGTATTTGTTCAATGTTGGTAACATACATATGAGTGGTAAGCCCTAGAACATTCATAAGTTGCGTCTGTTGGATCGTATCTAGGGTACTCTGCATGGCTGTAGTGATGTTGGTAACCTTCTCTTGTAATAACTCAAATTGGCTCATTGTTTGTTGTCCTGTGTTTTTTAAGATGTTGGGTGTGGTTTCCACAATTGAGGTTTGATTTCTTAACATGATTCGATTGTATTCGATGTCTTGGTTGACCTTGCCAATCTGTTTCTCAACTTCATGGGCATAATCCTGGTCAAACACTCCAAATAATTGATTGGATAATTTGCCAATAATGTCTATTCTTTGCCTTATTGTGTTGTATGGTGGGGTCACCTTCTCTTTTTCTGTTTTGATGCCGTCTGATAAGTTCTTCTATTGGTGGTCTTTGAGGAATTGTGGTTGGTCGGATCTTGACCTTTTTGCATTTTTTTAGTGGTTTCGAATGTATGGAATGAATGTGGTGACATGCAAGTTGAAGTCGTTGTTCCCCGTGTATTATTCCTGTGTTCTTCTCAGTTATATCATTACTCTGGTTAGTCCTTACAGGGTGTGGTTCATCGGTTGCTAACTTGGACAGTTTATTTATTGGTCGGGTTAGGCACCCGGTAGATGTTTTGATAGTAGCGACTCGAACATGACCATCGGTTCCAGGATGTGTTTCTTGAACTCTACCCATGCACCAGTTTGCTGGGGCAATATTGTTTTCTCGACACTCGAACTTCCACTTGCTCTGTCTTGCTTGAGAAGTTGTCCATCTTTGGATATGAATTTGTTGTATAGTGTTGAGATCCCTTCTGAGGTCTTCCCATCTTGTTTGTAATACGGTAGGAAGTGGGTCATCCCAATTCAAGTTTTCCACCATCCAGATGTCTTGCAGAAGTAACTTTGCCCTTAGAACGACCGGAACGAGCCATCCAAGTGGATCGAATATTCGGGCAATTTCGGATAGTACCTTTCTTTTGGTCCAGTTTGATCTTAATTCACATGGTGTTACCACGAAGGAGAAATAGTCTTTTTTCGGGTGCCAGTAAAGTCCCAATGTCTTTACATGGTCTTCCTTATCCAATTCGACGTTGTTTGCTGAATTGACCTCTTTTCCTAAAATTCTGTTGATGTTGCTATTCCATTTATGTAACTTGAATCCTGCACGTTTGAGAATGTTTGTTAGTTGTGTTTTGCATTCTCTAACTTCCTCTATGGAATCTCCGCCAGACACGACGTCGTCTACATAAAAGTCAGAGAGTAGGATCCTTTCTGCCTTCGGATAATTTTTTCCTTCGTCATGAGCTAATTGCCTTAGTGTCCTTACTGCTAGAAATGGGGCTGATGCTGTCCCATATGTTACTGTGTTAAGCTGGTATTCTTCGATGTCTTCGGAAGGTGAATTTCTCCATAATATTCGTTGGTACTTTCGATCTGGTAGGTCTACTAAAATTTGACGATACATTTTCTCAATGTCGGCGGTGAATACAATTCTATGTTTTCTCCACCGCATAAGAATTGACGTTAGATCTTCTTGTATTTTGGGCCCTGTGCTCATTATTTGGTTCAGGCTGTTCTCATTCGCTGACCTCGCTGAAGCGTCGAACACTACCCTTAGTTTCGTTGTGGTGCTGTCTGGTTTAATAACAGCATGGTGTGGCAAATAGTATATCCCCTGTTCATCGGTTATTTTGCATTTGCTCATGTGCCCAAGCTCAATATATGCTGCCATAAAGTTGTGATAATCTTCTGCTAAGTCAGGGTTTCTTGAAAACATTTTCTCCATATTTAGTAACCTTGCTGTTGCCCTTTTACTCGAATTATTGTTTTCCAGTCCTTGTTCTGGTCGCACTTCGAAGGGTATCCGTACAATATATCTGCCCTCGCTGTTACGGGTTACTGTTTGTTTATAGAATTCTTGCATGTTGAGTTCTTAGTCCTTGCTTCACTAACTATGTTTTCGACTTCCTCAGACTCCCAGAATTTTCGAACTTGGTTATCTAAGTCTGTAAGTGTAATGTGACATGACAATGATAATTTTTCAGTCTTGGTTGCGGATGTATTTCCGGTGACCCTGGTTTTACCTTTATTATGCCTTCTTGGAGTATTTCTGCAATCACATCTGCGCCCACGATCATGTCGATCTTACTTGGTACGTGGTATGTTGGATCAGCCAACTTGAGATTTTGTAGATGTTCCCAAGTTGCAAGTGTGACTTGTGTTGATGGTAGTGTTTTTGTCACATTTCTTAATACATATGCCGTTGTAGCGACACTTGGATTGTTGCTCAGAGTTACGTTTACCTTGTATTTTACTGTGGTTACTTCGTGTGAGCAAAGTCCGGATATGGTTGCGTCTACCTTAGTTTTGCGCAATTGAAGTTTATTAGCTATGTCTTCCGTTATAAAGAATGCTTGTGAACCTTGGTCTATTAAGATTCTGATGCATTGCACGTTGTTGTTTGGTCCAACGATTTTGACCTGTGCAGTTGCTAGAAGTACCTTGTTGTCTGTTGTGCAGTTGTGAGACTGCAATCTATCAGATTGTGGTGAAGGTGAGTTGTTCTCAAAGTACGTTGTGCTTCTTGGGTTCTCTGGGACTTAGTCTCGATGCATGGACGTGTGGTGTTTTTTTGTGGCATTTCTGGCAACGTCCCGGTGATAAGCATTTTGCTAAGAAGTGTCCTGGCCTTAAACAATTTATGCAAAGTTTTTGTTCCTTTATAAATTCATTTAGTTGTTGAATTCCCTTCGCCAAGAAGTTTTTGCATACGTGTACAGGGTGGTCTCCTTTGCATAGTTGGCACCTGACTTGTTGTAGAGTTGAGTGATACACCCTTGGTTGATTTGATTTTTGGTTGTTGTCCTTCTGGTGTGGATTGTCCGTTATTGATACCATAGACTGGAATCTTCTTTCAATGAATTCAAGGAGAGGGTTCAGTTCTTGTATTTCACGAGGTTTTTCCAAGGATTGTTAATATAGACGCTGCGATTCCTTGTCTAATTTTTGTTGCACTATGTAAGCCGTTAGTGGCCCCCAGGTTGATGTATCTATGCCCAAGTTTTTAATTGCTGACATACATTCCTGGGTTGTATCCAAGAGTTGCTTCAATGCTGCGGCCGATTCTGTTGTTATGCATGGTTGTTTCATCAATTTTTGAATATATGTCGTGTAGATAATTCGCTTGTTGTTGTACCTTTGTTCAATCAACTTATAAGCCGTTGTGTAATTGTCTCCTGTTACTTGTAGATGCTTGATTATGTTTCCTGGACCATCGCTTAAATGTGTTTTTAGGTACTGCATTTTCTGTACTGATGTTAAGGCTTGATTGTTGTGTACCAATGTTGTAAATAGATCATGAAAGGACGGCCAAGACTCGTATCGTCCATCGTATGTTGGAATGTTTATGCGTCCCAACCTTAGATCGCTGCTGCTTCCTTGCTGGGTTCTTTCATTTGTTTTTTCTCTAGTTTTGATTGCTATGTCTTGATACATGTGCTATGATTTTGATGTTTGTTGCTTGTATTTGTTGATTTACACCATCACATTTGTGCACTTGAGAACGAATTTTGTTTAGTTTTCTCAAAAGTAGATGTTCGCCAATATCGAACAGAAAAAAAAAACATTCGCCGAGAAGTATTCGGTAGAGATAATTTTTATTTTATTTCATATAGTATTGGCAATGCAAGATTGAAAGAAGTTCTTGTTTTGTTTATTTTCTTATTGCATAAATATTTTATTCTACGTTATTCACTGTTGCTTTAACAAGGCAAGGTATCGAATTGACGACACTGCTCTACGAAAATATACTAACTGTCTGCCCTGGCTCCAAACATGAATTTTTCTGGACGTGTCATTATCTTGAAGAAGAAGCTGGTGTCCGGTTCACGCCGCGAGGTACTGCGATCGTGGGAAGGGAATGTTTGCTTTCATTTGTCATATAAAACCATATAGAAATATGCGATGCACTTGTCACATTAAACCATATGGAATTATTGTATAGTGGGAAGGAAGTAAGAAGGCAATCAGTAATTTGAATTAAGCAAAAGGTAGGCATATTTACGTATGTAAAGAAATATGTGAATGTGCTTTGGCCATATAACACAATATGAAGATATTGTATTTTGAGAAGAAGTATATGAATGGAAGATAGGATAGGCGGGTAAGATATAGGAGTTTTGCGCATGCAACAAATCCTTCCCCCTTAATTAAAGAGTGTTTTTCTTTGAAGAGGAATAAGACTCGGAAAATGTTTTCCAGTATTTGGTACCAGTTTGAAGGCAGAACAGGACAATTTAACAATGTTTTTGCCTAGTTTACCATTATTTTTAGTTTTTCTTTAATTTTAAATAGGTACTAGGTATGAATACATATAATTTTTTTTGTTACATTTACTTTAATAATTACGAATTTTTTTTTTCTTTACGCTAAACTTTTTGGATATTTTTTAATTTGCACTAATTACTAATTACTTATTAATTGTTGTAAGTATAGTCTTTTACAATTTGTGTTTGTTACTTTTACTTTAATTTTTAGAAATTTTTTTTTTCTTTATTAAATTTTTTTTATACTAACTGCACGGATTTTGGTAGTGTAAGTGATCGAGTTAACGGTTTACTGGGGGTTTCAATACATGAAGGTGTACTGTTCTTGGAGGGCTCCGTAGCGGCCTCTATAACCTGCATTTCTATATCTTTGGGCGTTGAAGCCTTTTCACTTTGCCAGTTTCTTAAAATTTTGGGTATAGTTTTACAAACGATGACGACAAAAAGAGCTAATGTAAGTACACATGATATTGAGAAGGAAGTCACCGATAAGGTACGGTGGCTCGAAAAGTTGACCAAAGGGAAGCATGATTGCATAATGTACTGTAGGAAAATGAAAAAGAAGATGTAAAAAAAAAATCGTGGAAAAGTGGTGGGAAAGTCAAGTGTTAATCTATTTTTTTTCTATTCCACGACCTGGGGTTTTCGTCAGTTATGCTTCGCAGATACTCCACTATTGGCCGGTGTGCTCGTTCGAGTGCCCCATTTGACTGGGGATGGTAAGCTGTGGTCTGCAACTTTTTTATCTTAAGCAGCTTGCACTGAGAAAGTTTGTTGTGTAATTATATTATCGAAAACAACCTGAGCCACGGTTTGGGCCTCTGCATTTTGCATAGCATGGCAATCAACAATTTTCGTCAAATTATCCTGAAAGGTTAGAATATACAAATTTCCAGACTCTGACTGTTCTAATGGGCCTACGATATCTAAATAGACTTTATCGAAAGGTTTTTCGGCGATATCAGTGATCATCATTGGCATGCGTATCAAAGGTGTTGCTTTCATGGTCTGACATTTTTTACATTTTTTGATGTAAGTTTTGATGTCTCTGAGCGTGTGCCGCCACCAATATTTTTTGCGAATTCTTTTATACGTTTTTACTACACCTTGATGACCACCAAACATCGAGTCATGGTAGTCCTTGAGAATGGTTTGTATCTCTTCGGGGCTACTGATTTCTTCTATGGGTTTTGTATTTACTGCTTGTAATTCCATAGCGCTCTGTGTTATTAGGGAGGCTTTTGATTTTTCAGAATCGCTTGTTTGTGTGATTTGGGTGCTTTCACTAACTGTAGGTGCTGGTTCAGGAGATGGACTTTTCCTTAGTGCTTGTAACCGCGTTACAGCATTAGATACTGCTGATTTTATCGGATATTTCATGGAATGTTCATGACCTTGTTCGGTGGTTGGTGCACCTCGGCTTGTACTTCAATTATAAAAGGCTCCGTAGTTTCTTGTGCAATTGACTGAGATGTATTCAAATTCGCACAAAACTTGCACTCTACAGGTTCTTCAATTGTTGACTTAACTTTCTCGGCTTCGTATTCGGCATATGTTAGGATTTTGTCTGTAACTATACACTGTTTGGGTTGCCGTTCTTGTGCAGGTTTCGCCACATTACATTGTGGAATTCGGCTAATGGCATCAGCATTGGTATTGTATTTGCCTGGCTTGTATTCTATTTTGTAATCGAATTCCGATAATTTGTGATGAAATCGAACGAGGCGAGTTGTAGGATCTTTCACGTTAAATACTCCCTTTAAAGGCTTATTTACATGCTAAGGAGAGCATGTTGAGCTATTTTAATTGTAAAACATTTAGTCAGACATGTAGTTGTTTCAATAAAACTGGGAACAGAATGAAACAAAAGTTTGCACATATCTGCTATTGTTGCTCTGCAATCCAAAATGTAACAATTAATGTTCGGATGTCCAGTTTGTCTTGTTTGAAAATAGTTAGACAGAATTTGATATCTTTTTCGATATGTTGAAACTTGGATATTTTTGCGGCATGTTTCGTCTATCAAAGCGATGAAGTCATTAATTTTACAATTTGGGGGATAGAATGTCTGAAGATACCGTCCTTGGCTGGCTTTTTTCTTTTTTTCATGAAGCTCAGTTTTGTTTCTCCAGTTTTCCTTGGACATTGATTCTATCAGTTTTGGCGCTTCAGGATCCGTAGTACAACGAATGCAAATTCGTTTCTGTCCATGACCTTCGTCATTATCACAAAGTGGCTTAGAATACGTTAATAAAGCGTGAACACTACGTTTGCATATCTGAAACATAAAGAATAATATTTTGTCATATAGTATAGGTGTGTATACATGATTTGATCATTTAGGTAGGTATACATAGATAGTTTGTTTTTATCTTACCGAGCATTTGTGTACACTTGGGGTGTATCCAGCTTTTGGTGCTTAATCATCCTCAGCACTGGTGAGGAGGGAAGGTGTGCCGGTTCGGGATCTCCCTGATCCATAAGCTCTCGGGCGAGATCAGTCCTTAAGACATGAGATAAGGTCAGCTCCAATTGTTTACCAATTTCCTCACGAACAGCACCTTTTACTGGTCGCTTGCCACATTGAAATTGTTTTGCGCTGCTTAGAACTTCACACTCAATAGAGACAATACTGTTCTCGTTTGACATCCTGCACTCAATTTTGGATCCACATTTACAGCGTCCGACAAAGTGCCCATATCACACATCCTGATTTATGTAGTGATATTTGAACAAAAATCCCCACTTAATTTTTGTATTATCCCAGATTTTAGCGATTATGAAACGCTCCCACTCATCTAAAAAAAATGCTGTCTTTTAACTTAAAGTTGTAGTAAATTTAATGCAATAGGTACATTTAAAAAACAAAAAAACTAGGCCTCAACAATTTACATTATGCTCGCAATCTCTTAGGTTGACTTATTCCTTAAACCGAGTACATTATTGGAGACTGTACCTACCTATATAAAGTCGTTCAAAAATGTTTACAGTTCGAAATATGTATTGGATAACAAGAAGGTACAATGACTTTTCAGAGTCTTTCTAGATATAGGACAGGTATTTGACGGCTTACAAATAGATAATGGGATGACACATTTTCTTTTAAAGGAAACTAAATTCTTGTATGTGGATACAATTATTTAGATTCACTAAAGGAAAATACAAAAATCTGCATTAAGGAATGAGTGCTTCTATTTAAAATCTACGGAAATCAATTTTGATTTCTTTCGTATCATTCAAATTCGCTGATTCGGTGTGCGGAGTGAGATACTGTCCTATAAGGAAATTATTTGGCTAGGCGCAGAAACAACGCAATGGATTATTACTAGAACAATATACGTAGGACCAGGTATATGTGTCAGAGATATAAAGTCTTGTAGATTTATGAGACATTGATGAGAACTAACATTGGTACCATACAAATTTTCTGAACATTACAATATTGAAAACTAATAGGAATGGATGCTATATATTAAATGTCTTATTAGGATATGATTATGGGTTTCCGTATATGAATAGGTACAATTTATCTGAATCTTATCTTAATTGAGCGTTAGGCAAGGGAATTAAACATAAGTTTCATAATGCATACTCCAACTACTAACGCAAATTCAAAATATTACTCTAGTCCATCAAGGTTTTTCCCATTTAGGTATATTGGTTATGCTTCTGAATGATCATTTCGAAGAAATGGTTATGTTTGGGAATCAACATATTTATTTTACCAAGAAAATGATTATAAAAATTTACTGTTTCTACGTTTTCGAGTTTAAGTATTGAAAATAGCCTTTTAACAAGAGCTTATATACTACAGACAGCAGAGCCAGACAGCACCAACGTACCAACGAGCCAGCCAACAAGCAGTACATAACAGACAAATACAAATACCAACGTACCAACAAGACGCGACCGACACCGACAGACGTACATAGATTAGATTAGATTACATTTTTGTGGGAGGTGGAATCAAGTTGCCATATCACTGCGGCCACGAGTGGGCCTATTGTGATTTCCTCCAATTAGAGCTCGCCCATGATACCGGATTTAGTTATGAATCCTAGTAGGTTTTTGAGTGCGCTGTCAGATATGTCCTCGCCCTAAGGTAAGGTCTTCCTATATGGTGTTGACGTAATCTGACTAGACATTCACAGTGACACAGTATGTGTTCTGCTGATTCTTCGTCCTCGTTGCATAGTCTGCAAGTGTTGTTTTGTATTATTCCCATAGTCATGAGGTGTTTTTTGACTTGACAATGTCCAGTGAGGAACCCTGTGACTGTACGAATCTGACTCCTTGTTAGGTTTAGGAGCTGTTTTGCTCTTGGAAGGGAAGTAGTTGGCATGAACATTTTAGCTTGTCTGTTACCTTCCGTGTTGGTCCAGTAAGGATTTGCCTTGTTTTCCAGCCAGGTTTTGATGTGGAATTTAGCGGTGCTAAGGGGTAATCCACAAAATGGTCTTGGCATCATGAAGATAGATGCCGATCCTTTTCTTGCTAATATGTCCGCTATGTCCTGGCACCCAAATGAGATGTACTCTGTTTGTGCTGGCTAGCGATGTGAGTAATTGTAGGCAATCCCATACTAGTTTTGATGTAATTTCATAGCTTTTGATAGCCAGTAGTGCAGCTTTGCTATCAGCGAGAATATATATGTTCTTGTTTGTTATGGATTTTTTTAGATTTTCTCTGAGACATAGTCCTATTGCAAAGATTTCTGCTTGAAATACGGAGTTGCATTTGTCCATGCTTTTATAGATGAACGTTTTTGTGTTGACCCTATATACTCCAGCTCCAACTCCTTCATCTGTTTTTGATCCATCTGTGTGTAAGAACAGGGGTAAGATATAAACACAAACATAAGTAGAGTATTCGAATAAAGAATATATGACATCACACGCATACAGGCTCAGGAGCGTTTCTGGTCGGGGACGAAATCATGAAACCCGATCAGTCGTGTTCTGTGCCTGTGAATGGTGAGGTCCAGTTTAAATAAATTAATAAAGACATACAAAAAGAAGAAAGAGAGCGATTAAGGTGAGTTGTTGTTGCTCACTGAGTGTATTTTGGACTAGTGTTTAAGTTTATGTTCAATAAACTAAAAAGGTTGTTCATAGTTTGTTTTTGTTGTGTAGAGATTTATTATTGTAGAGATTGTCGAATCGACATAGTTTCTTTGTCAAAGAGATTGAAGACTGATGAGGTATCCTGTGCATTTTTTCGTGAACGTGCCTGTTGGTGCGTTTCACATAGATCGGCGTGTTCAACGAGCTAGTTGTGTGTTGCGAGTTGTTTGGTTCCACCGTTCATGCCGGTTCCCCTTTTTGTGTGTGTGGCAGAACGGGTGTGTGTTAACAACGTACGCTGGTTCCACTAGATCTGTTTACGAACACAAATACGATCAATATTGCGACTTGTTTATGTTGCGATACTTCGTGCAAAGGACGTGTGTGGGTAAATTTGCCGGTTCCCCTTAGAACGATATGTTCTTTGGTGCGTGTGGAAATTGCCTGGTTCCTCCTGCGCACAGTGAAAACATAACACGAGTGTATAGCGGCAGGCATACCGGTTCCCTGAACGCCAAATGGTTTCGGTGTGTGTGGTATTGCTTTGCAATGTTCGGTCAGGCAGGACATCTCAAGTGTAAATATTACTTGTTCATTCTTGAGCGGAGTAGTTGTAGATGTATTTGTTGTTATATGTTTGAAATGTACTCATAGGGATTTTTTTATTAATCTCGTTACAGAATCGGAGATGCCTGATGTCCAAGCGCCACAAAACAATAAACATAATGTCAAAAAAAAAAAAAAAAAGATAATAAAGGTTTTTTGTTTGTTTATTTTAAACTGTTTTACAATTCAGAAGTGGGATAAACATATCCATGCGCATTACATTGGCAACTCCGACTTTGTTATATTTGGAAAAGTATGGTGTCGGTATTTTTTTTTTCTCACGGTCTTTCCTTTTGAAATAGAATTTTGTAGATACATGTTTACAGGGATAAAAAAAAATGATATTTCTCTCGTAATGCTAACATTTTTAATTTTTTTTTATAAATTGAATAAGCCATGGGTAGGCATAGACATACAAGTAAAAGGAAGTATAGAGATCGAAGCTATAGCCGTAGCGAAAGTGAACGAGAAGAACGGCGTGGGTCAAGAAATAAACGTAGTAGAAGAGATAGGATTCCAGATTCTGCGGGAACATCACAATCTATAGATAAGTTCACCGACGCCATAACGGCATTGATAGAAAAGACGGGAAGCACAAATTCTGGACCACATTTTAGGGGAGAAGCGATACCAATATTTAATCCGGAGGATAAAAATCAGTCTGCGGATAAATGGTGTCACAAGGTAGATGAATTACGTAACATCTTTAAGTGGTCAGATGAGGCTACGATATATTTTGCACTGACGAAATTACAAGGTTTGGCAGAAGTCTGGTACAAAGGGCTACAAAGCGTCAACTATTCATGGAGGGAGTGGAAGGAGAAAATCAAAGCGGCGTTTCCTTCGAAAAGGGATTATTATGAAGAACTTACCGAGATGATGAGACGCAAGAAACGACCAGAGGAAAGTTTCATCAAATATTTCCATGAGAAGTTGGCAATGTTGAATGCGTGCGACATTAAAGGGAGTAACGCTGTATCTTGCATAATTGGCGGTATAGATGATCGTGTTATCAAAACGAGTGCACAGTCGGGAAGATATAAGAATCCGGAACATCTGTTTAATATTTAAGCCAAGTGAATGGAAACGATATTCAACAGCGACCGCAGGTATTTCATGAGCGGAATAAATATAGACAACAGAATCACAATAGGCGCTTGGATGAAAAGCCAAAAATAGTGAGTAAGGATTCGGTCTGTTATAAATGCGGAAAACGTGGACATTACGCCAATACTTGCCATGCTCAAGAATTACCTGAAGAAAATCGATGTACATTATGCAGAAGCCGTTACCACGAGGATTCATCGTGTCCACGAAAAGTAACAACTAGAACAGTGGCTGTTTTACAGACAAAAGATAGTGACCCTTCTAACCAAAAATTTTTCAAAAACATTAAAGTTAATGGCGTTGAAATGGCGGGTTATGTAGACTTCGGAAGTTCTAGCACATTATTGACCACAGCAAAAGCAGATCAGTTGGGGATAGCTGTAGATAAAATGGATTGTGTTCCTTTGACAGGTTATGGAAATGGTTTTGTGCTTAGTCTAGGGGCTGCCACTGCCAAAATCGAAGTTGATGGAGTGGAAGCTGAAATTAAGATTATCATAGTGAGCAACGAATCACAGGATGTGCCAATATTAATCGGACGAAGTTACACCGAACAGCCACGTGTGTGTGCCATAAAAACGGAGCGTTCTCTGAGATTTTTCGTAGAGAAAGATTTACCGCAGTGCAGTGCTCTAACAGGTGACAATAAAATCATTTTGAAATCTCGAGCGATGACGGTTATACCACCAAAGCACATTAAACTCGTGGAAACCCAATCACAACAAAGGGATAAGGAAGTATATGTAGAAACATCATTGCGTCCAAAGGAGGGTGAAGAGAGCTATGTACCACGAGCAGTCTTACAAATTAGCGAATTGGGAAGGACCTATGTGCCGTTTATTAATTTTTCGGAACGAGATATCGTGATTCGAGAAGGTAAAGTTATCGCCAGAGGATGGGTATGTGAGGAAGAACAGATTAGACCAGAAAAAGTACTTAAAATACAAGTTGAAGATTTAGAACTACTTACAAAGAACGATGTTGCAATAGGGCCGGTGAACGAGGAACGCAAAGATGAGGTGTTAAAAATTCTCAATGAACATCGGCAATGCATTGCTGTCAATGTCAAGGAATTGGGTTGTGCAAGGAGCGCCCAAATGAAAATAATATTGGACGACGACAAACCTTTTTCATTCCGACCGTACCGAATGGCATTGAAGGAGCAACAGACTGTGCGAGAAATGGTCAAGGAACTGCTAGATAATGATATAGTGCGTGAGTCAGATTCGGAGTTTGCATCCCCGGTTTTGCTAGTGACAAAGAAAAATGGAGAACAACGACTTTGTATCGATTTCCGAAAACTCAACTCAAAGACGGTTAAAGATAGTCATCCACTTCCCAGAATCGACGACCAAATAGCCAAGTTAAAAGGCAGTATATGGTTCATCAGCTTGGATTTACGTTCTGGATACTACCAAATTCCGATGGAGGAAAGCTCAAAAAAATTTACCGCTTTTGTGACGCCAGAAGGACAGTTCGAGTTTCAGCGTATGCCCTTTGGTTTGTGCAACGCCCCAAGAGTATTTCAGAGGCTGATGAACAAAGTACTCGCGAATCAGTTGGACACAGCTGCAATATACCTGGACGATATACTTCTGTATGCGAGGACTGAAAAAGAAGCACTGGAGGCATTGCGAAAAACGCTAGCCGTATTTAAGGAGGAAGGACTTACCTTGAATTTGAAGAAATGTACATTTTTAATGAATAGGGTAAATTTCTTGGGCTATGAAATAGAAAATGGAATGGTTCAACCGGGAGCAGAGAAAACAAAAGCCATAAGGGAGTTTCAGGTGCCCAGGTCAATCCACAATATTCGGCAATTCCTTGGATTAACTGGATATTTCCGTCATTTTGTTCGAAATTACGCGCAGATCGTAAAACCCTTGACCAACTTATTACGCAAAACAATGGAATGGAAATGGACTGAAAAAGAACATGAATCTTTCATGCAAATAAAACAAGTATTATGTGAGAATCCAGTGTTAGCAATCTTTCAATCGGACGCAATCACCGAAGTTCATACAGATGCAAGTTCACTGGGAATCGCAGGAATGCTGCTGCAACAACAAGATGATGGGCGACTACATCCGGTTCTCTATTTTAGCCGACAAACTAGACAACCCGAAGACAAGTTTCATTCATATGAGCTGGAAACTCTCGCTGTCGTGGAAACACTGAAGAAATTTCGACCGTATCTTCTGGGAACCAAATTTTGTGTAGTGACCGACTGTAATGCGCTTAAGTCATCAAACGAAAAAAAGCATCTGATACCGCGAATAGCTAGATGGTGGTTACAAATTATGGAGTTTAGTTTCGATGTAAAATATCGGCCAGGTGAAAGGATGCGTCATGTTGATGCGCTTAGTCGTAATCCATGCCACGATAAACCAAGCGAGATAGTCATGCAAATTCGACAAGCGGATTGGGTATTATCTGGACAACTAACAGATCATAAAATACAAGAAATCTATGATATTTTGACTAGGAAACCTGCTACTGAAGAAGAACGACGATTATGCAAGGATTATGTTTTACGTGATGGACGGGTTTATCGCACGACAACAAGCGGAACGCAGTGGGTGGTCCCGAAGGGTATGAGAAGACAAGTTGTATACGCCGCCCATGATGAACTGGGCCATTTTGCTTTAGAGAAGACTTTGCAGAGATTGTGTCAAAATTACTGGTTTCCACAGATGAAAAAATATGTGGAGAAATATCTGACGTGTTGCGTGCGTTGTTTATTCAACAAACGCCAGACAGGTAAAGCCGAAGGATACTTACATCCGATACCAAAGCCGAATGAACCAATGAGTTTGCTTCACGTCGATCATCTGGGACCATTTCCCAAGTCCAAGTTTGGAAACTTACACATTGTCGCACTAGTAGATGCATTTACGAAGTTCGCGTTCATCAGAGCTGTGAAATCAACTAAAACTAAGCTAGTTGTTGAGTTTTTCAAAGATATTTTTGCAATGTATGGGACACCGAGGGTCGTCGTATCAGATCGAGGAAGCGCATTCACGTCCAAAGAGTTTAAGGAGTTTTGTTTACAAAATAATATTAAACATGTTCTCAATGCTGTCGCAACTCCGAGAGCCAATGGACAAGTAGAGCGGTTGAATAGGTCGATTTTAAGTGCTCTCATGACCAGCACATTGGAAGAAAATAGGTGGGACAGCAATGTGCGACAAGTGCAATTTGCTCTCAATAACGTGGTTAACAAAAGTACCGGTAAAACAGCGAGTGAGTTGATGTTTGGCATGCGACCAAGATACGGGTCCGACACTGTTTTGAAAGACGAAATTAAATCTGTCGCCGATGTACTGGATGACCTTCTTGTGGTCCGTTGTGAAGCAGCGCGGAAAATTGAGGAAGCCCAAGTACAACAAAAAGAGCAGTTTGATAAGAAGAGAAAGAGGCCGAAGAACTACCACGTGGGAGACTTGGTGCTCATTAAAAAACAGGAGGCATCAGCTGGCACCAGCAAAAAACTTATCCCGCCGTTTAAAGGTCCTTTTATTGTAAAGGAAGTTTATCCAAATGATCGTTATTTGGTGAACGACATGGAAGGAGCACATCGACGAACACGCAGGACAAGTTACGAAGGGGTTCTATCCGTCGACAATATGCGACCTTGGGTACCCCCAGGAGGTATGTCCGACAGTGAAAGCAGCGCTAGCGACGACGAAGATGGGATAAGTCAGCCTTCGACCCCGAAGGAAGCAGACCTCGGGGCGAGCTCTGAGCAGGATGGACGACTGTAAGAACAGGGGTAAGATATAAACACAAACATAAGTAGAGTATTCGAATAAAGAATATATGACATCACACGCATACAGGCTCAGGAGCGTTTCTGGTCGGGGACGAAATCATGAAACCCGATCAGTCGTGTTCTGTGCCTGTGAATGGTGAGGTCCAGTTTAAATAAATTAATAAAGACATACAAAAAGAAGAAAGAGAGCGATTAAGGTGAGTTGTTGTTGCTCACTGAGTGTATTTTGGACTAGTGTTTAAGTTTATGTTCAATAAACTAAAAAGGTTGTTCATAGTTTGTTTTTGTTGTGTAGAGATTTATTATTGTAGAGATTGTCGAATCGACATAGTTTCTTTGTCAAAGAGATTGAAGACTGATGAGGTATCCTGTGCATTTTTTCGTGAACGTGCCTGTTGGTGCGTTTCACATAGATCGGCGTGTTCAACGAGCTAGTTGTGTGTTGCGAGTTGTTTGGTTCCACCGTTCATGCCGGTTCCCCTTTTTGTGTGTGTGGCAGAACGGGTGTGTGTTAACAACGTACGCTGGTTCCACTAGATCTGTTTACGAACAAAAATACGATCAATATTGCGACTTGTTTATGTTGCGATACTTCGTGCAAAGGACGTGTGTGGGTAAATTTGCCGGTTCCCCTTAGAACGATATGTTCTTTGGTGCGTGTGGAAATTGCCTGGTTCCTCCTGCGCACAGTGAAAACATAACACGAGTGTATAGCGGCAGGCATACCGGTTCCCTGAACGCCAAATGGTTTCGGTGTGTGTGGTATTGCTTTGCAATGTTCGGTCAGGCAGGACATCTCAAGTGTAAATATTACTTGTTCATTCTTGAGCGGAGTAGTTGTAGATGTATTTGTTGTTATATGTTTGAAATGTACTCATAGGGATTTTTTTATTAATCTCGTTACAGAATCGGAGATGCCTGATGTCCAAGCGCCACAAAACAATAAACATAATGTCAAAAAAAAAAAAAAAAAGACAATAAAGGTTTTTTGTTTGTTTATTTTAAACTGTTTTACATGTGTACCATATATGAGAATCTTTGGTAAATGTGGGTTTATTCTGTTCCCAGTTCTGTCGATTTGGGAATGTAACTTTGAAGTTTCGGCTGAAGTTGAATTTTGTTAGACAGTTGTCTGTTAAGGTAATTCCAAGTATTTCATCTTTCCTCAGTTCCATAACGATGTCTGGATGGATTAGCTTGGAGTTTTCGATGTTTCCAGATATCAGCATGAAGGCATTTGTCATAGCTTCTTTCTGTATCTGAAGATGTAGAGGTGGAAGATTTAGGATAACTTCCAGCGCTGCATTGGGAGTTGTTCTCATTGCGCTTGTAGTGCTAGTCTTTGAAGCTTATTGAGCCTGACTTGTGTTGACTTTTGTTTAGTTTTTTGCCACCATATTGGAGCTGCATATGTGACAATTGGTCTTGTTGTGTTGCTGTGTAAAGCCATAGCATGATTTTGGGGTTTATACCCCAACTTTTACAAATCAGACCTCTGCTGGTCCATAGAGAGATCCTGGCTTTGTCTATGGTTTTCATGAGGTGAGAGTTCCAAGTGAGTTTTTCGTCCAGGGTTACACCTAGGTATTTGACTTCTTTTGAGAACTCTATTGTTTCACCAAGCAGAGTAGGTTTCTTTAGCTTTCCCGACTTCGTCTTTTTGTGAAAGCAACTATGGTGCTTTTTTTGGGGTTTACGGTTAGACCAACTTTTTTGCACCCGTCAGCAACTAGGTTAAGTGCCCTCTGCAGGAGTTCCGAGATTGTGTCTTCGAAATTTCCTCTGATTAGGATCGCAATATCATCCGCGTATCCTTGGACATAGAAACCATTATTACTGAGGAAGTTCAGCAGTTCTTTCACTACGATGGACCATAGCAGGGGGGATAGAGCACCGGCCTGGGGGCAACCTTTCGCAGCCGTGACTCTGATACTGTCACTGCCTAATGTAGCGTTTATGTTTCTACTGTTAAGCATGTTCTTTATCCAGTTATACGTACATAACATAACGCGATCGTTCCTTTCCAAAAAATCCAGCTACGACATGTAAAATAGTAGTGTAGAGTTTCAGTCATCAAACTGGCCGGTCGTTCGCTAAGCTGTAATTTCTAGATTGAATATTGAATAAATATAATTAATTCGGAAGTTGATTTGTGTTTGACTTTACAATTGGGGACTCGTCCGGGATGTATTTCGGGAAAATATAAAAATTTAAAAAAAAAAAATAAATAATAATCACGCATTAACGTGAAGTGGAAAGAGGAAAGACAAAAGGGCGTCAACCCAAGGTGAATAGTGACTGAAGTGGAAAATATACATATATACTTACTTTTACTTTACTTTTGGTGGCGCTTACAGCCCGAGGTGGGCCACGGCCTCATCCAACAAGCCCCTCCAGGCAGCTCGGTCCCTCGCTAGCTGCCTCCAGTTACGCACACGAAGTTGGTTGAGGTCGTTCTCCAATTGTGGGCGCCACCTAAGGTGGGGTCTTCCTCTGCTGCGTTGTCCCTCAGGGGTGTATTCGAAGACTCGTCGGGCTGGTGCGTTTTGTTGTCCATACGCTCCACGTATCCCAGCCATCTCAGCCGTTGTATTTTCAGCATCTTGACCAGGTCAGCGTCGCTGTATAGCCCGTATAGTTCGTCGTTGAATCTTCTTCTCCACACTCCATCGTCACAAACTGGACCGAATATCACTCGAATAATCTTTTTCTCAAAGCATCCAAGAAGGTTTTCATCCGTTTTTGACAGGGTCCATGCTTCAGCACCATACAGCAGGACCGGGATGATTAAGGTCTTATATAATATCTCCTTGGTTCTATGAGAGAGGGCTTTACTTCTTAGATGCCTTCTTAGCCCGAAGAAACAGCGATTGGCAAGAGTGATTCTTCACTTGATCTCTGCGCTGATGTCATTTTGCAAAGTGATAGTGGAGCCCAGGTAGACAAAGTCTTTAACTACTTCGAAGTTGTATCTGTCCATCGTGACATTTTGTCCGAGTCGCCGATGTTGAGAGTTCTTTCTCGTTGACAGCATATACTTCGTTTTGT
This sequence comes from Cheilosia variabilis, assembly GCA_951230905.1. Taxonomy (NCBI): domain Eukaryota; kingdom Metazoa; phylum Arthropoda; class Insecta; order Diptera; family Syrphidae; genus Cheilosia; species Cheilosia variabilis. The sequence continues at coordinate 56,725,926 of OX579676.1, forward strand.
CCTCATTAACAGCCAGACCCATCTTCGCCGCCTCCGATTCGATGCTTGCAAATGCGCCACTGACAGCTCGCCGCGTTCTCCCAATAATGTCAATATCATCGGCATATGCAAGGTGTTGGCTTGTGAGTTTCGTACAATTGCTTCAAGCACGATGTTAAAGAACGTACATAATAGCGCGCCGCCTTGTCTCAAACCTTTTTCGACATCAAATGGCTCGGTGGTGTTCTTGCTGACTTTGACGGAGCAGCGACATTTCTCCATCGTCATCCTGCACAAACGGACGAGTTTGGCGGGGATGCCAAAACTTGACATGGCTTTATATAATTCGTCCCTATATACGCTATCATAAGCGACTTTAAAGTCGATAAATAGATGGTGTGTATCGATCTGAAATTCCTGGGTTTTTTCGAAGATCTGACGGAGTGTGAAAATTTGGTCGATGGTTGACTTTCCTGGACTAAAACCACACTGATATGGGCCGATCAGGTTGTTGGCGAAAGGTTTTAGGCGTTCACACAATATAGCCGACAAGATCTTATACGCGACATTCAGGAGACTTATTCCTCTGTAGATATCGCAGTTCAGAGTATCTCCTTTCTTGAGGATGTGGCACACGATGCTGAGGTTCCATACGTCGGGCATGCTTTCATCCGACCAAATTTTACAGATGAGTTGGTGCATGCTCCTTACCAAGCCATCTCCCGCTGCTTTGAAAAGCTCGGCCGGAAGGCCATCCGCTCCAGCAGCTTTGTTGGATTCAAGTTTGGATATCGCTATCCTCACTTCGTGTAGGTCGGGTGGACGGAAGTTTTGGCTATCATCGTCCAAGTTGAATAGATCATTCTGCCTGACAGCGGGTTGTTGGCTGTCTCCGCCGTTTAACAGTCTGCAGAAGTGTTGTTCCCAAATCCTCAGTACCGACTGTAAATCTACTACTGTATTCCCATGCTCATCCCTGCAGGCTTCTATTCGGGCCTTGTATCCTTGGGTAGATCGTTTTACCCTTTGGTAGAACTTTCGAACATTGCCTCTGCAGTAGCGTCGCTCAATTGATTCGATCGCTCGCTTCTCGTGCTCTTTCTTTTTCCTTCTGAGAAGTCGGTGTTCCTCCCTTCTTTTTTGCCCGTAGAGCTCGCGGGCAGATCTCTCAGCCGCTCTGGTTCTTGTCTGCAGCATTAATTGATAGGCCTCGTTCTTGGCTGCATGTGCCTGGCGGCATTCCTTATCGCACCAAGGGTTTCGTTGTGGTCGCCTAGTGAAACCCAGCACTTCGGTAGCGGCTCTCGATGGCACGCTGGCAGTGTTGCCACAGGTCCTCTGTACTTGATGGTGGTTAAGCTGAGGATGGGCTTGCTGAGTGGTTCAGGGAGACGCGGTCGGAAAAGGTTTTGGCGGTCTCTTGCGATAGTAGCCTTGCAACGTCAAATCTTCTTACAGTATCCTCTCGGTGTTGTGGGGTATTAGATATCCGCATCCGTACTTTGGCTACTACCAGGTAATTATCCGAGTCTATGTTGACCGCTCGGAACGTTCGGACATCCAGGATCCTGGAGGCATGTCTGGCGTCGATCGCAACATGATCAATTTGGTTGACGGTTTGTTGATCTGGAGATCACCAAGTCCCCTTGTGAATGTTGAGGTGTGAAAATCGTGTGCTGACAATGATGACATTTCGCCCCGCCGCAAAGTCGATTAGCCTTAGTGTCGTCGTGCAGGCTGTGGTTTCCGACTGTAGAGCCAAATCTGCCCTCCTTTCCAATTCTGGCGTTAAAGTCGCCAAGAACTATCTTGACGTCGTACTTCGGGCACTTATCATATGTCTTCTCAAGAAGATCGTAGAATGCTTCTTTGGCTGTGTCGTCTTTCTCCTCTGTCGGGGCATGAGCACAGATCAGCGTGATATTTTTAAATTTGGCCCTGATGCGAATAGTAACTAGGCGATCGCTAACATTGCGAAATCCCAAGACTTCTTGCCTAAGTCTTCCTCTAATCACAAATCCACATCCAAATATCCGCTGACTCCGCTCTCTGTGGCACTCGCCGTAGTAGATGTCACAGTTTTTCATCCTTCTTGTGCCTTCTCCATCCCATCTCACTTCCTGGATGGCCGTAATGTCGGCTTTGCACATGTCCAGGGTCTCCACAAGTTGTTCGGCTGCACGCGGTCTGTTTAAGGTCCGGACATTCCACGTGCAGATCCGAAGTTCGTTGTCCTTATTTCGTTTGCTGGGGTTGTCAACATTTGGATCATCCATATCCGAGGCTTGTAGTTGTTTCGGAACTACTTATTTTTTTCCATGGTAGGGAAGTTACCCCGACGCACAACCCCCAACCTGGAGGGCCAGGTCCTTTGTTTGCCCCCTTGGACAAAAGGGGCCGGATATTCCGGAGTCAGTAACCCGCTTCGGGGATTTGAGAGCTGCCGTTGACCCATTAAGGGCTCATCCGCCACCATCTCTATTTCAACACCCTGACTAGTATTGAAAATCCTTAATGACCTCAGCTCCAAGTACGTCGAAGTAGCTCATTAAGGTATCTGCCATGTTGACTGTTGACGCCACCGTTGATTCAATCACGTGAATTCATCCGCCGTACGTCCTCTTTCTGAGGTGCTCATGTTAGACTCCTGAGGCTCGAGCAGACAGTCAATTCCGACAGTGCATTATAGTGTTGCTATTTACTACGTGTTCAACACTCGCACTTATAAGTTCAGCAAGTCTAGTCCGGATGGACAGGACCAGTACCCGGCGGCTACCACTTGGAGGTAAAATAAGAACAATTGATGTGTATGAGAAAGTTAAAACACTGGACATGGCCAAGTTAATGCCAATCAATGTCTGCCCGATTACAAATATACATAATATAAAATAAAATATACATATATACAAACTGCAAAACGCCAAATGCAAGCCGCTAAGCTCATTTGTGCGAGAAAGTGAACAGGCAACCGTTGCGAAGCGGTGCGCAGTCAAGGGCCCAGCCCATAGAATCCGTCGCATCCGTTGCGTCGACGGATCCGTCAATATTGACGTATGTGACGGAACGAGCAGTCCCATAGAATCCGTCGCATACGGTGAAAGCCAGTGGTTTAAGTACTCTGTCCTAATATTTCCCACGAAACGTAATAATATTTCCCTATTCATCGTACTCAAATTTCCTTTTAAATAATTACATTGAAAGGTACTTTTTGTGAATAAATTTTTCTTTCAAAAGTAAAATTTATATTTTACGGAAATATAATCACATGAAATTATCTTTTTTTTAAAAATCGCAGTTTGTTAATATTTATAAATGATTACCTTTTTGTACTACAAAATTTGGATACAAGAAAATCTTTGCTAAAATTTGATTTACATAAGCTCTTTTTATGTACAATCAGTGTGTTAATAGTCGTGGTGAAATGCAGATATCAATTTGATGAAATTTCAAAATTTAATATTTTTTGCAGCTTTTTATTTTTTCCCATGGAAGGCTTTTCAGAAATCGAAATTCCCACAAAAAGGAAGAAATTCCACCATATAAAAATACTGTCGACAGCCAATAACAGTTTCTCTCATGCTCTCAATATTTCCACCAATGAAAGTGCTGCCTCTCTCGCTGTGGCAACTTTCAACGGATGCGACGGACAGAAAAGTAGAAAGTAAACCTACTTTATCCGTCGCATCCGGCACGTGCGCTGTTTATGGGTCAATTTCCAATAGCTACTGTGTATTCTATAAACTTGTCAGTCGAAAACGTTGCCGCAACGGACGCGACGGATTCTATGGGTTGGGCCCTTCAGACAGAACGAAGAATATACCTACTGTAAAGTGTATATTTATGTAAAAGTGCATATAAAGGCCACATAGTCACGAGAACGAAAGCCGCCGTTTGTTTGCTACAATTACAAAGAAGAAGTGCCGTGTCAAGGCAGGAAAGGAAGATGAAGAAGAAGAAGAAAGCAGAACGCAGAACGCAGTGCCACATCAAGGCGAAGTAGAAGGAAGAATGCGAGACAAGAAACTGTCAAGGGGTAAGCGACGACCGTTGCCATTGTTTTTTTTTCTTTTTGCATTTCATATATATTTAAAGCTGGTACATTGAGTTTTTTTGCTAAATTTGTTTGTGTTAGAACTAACGTAGAGATGGATAGGGACAAAATATTAGCGTTGACGGTAGACGGACTTAGAGACAAACTAACAGAGCTGAATTTACTAGCGACGGGACTAAAACGAACACTAAAGGGTGATTTTTTAAGAGGTTTAGAACTTTTTTAAAAAAAAAACACAAAAAATTCGAAAAAATGAATGAAATATTTATTTGAATCGATAGTTTGAACCTTGCAATTTAATGTTTAAAGATAATTTCATGCAAATGTTGACCGCGGCTGCGTCTCAGGTAGCCCATCCGCTGAGTCCAATTTTGGCATACTCTTTCACACATATCGGCCGGTATCTCACGAATGAATGCATGGATGTTGGCTTCCAGTGCGTCAATCGAAACGGGCTTGTCCCTATACACATTAGCCTACCCCCACAAAAAATAATCTAATGGTGTCAAATCGCCAGATCTAGGCGGCCAATTGACCGGCCCGAAACGTGAAATTAACTGTTCACCAAACTCGCCTCGCAATTGCGCCATTGTTTCGCGTGCTGTGTGGCATGTGGCACCGTCTTGTTGAAACCACATATCATGCAAGTCAAGAACTTCCATTTCGGGCAAAAAAAAGTTTGTTATCATCGCTCGGTAGCGTTCACCATTGACAGTAACGCTGCGATTCGCATCATCTTTGAAGAAATATGGCCCAATAATGCCGCCGGCCCATAAACCGCACCAAACAGTGGCTTTTTCGGGATGCATTGGTAGCTGTTGCAATGCTTCTGGCTGATCTTCACTCCAAATGCGGCAATTTTGCTTATTTACGTACCCATTCAACCAAAAATGAGCCTCATCGCTGAACACAATTTTTCGATAAAAAAGCGGATCCTCGGCCAGCTTTCCAAGAGCCCATTCACCAAAAATTCGGCGTTGTGGTAGGTCGGCTGGCTTTAGTTCTTGCACCAGCTGTATCTTAAAAGGCTTTACGCCCAAATCCTTCCGCAAAATTTTCCACGTAGTGCTGTAACAAAGGCCTAACTGCTGAGAACGGCGCCGAATCGACATTTCGCGGTCTTCTGTCACACTAGCTGATACGGCCGCAATATTTTCTTCACTACGCACAGTACGTAAACGTGTTGGTGGTTTAATGTCCAACAAAGTAAATTTGGTGCGAAATTTGGTCACAATCTTCCGAATAAACTGCTCAGAAGGTCGAGAATGCCGATCATAAAATGAAAGCAGCGCGCGATGAACATTTCGAACCGAGCACGAATTTTGATAGTAAGATTCAATAATTTGCAAGCGTTGTTCATTTGTAAGACGATCCATGGTTAAATTGCAAACCAAACTAAAGCTGTTTGACAGTGACACAAGGTACTAAACACACGTCAGCTGTCAAAACCAGTGTTGCCAAAACCAAACCAGCTAAAAAATCACCCTTTACAAGACCGGCTGCTCACTCACTTTAATCTATCGCGAGAAAATGAAGAGATCGATGTATATGAAGAAGCCGCGGCAGGATTGGAGGCAGGAAGACAAGGAGTAGCTAGGGCGCCTAGTTTTACTCTCCGTGACATCGAGGATTCCCTGACACATTACGACGGAAGTGGATCTATGGACATCAAACCAACATCGACGATGAAATGTTTTCGGTGCAACCAACAAGGACATAGGGCTCGAGATTGCAGAATAGACGTGCAACCAACCCATCAGCGACGAGCCGATAGCCGAGGCGGACAAACTGCAACCACAAGCGCCCGGAATAATTCTATCCCGGAGGCCAGGATGAACCTAGCCATCGGAACGAATCGTGTCTTCAAAGATATTCTAGTCAGAGGGTGTAAGATTGCCGCACTTTTGGATACTGGTAGTGACTTATGTCCTTTGCGGCATGACAACCTAGTCCTGATGGATCCTATGGAGCTTAGGCTGGAAAAGAGAAACCTGTTAGGCATTGGTCAGCTTAGGATTACAACAATGGGTAACGTTATGTTAAAGGTAGAGGTAGATGGAATTCCACTCGAATTAGAATTTCATGTAGTTAGGGAAAACGACATGCAGTATCCAGCAGTAATAGGGAACGACGTTCTCGATAGGGTAGATTTGGTTATTACCAACGAAGGTGCCGTGTTCAGACAGAAGCGTAATTCAATCGAAGTTCGAGAGGAGTCATCGGCTCAGGTTAGGGATGCAGGAACTGAAAACGGGGAAAGAATTAAGGCAAGTGCCGAAGAAAAGGGATGCGATAGCAACAGGGGTGTTAATGAAAAGGATGGCCACATGGCCAGGGAAGACGATCAAGACTCAAGTATTGGAAATGGCGGAAGTATTCCAAGAAATTTGTATGGCTGCTGAAGAAGGTACGTTTTCCGGGGACCTGGAGCTGAGCCATCTGGACGTCAACATACGCAAGATGCTGCTGCCAGTCATCGAAGGATACGTGCCCGAGAGGAAGGAACCATCACCAGTTACGATGAAACTGATTTTAAGGGACGATGTGCCTGTTTTCCAACGGCCAAGGCGAATGGCGTACGCTGATCAAGTCCTCGTACGCGAACAGATCAAGGTGTGGCTGGAGGAAAAGGTCATACAACCCAGCAGATCCGAGTACGCGTCACCGATCGTGCTTTTAGCTAAGAAGAATGGAACGAAGAGGCTATGCTGCGATTACCGCAAGTTAAACGAGAAGATTACCCGAGACAACTTTCCGATGGCACAAATGGACGAAGTGCTCGAGCGTCTTCAAGGGGCGAAAGTATTTACGACCTTGGATCTTGGATCTGGTGACGCATGCAAATTCGGATATGGTGTGGTGCTGTTGCAAAGGGACGCGGAAGATCAGCTACTACACCCGATACAGTACATGAGCCGGAAGACTAGTAAGTCTGAAGAGCAGTTCCATTCGTACGAGTTAGAAGTATTGGCGATCGTCGAAGCTCTGAAGAAATGGCGAGTGTATGTGCTGCGAAGCCATGTCAAGAACATCACGGATTGCAATGCATTCGCCCAAACCATGAAGAAGCGAGATGTTCCTCTTAAAGTAGCGCGATGGGCTATGTTTCTACAAGAATTCCACTACGACATCGAACATCGGTGTGGCTCTAGGATGAAGCACGTGGACGCCCTGAGCAGAGTTTTTTGTCTCATGATTGAAGATTCGTTAAACCATCGAATAATATCGAGACACGAACCGAGTAGCTGAAAGAGAATACGAGCTGGACGCATTAGTCGCCATCAAGCGCACGCAGTTCGGAACTGGAATGAAGCTCAGACCAAAATACTTCGGACCCTACAAGGTCGTTAAGAGGCAAAATCACGGAAGATATTACGTTGTGAAAGTCGGTGAACATTTTTTTTATTTGTTGAAAAGACATTTATCATAAGTAGGTACTAATATACCCTAATGTTACCTTTAGAACATTATCAGTTTTTAAACGGCCTTTCTGAAAGCAAATACAAAGTGTAAATTAGTATTTTCTAAGTAGTAGCAAACAAATTGCAATTTGATCAAATTCCTATATTATAACAAAATAATAACAGTTGCAAATGGATGGTTCTTCTCTTCATAAGCGTGGACGTCCACAAAAAGTTGACCACAAACAAATTTTGGATGTGTTGATCTGTTTTAAAGATAAGATTGTGCTTGAGGATGGCTTCTCCATCGTTTTAAAATGTGAAAATGTGTGGTGAAATAATTGAATTTTGTTAAGACTGTTGACGCACTATATACTTATGTTACATGTAATCACGATGGTAAGAACTCAATTATGTCCCAATTTTAAATCTCAAAATCCTGACACCTCAGTGGAGAGCCTGCGAAAGATTTCTACCCTGGATGGTTCAATGGAACATAGTGAAAATCTTTTTACATTTGTGATAAGAGTCCCATCCGTTGATTTTATTAAGGCTTTGGTTGAAGAACGTTCGGTTATGTTAAGGAAAAGCGGCAATAGGAAAGCAGCCGTTCGCAATGTTTTGAGATTTAAAAAAGGTAACTATATATTTTAGTTCTTCATATAATTTTATTGATTTGAAATAAGCGTTATAATGTTCCCCGAGTAATATTTTGAATTTGCGTTAGTAGTTGGAGTATGCATTATGAAACTTATATTTTATTCCCTTGCCTACACGCTCAATTAAGATAAGATTCAGATAAATTGCACCTATTCATATACGGAAACCCATAATCATATCCTAATAAGACATTTAATCTATAGCATCCCTTCCTATTAGTTTCCAATATTGTAATGTTCAGAAAATTTGTATGGTACCAATGTTAGTTCTCATCAATGTCTCATAAATCTACAAGACTTTATATCTCTGACACATATACCTGGTCCTACGTATATTGTTCTAGTAATAATCCATTGCGTTGTTTCTCCGCCTAGCCAAATAATCTCACTCCGCACCGAATCAGCGAATTTGAATGATACGAAAGAAATCAAAATTGATTTCCGTAGATTTTAAATAGAAGCACTCATTCCTTAATGCAGATTTTTGTATTTTCCTTTAGTGAATCTAAATAATTGTATCCACATACAAGAATTTAGTTTCCTTTAAAAGAAAATGTGTCATCCCATTATCTATTTGTAAGCCGTCAAATACCTGTCCTATATCTAGAAAGACTCTGAAAAGTCATTGTACCTTCTTGTTATCCAATACATATTTCGAACTGTAAACATTTTTGAACGACTTTATATAGGTAGGTACAGTCTCCAATAATGTACTCGGTTTAAGGAATAAGTCAACCTAAGAGATTGCGAGCATAATGTAAATTGTTGAGGCCTAGTTTTTTTGTTTTTTAAATGTACCTATTGCATTAAATTTACTACAACTTTAAGTTAAAAGACAGCATTTTTTTTAGATGAGTGGGAGCGTTTCATAATCGCTAAAATCTGGGATAATACAAAAATTAAGTGGGGATTTTTGTTCAAATATCACTACATAAATCAGGATGTGTGATATGGGCACTTTGTCGGACGCTGTAAATGTGGATCCAAAATTGAGTGCAGGATGTCAAACGAGAACAGTATTGTCTCTATTGAGTTTGAAGTTCTAAGCAGCGCAAAACAATTTCAATGTGGCAAGCGACCAGCAAAAGGTGCTGTTCGTGAGGAAATTGGTAAACAATTGGAGCTGACCTTATCTCATGTCTTAAGGACTGATCTCGCCCGAGAGCTTATGGATCAGGGAGATCCCGAACCGGCACACCTTCCCTCCTCACCAGTGCTGAGGATGATTAAGCACCAAAAGCTGAAGAGAGCTCCACTCCACGCAGACTTTATTAAGGCCCTGCAAATGCTGAACCAGCCCGGAGGTAAAATGCATCAAGAAATATCGATGATCGGTTCTGAACCATTCTTTTGCCACTACGCCACTAAGCATCAAAAACCAATGTACAGAGCAATTGCAAATAAGGAGTTTTTTGCCTGGCAATTGATGCAACTGGTTCAATTATCCGACCAATAAGACGTGTCAATGGAGAGACGAGTGCACCGATATTTCTTTACCATGCAATTGCTCAAACGTGAACTGGACAGATCTCTTTGGGGCAAATGATAACTGAGGCGCATACCACTCGATCAATACTCTTTTGGCTGATAGACTGGGTGGAAGGTTCGCGCTTGCCTTCTCCTTAGGAAATAGTTACGGACTTTTCCCGTGCGCTTCTTGCTGCGTGTACTCGTGCGAGTTATAAACACTCAACTGTACCTAAAGGAAATAAACGCTAAAGATAAGAAACAACTTATCAGGAGATATACAACACAAACCACAAACATCCAAATAAAAATATCAACAACCCTACACAAACAAGATAAGACTCACAACAGATTTTATAATCAACCCTACACAAATAGCAACTACACAAAGTAACCAACATGACCATAGACCTTGAAGATAAGGAAAACGACTCATTAGGATAATGGGTATAAATACCTACAACACGGAAGGAACGAGACAGTAGTTGCTAACAAACCGAATATAACGTTTGTCTTAGCAAAAATAAAAACTATTTTTTGTCATTATTTGTTAAGAGTAAAATAAAAATTTAAAAATATATTTTTTCCTACTTTTTTATTTTCCGACTAATAAAAATAATTTGCGTTCACCAATTTCAGGACAATCAACGAATATGCAGATTTCTTTCTACATGGAAAAGAACCACCCTCTTGTTACGTACGGATTGATGTAGCACACTTTATTAAAATATGGACAGTTTTTCTAAAGGACGTACGATCGGAGGTGGCGGCCTTCTACAAAGCATCTATAGGAAAGCTAATTTTGTGCCGCAATTTAAAGGACGCCACAACACTCATTTATTCGTTGCTGGTAATTTCTCGGAGCTCACATAAGGGACCAACTGCAGCAGACACACCATCAGCCTGTGATCGCCAAAAACAAGCCATGGAAGATATTCTTGGCACAAACAGCTTTGAAGATTTTGAAATTGATGACGATATTGGAAATTTGACACCTCCTCCAGATGATGAAAATTACACCCAACGCAGCGAGTGGTTTGTGTGGACCCAACGGTTAGACGAATCAGTCCAGCGTGATAAAGCAGCTTCTTCGGTAATAAAAATAAATGCATACTGGCTGCCAAATTGCTACAGGACTTAAAGCTGCTGCCATTATGGAGCTGTGTATACCAGGAGTTTTTTGGATATGGACGGTGCCCTCCTTCAAGCGCACCAGCTGAGACACAGTTAAATATAATCAAAACTCTACTCCTGAAAAATGTACGACTTCCAATACGTCCTGACTTTTTCGTCAGCATCCATAAGGCCTATATTGACGGAAAGCTGAAGATATTCAATGCTCAGATGCAGGACCAAAATGAAACCGGTAGTACAGAGAATGACGAAGAGTTAATTGATGACCCACAATATTATAGCAGATGCAGTTACAGAAGATGCAGTAACTCATATGTGTCCCGCATGTGCAAATGGAGACACCCCAAGTGTACACAAATGCTCGGTGAGATAAAAACAAACTATCTATATATACCTACCTAAATGATCAAATCATGTATACACACCTATACTATATGACAAAATATTATTCTTTATGTTTCAGATATGCAAACGTAGTGTTCACGCTTTATTAACGTATTCTAAGCCACTTTGTGATAATGACGAAGGTCATGGACAGAAACGAATTTGCATTCGTTGTACTACGGATCCTGAAGCGAAAAAACTGATAGAATCAATGTCCAAGGAAAACTGGAGAAACAAAACTGAGCTTCATGAAAAAAAGAAAAAAGCCAGCCAAGGACGGTATCTTCAGACATTCTATCCCCCAAATTGTAAAATTAATGCCTTCATCGCTTTGATAGACGAAACATGCCGCAAAAATATCCAAGTTTCAACATATCGAAAAAGATATCAAATTCTGTCTAACTATTTTCAAACAAGACAAACTGGACATCCGAACATTAATTGTTACATTTTGGATTGCAGAGCAACAATAGCAGATATGTGCAAACTTTTGTTTCATTCTGTTCCCAGTTTTATTGAAACAACTACATGTCTGACTAAATGTTTTACAATTAAAATAGCTCAACATGCTCTCCTTAGCATACCACTCGATCTAATCATGAAAGCAGACTGTCAAGATATTGAACATTTTCTTCAGATCAATATACCAAGACAATGTCAAGGTTGCTTTGGTGCCGGCAACGCAAGATTAAAATATATTTTCATTGAAGTTTATTCAACTTATAATGAAAAGGACAAAGTACCCCTGAGTCGACTTCCAAAACAGTTTAGATTGTCCGTTTTGTCGGAAACATTTCACCTAAGAGGTGTAATACATTTTGATCCTCATCCGCAATCTTCAATGGACTCTGAAGTTATTGGGGATTTTTCAGCTTATTGTTATAGGAACAACCACTGGTTCAAATATGATAAAAAAAACATTATTATGTAAATCAACAACAAAAGTGTCTCCGTGTTTGTATTTTCCTCATTAAATAATTAATAAATGTAAAACTTTTGAAATAATTTATACCCAGATGTATTTACTTTTTTTTATTTTTTAATTCAAATTAGCTTTTTAGCTTTGTACCAATCCTTACCTAGATTTTCTCTTGATTCGGTTGAGATTTTCCCAAAAACCAATAGATAGCGTACCTAAATGTAGATAAACCTATAGGTATATACTATTCTTTTATAATTCCAATTTTTAAAACCGGTTTAAGGCATAAGGTGGAGAACTATAGGCCTATATCTAACCTTTCGGCAATACCTAAATTATTTGAAAGTATTGTTAAAGACAAACTCTATTTCGCGGTAAAAGAAATTATTTCTAGTAGTCAACATGGCTTTGTTCGTGGTAGATCTTGTACTACTAACTTAGCTTTGTTAACTAATTACATTTTTAATAGTTTTGAGAAACGTGTACAGGTTGATGTACTCTACACTGACTTCACAAAAGCCTTTGATAGAGTGCATCACACCTTACTTTTGGCTAAGCTAAAATCGTTGGGTTTTCATTCCTCAATGCTAAAATGGTTCGTTAATTACCTAACCCATAGAAGGCAAATGGTAAGGGTCGATAATTTTACTTCTCGTGTAATTGAAGTTACGTCGGGCGTTCCACAAGGTAGTCATCTGGGCCCGCTGCTATTTATTTTATTTATTAACGATGTCCATGAAATATTTAAATTCTGTAAAGTTTTGTCATTCGCTGATGATTTGAAGTTGTTTTCTCGGGTTAATAATACTTCTGATTGTATTCGCTTTCAATCAGATATTAATAAGTTATCGGAATGGTGTAATCGTAATGCTCTAGAACTTAATGTTTCTAAATGCAAGGTGTTTACTGCCTACCGTATTGCTGCACCCCTTTTTCATAATTATTTTATAAATGATCTTAGACTTCAGCGTCATGATGAGGTAAAAGATCTTGGTGTCATATTTGACAATAAATTAAATTTTAAATTGCATTACGATTACGCCATTGCTAAGTCTAACTCTTTGTTGGGCTTTCTTATGCGTAATAGTAACGACTTTAGTAATGTACATAGCCTTAAGGTTATTTACTGCTCCATAGTCAGGCCATACTTAGAATATTCATCAATTATTTGGGATTCACCATATGTCTTACACAAACTTAGACTCGAAAGAGTCCAGAAGAAATTCACGAGATACGCGGTTCGTAAATTATATGTGTTTGATGAGCTTCCTAATTATGACAGCAGATGCACATTAGTCGGCTTGCAAACCCTCAGTTTCAGACGCACTGTAACTTCTGTCATGTTTGTTCGCGATATTATTAATTATCATATTAAGTCACCAGAATTGCTTTATCTTTTAAATATATATGCTCCCCAGAGGTCTCTGCGGGTTCGAAGCTTATTGTATACAGAAAGGCACACAACCAATTATGGTATCAACGAGCCTATTACTAGGTGCATAAGCACATTCAATGATCTCTGCAATGAAATTGATTTTTGCTTATCCAGATTAGATTTTAAAGATTGCGTTTTTTCATTGGGTTTTGATTAAGTTAATTTAATACTTGAAGTAGTCTATAAGATTGAAGATCGGTAGATGACGCTAAGTCGCGCAACAAACAACAGTTGTGTAAAGCGTTACTGAGAGGTCACACTAAGAGAACGTAGTGTTTTGTGTGTCCTCGATGATAGTAAAAAAAATAAAAAAATAAAAATAAAAAAATATCTATCCAATTATAGGTATTGCTTGTACATGTATAGTATAGGTACCTACATATATATTTGGTTAAATATATTATGTATAATTTTTATTGGAACAAATCGTAAGGATCCAAAAAAATGTTTGTAGGCATACTTAGGTATTGCTTCAGAAAATTTACATTTGGTATGCTTATTCCATTTTAAGCCTTTTTCGTAATGAGTACTTTAGCATGTACCTGGTATCAAGAGTATTTCTAATTCATAGTGTATGTAGTTCGGTATACATTTGACATCTTCGATTTTTCTGCTTAACAACTAGCAGCAACGATCAAAAGAACACACGAGCAACTCTACCTACTCTACTACACTACACATGCGGACACCATTTTATACCCATTGCCTACCTATCGTATTTTCTCCCAACAACAGGAAACGTATTGCTTATTGTTTCACTAAATGAATGGCTCCGTTTCGTTCACTCTCTTTCCAAAGTATTAAAAAACATCTCGGTAATTTTTTTTTCCTTTACGGAACGGTGAGCAATATGTACTCACACCCCCAAAAATCTACCCCAAGACGGTGCGTCTTCAACCGTCATCCATAGATAACTCTAAATACCTACGTATTCGCGCGTTTGTTTTAATGAATGTGCACAAGATTTTCTTAAGCCGCCACTACAATGTCGATCCTTATTCAGATGCTATGTATCAAAATTATTATACCAGGCCAATATAATATTTACAAAGCTACGGTAACTTAAGCTTAGCTTCACACGACTTGTTTTCCCCACCCAGCTATCCACAACATTTAGCTGGGTTCATATGTGTTGATTCACGCATACCAAACAGCCTACCTCTCAGTACGCAATGGAAATTTCTTTATTTTGAATAATAGAATAATTCTTTACATACATTTTATAATTTCTGTTGGCCTGGGAATATGGATTGGGTTTGCCTTAAAATGTCGTCATACCTATTTGCTGTTTTTGCCACAAACAGTTTAAGGATTCTTATTTAGAATTACTTTTTACCTACGCATGGGAAACTGTTGATTTAATCAAACAATAAATTAGGCCAATCAAATGATGATATTTTGCAGCCTAGGTGCCAGATGATAATACCTATGCATATTTCATAATGGGTATGGATATATGTAGGTATGTGTGCGTAGATGTGTAACTTTATTATTTGGACATCAGCAGAATTATTACACTTAGTTAGGTGTTAGGTTAGTTGAAAAAGGGTTATATTCAAAAACTGTGAAACTGCATACGAAAAAAATTATTAAATATGTCTAAAATGTAGATCATTCTTAATGCATGTTATCTGCAAGAAAATATCTAGCACTAATTAACACATTTTACTTGCAGTTTAATTGCAAGAACCTGCGGGCAATATAATTTCAATTGATCGGATTCTCCATTCTAATAATACCAAAAGTAGTATTAGTCATATTTCACAATTTATGCTAATATTAGCTTGAGTCTAAAAATTATTTAGACAAATTTAAATTGGAGACTTGAAAATGGGTAGGAGGTTTGAAATTAATATCCATCGGTATTTCAGAGTTAATAGAACGTTATTGGCTTAGTTTCGTTTCGCGTAATATATTGCCTATCTCCACCCATTTGACATCTTGAATTTTGTGCTTAACGAATAGCAGCAACGATCAGAGGAACATACGAGTTACCCACACTACGCAAGCAGACACCATTTTGTAGCCACTGACCTATCCTTTTTTCTTATAACTACAACTAGGAATCGTATTGCTTATTACTTCGCTAAATGACCCGTCTCATTTTCTCTCCTTTCAAAGGATTAAACGAAATCTCGTACTCACACCCCCAAACATCTACCCCGAGACGGTGCCTCCCCAGCTAATTCAACATACGTGTCCTTAAGCTGCTTGCCTGGTACCTACGATCGTCAGCCATAACATTGAAACGATAATACACATCCATTTTCATTATTCCTGCAAAAAGAATACAATATAGGTACACACCATGGGGGAATGTGTTTCAATTCTTGGAGCACATAATTTATTGCAATATTTCGCTTAAAAATCTTAACATGGCACTGGCACTCCTGTTAAGAATTAAAAGTGTTAAGATTTCAGTTGCCGCCAGTACACCTACTTTTTGTTTCCACTAATGCATTCGCTTTCTGATTTACTAACACATGCGTACATCCACCAGAAATTCGTCATGGTCATTTTTTTGTGGATTTCTTTTCTTTCCCACCCCTTCCAACCGCAATTAATCAGGTAATTGGGTCCCGTGTGCGAAGCGCGTTTTTTTCAATTATGTGTACTAGATTTTTTTAAGGCGCCACAATGTCGATCCTCATTCAGATGCGATGAATATTGTTACATCAGGCGAACATAATATTTACAACCTACGGCAACTAAATTTTTAATGGACATCCTCACCCTCACAGCCTCACACAATTTGTTTCCTTTTGCGCCATGCATAGCTACCCAGCCAGCCAGCCATAACAACATTTGACGTAGGTAAATAATTTGTCGCTCTTCTCTAAATGTGTCAAAAGCTAACAAGTTCATTTTGCCAAAAAAAAAAAAACAAATATAACCCTAGTACAAAAAAAAAATTGGAAAATTTGAGCCATATATCCCGTTCGAGTCCTACTATGCCACATAGCTCATTAGAAGCGTGTATTCATTAGCTATCAACCCAATCCATAAAACAATTTGTCGCTCTTCTCTAGATGTGTCAAAAGCTAACAAGTTAATTTTGCCAAAAAAAAACCCAAATATACCCCTAGTACAAAAAAAAAACTATAGCAAATTTTTTACTTTCATTTTCTCAAATTCTCTGAATTTATTTTTTCAAATACTTTTTGTTTTTGCTTCAGATTTAAATTAATTAAATATTTACATTTACATTACTCCATTCAGGTACGACAAACATAAAGCATTTCCCACCCTTATATATATTCCTCCTAGCATTACATACATTTGGTACCTACCTCCTTCCTTTCCCCATAGACTATTACAAATTCCACTTATATATATCTATTTAGACTTTAGAGAAACTTAACCTAACACTCAACATAATACTAGGATTCCGAGTAGAAATTAATTCATAACTTTCTTTTTATATTTAGTTTTTTTTATTTATTTCAATTTTGTTCACAAGTTTTTATTTTAAAATTTTAAAATTACAAAGTTTCGATTAATATAATTCAAAATTACAAGGTTTATTACACGTTAATAATATGTACTATTATATGCTAAAACAAGTGCTCTTACTCCGACGATTTAAAACAGACTCTGCCAGAACAATTGAGAAGAATTCAATCGACGCGATAGCATGAGAGAAAAAAAGATGCGTCAGCAGTTCGTGCGACAAACAACATTGCGCATGGATTGCATAAAGCATGCGCGTGGTTGTAACGCGAGAATTTTGTTTTTTTTAAATGCGAATCACTTTCAACGGAATTTGCACATTGCAATTAGAGAAGTAATGGTATGCATACCAAAAAAAGATAAAAAGTTATGGGAACGGAAATTGTATGATATACGATAGGGGTTCATAACACCTTCCCTCATAAGGAAAATTGATTATATTAAATAAAATCAATTTGAAAGGTTGTAAAGGGTGATTTTTTAAGAGGCTTAGAACTTTTTTAAAAAAAAAACCACAAAAAATTCGAAAAAATGAATGAAATATTTATTTGAATCGATAGTTTGAACCTTGCAATTTAATGTTTAAAGATAATTTCATGCAAATGTTGACCGCGGCTGCGTCTCAGGTAGCCCATCCGCTGAGTCCAATTTTGGCATACTATTTCACACATATCGGCCGGTATCTCACGAATGAATGCATGGATGTTGGCTTCCAGTGCGTCAATCGAAGCGGGCTTGTCCCTATACACATTAGCCTTGGCATACCCCCACAAAAAATAATCTAATGGTGTCAAATCGCACGATCTAGGCGGCCAATTGACCGGCCCGAAACGTGAAATTAACTGTTCACCAAACTCGCCTCGCAATTGCGCCATTGTTTCGCGTGCTGTGTGGCATGTGGCACCGTCTTGTTGAAACCACATATCATGCAAGTCAAGAACTTCCATTTCGGGCAAAAAAAAGTTTGTTATCATCGCTCGGTAGCGTTCACCATTGACAGTAACGCTGCGATTCGCATCATCTTTGAAGAAATATGGCCCATAAACCGCACCAAACAGTGGCTTTTTCGGGATGCATTGGTAGCTGTTGCAATGCTTCTGGCTGATCTTCACTCCAAATGCGGCAATTTTGCTTATTTACGTACCCATTCAACCAAAAATGAGCCTCATCGCTGAACACAATTTTTCGATAAAAAAGCGGATCCTCGGCCAGCTTTCCAAGAGCCCATTCACCAAAAATTCGGCGTTGTGGTAGGTCGGCTGGCTTTAGTTCTTGCACCAGCTGTATCTTAAAAGGCTTTACGCCCAAATCCTTCCGCAAAATTTTCCACGTAGTGCTGTAACAAAGGCCTAACTGCTGGGAACGGCGCCGAATCGACATTTCGCGGTCTTCTGTCACACTAGCTGATACGGCCGCAATATTTTCTTCACTACGCACAGTACGTAAACGTGTTGGTGGTTTAATGTCCAACAAAGTAAATTTGGTGCGAAATTTGGTCACAATCTTCCGAATAGACTGCTCAGAAGGTCGAGAATGCCGATCATAAAATGGAAGCAGCGCGCGATGAACATTTCGAACCGAGCACGAATTTTGATAGTAAAATTCAATAATTTGCAAGCGTTGTTCATTTGTAAGACGATCCATGGTTAAATTGCAAACCAAACTGAAGCTGTTTGACCAGTGACACAAGGTACTAAACACACGTCAGCTGTCAAAACCAGTGTTGCCAAAACCATACCAGCTAAAAAATCACCCTTTAGTTGGATCCTAAATTTGAAGATTGAGTTCTCAATGGCCGCCTTGGAGCGATTTTAGGGCTATCTGCTTGATAATGAACTGTTGGAAGACCTGCGTTTTCAGCATGACTTGCTTCTTTTACTGTGAAGCATTTATTTATGACTTGGACTAAGCAACCGGTATTTTCCCGTTGAATATCCTCTCGACAATTTCTTTTTAAATTTTGATATTTCTTGCAACATTTTAAGAGTATATAGAACGCTTTGAAAAATGCTCTGCTTTTAAGAAGATTTGAACCAAAATATGCTTCGCAACTTCGTGAGTATTGATAATCCGGTAATCATTACTTCTTTGATACCTTCTTCATTTTCGCATACTATGCTTAATTGTTTTTGAAATGTTGTAATAAGTTTCCATTTGTTAACTCAAAGCTTATGAACCAAATCTAAGACCCCATTAAAAACTTTAGTATCGCAATTTTTTGCAATTTTTCTGGGACTTTCTGTGAGAAGTGTGGCTTCACAATTAGCATTTACTGTTGTGGAATAAAATATATCTTGTTTACAAAAATAGTCGAATTCCGAAATCTTTTTGCATGATTTTAAATCGTGAAATTTTACACATTTCTGATTGTTTTCAGAAATACCTAAGAAATTAACATTTGGTTGAATATAAGCATATCTTTGACTATCTTCTTCATACGGTATTGGTAATGGAATACATTGATCAGCTATATCCATAAATGTGTGAGCATTTTCTAGGCTTGGAAATATTGGGAAATTTGGACCAGACTTTAAAAGATAGTTGTTATTACTAAGTTCGGTAATTAATTGAATAGGTGTAAGTATAGAAGGATGAAGCACATTGCGTTTAGCAAATAGAATTGAATTTATTATATTGTCTAGTTCTTCACTTAATTCATTTGTCAAATAAGTTAGAAGGCTTACATGTTGGGAGGCAAGTTCGGCAAGCTCAAGTTTATTTATTTTATCCGAAGTTGTTTCTATAAAATTATTTATTTTATTAATGTTTCCGTTAAGGAGATTCTCATTAAATTTTAAGTTATTAATTGATTCATTAAAATTTGCAATAGTTGTTTTCACAACATGAACTTGTTCTTTCATTAACTCAAGCATTTCGTTTTCATTTCCTTTAACATCATTAATAGCTTTTTCAAAAAAGGTTGCATCATCATAATCAAGTGTACCGAAAATTTTTTTGAAAATGGTTCCGATTCCATTGAAAAGTCCTCTTTTATTCCTAATTTGTTTCTTTCGTACGAGGTCTTCAATTGATTGGTATTTTAAATATAAATATGGAATTTTGGATTTTAAGTAATTAAGAGATTGCTGACAAAAATAGAAATGTATATCATAATATAGTTTTGATTGCTCTTTTGAATTCACAATAGTACCCAAGTAACAATTTTACTTCGGTAAGGTTCAAATTTGTAATTTCTGTAGGTAACAGCTTCGATAGAGCTTCTATAGTCTTTTTTAAACGAAGTTGATCTATTTCGAAGCAATTGTTTCGATAAAAACTTCAGTAAGTCCTTTACGAAGCATATACACAGGCTTTATAGAGGGATATGAAATTAAGCTTCGATAAGAACTCTATTAGACATCTGAAAATGTGTCTGGAGGTGTATGGAAAGTGAATTGCTTCGATAAAGCTTGCGGTTCGAAGCGCTTCCTAGAAGCTTCTTTAGAGCTTCTGACCGAAGGCATTATAGAAGCATTATATGAAGCAATCAGTCCACCGCTTGCGATTGGAAGCTGTACAGAAGCACTTACTCGTACTTCCTCCTAACTTACATATGGAGGCTCTATAGAGGTAAAAATTAATTTCATATGAAATGAATCAAAGCTGTCTAAAGAAACCGTAATTAATGAATCGGGGAAAAATGACAAAAAATAAAACACTTTTAGCACAGTGAAAAATATGTCAATAATGTGATTCTAAATAAACACTTTTCACTCATAAATAAATTAGGTAATACTAAATGTCTTGCTTACAACTTCGGTCGAGTAAGCTGCAAGTTTATTGCAAATTTTAACGAAACTCTAAAATGTATCAAGTAGTTCAGATTTATCACTGCTACAGCATTATGACGAATTAGCCTAGGGGGTAGTGTATTGGACCACTACGCAGCAGGACCCATGTTCGATTCTCAGTGCGGCGCATGTAAGTAAAATATAAATTATAAAGAGTACGTAAAATGGTAAACTCCATGAAAATTGCAGTCGTTGGATAACATTTAATAATAGGAAAAAAAAAAAATAAAAGAATAAGAAAATGAAAAATTTATTTTTCTTGATCATTTTTGAGCCTCTATAAAGCTTCCATAAAGTTTCGGTAAGGTCTATCCAAGCTGTTTAGGAACTCTTAAACAAGTAAATAAAGGGCGATTTTTTAAGAGGTTTAGAACTTTTTTTAAAAAAAAAACACAAAAAATTCGAAAAAATGAATGAAATATTTATTTGAATCGATAGTTTGAACCTTGCAATTTAATGTTTAAAGATAATTTCATGCAAATGTTGACCGCGGCTGCGTCTCAGGTAGCCCATCCGCTGAGTCCAATTTTGGCATACTCTTTCACACATATCGGCCGGTATCTCACGAATGAATGCATGGATGTTGGCTTCCAGTGCGTCAATCGAAGCGGGCTTGTCCCTATACACATTAGCCTTGGCATACCCCCACAAAAAATAATCTAATGGTGTCAAATCGCACGATCTAGTCGGCCAATTGACCGGCCCGAAACGTGAAATTAACTGTTCACCAAACTCGCCTCGCAATTGCGCCATTGTTTCGCGTGCTGTGTGGCATGTGGCACCGTCTTGTTGAAACCACATATCATGCAAGTCAAGAACTTCCATTTCGGGCAAAAAAAAGTTTGTTATCATCGCTCGGTAGCGTTCACCATTGACAGTAACGCTGCGATTCGCATCATCTTTGAAGAAATATGGCCCAATAATGCCGCCGGCCCATAAACCGCACCAAACAGTGGCTTTTTCGGGATGCATTGGTAGCTGTTGCAATGCTTCTGGCTGATCTTCACTCCAAATGCTGCAATTTTGCTTATTTACGTACCCATTCATCCAAAAATGAGCCTCATCGCTGAACACAATTTTTCGATAAAAAAAGCGGATCCTCGGCCAGCTTTCCAAGAGCCCATTCACCAAAAATTCGGCGTTGTGGTAGGTCGGCTGGCTTTAGTTCTTGCACCAGCTGTATCTTAAAAGGCTTTACGCCCAAATCCTTCCGCAAAATTTTCCACGTAGTGCTGTAACAAAGGCCTAACTGCTGGGAACGGCGCCGAATCGACATTTCGCGGTCTTCTGTCACACTAGCTGATACGGCCGCAATATTTTCTTCACTACGCACAGTACGTAAACGTGTTGGTGGTTTAATGTCCAACAAAGTAAATTTGGTGCGAAATTTGGTCACAATCTTCCGAATAGACTGCTCAGAAGGTCGAGAATGCCGATCATAAAATGGAAGCAGCGCGCGATGAACATTTCGAACCGAGCACGAATTTTGATAGTAAAATTCAATAATTTGCAAGCGTTGTTCATTTGTAAGACGATCCATGGTTAAATTGCAAACCAAACTGAAGCTGTTTGACAGTGACACAAGGTACTAAACACACGTCAGCTGTCAAAACCAGTGTTGCCAAAACCAAACCAGCTAAAAAATCACCCTTTACTTGCATTAAAGTGCGCCAAATGTGTTTCCATTAGACCTTATGCAGTTAATATTGCGGGAGGTGAAATAGCTTCGATAGCACCTTACCGAAGTCAAATTGTTACTTGGGTATTCTTTGCAATTTCATGAGACTTATTTAACCTATACTTGTGTTGATCTAAATAGTCGTCGTATGTATATCTAAATTCTGGATTTTATGTTAGGGAAGACGGAAGAATCGGCTTGTGTCCAAACACTAGCTCATACCTACGGCGTAAACTTAGTTGTGCTATGTACCGAATTGTTATAGGAGAATATGGCGGTTGGTAGCCATGTTTCCCAATTATCTTGATGTTCATTTATAAATATAATGCGCTTTAGATAATCCTTAATTGTTGAATGGCAGCGTTCTAATGCTCCGTTACTCTGTGGATGATAGGCTGTAGTATGTATTTGTTTCATATGGAAAAACTTGGAAAATTCTTTTCGTGTATGAGACATAAAATCTGAGCCTTGGTCGGTAAGAGCTGCTTTGGGAATTCCATAGTGACTAATAAATTTAAGTAAGTTTTCTGCGACTGTTTCGGCTTTGTGTTCTTTGATTGCGTATGCTTGCGTAAATTTTGTAAGATCGTCCTGCATTGTAAGTATAAATCTATTTTCATCTATTGTGATAGGTAATGGTCCTACTATATATCTAAGCTAAGTCTGTCAAATGGCTGATTTGAAGTTGAAGTTATTTCCATTGGAGTTTTATACGTGTTTCTTAAGACTTTGTTTCTTTGACAGCTTTCGCAAGATTTGATGTATTCTCTAATGGTTCTTTTCATTTTATGCCAATGATAACGATCTTTGATCCTACTATATGTTCTTCGAAAACCGGAATGTCCAGATTGCGGATCATCATGGTTTTCTTTAAGTATTAGAGGTATCTCATCTTGAGTAGGTGTAATTATTTTGTCTTTGTGAACAATAATTTTAATTTTGGAATTTCTGAATATGAATTGAATAATATGACGTATTTTTTCGTATTTAAATTAAAGTGGAAATCCCTCTGCGTAGAGATAATTATTTCCGCAGTAGATTATTTGCAAGTCTTGGAGATTCCAGGAAGGAATGGCGAATTGTTGATGAAATTCTTAATAGAAAAGCTTCCGAAGTGGATATAGTTTTGAATGTCAACAACTCATCCGTCTCTGACTCTTTGGAAATTGCCAACTTGTTTAATAATTATATTTGTAATATAAGTTCTTGCCTGAGCTCAACACACAATAATCTTAGTTTTGATACATGCAATGATACGGATAGACAAACTGAAAGTTTTTACTGTGAACCATTTACTGCTCTGGAGATTCATAAAATAATTTGTTCTCTTAAAACATCAAACTCTACTTCTCTGCTCTATTTTTAAAAAAAATTCGTTTCAAATTTCTGATGTTTTAAGTTTTATATTTAATGAGAGTATTCAGCTAGGTATTTTTCCTCATTCTCTAAAAACAGCAGTAGTAATGCCACTCCACAAAAAAGGTGATAATGCTATTTTAAACAACTATCGCCCTATTTCTCTGCTATCGATTTTTTCAAAAGTATTTGAGAAAGGTATTAAATCAAGAATGTTGTCGTTTCTAGATAGCATACATTTCCTTAGTGATTGTCAATTTGGTTTTAGGAATGGAAGGTCTACTGAGACGGCACTGTTAAAATTAACTGGCGAATTGTACAACAGTCTAAATTTATCAGAAATACCGGCTTCCCTGTTTATTGATATCACTAAAGCTTTTGACATGGTGGATCACACAATATTACTCGACAAACTTTTTAATATAGGGTTTAGAGGTAATACATACGATTGGTTTGCGTCTTATTTGAAAAACCGAAGCCAAATGGTCAAAATCAAAAATATTTTCAGCGCTCCGAATTACATTGAACTTGGTGTTCCAGAAGGTTCAGTTTTGGGTCCTATTTTGTTCCTGATATATGTCAACTCATTGTTCGTCCAACCTTTCAAAGGTAAAGTTACAGCGTTTGCTGATGATACTGCTCTTTAATACTCAAATGCTAGTTTGTTCAATATTTTTGCGGATGTGAACTATGACCTCGATTTATTGAGAAAATGGTTCATAAAACACAAACTCATAATCAATGATAAAACCAAATTTATGATATTTGATATTAAACGTTATATCTGCGATGATTTGCCGATTTATTATCACTCTCCAAGTTGCAAACAATTTTGTTTTACTAATCTTAATGATAATTTTATAGCATTCAACAACTTTAAATCTTGTTCCAATGATTGTTTCAGGGTGGAGTGTGTTGACAATTTTAAATATTTAGGTATAGTGTTAGATAACAAGCTTTGTTGGAATAATCATACACTTTATCTTAAACAATACCTTAATAAAGTGGTAAGACAACTGTATCACCTTAGTCTATATTGTCCACAATCAATCATTGAGCTCGTTTACAATGGTCTTTTAAAATCTAAGCTACAATATGGTATCTCTGGGTGGTGCATATTTTAATAAAACGGAACCACTATTGATAAAACAAAAACATGCAATACGGATTGTATGCAAAGTAAATCGCAGAACTCCAAGTCTTTTGTTGTTCAGAAACCTTGAAATTCTTCCGCTAAGGCATCTTTACTGCTACAAAGTCTTAAAAATATTTTTCCAAAACTCGGGTTTTTACTTTGTAAGAAACGTAGATAACTACAGTTTGCGGGTCAATGCTAGAAATTTGGTAATTGTTCCTACAATTTATAAAGCATGCTTTAAAAGATTTTACTATGCCACCGCACCCCGTTTGTTTTATTCACTTCCAGATATTATTAGGTGTAGGAGGGATAAAAATGTATTTTTGAAAGGTGTTAAGAAATGGTTGTTGTCCTTAGACTATTCAGTCATAAATAGTTTTTTTTTTATAAATATTGTTTATTGTATGTCTGGTGTTTATTTCTTTTTTTTTTTTTCTCATTGTCGTTTAAAATAATTGTAATAAATTGTTGCTATTGTTTTCTTTTATGTTATTCCCCATCAACAAATTTGTGCAAATTTATTTGGTAGATTACTTGTACACTCAACACTTGTCACTTTGACAATAGATTGTACGTTAAAATAAATAAAAATAAATAAATAAATAAAATAAAATAAAATCTTGATAACTAGCTTTTTCCCAGCTTGTTCTTTTAATCAGACAATGATAAATATGTTTTTTAGTTTTAATATTATTCGAATGAGTAATACTGTATAATTCGTGAGGATGGTTTTGTAATTGAGAAAAATTATCAGCTGTTTGCGAAATTGTTGTAACTAATTTGTTTTCGTTGCTAAAGTCAATACTGTTTAAATAAGCTATGTGGTCCTTTGAATTTAGTAGATGTGAATTTTCTTCTGAGTAATCAAATACCTTTGATTTTAAAGAGGAGTAATAAACTTTAAATAATCGTCATAAGTTTCATGACTAACAAAGCAGTATGATTTTCGTTGATGGGATTAAATTTGATTCTTGATAAACAATCAGCATTTGAATTGATTTTACCTTGCTTATAGACGATACCATATTCATATTCCTCTAACTTAAGTCGCCACCTTAAGAGTCTTGAACCAGGATCTTTGCATGAAAATAACCATTGTAATGGTCGATGATCGGTAACAATTGTAAATTTTCTTCCATATAAATATGGACGAAAATGATTAATGGCCCACACTATTGCCAAGAGTTATCTTTCGATAGTGCTGTAATTAGATTCTACATGATTTAATGTACGAGATGTAAAGCATATTGGTAAATCTTTTCCAATATCTCCCTGCGATAATATGGCTCCTATGGCAAAATTAGAGGCGTCTGTAGTGACTAAAAATTCTTTTGAAAAATCAGGATATATAGGTTCTGTTAAAAGTTTGTTTTTTAATTGTATGAATGAATTTTCTTGTTCTTCACTCCAAATAAATTTTGTATCCTTTTTTAATAAGGAAGTTAAGGGTTTTGATATTTTGCTAAAATTTTCGATGAATCGACGATAGTAACCGACGAGTCCAAGGAATGATTTTATCTCTTTAGGGTTTTTTGGTTTAGGAAAATCTTTGATTACTTCAACTTTCGAAGGATTAGTGTTACGTATGGCAACACTGGCCATACGTGTTATATTGAAAAATGACATGTAGAGTTAGTGCTTGATCGGTCTCTGGCCGAGAAAGACGTAGTTTTACTCCGAGGAAGCGGAGAGTAATAAATGTGGGTTTTTTTGCATAATTTTCCCACAATAAAATTCCTACCGTCTTTATTTAAATCGGAGTAATGATACATTATGGTCATTCGAGTCGGGATAAAAAAAAAAAAAATTATGATAATTGTATCGGAAAATTTGTGTTAGTGGTGAAAAAGTGAGAGGAACAATGGAGTTATGGAGAAACTACTGGAAGGTTTGAGTGTGGAACGGATTTGCAACACAAGGATGTGTGCAAATCACTCACACACAAAGGGAGTTTTATTTAATTTTTCTCTCTTTTCTCATTATATTTTACACAAAATAAATATGCTTTACATCTTTGGTGACTTACAATCACTATTTTCAGGAGATAATTGATTAATTTCTTGGTGACTTACAATCACTGTTTTCAGGAGAAATTCTGTTTATTTGGTGACTTACAACCACTAAATTTCAGACAGTTATATGTACATACCATACATATAATCATGGAAGCATGTCGGAACGTGCAAAGGAGATATATGTATGTACCTACAATACATACAATCACGGAAGGCATGCAATGACATGCGATGGAGATTGGAGATTTTGTGCTGAATACCCATTCACACAAAATAATTAAATAAACGAAGCGAAATCGGAGAAAAATTCGCAAGAACATGTAGGAACATGCAACGGAGATTATTATTGTGCTGAACTCACATGCACACAATACGAACAAAAAACGGATAAAAATATATATCAGTATGCATACAGCCATGTGCAGTTCATTTGCGCACAACAAAACCCACTAAAGAGACTCGAGTCTCGAAGAGAGTCAAATGGTTTTCCATTGCACCATACGGCATACCAATTCCACACACACGGGATGGAATGGAACAAAAACGATGAAAAAAAAAAATGTTCACTCGGTTAATAAACCAAACAGATAAGAAAGCACTGGCGACTAAAATCGAAAAAAAATTACAACCTAATAAAACCACAAACGATAAAAACAAAAAAGGTAACAAAAAACAAATAAACCAAATAGTTAATAAATAAAATAAGCTACGCGGAATAAAAATATTTTTTTTGTGTGTTGCTATGACCAAAAGGGTTGATTTGTGTTGCAGTGTGTTGTTTGTGCATAAATAGGTATGCGGCGGCGTGCGGCGTCGTCGCCGACGCAGTCTGTAGGAAGTTAGGTAAACAAAAAAATAGATGGAAAAAAAACTGCGTTGAATTAAATTCTGCGTATGATTTTGGAGTGGACGGGAATATAAAAGTGCATTTCGGTGTCTAGGATTAAAAATGAAAATTATTAGGAGTTTCCAAAATGTTTCCAGGAGGAATACGGAGTTAATTAAATTCATGAAAACAAAATTCAATATATTTTTTTTCTGTAAAATCTTTGTGTGGGAAAAAAGTAGGTACAGCTAGGAAGTTATATTGAACTAATATGGGAATATTGATTTATTTCCTGGAGATCTCAAGTTGCATTTGCTATGGAAAATGAAACTATAAACAAGAAAATGTACTGCGGAGAATAATAAATAAATTCGGAATAATTTTATTTGCTTCTTGGAGTTCGGAGTGGGATAATTCTAATTGTTCATTGGAGTAAGCAAATCACGGGGCAATTTATTTTGTCTCTTGGAGTTGAAATAGTTATTTACGTTGCAAATTTGTAACTACCGATGTTTTTAAATTTATTTTGGAGACGAGAAAAGGAGAAATCGGGCTTGGAATTGCATCTTTCTTGACTGAAATCAAATGGGGCTTTTGTAATTATTATTATTATTTTTTTTTTCGCTAGGTAGGATAGGATTGGAACGAAAAATATGGGAATATTTCATTCGTTTCTTGGAGTCCGAATATTTTCATTCATAGATCATATTCTATTATGGAGTTCTATATATTTTTCGGGAGAAAATTGGAGTTATATATACTTTCGGGAGAAAATTGGAGTTGGAGGAGGAGGAGTTGGAGTTGCGTGGACCGCAAACAGAATTAAAATAAAATTTTTTATATTTTTTTAATTTTCTCTTTTTCTAAAAATGGGGCTCTGTAATTTTGTTGTCGATAGGTAGGATAGGGTTGGAACGAAAAATATGGGAATATTTTATTCGTTTCTTGGAGTCAGAATATTTTCATTCATTGATCATATTCTATTATGGAGCTATGTATATTTTTTCGGGAGAAAAATGGAGTTATATATATATTTTCGGGAGAAACCGCAAACAAAATTAAAATAATTTTTTTGAATTTTCTCTTGGGGACTTGAGAATAATTCTAAAAAATAAAAATGGAGATTATTCCTCTTGAGGACTGGAGGAAGGGAGAATTAATTTAGCTAAAATTGGAGGGAGTCGGAGAAAGTGTTTCGCGCGAGCACATAGATGCGTGGACCGATAAAACACAATTATATTTTAAATTAATATTTTTTAATTTTTCTCTTGGGGACTTGAGAATAATTTAAAAAATGAAAAATGGAGAATATGTAGAGAGGAGATCTTCCTGGAGGAAGATTTTTTTCTTTATTATTTTATATTATTTCTAGGAAGGAATAATTCGGAGAAGAAGCAGTCTTCAAGGAAGAAGGAGGGGGAACACAATTGCATGGGAATGTGATTTTGTTCTTTATAAAAATAATGTTTAATTTATATTTATGTAGGCCTATATACATATATTTTTTTTGGTTTGCACATCACACGCATTGGCGGACACACGCACAATCTTGGGGCTTATTTTTTATTATTAAAATAGTTATTCATTTGATACATGGAGGAAATTATTTGGGCTTTACCAAAAGAAAGTAATTGGGGTCCAACAATGACATCAGCGGCTTTGGATCCTACCATAGTGCATAATCCAACTGGAATACCCTGGGCGGACCCAGATTATTGGAAACCAAATCCAACTAACATACTTTTTGGAGTAGGTTTCTTTGCAAAAATTGTCAGATCAGTTATTCAAAGAAATATGAGTGGAGTAGCGCTATTAGAAACGCTTTTGGGAGTTACTGTTTTAGGAACACAAAATGAAACAATAGACGAGTTGACAGGACAGTCGATTTCCTCTATTCAATATAAGGAGGAGGAGCAATTAGATAAGCTATTAGAGCGACTTTGGCAACAAGATCAGGTCAGATCATGCTCTATGTTTACGGAGGAAGAAATGTTAGTTGAAAAACATTTCATGGAGACATTTAGACGGGATGAATCAGGAAGGTTCATAGTAAAAATCCTGTTAAAGGAGAATATTAAAGAACTGGGAATTTTAAGTGAGATACCGTTATGGCGTTTCCTATATTTAGAGAGGCGTCTTGCAAAGAATCAGGAGATGAGGAGAATTCATGTGGAGAAAATGAAAAAAAAAAAAAATACAATTAGGTCATCTTGATTTGGCCAGGGAGAAACCAAGTGTAGGAGAAATGGTATATTACATACCACACCATTGCATTCCGAAGGACAATCGAATTGTGTACGATGCAAGTTGCAAAACAGACAAAGGGTTGTCGCTTAATGACATTCAAATGCTTGGTCCAAAGTTGCAAAAGGATTTGCTTGAAACCATTATGCGTTTTCGGAGACATAAAATAGCGATATATGCAGATATTCGCAAAATGTTTAATCAGGTTAAGGTAGATAGGGAACAGTGTAACCTACAAAGGATATTTTGGAATGAGAATGCAAATCAAAGATTGCAGGAGTATTGGCTAACAGTAGTCGCATTTGGATTAACAGCATCGCCATTCGTTGCTATGCGTTCAGTGATAGAAACTGAAAGGAGCTAATTTCGAATTACGGAAATGGAAGTCAAACAGCCGGGGGGTTGTAAGTGCTATGGATTCAGAATTGGAGAAAACACTATTGTTTTCCGAGGGGGAAGGTACAACAATTTTAGGACTTAAATGGTTGATAGAGGAGGACAAGTTTAATTTTGTAGTAAAAAATCCTACATTCAATGGAGAGGAGAATTGTGAGTCATGTAGCGCAACTATATGATCCAAATGGATATATATATCCAGTAACAATTATTGGAAAAATATTAATTCAGGAGCTATGGTAACTTAAAATAGATTGGGATGATAGGACGCCAGTTGAACTAGAAAACAGGTGGTTAGAATTTTGGAATTCTATTATTTATTTAGAAAAATTTAGAATCGAGAATTATAACAAAAAAATAACAGCAACGAATGCTGGGAAGCATTTGCCGGAGAGGAGTTTGATAGAAAGTTTGAACCCAATTTTGGACGCAAACGGATTGCTCCGAGTTGGTGGGAGATTAAGGAGATCATAGATCGATTATGAGACGAAACATCCAGCAATCATCGCAAACGGATCGAGGTTAGCAGAATTGTTAATGTACTATGCTCACAGGGAGACGGAACATGGAGGCATCCAAGTTATGATGCAACTTATTAGGCAAAGGTACTGGATACCAAAACTAAGGAGTGGATTACGGAGTCATATTCATAAATGTGTTGTGTATCTGCGTTTAAATCCGCGAATGGAGGGACAGCTGATGGCGGAATTACCATCAGAAAGAGTCCAGGTTGGGAAACCATTCTTAGCCACAGGAGTGGATTAAGCTGGCCCTTTTGAATTAAAAGAGGTCGGCGGAGTAGGATGGAGAAATTGTTGGGTTGCAATATTTGTCTGTCTTAGGACTAGGGCAGTACATATTGAAATCGTAGGAGATTTATCTTCAATAGCTTTCATAGCTTGTTATGAGAGATTTATTGCAAGGAGAGGGAGATGTGAAAAAATATTTAGGAAGGAATTAAATAAAGATTTGAAAGTATTTTCAGAGTAGTATTGGAGAGTATTGGAGAATTCATCAAAAAGGTACTGACTGGCACTTTATGACACCAGCAGCACCTCATCAAGGAGGGATTTATGAAGCCGCTGTCAAGTCAATGAAGTTTCATTTGAAGCGGATTGTGCAAAGGATATTGCCTTACGAGGAGTTCGGAACTTTACTCACTCAAATAGAAGCCATTCTCAATTCGAGACTTCTTCATCCTTTGAGTGATGATCCAATGGATATCCAGGCCCTAACGCCGGGACACTTTCTGGTGGGTGAACCATTAATTTTACCTCTTCCTTTCAGATTAGAAGAAAGACCGGAGAAGGCGGGAGCTAAACTGTTTAAGGAGAGACAGCAGATGGTCAACCATTTGTGGAACCGATGGCGGTCAGAATACATGACTACTCGCAGGAGCGGAAAAAATGGAGAAAGGAGAAGGAGAGCTTAAAAGTCGGACAGTTGGTGGTCCTCAGGAGCGAGAACTTTCCACCAACCAGTTGGGCGATGGGCAGGATTTGAATTTGTATTTTGCACATAGAATCGTAATAATTAAAAACAATGTTTTTAGCCGGGACTGTTACGTATGGCAACACTGGCCATACGTGTTATATATTGAAAAATGACATGTAGAGTTAGTGCTTGATCGGTCTCTGGCCGAGAAAGACGTATTTTTACTCCGAGGAAGCGGAGAGTTATAAATGTGGGTTTTTTTGCATAATTTTCCCACAATAAAATTCGTACCGTCTTTATTTAAATCGGAGTAATGATACAATTAGGTTTTACTCCATTTTCTGAAATAAGGTGTCCGAGATATGCGACTTTCGAAGGAACTCACACTTCTCCGGTTGGAGCTTTAAGTTACTATCTGCTAACCTTTGGAAAATTTCAGTAAGTTTACGTTCATGGTCTTCAAGAGAGGATGCATATATCACCACGTCATCAAGGTAAACGAAACACTTTTCGCCAATCAGTCCTGCAAGAACATGATTCATTGCACGCTGAAAGGTAGCGGGAAATGGCATACGACAGAATTCGTAGTGGCCACTTGCAGTAGGGAAGGCGGTCTTTGACCTGTCTTCCTCTTTAGCATTGATTTGGTGAAACCCGGAAGCGAGGTCCAGGGTTGTGAAGTACTTATTGTGACCTAATTGGTCAAGTATTTCACAGATATTGGGCAATGGGAAAGAATCTCCAACAGTAACTTCGTTAAGCTTCCTGTAGTCGATAAAAATCCTCCATTTTTTTTTGCCTGAAGCATTGGTTAATTTTATCTTCAAAATTAGGCAATGATATGCTTTCTACATTATACACTTCTAGTTTGTTCTTTAGATTCTGAATTGTATAATAGAAAATTAGAGGCGTACCAAAGCAACTGAATGTCAAACATATGAAAAAATCAATTTTGGTATTCTTAGAAGCCGTTTGAATTTTGAGTTTTGGGAAGATGTTTTTATCGCAAGTGATCCATCCATTGGATTCGATTTATTTCTTAATAAGCTACATTTTCACATTTCAAATAGTAAGTACATAAACAGTTTAAACAGCAAAAATAAATGTCTGAAGCCATGGATGACTCTATCACTCCTGAAAAAAATTCGGAAAAAAATAAGCTCTGTGTTCGTGTGAGAAAACACCCACATAATATAACGCTCAAAACGTACTTCGACAAGCTATGTTATGAACTTAAAGTGGAAATCCCTCTGCGTAGAGATAATTATTTCCGCAGTAGATTATTTGCAAGTCTTGGAGATTCCAGAAAGGAATGGCGAATTGTTGATGAAATTCTTAATAGAAAAGCTTCCGAAGTGGATATAGTTTTGAATGTCAACAACTCATCCGTCTCTGACTCTTTGGAAATTGCCAACTTGTTTAATAATTATATTTGTAATATAAGTTCTTGTCTGAGCTCAACACACAATAATCTTAGTTTTGATACATGCAATGATACGGATAGACAAACTGAAAGTTTTTACTGTGAACCATTTACTGCTCTGGAGATTCATAAAATAATTTGTTCTCTTAAAACATCAAACTCTACTTCTGTGCTCTATTTTTAAAAAAAATTCGTTTCAAATTTCTGATGTTTTAAGTTTTATATTTAATGAGAGTATTCAGCTAGGTATTTTTCCTCATTCTCTAAAAACAGCAGTAGTAATGCCACTCCACAAAAAAGGTGATAATACTATTTTAAACAACTATCGCCCTATTTCTCTGCTATCGATTTTTTCAAAAGTATTTGAGAAAGGTATTAAATCAAGAATGTTGTCGTTTCTAGATAGCATACATTTCCTTAGTGATTGTCAATTTGGTTTTAGGAATGGAAGGTCTACTGAGACGGCACTGTTAAAATTAACTGGCGAATTGTACAACAGTCTAAATTTATCAGAAATACCGGCTTCCCTGTTTATTGATATCACTAAAGCTTTTGACATGGTGGATCACACAATATTACTCGACAAACTTTTTAATATAGGGTTTAGAGGTAATACATACGATTGGTTTGCGTCTTATTTGAAAAACCGAAGCCAAATGGTCAAAATCAAAAATATTTTCAGCGCTCCGAATTACATTGAACTTGGTGTTCCACAAGGTTCAGTTTTGGGTCCTATTTTGTTCCTGATATATGTCAACTCATTGTTCGTCCAACCTTTCAAAGGTAAAGTTACAGCGTTTGCTGATGATACTGCTCTTTAATACTCAAATGCTAGTTTGTTCAATATTTTTGCGGATGTGAACTATGACCTCGATTTATTGAGAAAATGGTTCATAAAACACAAACTCATAATCAATGATAAAACCAAATTTATGATATTTGATATTAAACGTTATATCTGCGATGATTTGCCGATTTATTATCACTCTCCAAGTTGCAAACAATTTTGTTTTACTAATCTTAATGATAATTTTATAGCATTCAACAACTTTAAATCTTGTTCCAATGATTGTTTCAGGGTGGAGTGTGTTGACAATTTTAAATATTTAGGTATAGTGTTAGATAACAAGCTTTGTTGGAATAATCATACACTTTATCTTAAACAATACCTTAATAAAGTGGTAAGACAACTGTATCACCTTAGTCTATATTGTCCACAATCAATCATTGAGCTCGTTTACAATGGTCTTTTAAAATCTAAGCTACAATATGGTATCTCTGGGTGGTGCATATTTTAATAAAACGGAACCACTATTGATAAAACAAAAACATGCAATACGGATTGTATGCAAAGTAAATCGCAGAACTCCAAGTCTTTTGTTGTTCAGAAACCTTGAAATTCTTCCGCTAAGGCATCTTTACTGCTACAAAGTCTTAAAAATATTTTTCCAAAACTCGGGTTTTTACTTTGTAAGAAACGTAGATAACTACAGTTTGCGGGTCAATGCTAGAAATTTGGTAATTGTTCCTACAATTTATAAAGCATGCTTTAAAAGATTTTACTATGCCACCGCACCCCGTTTGTTTTATTCACTTCCAGATATTATTAGGTGTAGGAGGGATAAAAATGTATTTTTGAAAGGTGTTAAGAAATGGTTGTTGTCCTTAGACTATTCAGTCGTAAATAGTTTTTTTTTATAAATATTGTTTATTGTATGTCTGGTGTTTATTTCTTTTTTTTTTTTTTCTCATTGTCGTTTAAAATAATTGTAATAAATTGTTGCTATTGTTTTCTTTTATGTTATTCCCCATCAACAAATTTGTGCAAATTTATTTGGTAGATTACTTGTACACTCAACACTTGTCACTTTGACAATAGATTGTACGTTAAAATAAATAAAAATAAATAAATAAATAAAATAAAATAAAATCTTGATAACTAGCTTTTTCCCAGCTTGTTCTTTTAATCAGACAATGATAAATATGTTTTTTAGTTTTAATATTATTCGAATGAGTAATACTGTATAATTCGTGAGGATGGTTTTGTAATTGAGAAAAATTATCAGCTGTTTGCGAAATTGTTGTAACTAATTTGTTTTCTTTGCTAAAGTCAATACTGTTTAAATAAGCTATGTGGTCCTTTGAATTTAGTAGATGTGAATTTTCTTCTGAGTAATCAAATACCTTTGATTTTAAAGAGGAGTAATAAACTTTAAATAATCGTCATAAGTTTCATGACTAACAAAGCAGTATGATTTTCGTTGATGGGATTAAATTTGATTCTTGATAAACAATCAGCATTTGAATTGATTTTACCTTGCTTATAGACGATACCATATTCATATTCCTCTAACTTAAGTCGCCACCTTAAGAGTCTTGAACCAGGATCTTTGCATGAAAATAACCATTGTAATGGTCGATGATCGGTAACAATTGTAAATTTTCTTCCATATAAATATGGACGAAAATGATTAATGGCCCACACTATTGCCAAGAGTTATCTTTCGATAGTGCTGTAATTAGATTCTACATGATTTAATGTACGAGATGTAAAGCATATTGGTAAATCTTTTCCAATATCTCCCTGCGATAATATGGCTCCTATGGCAAAATTAGAGGCGTCTGTAGTGACTAAAAATTCTTTTGAAAAATCAGGATATATAGGTTCTGTTAAAAGTTTGTTTTTTAATTGTATGAATGAATTTTCTTGTTCTTCACTCCAAATAAATTTTGTATCCTTTTTTAATAAGGAAGTTAAGGGTTTTGATATTTTGCTAAAATTTTCGATGAATCGACGATAGTAACCGACGAGTCCAAGGAATGATTTTATCTCTTTAGGGTTTTTTGGTTTAGGAAAATCTTTGATTACTTCAACTTTCGAAGGATTAGTGTTACGTATGGCAACACTGGCCATACGTGTTATATATTGTAAAATGACATGTAGAGTTAGTGCTTGATCGGTCTCTGGCCGAGAAAGACGTATTTTTACTCCGAGGAAGCGGAGAGTTATAAATGTGGGTTTTTTTGCATAATTTTCCCACAATAAAATTCGTACCGTCTTTATTTAAATCGGAGTAATGATACAATTAGGTTTTACTCCATTTTCTGAAATAAGGTGTCCGAGATATGCGACTTTCGAAGGAACTCACACTTCTCCGGTTGGAGCTTTAAGTTACTATCTGCTAACCTTTGGAAAATTTCAGTAAGTTTACGTTCATGGTCTTCAAGAGAGGATGCATATATCACCACGTCATCAAGGTAAACGAAACACTTTTCGCCAATCAGTCCTGCAAGAACATGATTCATTGCACGCTGAAAGGTACCGGGAAATGGCATACGACAGAATTCGTAGTGGCCACTTGCAGTAGGGAAGGCGGTCTTTGACCTGTCTTCCTCTTTAACATTGATTTGGTGAAACCCGGAAGCGAGGTCCAGGGTTGTGAAGTACTTATTGTGACCTAATTGGTCAACTATTTCACAGATATTGGGCAATGGGAAAGAATCTCCAACAGTAACTTCGTTAAGCTTCCTGTAGTCGATAACAATCCTCCATTTTTTTTTGCCTGAAGCATCAGCTTTCTTAGGGACCACCCATAAGGGTGCTGACCATGGGGAATTGGAAGGCCTAATAATTTTTTGATTTAACATATTGGAAATTTGATTTCTGACTTCCTCTTTATGAACCTCGGGATATCTGTATGTTTTACAATTAATGGGTCTGTTATTTTCTAGATTAATTTCATGCTCAACAGATTTAATAGCTGAGAGAATATCTCCCTTCAAGAAAAATATACTTGAATACTTATTGCATAAGTCAAGAAGACTCTTGGTCTCTTCGTGATTAAGATGTTCTGTTCTTATTTCTTTATGTAAGAGTTCTTTTCGATCTACAGATTCATGACTACCATTTTGAAAATGAAAAGATTCTGCTGATAAAGGTATTAGATTGGCATTGGCCTTGGTAATCTTTACTGGTTTATCAAGAGTGTTAAGTACAGTAGCGATAGCTTGAAATTTATCATCGATTTGTGTAATTGCCTTGCAGAGATAAACTCCGTCGAGTATTGAGAGTTCTGGTAGAATTCCTTCCCTGATTTCTGGATTCATTATATTTATTTTTATTACAGTTTCTGATCGGGGAGGCAGTATGTATGATTCTTTTGAACAACGATTTAAAAAAAAGGGAATTGTCTCTCCGCTTTCTAGGCTCATAATTTTTGTTTGATAATTTAGGCTTACTCGTTTAGCAACTAGAAAATCGTTTCCCAATATACCATCATAGGGAATATTAGAAGGTGAATCAATTATATGAAACACGTTGCCAAAATTTAGGGTTACTGAATTTTCTGACTGTACAAACAATTTTAGATTTATAGAACCTATGCTTCTAATGAGATTCTTGTCGTTATTAATTCTTTAAGTGTAACTTTACCATTCTGAATAAAGTTTGAATTTTCTTTTAAATTTGTTTTCTTAACTATTGAAATATTTGCACCACTATCGATTAAAAATTTGAAATAACCTACATTAGATCGATTGGATTTAACTATGACAAAAATGGTGTTATCGTTTGATAGTACTATTCGGAAAGAATTGCTGCTGCTACAATATTCTCCCGAAGCTCTGCAGCTTCTGGTTCGAGAGTCCTTATGTTTTCCGACGATCTTGTATTGTTTGCATTTTCTTGCTCTTCTTCCATTTAAGTTTCCTACATTCCTGAATAACATGACCATCCTTTTTGCAATATTTGCAAGTTTTAATTCAGTTTTGAGAAGTATTTAAAACGGTTTTGGATGTACTTGGTTTTTTAAAGCACTGATTTGATGAGTGTCCCATTTTATGACAAAAGGAACATTCAATTGCTTTGAAGTTTGAATTTTTGGTTTTGATTAGTAATTGAACCTTTTCTTCTTCAATTGCTAAATTGAAGGCTTCGTTTAGACTTTCTATATTTCTAGCTCTTAACATGTTGCTTATATCAGGTTTAATATTTAAAATAAAAGTATGCAGTGCTAGGTCATTCATTGCGGCAAGTCTTCCAGGTAGTTCTGCAGGAATTGTTGAATTTTGGTGAGTTGATGTTAAAAGACGTTTTAAAGCAAGTTCAACCCTACATATATATTGAGAAATTTGTTCAGTGGGTTGCTTTTTGCAAGATAATAATTCTATTAGTAAATGCCCATGATGCTTAGCATCTGAATATATACTTTTTAGGAAATTTTTAAGATCTAACCATTTGTTGAAATCGTGGTTCGAAACGGCTGCCTCAGCTTTACCGCTGAGTTGCGTTTTTGTATAAGCTAGTAAAATGTCTATTTGATCGACTGTAGCTATATTGAAAGCTGCATCGACAGCATTAAGATATGGAGCTAGTTTTTGCCTGTCACCATCGAATGGTTTGATAAATTTGAATAACGTTTTTAAAGGAACAGTGACGCCTACATTATTCTGAATTTCTAAGTCGTTACCATCCGCATAATTGAATTCTTGATTTTTATTATTTAAAGCCATTGTGTATTTTATTGAATAAAACAAGTATTATAAAGCACTCTATGTATATATATCTAAAGTAATCTCTGTACAAATATCTTAACTACAGTTGCATACTACAATAACACATAACTTACAGTAACATTTTTTTTATATATAATATCCTTTTAATTGTAGAGCCTTGTAGTTGTAGTTTTAGAGTTGTCTTCAGTTTAGTTTCCAGCACTTTAATTTTTAGAAAGTAGTGTATATTTGTGATTTTCCAATTGTTGCGGTTTAATTGCAGGCACTCGTAGATTTTGTAGATTTGTTAGAGTTTGTAATTTATTTTGTAGATTTGTATTTAGTTGAATTTGTAGATTTATGAGAGTTTGTAGTTCGATTTGTAGATTGATGAGAGTTTGTAATTTAATTTGTAGATTTATGAGACTTAGTAACACTTTGGAGTTTCTGATCTTCACTTTTTTTAAATGTTTTCACATTTGTAAATTATCGATCCCACTTCTGACACCAAATTTTGTTAGGATTCCGAGTAGAAATTAATTCATAACTTCCTTTTTATATTTAGTTTTTTTTTATTTATTTCAATTTTGTTCACAAGTTTTTATTTTAAAATTTTAAAATTACAAAGTTTCGATTAATATAATTCAAAATTACAAGGTTTATTACACGTTAATAATATGTACTATTATATGCTAAAACAAGTGCTCTTACTCCGACGATTTAAAACAGACTCTGCCAGAACAATTGAGAAGAATTCAATCGACGCGATAGCATGAGAGAAAAAAAGATGCGTCAGCAGTTCGTGCGACAAACAACATTGCGCATGGATTGCATAAAGCATGCGAGTGGTTGTAACGCGAGAATTTTGTTTTTTAAATGCGAATCGCTTCCAGCGGAATTTGCACATTGCAATTAGAGAAGTAATGGTGCATACCGAAAAAGATAAAAAGTTATGGGAACGGAAATTATATGATATACGATAGGGGTTCAGGGGATGAGTTGTCCGGGGATGAGGTGCACCCGACCCATACAAAGATATTATATATATTTCGAAGTTAAAATTAAGGCATACGTTCAGGGTTAGCGAAATTTGATCGTAGGGGTATTGCATACTTTCAGGATCTATACAAATTGGCAGGCAACGATTTATAACATTCCAAATCTGATGCATACTTTGTAGGCTACCAAGTTGTTCAGGGCGCAGGGTCATAAGTCCACAGGCCAAAAGTCCACAAATCAATTGTGAACTTATAACCCACCCAGGTGAGCCAAAAGTTATTTTTTTATTAATTTTTTAATAATCTATTTGCTTTTCCTTGAAAAACAAAAGAGTTTTATAGCGAGCTGACCATTACAAAAAACGTAAATTTGCCCGATTGGAAAAATTTGTACATTTCCCCAGAGCGATTAAATCGGTGATTGGTATGCTTGACAAAAATCCTTCAAAAGTCGAAATATCTTCTTCCCCAAGAGCGACAAAATCAAGAATAGAGCAATTAAATCCCATGTACTTTGTTTGGCGAAATTCCAATGTGGTCCCAGCTTTACCCACGTTAATGTATTTATTTTGCAAGGACTATTCTACCCATACCTACTATAACTGCTGTGGGCTGGTTATATGGATTGTATTTGCCTTAAAATGACGACATATTTCTATTTTTAGATACTGTTTTTGTTATGGCGCCACAATGTCGACGATTTGCTTTGTGATTTTCCTTTCTTGCAGCTGAAATGTTTAGCAGAGCTGTAAAAGGTATTTTACTAACAGAGCCAAACCTAACCAAACCTAAAACTTGGATTAGGATAACACAAAATTCAATGACTTAGCAAATCAAAAGCACATAAATCAGAAAATTATATTTGCTTTTCATTTTTTGATTTCCACCCGTTATCCTTATCCTAAGCGTTAACAGTTTTCTATGAGCTATGAACTCTATGAGATTTGGCTTGAGCTACGAAGCTGGAAACTTGGCACACAAAATGCACATAAATCAGTCTTGAATGTGAGATATTAATTTTTTTATTTTTCGGTCGATTTAACTATGTGCGCTGGCTTGACGTTAACTTGGCAGAGCACTTTTCAAGGTCGATTTTCTCCGAAACCGTTGGAGCACAAAATTAAAAAACTTGGCACATAAACAGCACATAATTCAGGGCTATTCAAAATCGATTTTTGACATTGTGCTCTGTCAAGTTGATGGAGGTCGATTACCAAGATGTACCAAGCCGTGGATTTATGCTAGAACGATTTCTCGAAAATGTTTAGTGATGAATAGTTTAACGAATACGTACCTGATACATCGCATATTAGGTCGACAGCCACTTCTATGATTTGAATCGACTTTAACACGAGGGAATTTTTATTATCTTTCAGCAACGCTTGCAGGTCTGGATCTGTTTTTTGATCAGCCTCCAACTCGCTAAAATCGAGGGTTTTTGGTGTAGCGATCCCTTCGATTCTGGAGATCATATCTGGGACGATTCTTTTCCCGCTATATTTTGTATGTCGGTCGAAAACTGTCTGATGAAATCTAGTTGTCGAGCTTGCCTAGGTGACGCTTTATCAGCTTTCTGGCGGAATGCGAAAATGAGAGGCTTATGGTCGGTGAATATAGAAAATTCTCGCCCTTCCAATAGATGTTGGAAATATTTGATTGCTTTGAACGCTAATGCCTTGGTCTCTGCATCTGAGGTTTGCTGCAACACTGCACCGATAGCGAGGTCTGATGCGTCCACCGCTAGTGAAACTACCGCATTTCTCACCGGATGTGCCAGTATAGCTGCGTAACATAGTGCAGCTTTATACTCTTCAAATGCGGTCTCTGCGTCAGATGTCCAGCTGATATTCCGTTTATCATTTTTAACGTTGCCATCTATTAAAACCTGTAAGCGATACTGAAGAACGATGGCTGATGACTGCTACCTTGCTCGGTAGCGGTTTAACTCCTTCTGGTAGAACTAAGTGACCAAGCAACTTGTTTTCTTAGGGACGACCCATAAGGGTGCTGACCATGGGGAATTGGAAGGTCTAATAATTTTTTGATTTAACATATTGGAAATTTGATTTCTGACTTCCTCTTTATGAACCTCGGGATATCTGTATGTTTTACAATTAATGGGTCTGTTATTTTCCAGATTAATTTCATGCTCAATAGATTTAATAGCTGAGAGAATATCTCCCTTCAAGAAAAATATACTTGAATACTTATTGCATAAGTCAAGAAGACTCTTGGTCTCTTCGTGATTAAGATGTTCTGTTCTTATTTCTCTATGTAAGAGTTCTTTTCGATCTACAGATTCATGACTACCATTTTGAAAATGAAAAGATTCTGCTGATAAAGGTATTAGATTGGCATTGGCCTTGGTAATCTTTACTGGTTTATCAAGAGTGTTAAGTACCGTAGCGATAGCTTGAAATTTATCATCGATTTGTGTAATTGCCTTTCAGAGATAAACTCCGTCGAGTATTGAGAGTTCTGGTAGAATTCCTTCCCTGATTTCTGGATTCATTATATTTATTTTTATTACAGTTTCTGATCGGGGAGGCAGTATGTATGATTCTTTTGAACAACGATTTAAAAAAAAGGGAATTGTCTCTCCGCTTTCTAGGCTCATAATTTTTGTTTGATAATTTAGGCTTACTCGTTTAGCAACTAGAAAATCGTTTCCCAATATACCATCATAGGGAATATTAGAAGGTGAATCAATTATATGAAATACGTTGCTAAAATTTAGGGTTACTGAATTTTCTGACTGTACAAAAAATTTTAGATTTATAGAACCTATACTTCTAATGAGATTCTTGTCGTTATTAATTCTTTAAGTGTAACTTTACCATTCTGAATAAAGTTTGAATTTTCTTTTAAATTTGTTTTCTTAACTATTGAAATATTTGCACCACTATCGATTAAAAATTTGAAATAACCTACATTAGATCGATTGGATTTAACTATGACAAAAATGGTGTTATCGTTTGATAGTACTATTCGGAAAGAATTGCTGCTGCTACAATATTCTCCCGAAGCTCTGCAGCTTCTGGTTCGAGAGTCCTTATGTTTTCCGACGATCTTGTATTGTTTGCATTTTCTTGCTCTTCTTCCATTTAAGTTTCCTACATTCCTGAATAACATGACCATCCTTTTTGCAATATTTGCAAGTTTTAATTCAGTTTTGAGAAGTATTTAAAACGGTTTTGGATGTACTTGGTTTTTTAAAGCACTGATTTGATGAGTGTCCCATTTTATGACAAAAGGAACATTCAATTGCTTTGAAGTTTGAATTTTTGGTTTTGATTAGTAATTGAAACTTTTCTTCTTCAATTGCTAAATTGAAGGCTTCATTTAGACTTTCTATATTTCTAGCTCTTAACATGTTGCTTATATCAGGTTTAATATTTAAAATAAAAGTATGCAGTGCTAGGTCATTCATTGCGGCAAGTCTTCCAGGTAGTTCTGCAGGAATTGTTGAATTTTGGTGAGTTGATGTTAAAAGACGTTTTAAATCAAGTTCAACCCTACATATATATTGAGAAATTTGTTCAGTGGGTTGCTTTTTGCAAGATAATAATTCTATTAGTAAATGCCTATGATGCTTAGCATCTGAATATATACTTTTTAGGAAATTTTTAAGATCTAACCATTTGTTGAAATCGTGGTTCGAAACGGCTGCCTCAGCTTTACCGCTGAGTTGCGTTTTTGTATAAGCTAATAAAATGTCTATTTGATCGACTGTAGCTATATTGCATCGACAGCATTAAGATATGGAGCTAGTTTTTGCCTGTCACCATCGAATGGTTTGATAAATTTGAATAACGTTTTTAAAGGAACAGTGACGCCTACATTATTCTGAATTTCTAAGTCGTTACCATCCGCATAATTGAATTCTTGATTGTTATTATTATTGAATAAAACAAGTACATATTATAAAGCACTCTATGTATATATATCTAAAGCAGTGACGTTTATTCAAAGGTGCGCAGGTGTTCTCTGCACACCCTAACCAAATCCATTATTATAATGCACTGAACTTAAGTTCATTATGAAACTCATTTCTGTTTCTTTGCAATAAATTATGTATTAACTAACCAGTATTTGTAAATTAATACTTCAAATCAACATGCTGAAATAATTGCATCGAAACAAAATCCAAATCTCCCTGTATCAATAATTCCAATTCACAGTCAAAGTGACTTGGTTGTAATGAAACTCACCCATCGGGGTGTTCGTCTCGCTTTAGAGCACCGTGGACAGGCAAAATAACATACAGAAAAAATTACAAAATAAAAAATAAAAAACCCTTTTCCCTCATAAATCTACCTGGCTTGGTGTTCTCCTACATCAAGCGCACCTCTTTGCAGTTCGTTTCGCACTTCTTGTGTTTCAGTTTCGTTTTCGTTCCACCATG
The DNA here is from genome assembly GCA_951230905.1 of Cheilosia variabilis. NCBI lineage: Eukaryota > Metazoa > Arthropoda > Insecta > Diptera > Syrphidae > Cheilosia > Cheilosia variabilis. The sequence goes on from OX579676.1 coordinate 56,770,002, forward strand.
GCAAACATAGAGTTTTTGTGCTTGTGCCGCGTGCCTACTGCCTGCCTACTGTATGCAGGAACAAGAACAAGCACAACACAAGATCATGCAAGATACAACATACAACTACAACTTACAACAGCCAGAGTCCCAGTCCCATTCAAATCCTACTGATTCGTTCTCCTGTGGTGCGCTATTTTTTGCAGAACCTTGAAGAAGCACAAGCTGAAATTTTATACAATTATTCATTCCCATTCTGGTCTTTTTAGTGTAAAAAAAATATGGAATAGATTATAGTCGGTTGCACCGTGACCACAACTGACAAAAAATATTAGTATTCAAATATTTGAAATTGCAGCTGCATTTTCACAGCTGTTCGGCTGATAAATTGGAAATATGTATGTTTTTTGTATGTTAGTCCAACACTACCTTCTCCAAATTTTAGTATATCTTTTATAAGGAACTTTCGTGAAAAGAATTATGAATTCAAGCTTTGGTGCGTGGTTGCCATTCTATAAGAAAAGTCTTCTGCTGACCTTGTCTGCTTTTTTCTCACATTATCTGATTATTTTAGAGTTGCTGTAAATAAGCACATTGTTTCCCAATAGAAGAAGTAAAAAACAAAAAATAAATCTACCTATAAAAAAACTTAGCAATGGGATCGTTTTCTATAACGTCCTCGTAGGGTCCTGGAATAAAACAAAAAATACATTATCTTACTACTGTAGAAAATATAGCGAACACCCTACTGAAAGCACCACAGCACGTCACTGATCTAAAGTAATCTCTGTACAAATATCTTAATTACAGTTGCATACTACAATAACACAGAACTTACAGTAACATTTTTTTTATATATAATATCCTTTTAATTGTAGAGCCTTGTAGTTGTAGTTTTAGAGTTGTCTTCAGTTTAGTTTCCAGCACTTTAATTTTTAGAAAGTAGTGTATATTTGTGATTTTCCAATTGTTGCGGTTTAATTGCAGGCACTCGTAGATTTTGTAGATTTGTTAGAGTTTGTAATTTATTTTGTAGATTTGTATTTAGTTGAATTTGTAGATTTATGAGAGTTTGTAGTTCGATTTGTAGATTGATGAGAGTTTGTAATTTAATTTGTAGATTTATGAGACTTAGTAACACTTTGGAGTTTTCTTCACTTTTTTTAAATGTTTTCACATTTGTAAATTATCGATCCCACTTCTGACACCAAATTTTGTTAGGATTCCGAGTAGAAATTAATTCATAACTTCCTTTTTATATTTAGTTTTTTTTTATTTATTTCAATTTTGTTCACAAGTTTTTATTTTAAAATTTTAAAATTACAAAGTTTCGATTAATATAATTCAAAATTACAAGGTTTATTACACGTTAATAATATGTACTATTATATGCTAAAACAAGTGCTCTTACTCCGACGATTTAAAACAGACTCTGCCAGAACAATTGAGAAGAATTCAATCGACGCGATAGCATGAGAGAAAAAAAGATGCGTCAGCAGTTCGTGCGACAAACAACATTGCGCATGGATTGCATAAAGCATGCGCGTGGTTGTAACGCGAGAATTTTGTTTTTTAAATGCGAATCGCTTCCAGCGGAATTTGCATATTGCAATTAGAGAAGTAATGGTATGCATACCGAAAAAGATAAAAAGTTATGGGAACGGAAATTTTATGATATACGATAGGGGTTCATAACATATCCATCAATAGTTCAGAGTTAATAGAACGTAAGTGCTTATTTTCGTTTCGCGTAATATATTGCCTATACTCCACCCATTTGACATCTTGAATTTTGTGCTTAACGAATAGCAGCAACGATCAGAAGAACATACGAGTTACCCACACAACGCAAGCAGACACCATTTTTTACCCACTGACCTATCCTTTTGTCTTATAACTTTATACTAGGAATGGTATTGCTTATTAGTTCGCTAAATGCCCCGTCTCATTTTCTCTCCTTTCAAAACGAAATCTCGTACTCACTCCCCCAAACATCTACCCCGAGACGGTGCTTCCCCAGCTAATTCATCATACGTGTCCTTAAGCTGCTTGCCTGGTAACTACGATCTCAGCCATAACATTGAAACGATAATACACATCCATTTTCATTATTCCTGCAAAAAGAATACAGTATACCAGTATTTCGCTTAAAAAACTTAACGGCACTGGCATTCCTGTTAAGAATTAAAATTGTTAAGATTTAGTTGCCGCCAGTACCTACACCTACTTTTTGTTTCCTATTCCTATTCCATTGTACAACATTTTTTTAAGGTGCCAAAATGTCGATCCTCATTCAGATGCGATCAATATTATTACACCAGGCGAACATAATATTTACAGCCTAGGGCAACTAAATTTGAAAATGAACATCCTCACCCTCACAGACTCACACAATTTGTTTCCTTTTCCGGCATGCATCTACCCACGAAGCCAGCCATAACAACATTTGGCTGGGTTCATATGCGGTGATTCACGCATACTAAACAGCCTACCTACCAGTGCGCAATGGAAATGCATTTACTTTGCGAGGACTGTTCTACCCATACCTACTATAATTGTTGTGGGCCTGGTAATATGGATTGTATTTGCCTTAAAATGTCGACATATTCCTATTTTAAGATGATGTATTTGTTATGGCGCCGTTCTACTTTATGATTTTCCTTTCTTGCAGCTGACATTTTTAGCAGAGCTGTAAAAGATATTTTACTAACAGAGCCAAACCTAAAACTTGGATTAAAGGCTAAATTAGGATAGGACAAAAATCAATGACTTAGCAAATCAAAAGCACATAAATCAGACTTCTTTTATTTTCCGAGGGTAGGTGAAAATCTTTCAAAGACACTGTATCATTACTCCGATTTAAATAAAGACGGTACGAATTTTATTGTGGGAAAATTATGCAAAAAACCCACATTTATTACTCTCCGCTTCCTCGGAGTAAAAATACGTCTTTCTCGGCCAGAGACCGATCAAGCACTAACTCTACATGTCATTTTACAATATATAACACGTATGGCCAGTGTTGCCATACGTAACAGTCCCGGCTAAAAACATTGTTTTTAATTGTTACGATTCTATGTGCAAAATACAAATTCAAATCCTGCCCATCGCCCAACTGGTTGGTGGAAAGTTCTCGCTCCTGAGGACCACCAACTGTCCGACTTTTAAGCTCTCCTTCTCCTTTCTCCATTTTTTCCGCTCCTGCGAGTAGTCATGTATTCTGACCGCCATCGGTTCCACAAATGGTTGACCATCTGCTGTCTCTCCTTAAACAGTTTAGCTCCCGCCTTCTCCGGTCTTTCTTCTAATCTGAAAGGAAGAGGTAAAATTAATGGTTCACCCACCAGAAAGTGTCCCGGCGTTAGGGCCTGAATATCCATTGGATCATCACTCAAAGGATGAAGAAGTCTCGAATTGAGAATGGCTTCTATTTGAGTGAGTAAAGTTCCGAACTCCTCGTAAGGCAATATCCTTTGCACAATCCGCTTCAAATGAAACTTCATTGACTTGACAGCGGCTTCATAAATCCCTCCTTGATGAGGTGCTGCTGGTGTCATAAAGTGCCAGTCAGTACCTTTTTGATGAATTCTCCAATACTCTCCAATACTACTCTGAAAATACTTTCAAATCTTTATTTAATTCCTTCCTAAATATTTTTTCACATCTCCCTCTCCTTGCAATAAATCTCCCTAGTCCTAAGACAGACAAATATTGCAACCCAACAATTTCTCCATCCTACTCCGCCGACCTCTTTTAATTCAAAAGGGCCAGCTTAATCCACTCCTGTGGCTAAGAATGGTTTCCCAACCTGGACTCTTTCTGATGGTAATTCCGCCATCAGCTGTCCCTCCATTCGCGGATTTAAACGCAGATACACAACACATTTATGAATATGACTCCGTAATCCACTCCTTAGTTTTGGTATCCAGTACCTTTGCCTAATAAGTTGCATCATAACTTGGATGCCTCCATGTTCCGTCTCCCTGTGAGCATAGTACATTAACAATTCTGCTAACCTCGATCCGTTTGCGATGATTGCTGGATGTTTCGTCTCATAATCGATCTATGATCTCCTTAATCTCCCACCAACTCGGAGCAATCCGTTTGCGTCCAAAATTGGGTTCAAACTTTCTATCAAACTCCTCTCCGGCAAATGCTTCCCAGCATTCGTTGCTGTTATTTTTTTGTTATAATTCTCGATTCTAAATTTTTCTAAATAAATAATAGAATTCCAAAATTCTAACCACCTGTTTTCTAGTTCAACTGGCGTCCTATCATCCCAATCTATTTTAAGTTACCATAGCTCCTGAATTAATATTTTTCCAATAATTGTTACTGGATATATATATCCATTTGGATCATATAGTTGCGCTACATGACTCACAATTCTCCTCTCCATTGAATGTAGGATTTTTTACTACAAAATTAAACTTGTCCTCCTCTATCAACCATTTAAGTCCTAAAATTGTTGTACCTTCCCCCTCGGAAAACAATAGTGTTTTCTCCAATTCTGAATCCATAGCACTTACAACCCCCCGGCTGTTTGACTTCCATTTCCGTAATTCGAAATTAGCTCCTTTCAGTTTCTATCACTGAACGCATAGCAACGAATGGCGATGCTGTTAATCCAAATGCGACTACTGTTAGCCAATACTCCTGCAATCTTTGATTTGCATTCTCATTCCAAAATATCCTTTGTAGGTTACACTGTTCCCTATCTACCTTAACCTGATTAAACATTTTGCGAATATCTGCATATATCGCTATTTTATGTCTCCGAAAACGCATAATGGTTTCAAGCAAATCCTTTTGCAACTTTGGACCAAGCATTTGAATGTCATTAAGCGACAACCCTTTGTCTGTTTTGCAACTTGCATCGTACACAATTCGATTGTCCTTCGGAATGCAATGGTGTGGTATGTAATATACCATTTCTCCTACACTTGGTTTCTCCCTGGCCAAATCAAGATGACCTAATTGTATTTTTTTTTTTTTTTAATTTTCTCCACATGAATTCTCCTCATCTCCTGATTCTTTGCAAGACGCCTCTCTAAATATAGGAAACGCCATAACGGTATCTCACTTAAAATTCCCAGTTCTTTAATATTCTCCTTTAACAGGATTTTTACTATGAACCTTCCTGATTCATCCCGTCTAAATGTCTCCATGAAATGTTTTTCAACTAACATTTCTTCCTCCGTAAACATAGAGCATGATCTGACCTGATCTTGTTGCCAAAGTCGCTCTAATAGCTTATCTAATTGCTCCTCCTCCTTATATTGAATAGAGGAAATCGACTGTCCTGTCAACTCGTCTATTGTTTCATTTTGTGTTCCTAAAACAGTAACTCCCAAAAGCGTTTCTAATAGCGCTACTCCACTCATATTTCTTTGAATAACTGATCTGACAATTTTTGCAAAGAAACCTACTCCAAAAAGTATGTTAGTTGGATTTGGTTTCCAATAATCTGGGTCCGCCCAGGGTATTCCAGTTGGATTATGCACTATAGTAGAATCCAAAGCCGCTGATGTTACTTTCTTTTGGTAAAACCCAAATAATTTCCTCCATGTATCAAATGAATAACTATTTTAATAATAAAAAATAAGCCCCAAGATTGTGCGTGTGTCCGCCAATGCGTGTGATGTGCAAACCAAAAAAAATATATGTATATAGGCCTACATAAATATAAATTAAACATTATTTTTATATAGAACAAAATCACATTCCCATGCAATTGTGTTCCCCCTCCTTCTTCCTTGAAGACTGCTCCTTCTCCGAATTATTCCTTCCTAGAAATAATATAAAATAATAAAGAAAAAAATCTTCCTCCAGGAAGATCTCCTCTCTACATATTCTCCATTTTTCATTTTTTAAATTATTCTCAAGTCCCCAAGAGAAAAATTAAAAAATATTAATTTAAAATATAATTGTGTTTTATCGGTCCACGCATCTAGGTGCTCACGCGAAACAATTTCCTCCAACTCCAATTTTCTCCCGAAAAAATATACATATATATAACTCCATTTTTCTCCCGAAAAAATATACATAATTCTGTTTGCGGTCAATTTTTCAATTTTCAATTTTCTCCCGAAAGTATTATATAACTCCACTTTTCTCCCGAAAAATATATAGAACTCCATAATAGAATATGATTAATGAATGGAAATATTCTGACTCCAAGAAACGAATGAAATATTCCCATATTTCTCGTTCCAATCCTATCCTACATAGCGAAAAAATAATAATAATAATAATTACAAAAGCCCCATTTGATTTCAGTCAAGAAAGATGCAATTCCAAGCCCGATTTCTCCTTTTCTCTTCTCCAAAATAAATTTAAAAACATCGATAGTTACAAATTTGCAACGTAAAGAACTATTTCAACTCCAAGGGACAAAATAAATTGCCCCGTGATTTGCTTACTCCAATGAACAATTAGAATTGTCCCACTCCGAACTCCAAGAAGCAAATAAAATTATTCCGAATTTATTTATTATTCTCCGCAGTACATTTTCTTGTTTATAGTTTCATTTTCCATAGCAAATGCAACTTGAGATCTCCAGGAAATAAATCAATATTCCCATATTAGTTCAATATAACTTCCTAGCTGTACCTACTTTTTTCCCACACAAAGATTTTACAGAAAAAAAATATATTGAATTTTGTTTTCATGAATTTAATTAACTCCGTATTCCTCCTGGAAACATTTTGGAAACTCCTAATAATTTTCATTTTTAATCCTAGACACCGAAATGCACTTTTATATTCCCGTCCACTCCAAAATCATACGCAGAATTTAATTCAACGCAGTTTTTATTCCATCTATTTTTTGTTTGTTTTTTTTTTTGTTTACCTAACTTCCTACAGACGGCGTCGGCGATGACGCCGCACGCCGCCGCATACCTATTTATGCACACACAAAACACTGCAACACGAATCAACCCTTTTGGTCATAGCAACACACAAAAAAATATTTTTATTCCGCGTAGCATATTTTATTTATTAACTATTTGGTTTATTTGTTTGTTGTTCCCTTTTTTGTTTTTATCGTTTGTGGTTTTATTAGGTTGTATTTTTTTTTCGATTTTAGTCGCCATTGCTTTCTTATCTGTTTGGCTTATTAACAACGAGTGAAAATTCTTCTTTCTCCATCGTTTTGTTCCATTCCGTCCATTTGACTCACTTCGAGACTCGAGTCTCTTTTCTGGGTTTTGTTGTGCGCAAATGAACTGCACATGGCTGTATGCATACTGATACATATTTTTATCGGTTTTTTTTTGGTCATATTGTGTGAATGTGAATTCAGCACAATAATAATCTCCGTTGCATGTTCCTACATGTTCTTGTGTATTTCTCTCCGATTTTGCTCCGTTTATTTAATTATTTTGTGTGAATGGGTATTCATCACAAAATCTCCAATCTCCATCGCATGTCATTGCATGCCTTCCGTGATTGTATGTATTGTAGGTACATACAGATATCTCCTTTGCACGTTCCGACATGCATTATATATCTCCATTTTCATTTTAGTGGTTGTAAGTCACCAAATAAACAGAATTTCTCCTTTGCACGTTCCGACATGCATTCCATGATTATATGTATGGTATGTACATATAGCTGTCTGAAATTTAGTGGTTGTAAGTCACCAAATAAACAGAATTTCTCCTGAAAACAGTGATTGTAAGTCACCAAGAAATTAATTAATTATCTCCTGAAAATAGTGATTGTAAGTTACCAAAATTGTAAAGCATATTTATTTTGTGTAAAATATAATGAGAAAAGAGAGAAAAATTAAATAAAACTCCCTTTGTGTGTGAGTGATTTGCACACTTGTGTTGCAAATCCGTTCCACACTCAAACCTTCCAGTAGTTTCTCCATAACTCCGTTGTTCCTCTCACTTTTTCACCACTAACACAAATTTTCCGATACAATTATCATAATTTTTTTATTTTATTTTTATCCGTCTCGAAGGACCATAATGTATCATTACTCCGATTTAAATAAAGACGGTACGAATTTTATTGTGGGAAAATTATGCAAAAAACCCACATTTATTACTCTCCGCTTCCTCGGAGTAAAAATACGTCTTTCTCGGCCAGAGACCGATCAAGCACTAACTCTACATGCCATTTTACAATATATAACATGTATGGCCAGTGCTGCCATACGTAACAGACACTATGAGAATAGCAAGCGCGTGCTTATATCTAGTAGTGTCAGATTTTTACTGACTAAAAACACCACCGTTCGATAGATTGTTAGATACTGTAACTAAGATAAAACTTATCACGCAATTTTTCTATCACGAAATAAAATAACTTTTGACAGGTTACTTTCCACTGAAAGATCCTGCATGTTCCGCAATTAAGACGCTGTTCATCCTTATCTTGCCAAGTTCGTTCTTTGAAGTCGCCGCAGTAAATTACTCTCATCCAAAATTTGTCGGACTCTATTGTTGATATGACCGATTAGTCGGTTTCTATGCTTTCGAGCGAAGCTTCTAGTCTCAGCTTCGATTGTAGGAATTCCGAGAATTTCTCTAAGCACTTTATTTTGAAAATTTTGTAAAATATTGGCATTTGTTTTCTTGGTACAACCCCAAAGTTGTATACCGTAGGTCCACACCGGCTTTAGGACTTGCTTTTATAAAAGAAGTTTATTCTCGGTACTGAGCAGGGAATGTTTTCCGAGTAACCAGTACATTTCTCTATATTTGATATCGAGTTCTTTACGTTTCATTTTCACGTGCGAATTCCATTTCAGCATTGCATCGAGTGTCATTCCCAGGTATTTGGCCTCGTTTGCAAAGGGTATTCGGGCTAAGTTTAGAAATTAGAGTTTAGATTATTTTCTTCTTGTGAAATTCACGTGAACAGATTTAGTTTCGTTGAGGGCGATCCGCCAGTCCCTCGTCCATTCATTTACTTTATTCAGTGCGGTTTGCAGTTTTGCAGTCGTTTCTTCGATTGTATTACCTACTGCAAGGATATCGGTGTCGTCGGCGAACGTAGCAAGGGTAGTGCCATCTACTCTTGGTATATCGCGAGTATATAACAGATAGAGAAGCGGCCCAAGGACGCGTCCTTGCGGTACACCGGCCGACATTTCTTTAAGCTCCGAGTATTCGTTTCCATGTCTAACACGGAAGAGTCTATTCCCGAGATATGATTCTAGGATATCATATAGGCTTACGGGGGGAACTTTTCGTAATTTAAATTTTAAGCCGTCGTGCCACACCTTATCAAAGGCTTTGTGAGACGTCAAGGAATACGCATGAGCATATCTTTTTTTCTTCAAATGCTTTCTCGATTACGTCAGTTATTCTATGCACTTGGTCAATCGTCGAATGCTTGGTTCTGAACCCAAACTGGTGGTCAGGGATAAGATTATTATTTTCTATAACCGGTTGTAGACGCCTTAGTAATATCCTCTCGAAAACTTTGGATATTACTGGAAGAAGCGAAATTGGTGTATACGATTTTACTTCATTTGGTGGTTTTCCTGGTTTTAAAACCATAATGACTTCCGCAACTTTCCATTGGCTCATCACGTGCTTTAATCTTGTTGCACCTTCACTTGTTGAATTAATTCATATTACACATTGTTCAATAATTCATAATTTATTAGTTAAGAACTTAATTGCATTCAATATCATAATATAATAGTATAATTCTTAGGTTAAGTATCATGTGTTTGCTATTTAGTGGTCCGTCATCGACTGACTCTCGTATGATCTATGTACACGGATGTCCGTATGAGTTTGTCTATCCCGTTATTATAACTTATTGTTATACACAACAATCTTCCCCACTTTAAATAAATCATCGGCAATTTCAACATTTAACTTTTTTCATATTCCTTATTCGTTCAGATCTTCGAGCCTTGGTTAAGCTTTTATTTAGATTCATTTTAGCATATTTCTTTTTTATACGCATTGATCTTTTACTCTCAGTTTTACTGTTAAATGATGACGAAGAATTATTTAAATTTGAAGAAGGAGGTTTTTCTTGATTTTGACTCACATCAAACCCTCATTTAAATCCCTCAAATAACGATTAATATAAAATGTATTACTTTTACTGACTACACATTTTTTTATTTGGTGAAAATGCACATAACGAACTGTACCTTCGATTTTTATTAAACAAGTTAGGGCGCTTAATTCTTTTAAAAATATGCCTGGGATCCAATTCACATAATCGTTCTTAAAATCATTTTTAAACAAAATCTTATCTCCCTCCCGGAATTTATTATTTTTAAATGAATTAATTCCCCTCCACCCATTTTCTGGTTGTAACGACTTTTTGTTTTTTTACCTTTGTTACAATTTTAGGTTCTTTTTTTATAAATTGTTTTTTACTATTTAAGTTATTTAATAAAATTTTTGGTTTGAAGGCGAAAATCAGTTCCAATGGAGTTTGCAAACTGTTATTTGTTGGAGTATTACGTTGGTTGAAAAGAAATTTGGAGACTACATTTTGCATGTCCATTTTTTATTTTCCAAGAAATATTTTTTTAAAACTTTTTTTACCGTTTGTACCTTACGCTCAGCCAAACCATTACTTTGTGGGTGGCACGGTGGAGACTTGCTAACTTTGATTCCATTGTTCTTACAAAAACTGATGAATTTAAATGACCCAAATGGTGGACCAGTATCAGTGACTTTCTGCCCTGGAAGACCAAAGGTCGCAAACAAATTTTCCAATAATTTAATCTAATTTTCCGCAGTGTTGCTGCGAATTGGTACTACATCTGGATATTTACTAAATGCATCCACCAAGATTAAAAATTTAAATTTTGAGAAATAGAAAAAATCCAGATGGATACGTTGAAATGGATATTTGCATGTATACCATCTTGATTCAACTTTTTCCTTTGGAATGTTCATTGTCGACTGGCAAATACTGCACTCCTTTATAAAATGTTCAATACATTTGTCAATACCAGGCCACCAAATATAAGACCTTGCAATGGACTTCATTTTAACCATGCCTACATGGTTCATTACTGTGAAGTAATTTCAGGACTTCGTCCCTTAATTTCGTAGGAATAATTAACCTGTCTCCGTAAAATAACATATTATCCTCTGATGTAAGGCTATTTCTGACCCTAAAATAGCTTGCAATTGCACTAGCGATTTTATTTGGCCATTTGTTTCTTTTGACACAATCATATATTAACGACAAAACTTCATCCCGAGCTGTTTCTTTTCGAATGAGCTCTGTGTCAATGACAAAATCATTAGAGGACTGCAAGTTCACTGAATGAACTAGGCACACCGTATCGACACACGTTGATTCACAAAGAGGCAAACGAGATAGTGCATCAACATGTTGCATTTGGGAGGTTTTACGATATTCAATGCTGTAATTGTACATTGACAAAATTACAGCCCACCTCTGCAAACGTGCTGCTGCTACACCCGCTGTTCCCTTACGGGGACTAAAAGTTTACCGAAAATATATTTATGGAATTTTTTGACTGCAAATATAATTGCTAGAGCTTCCCGATGAAGCTGTGAATAGTTTTTCTCTGCTGGCGAGAGCGAGCTTGACGCAAACAAAACAGGTTTCTCGACACCTTCAACCAAATGCGAAAGCAACGCTCCCACGCCGTAAGGGCTAGCATCGGTTGAGACTATGACCGGTTTATTTGGATCAAACAATTCTAAGACATTGTTCTCTGTGAGAAGAGTCTTGCTGGTTTCAAATGCCTTTTGATAATTTGTTGACCATACAAAATCGGTATTTTTCCTTAAAAGAACATAAAAATCCTTTAAATACGACGATAAGTTTGGTATGAATTTACCATAATAATTTAATAACCCCAAATAGGACTGCAGTTGTAGCAAGTTGGTGGGTGATGGAGCATCCACAATTGCTCTAACTTTTTCGGGATTTGGGAACAATTTCCCATTGGACAATATGTGTCCTAAATATGGTACACTTTTCGGAAGAAATCGGCACTTGTTTAGATTAATTTTGACGTTATACTTATTTAATCTTTTTAGCACTTCAATGCAATTCTCCTTGCATTCTAATTCGTCTTGACCGGAGTCAAGGTGTCATTTTTTACTAAGCGGTTTAGCTCCGGTTCCACTCACTGAATATGCCTTGTGAAAAATGGGCGACGCGTTTTCTTTGAGGACTATACTTATTTCGAAATCTTTAATTGTTCCATTTGGCCTTGACGTAATTACATTCGGAAAATTATATTTTATGAAATCAATCAAATTTACCTCGACTTTTTTACCGAGCCATGTCCAGGCAATTTCCAAATAACTTTTCTTTTCAATGTGGCGTTAAAATTGTTAGCCACGCTCGACCCATTAACTATCAGTTCTAGATCATATATGTGTGTTCCTGAAACTCCACGCGGACTCTGATTTTTCCTTGAACATCGAGCTTATGACCTGTGAAAGTAATAAGGGTATTTATTTCTGGTTCCAAAACTTTATAAGAATATTTTGACTTATATTCACTAATACTTATAAGACTGATGAAATCCTGCACGCTCTCCCCTTCTTCTTGGACTATCTTATTGAATTTGTAGCGTTCCACCCGAAAATTGAATCGCGGTGCAAGATATGTTTGTAGAGCTTTAATTAAATCGTCATATGAGCATTCTGATGGATTTTTTGGTTGCACGAGAGATTTTAGTATTTTAAATGTTTTTTTACCGATTAAACTTAGCAGAATCAGAGCTTTTTTGGTATCGGCTATACCATTTATCTCAAAATAAATTTGTAGACGTTCATTGTACGTATCCAAGTCCTCACCCGGCTCAAATTCTTCTAATTTACATATCATTTGGCTATTTGACATTGTGGAGCGGACTTTTACACACGTGTTTTATTATATTTTTTTTTTTTTGTTTATCCTCGTCGCCACTTTGTTGCACTTTCACTTGTTGAATTAATTCATATTACACATTGTTCAATAATTCATAATTTATTAGTTAAGAACTTAATTTAATTCAATATCATAATATAATAGTATAATTCTTAGGTTAAGTATCATGTGTTTGCTATTTAGTGGTCCGTCATCGACTGACTCTCGTATGATCTATGTACACGGATGTCCGTATGAGTTTGTCTATCCCGTTATTATAACTTATTGTTATACACAACAATCTTCCCCACTTTAAATAAATCATCGGCAATTTCAACATTTAACTTTTTTCATATTCCTTATTCGTTCAGATCTTCGAGCCTTGGTTAAGCTTTTATTTAGATTCATTTTAGCATATTTCTTTTTTATACGCATTGATCTTTTACTCTCAGTTTTACTGTTAAATGATGACGAAGAATGATTTAAATTTGAAGAAGGAGGTTTTTCTTTATTTTGACTTACATCAGACCCTTATTTAAATCCCTCAAATAACGATTAATATAAAATGTATTACTTTTACTGACTACACATTTTTTTATTTGGTGAAAATGCACATAACGAGCTGTACCTTCGATTTTTATTAAACAAGTTAGGGCGCTTAATTCTTTTAAAAATATGCCTGGGATCCAATTCACATAATCGTTTTTAAAATCATTTTTAAACAAAATCTTATCTCCCTCCCGGAATTTATTATTTTTAAATTAATTAATTCCCCTCCACCCATTTTCTGGTTGTAAAGACTTTTTGTTTTTTTACCTTTGTTACAATTTTAGGTTCTTTTTTTATAAATTGTTTTTTACTATTTAAGTTATTTAATAAAATTTTTGGTTTGAAGGCGAAAATCAGTTCCAATGGAGTTTGCAAACTGTTATTTGTTGGAGTATTACGTTGGTTGAAAAGAAATTTGGAGACTACATTTTGCATGTCCATTTTTTATTTTCCAAGAAATATTTATTTAAAACTTTTTTTACCGTTTGTACCTTACGCTCAGCCAAACCATTACTTTGTGGGTGGCACGGTGGAGACTTGCTAACTTTGATTCCATTGTTCTTACAAAAACTGATGAATTTAAATGACCCAAATGGTGGACCAGTATCAGTGACTTTCTGCCCTGGAAGACCAAAGGTCGCAAACAAATTTTCCAATAATTTAATCTAATTTTCCGCAGTGTTGCTGCGAATTGGTACCATAGACAAACCATACTGAGACCCCCAACTCACAATCCTCTTGCCGCTGGCCCCCTCAGTTTTTTTTTCAAATTCGCCATTTTGTTTTCTCATCGGTGTTATGTCAAAAAAGAATCCGTGTGACATGCAAAAACATACAAAAAATGCAAAAATAAATGCTGCCAACCTCGGCAACCGTGGGGAAATGTGAAAGAGTTCGGGAATTCCACATTTTTTCATTACTGAACGCCATTGGTTAGTTATTATAAATTGTTAAAAGGCGAATAATTTGATTTGTTTGGTTAGTAAAACTATCTAAAGTTGATGTTCTATATACTAGAAACATATTGGGACAAACATGGTTCTGTATTTTCCGCTTTTGGATATCAGTAACTTCGATTTCGTGTGTAAATTTTTCTTAAATAATGAAGAAAATTTGCCCAAAATGTTTTCATTTTCCCTCCACCAATCTACATTGTTAATTTTTCATGAACATTTTAAGCAAATGTGCACTTATTCCTAAAAAAAAAATGTTATCCACACGTAACAAACAATTTCAAATTTAACGGATAAAACTCTATGAACTCTGCCAGCAACTTTGCCCACAGCGGAAGTGTCTCATATCTGCTGGGAGTGTGTTGGTGAGCCGGAATTTTTGAAGTTTCGTGACATTTGTCAATACGATTTTCTATGTAACAATACTAGCGCACCAGATGTGTACACTCCATAAAAAATATAGCTTGTAGGCTAAGTAACGGGAAATCGGCCGGAGTTGGTGGTCTCAGTATTGTCTCTGATTGGTACTACATCTGGATATTTACTAAATGCATCCACCGAGATTAAAAATTTAAATTTTGAGAAATAGAAAAAATCCGGATGGATACGTTGAAATGGATATTTGCATGTATACCATCTTGATTCAACTTTTTCCTTTGGAATGTTCATTGTCGACTGGCATATACTGCACTCCTTTATAAAATGTTCAATACATTTGTCAATACCAGGCCACCAAATATAAGACCTTGCAATGGACTTCATTTTAACCATGCCTACATGGTTCATTACTGTGAAGTAATTTCACACTAAACTAAAAGTTTACCGAAAATATATTTATTGAATTTTTTGACTGCAAATATAATTGCTAGAGCTTCCCGATGAAGCTGTGAATAGTTTTTCTCTGCTGGCGAGAGCGAGCTTGACGCAAACAAAACAAGTTTCTCGACACCTTCAACCAAATGCGAAAGCAACGCTCCCACGCCGTAAGGGCTAGCATCGGTTGAGACTATGACCGGTTTATTTGGATCAAACAATTCTAAGACATTGTTCTCTGTGAGAAGAGTCTTGCTGGTTTCAAATGCCTTTTGATAATTTGTTGACCATACAAAATCGGTATTTTTCCTTAAAAGAACATAAAAATCCTTTAAATACGACGATAAGTTTGGTATGAATTTACCATAATAATTTAATAACCCCAAATAGGACTGCTGTTGTAGCAAGTTGGTGGGTGATGGAGCATCCACAATTGCTCTAACTTTTTCGGGATTTGGGAACAATTTCCCATTTGACAATATGTGTCCTAAATATGGTACACTTTTCGGAAGAAATCGGCACTTGTTTAGATTAATTTTGACGTTATACTCATTTAATCTTTTTAGCACTTCAATGCAATTCTCCTTGCATTCTAATTCGTCTCTACCCCCGACGATAATATCATCCACAAAGCAACGGGTATTTTTAAAGTTTTTGAGAATTTCATCAATTGTACTTTGGAACGCGGATGGTGCCATGGATACACCAAATTGCAATACTGTGTATTGGAGTAGACCTATGTGCGTGTTAATCGTTAAAAGCTGACGGCTGACCGGAGCAACTCGGAGCTGGTTGTACGCACCTGACATATCAATTACGCAAAACACATTGCAGTTAGCGAAGCTTGCGAATATTTCCTCTGCAAGAGGTAATGGATGATAGTATGATTCTATGAATTTGTTTATCGTCACACTACAGTTCATACAAATTCGTATATCTCCGTTTTGTTTCGGAACGCACACTATGGGACTTGCCCACGCACTAGACTTGACCGGAATCAAGGTGTCATTTTTTACTAAGCGGTTTAGCTCCGGTTCCACTCACTGAATATGCCTTGTGAAAAATGGGCGACGCGTTTTCTTTGAGGACTATACTTATTTCGAAATCTTTAATTGTTCCATTTGGCCTTGACGTAATTACATTCGGAAAATTATATTTTATGAAATCAATCAAATTTACCTCGACTTTTTTACCGAGCCATGTCCAGGCAATTTCCAAATAAATTTTCTTTTCAATGTGGCGTTAAAATTGTTAGCCACGCTAGACCCATTAACTATCAGTTCTAGATCATATATGTGTGTTCCTGAAACTCCACACGGACTCTGATTTTCCCTTGAACATCGAGCTTATGACCTGTGAAAGTAATAAGGGTATTTAATTCTGGTTCCAAAACTTTATAAGAATATTTTGACTTATATTCACTAATACTTATAAGACTGATGAAATCCTGCACGCTCTCCCCTTCTTCTTGGACTATCTTATTGAATTTGTAGCGTTCCACCCGAAAATTGAATCGCGGTGCAAGATATGTTTGTAGAGCTTTAATTAAATCGTCATATGAGCATTCTGATGGATTTTTTGGTTGCACGAGAGATTTTAGTATTTTAAATGTATTTTTACCGATTAAACTTAGCAGAATCAGAGCTTTTTTGGTATCGGCTATACCATTTATCTCAAAATAAATTTGTAGACGTTCATTGTACGTATCGCAGTCCTCACCCGGCTCAAATTCTTCTGATTTACATATCATTTGGCTATTTGACATTGTGGAGCGGACTTTTACACACGTGTTTTATTATATTTTTTTTTTGTTTATCCTCGTCGCCACTTTGTTGCACTTTCACTTGTTGAATTAATTCATATTACACATTGTTCAATAATTCATAATTTATTAGTTAAGAACTTAATTTAATTCAATATCATAATATAATAGTATAATTCTTAGGTTAAGTATCATGTGTTTGCTATTTAGTGGTCCGTCATCGACTGACTCTCGTATGATCTATGTACACGGATGTCCGTATGAGTTTGTCTATCCCGTTATTATGACTTATTGTTATATACAACAAATCTGAGCGCAGCATTTATGATATATAGAAGCTTAATTAATGCTTTTCTAGGTAGAACTTTGAGAACTTCTCCGGTGATCAAATCATAACCAGGAGCTTTCTTAGGTTTAAGAGATTCGATTTCACATTTTAGTTCCCTTAACGTTGCATTTGTGAGTGTAAAATCGTCAGATAGTAATTCCGTCCCACTATTGGTACTGTCGTGAGCCGCTTGACCATCGTACGGTTTAAAGGTTTCTTCTAGATGGGCGGCAAAAACGTCCGCTTTTTCTTTAACTTCCCTTGCCCATTCATTTTGATGTATTTTTATTTTTATTGGCGGCGCGGGGAATTTGGGCCTTTTGGTGCCTTTTACAGCTTTCCAAAGTGAATAATTGGAATCTTTTTTCGCTGTTAAACTTTCAAGGTAAGAACCTATCGCACGATTTGTAAAAACGTTAATAGCTGACTTCAACAAATTGCAGAAATAATTCAAATGTGCTTTATGTTGCGGAGCGCGACTCTGTTGCCATTATTTACGCGCCTTCCTTTTTTCGTTTACCAATTCTTTTGGCCTTCGATATCATAGACCGTATTTGGCTGGCGTTTTCCTTGAGTTTTGCGTATTATTCCAGGAGGCGAGCTGAACGACCCCAACGAAGCGATCAACTTCAACCTGAAGTTCAAAAGGTGTCGTAAGTGGAACGCACAGTTCAACATTCTCTTCAATCTCGGTCCTAAAGTCTTCCCAGTTAGTTGTCTTACCAGTTAATCTCGCTAGCTCTAGGTTATTGACTAGTTTTACGCTCAATGTTAAAATAACCGGTGAATGATCAGATGACTGATCAAAGCTCTCTTCCACTTAAATGTGGTTGGTAGATATTTAATAGAGCATTCTACCTTTTCGCGAGATGTATCTACATAGAACCCCAGAACGTGTGTTTCGCATTAAAATCGCCGACAATAATGAAATTTGGTTTGAGCAATTTAAGCAAGTTAAATCACTTTTTCAAAGCTCGGAGCGTGGTGGTAGATAGATGAAATTCTATGAGTTTCCCGATGGGTGGCAAGCGTGGAAATCATTATAGCCTTTTATTTTTAAAAGTGATCGCTCTTTTACGTGGGTTTTAGAAATCAAGCAAATGTCAATATCCTTTTCGCGCATGAATACATCGACTTTTTGAAAAGTCCGTTTGTATTCCAAGTACATATTTTTAACATTGGTTTTTCATTCATATTATATTTGAAGTACCCGTTTTCCTTGAATTATTTTCGAGCTTAACCAACCGATCGAGAATAATTTTATTTATTTAGCTTTTTTCTTGAAGTTTCTCGAGAATAACTGAGAAAACATGAGAAACAGGGTCTGGCGAAGTTTCAACGTTTTTTGGTTCTTCGAATGCCGCTGCCTGAGCGTAGGTCTGTACTTTGGCTGTCCGAGGGTCACTATTCGGTGGCTTTCCTGATGGTAATTTTTGATTAGGGTTTCTTTTGACAACAGAGGTCGAGGGCTTTTCTGCTCTCTCTCTTTCATTCATATTTTTACGTTCATTAACCGGATTTTTAGTTTTAGATTGCCTACTATCTCCTTAGCGGTCTTACGCTTTGTCTTAGTCAGCGGTTTTCATTCATCATTTTGGGGCTTAAGGAGCGCATCTCCGTTTTTGCAACTCCTTAGCTACATATACAAACTCTATAATTTGCCGGGTGCTTTCCCTTGCAATTAGCACATGTAGCGGAGGATTGCTTCTTTACTCCACAGTCTTGGGACAGGTGATTTCCTGCGCATTTCGCACACCGCGGCTCTTTTTGGCAATACATTTAGTATGATTAAATCCTTGGCAACGTTTGCAGTGTGGAATTATTCTTACATTTCTACGCATGGGTTCGATTTTTACCACGATATTTATTATTGTTTTAATTCTGTAGATATTTTCGATACTGAAGGGTCCGCCATCTTACATTTTTTTTCAACTAGTGCTTATTTCGCGAATGGTTACACTTAGCTCATGTCTGATTTGACAGATAATTAGTTTTATCCTTCCGCTGAACGAATATAGTTGTGTATACGCTTGAACAACGCTGGGAAATATTGCGACATAACTTTGAAAGTCATGGTAATGTTGCAGATTGTGTGCGAAAATTGCGTACGGAATTTGGAAGAAGAGAAGCACCGTCAGCTCCGTATGTTCCTTATCTTGTGAAAAAAGTGAAAGAAACTGGCATCCTCATCGATAAACCAAAGCGTGAAAAGCCAAAAACAGTGCGTACACCCGAGAAAATTGCTGCTGTGGCAGAGAGTGTGCGTGAAGCGCCATCAACATCAATTCACCGTCGTTCTCAACAATTGAACATTTCGGAGACATCATTGAGACGAATTTTGCATAAAGACCTTGGTATGAAGCCATACAAAGTCCAATTGGTTCAGGAGTTGAAGCCAAATGACCATCCAATGCGTTTTCGCTTCGCTAAGTGGGCCTGCGATCGACTTTTCAGATGAAGCTCATTTTCATCTTGGCGGGTATGTAAACAAGCAAAATTGTCGCATTTGGGGCACAGAAAACCCGCACGCATACATTGAAAAGCCGATATACCCAAAACAAGTCACTGCTTGGTGCGGAATTTGGTCCAGAGGCATAATTGGGCCATTTTTCTTCGAAAATGAGCAAGGAGTGGCCGTTACAGTCAATGGCGATCGTTATCGGGCCATGTTGAACGAATTTTTGTTCACAAAAATTGAAAAGGAGGATATTGGCAACATTTGGTTTCAACAGGACGGCGCTACGTGCCACACAGCCGAAGCTATACTCGATGTTTTGCGCCCTGTTTTTGAAGATCGCATTATCAGCCGCAGAGCTGATGTCGTTTGGCCACCTCGGAGCTGCGATTTGACACCGTTGGACTATTATTTGTGGGGTGCCGTAAAAGATAAGTGTTACGCCGACAAGCCAGAGACAATTGACGCTTTAAAGGACAATATTCGTGAAGCCATTGGTGAAATACAGCTGCACACAATCGATAATGTGCTTAAAAATTGGACCGATCGTGTAGGCTACTGCATGGCCAGCCGAGGCAGCCATTTCAATGAAATTATTTTCCTTTATTAACCGGAAGGATTTTACTTTCAAATAAAAAAAGAAATTTGAGAAAATATTCAGTAGTTTTTTTTATAGCATTTTCAAAAAAAAAAGTTATTTGGCGGACCTTGTATCTGACCTATCGAATGTTAGCATAAGGAGCGGAAGTCCACGCCTTACCAGGATATCCTTATCGACTTCCGTTTGGCATGAAGAATTTTAAACCCTTTGGCTTGGAGGTCGTTTACAACCTCTTCTTTGGTGCATGAGGGGTGGAGTCCCCTTGCTACAACACGATGTGGCCTTTCTGACTTTATTTCGAAAGTATACCACTGAATCTTCTCGGTATTTAGCTTTTGAGTCACTGCCCGGTAATCATCGTGGTTATCGACGTTAATGTTCCACGCATTATTCCTTAAAGATATAACCTATTTCGATGTTATGGTTCCTTTATGGAGGCTATGCAACTTGTTATATTCCGTTACCCCAACGACGTTTATTGGAGGCGGTGCGCGAATTTGCGCTTGAAGTTGTTTTTCTTGCGGTTCTTTACGCCTTTGTTCTTTTAGGGGCTCGACTTCGGGCGAAGAACCGGCTCTCCTTCTCTTACTAGGTCTTTTCTTAGGGACCTGCTTCGTTTCGCGTGCTAGCTCTTCTTCGTCGGTGTAGTATTCCCGACTATGTAAGCGTGGTGGAGTACATTCGCGTTCTTTCTGCAAATGATTGTTCCTTAGAACCTTATCAGACATATGTATGTGCTTATTATTTTTTCGATTTTCATCCGTTTTTAGGATTTGCGTTAACAGTTTTCTATGAACTTATTAGAATAGAGATTTCTAATGCGATTTATAGCTGAACGGCTTGAGCTACAAAGCTGGAAACTTTACACAAAAAAAGCACGTAAATCAGGCTTCAATATGGGATATTATTTTTTTATTTTTCGGCCGATTTAACTATATGCTCTGCTGGCTTGATGTTAACTTGGCAGAGCACTTTTCAAGTTCGATTTTCTCCGAAACCGTTGGAGCACAAAAATCTAAAATTTTACATAAAATTATCACATAAATAGCACATAATTCAGGGCTATTCAAAATCAATTTTTGACATATGTGCTCTGCCAAGTTGACGGAGGTGCTCGTTTCCTACATAGCTTATTATAAGGTTTGTAATTAAAATGTAATCAAAAAGTGACTCACCTCTATCAATAATATCCGCGCTTCCCCATGCCGAGTGGTGAGCATTTGCATCACAACCGATTATGAAGTTGGTTTTAGTCCTTTCCCCGTCCTTGATCACTCTCTCTAGTTTGTCCCCAGGGAGAGGGCTCTTGTAGTCATGGGCCAGATATGCCGATGCTATCCAGTACGTGCCTTTCGCCGTCACTAGTCTACGTTAATACTTAGATTGAAGAGAATCCACTCGTGGTCTGAGAAGGACTTTAAGTTGGAGACTCTCCAATTCTCAACCCTAAAGATGTCATTGTTTGTTTTGAGTGTAATGTCTAACACTTTTTTCCACCCATTATAATTTTCCGTGCTTGGGAATACAAATTATGTACACATAGATCGGCAGTTAAAAGAAAATCAAATAAAGACTCACCACGTTCATTAATTTCCTTGCTGCCCCAGAGATGATGTCTTGCGTTAGCGTCACAGCCAATAAGCAGGTTGCCTTGCCTCGCCTGTATCGCTATTGTCTCTGGCTGCAGTAAGCTGCTCCACTTCTTCTGGCGGGGATGGTCTGTCGAGTGCGATAAGCTGTTTTTCTGGGGAGCTTCTGCCTCAATGACAGCCCAGTCGTCCATGGGTATTTGCGGGTTTGGCATCTTTAGGCACTTCAGAAGACTCTCAGAGTCTATGTTCATAACGGGTAACCAAATACATGCCCTTGGTCTCGTGGGGATATCCTTGGCTGGGATGAGCTTAAGCTTAAAGCCATCCCAAGCTTCGCCAATCTTGGCGATGCATAACCCCAGAAAATTCTTGGAGTATTGGTCCACGCATTTAATTACCCGGTACACTCGAACAATTTCCGAGCAGTTCAAACATGGTTGTCTACCATCAACACCAGAAAGAACATGTTCCCAACCATCTCTGATAGTTTGGCTTCAATTTTGCCCAGTGTGACATGATTGAATTTCCACTTTTAGACAACTCCTTTATGATGGCAACTTGAAGTTGATCCCTCACCACCTCGGTGAAGGTTCTAGTTACCTAGTTTGCTATCTGCTCACACTACCACTGGAGCTAGGTTGGATTTAAAGGTTTACTCCTACCTCAAACTAATGGATCACGGCAAACGATTGAGACGTTAGCGAAAATCCTTAGCTGACACTAACCATTTGAACAGGCATTTTCAGGCGGGCGCCCACGCGAAGGACTGAAGAATGAGAATTTGTGCCCAGGACCTACGAAAACGAATACGGTAGAATGTAAGTGACAATGACGACACGATATACATACCTTTAGGGTCTTAGTTTCATTTCGCGTCGTTTATTGCCGACACTCCACCCATTTAACATTTTTGATTTTTGTGCTAAACGAATTGGAGCAACGATCAGAAGAACATAAGAGCTACCCACACAATATATGCACTATGCAGCCACCATTTTTTAAACACTGGCCTATCGTTTTTTCTTACAACTCTTTACTCAAAAGGTAAAAAGGCTAAAGTTTATTTTTCACATATTTCTGGAGAGCAATTTTAAACTTAAAAAAAATTCTTGTAAAAAAACTATCTTGAGTAGAAGGCTGCAATCTTAATCATACGTCATACAGGGACTCTCTTTTCCAATCTTATTCATTTCCTTTAAATTCTTTTCAGATTTAAAATTTATTAAAAAAAAAACTGGCTTAAGTCGTTTTGACTTTTATCTGAAACTCATTTAAATTGTCTTAAGTCACTTAAGCCGTTTTTGCTTCTTTTTTTATGTTTACCTTTGACTTATATGAACATAAATCACTTTTCCTTAAATTAAATGATAACATAATCATGACTTCTCTTTTCTTTATTAACGCAAGGAATTCAATATTTATATTATAATGGTACATAGCTTTTCTATTTGTAAGTAGATACCCAATATAAAAAATAATAATTTTATAAATAGATATTAGATACCGACATTTATAATGCATTTTAAAGACCGCCATCTTCAGCTTCTTTGGTTAAGTCAGGATGAAAATCTAGCTTAGCTTCTGTGCAAAGGTTCCTGTAAAAGTCGTGGAGCTGCTCATCGATCAAAGGAAGTAGATTAATCAAGTCTTTTTTTTCGCTTCACTAATTTTATTCGGTCCATTGTAAAGCAACTCAATACAATCTTCATTTACTTGGTTACATCCTCATTTTCGAATTTAAGAATTTTAAAGGGTTCTTTGTCATCCAACGAATTCTTGTATTAATAAATGGAGTTTCTCTTGAAAATAAGAGCCATCTTATCTTAATCCAATTGACCTTATTATTTTCGTCATCAACTTTACGAAAAATAAATTTGTTTTTTACTGTTGATCCATAGCTCAAGAAAGTCGTTTGAGACATCTCCTTTACCAAAATAATTTTTTTTTAGATCCAACTCCCCTTATAAATTGGTACCAATCTCTTGGGGAGAATTTTGAAAGCAGATTTTTTTTTTCTCTCAATAATAGAATGGTCAATACCACATTCCATGTATGAGTGACCAGGAACGAGAAATTTGTGGTCTATGTGCTTCAGGGCGTTGTTATCGCTACACACCCGCATAAGTTTTTGTTTTGCCCGAAACAATTGTCGCTGTAAAAAACGAAATGCTCAGTAGTTGGCGATGACTCAATATCTCTCTTCTTTGAATCATTTATGCAGAATCTGCTTCTTCCTGGTGTTGTTTATGATCTATTTGAATGGTAAGTTCCTGTGGCTACTGATTTTCGTATGGCCAATGTATCACATTTTGTGCAGGTATCTAGGTTTGGCTTCTTAAATTTAATATTTAAGCCCTTACAAATTTCACGGTATTTTGTGTTTTGTCCAATATCCAATGGATTTTCTGTTTTTTCAGTGTACAATTTATACAAAAGGGATAAGCTAAGGCTGCTTTCAAAATGTTTTTGAGGGGAGTACTTACGAGTGTAGAATGGCTTTCGTATGCTGGAATACTGTAAATGTACTCTAAAGCTTAATTTCTTTTTGCAACTGGTATTTTGTTAGTTGGAGTTGACTTCCACGCATATCTTGCAGTATAACTGTGACTGGGAATTTCACCTAAAGTCATTTTAAAGCATTTCTGGCAAACTTGCATTCGGATACCTTTTAGCTGAAGATAATAATTATATGTAAGCTGGCGCTTGAAATAAGTTACTAAGAATCTTTTAGTTAAAATAATGTACTTTTATTTTACTTAAAATGTCTTAGGAGCTAAGTAACATGTAGTATTTCTCTACGATATAATTATAACTAACTAAAGGAACCAAAATGATCCTATACTTCGTCGATATGAGGTATCGATACTGTTTTATGATACCTAAAAATAGATAACGAGTGTTATCTTGTTTACTTGGGTCATTCCTTGTTGTTTCCCTTAATCTCTTCTCAGAAAGATACTTGGGATGTTTGTTCGGTCCGTTGATAGTGAGGGTATTCCGTCGCCATCCGGTTGACGTGTGTGTTGGCTGTTACTTGTTATCTCTAACATAACTCCTCCCTCCTTTGTCTTTTGTTTCTCCCGAAACAAGTACAGTACGCCCTCGGTAAAAGCAACCCTCGATAAACGCAATACCTCGGTTAAAGCAACACCTAAAATTTTACCATTAGTGACTCAGTAATTGGAACTTTTCAAAAAACTGTGACTCGGTAAACGCAAGTTACCATCCATGCTCTTATCAGAATTTTAAACACACATGGATCGTAGGTGCATTTTTTTTGCATCATACAAGAATAAGAAGAAAAGGAGGGGAAAATGTTTCGTATTTCTTACCAGTGTTCATGTGATTTTCTCGCGCTCGAACAATATTCTTCTATTTTTTATACTATGGTTTTCACATTAAATTCTAATTCAATGCACTTTTTTTTTGTGACTCGGTTAAAGCAACAACCTCAATTAACGCAACTGCTCCAATTTCCATCGGTTGCTTTTACCGAGGGCGTACTGTATATTAAAAAAAATTAAATTGTTATAACTATAATTAAAGTAATTCCATGCATACTAAGGTTATGTTTTTGTGTGAATGGAATTGTTCTTCTATTTCGTTTATATTATTTATGTTTAAATCAGTATTTTTTAATTTTACGTTCGTTATATCATATGGATGTTCTGTATCTATAGGGATGGGTTGATTTACAATTGCGTATTTGTTAGAAAACATTTGGTTATTAATTTCCAATGTACAGTTTTCAAAAGTGATCAAAGCGTTTCTTTTGATTACAATTAATTTCCTTTCGTCACAATTATTATTTATTTTAACATCGCTATTTTTGGCAAGTACTGCTCCTTTCATTAATTCTACGATTACATTTTTATTTTTATTTGTCTTCTTAGTACAATTTATAATTTTATTGAGACAATTTACAAGTGGTTTTAGATGTCTTATTTCTTTATTTTCTTTATACACGTAATTACTTCCATTTATTTTTATAAAAAATTCACTTTCAATATCTAATTCTTCATTGTCTTTATTAGGTATTGAAGTAAGGAAATATTTATCAAAAGTTAACATTTTATCAGGAACTTGGATTATAAATATTAATAAATTTTCATGAAATTCTCCAACTGATAATTTAATTTGTTTTAGTTTATACAGATCAACATCATACTTATCAATTTCTTTAGATGTTAGTAGACTTTCTACCATTATTTGCAGTAGACTAGTAGTTATTACTAGTAGTTATATAGCTAGTACTATATTTTGGATTTTTTCAATAAGTTCTTTTAATGAGTCTCATCTTCTCTGGTATTCTAGGATATTAAGTCTTTGCTCGATTAAATTTAATTTTCCTTTAAGTCCTAACTCTATGTTGACGTTCATTGTTAAGCTTTGTTTCAAAATATTTATCTCTTCTTGAAACTGGTTATTGATTTTTATTTGTTTGTTGTTATTTGTTATGAGGTTATGATTATTGTTGCTAATTGTTTCTAACTGATCTTCTCTTTCTTTTTGATCTTCATCGTCCATAGTTCCAAACATAAATTTAAAAGCTCGTCCGCCAAGGTTTAATAGTCCTCTTCTTGACCTTTTATTCTGGTACCCTTTAATACTTTTTAATTCACTTTGAACTAAATTCAATTCTTTTTCGATTAATGCGAACGATTTGGATTGACTATAGCTAGATGGTATTATTAATTTTTTTATCGAAGTCCATTGTTCGGCTAGTGTATTACATATAGAATTTATTTCAGTTAAATTTATGATATGTATTATTGAGTTAAATTTATTCACTATTTGTATTTTTTCTAATTTGATCATAGCGTAGCCATCACATATTGTGAATCTCTTCAACTTGAATTTTACTATGTACTAAACAGGTAATCACTAAAATTATAACGATCTTCATTTCTTGACTTGTTCGATTGGCGTTCACTATTCTTTGATCTTTTATTCTGAGTCGGGTACTGTGTTATCTACTACTCGTATTTTCGAAGTTGAAGGGCAATTTTCAGTGGTTTGTTTTCGAGTTTGAGTGTATGTGCTATTGGGTTTTGCTTTGATTATATTGTCGTTATTTTTAAATTTTGATTTTCTTTCTTTCTGTATGTTGTTGTGGTGTTGTTTATCTAATCTATTAAATTTATATCGTATTTCAGTTTTATGTCGTTCTGTTCTAGAGTTTTTAACAAAGCCTTGGTATCTCTGTTCTTCGTAATTTTCACGGTTCTCGTTCCTTTTATTAATAATTCTTAGTTTGTTTGTATGGATGTGCTGGTATATTTTTTCTTTAGCAAAATTACCCTTCTGAATTTCATATGGGGTATTTTTTGTTGTTGAGTGAACCGAGATATTATAATAAAGTGTTGCTTTGTGTACAGCCATGCGGATTTCGTGTATGTTGGGTGCAGTTTTTCCATTTAAAATAGCACGTACTTTTTCAGCAAGTGTTCTATGAAATACCTCTATATCAGAGTTCCCTGTATGACTATTGGGCTTAGAAAAATGAATTTCAATACCTAATTCTTCTAACATTTTTGCTATTCTGGGGAAGTTGAATTCATTATCCATAACGTATCGTTTGGGCTTACCATGCGAAGCTATTAGTTGTAAAATTGTTTCTTCTAAAGTTTCGTGTGAAACATTAGGTACATATGTGTGTGGTTAGTTTAGAAAATTTATCTATGCTAGTTAAATATTTTGTCTTAGCTATACAGTAGATATCCAAATGAACTATTTCGTTAATATCTTTTGATGTGTCTGATAAGTAGAATTTCTTTTTAATGGGGTGCCTATCGTATTTGCTTTGTTTGCAAATATTGCATGAATTTATCACGTATTTAATTAGTTCTCTCAGATTTTTGAAATAGATTTTTGTTTTTAATCCTTGGTAATTCTCTTCGATACCAGAATGTCCGGTTTCTTTCTCGTGGTATAATTTAATCTGTTTAACAGCATCTTCTTCTTCTGTCTTTTGCGTAGGACATGCATTTTATAAATTTTATCCTATTTCCGTATAATCTAATTAATTGTTGTTGTAGTAAATTGAAGTCTCTTTCATTTACTACAGGCTTTACATAAATTCCCGTTATTTTGTTTTCTATCAGAGGTATTAACCTATCTTCTATATCTTTTTGTTTTAAAGAATCTATACCTACAAATATTCTTCGTTTTTTATTTAACAATTTAACTTTTGTTTGATAACCTAATGTCAGTATTATTTGCTGACTATATATATATTTATACAGGTATCTTTTATGGGGAAGTGGTCATTTGCTTCTTCGTGTTGAGAATAGATCGTTGGTTCTACAGAGTCTAAAGCGTTTATTTCTTCGATATTTGTGATTCTTCTACTGAGACTGTATTGCTTGTTCCTTTGAAATACTCGATTCTCATGTCATATTCACCTAGTTGAAGTACCCATCGCTGGAGTCGAGGTGAAACATCTTTGCCGAGGTTTTTGCTTTGAAGCCATTTTAACGGTTGGTGGTCCGTTTTTAACTCAAAACGTCTACCATATAAATAAGGTCGCAGATGTCTTACTGACCAAATAATTGCAAGTAATTCTTTCTCGGTCGTACTGTAGTTTCTCTCATGTTCATTGAGTGTTCTACTAATGTACGTTATTGGATGACCTTTTTGAGATAATACTGCACCAATTGCATAGTTGGATGCATCTGTCGTTAATACGAATATTTCATTAAAATCAGTACAGCAATCAGCAAGTACAGGTTCTGTTTGAAGTGCATTTTTGAGCTCCTGATGGGCTTTTACATAGCTTATATCAAATTTATCAATTTTCGTATCTTTTTAAGATATTTAGTTATAGGTTGGGCAATCTTTGCATAATCTTTTATAAATTTTCTGTAATAACCTGTTATACCCAGAAAAGATTTAATTTCTTTTTGTGTAGTAGGCAGTGGTATTCTTTCGATAACTGTAGTTTTGTCAGAATTAGGTTTAATACCCTTGTCAGTAATAATATGACCTAATAATTTGGTTTCTCTTTTAAGAAAATTGCATTTATCAATTTGAATTCTTAGGTTATATTTCTTTAATCTCTGGAATACCAAATTCAAATTAATCATGTGTTCTTCGAGAGGTGCTGGAGATTAGAATATCATCTAAATAAACTACACAGATTTTATTAATCAGTTCGTCTAAAACTTCGTTCATCATTCTTTGGAAGGTAGCTGGGGCGTTTTTTAATCCAAATGGTATACGTAACCATTCGTAATGTCCATATGGAGTTGAGACGGCGGTTTTCTCAATATCTGACGGGTCCATTTTAATCTGATGGAATCCTTTCGCAAGGTCGAAAAATATTGGGCTGTTCCGAGTTTGTCCAATATCTCATCGATATTAGGTATAGGGTGTTTGAACTCGATTGTTTTCTCGTTCAATTTGCGATAGTCGATCACCATACGCCACTTCTGTCTTCCAGAATTATCTTCTTTCTTAAGGACTACCCAAATAGGTGCATTATAGGGTGAGGTACTTTTCTTAATAATGCCCTGAGCTAATAAATCCTTAACTTGTTTTTCGATCTCTTGCTCGTGTATTTTAGGATAACGATGGATTTTGCTAAATATTGGACTATCATGTTTGGTCCTAATATTGTGCATGGTTTGAGTGGTAGATGTTAATTTATCTCCTTCTTTAAAAAATACGTGTTTATTTTTTTCAATAAATTTATTTAAAATGTTTTTCTCTTCTAAATTCAAATCCCCACTAATTAATTGATTCATTTCAGTTGAGTTACAATAATTAAGTGTATGGATTTCTTCGAATTCATACGGACATTTATTTTTATTCCTATAATTTTCGAAATAAGTTTTTCTATTATTTATTTCTACAAATCCTTCTCCTAGGTCTATATTTGCTTTGATGCGCTTTAATAGGTTTTGACCTATTATTCCATCGAATTTTTTATTTTTTATTTTCATCAACTTCCATGCCATTGTTGCTTCATTTTCGTTGAATTCAACAGGCACTTTAGTTATGATTTCTTCTTTAATGGTACTAATTGCATTATTAGCGCCTTTTATTTGATTTGGTATCCGTACAGGATTCCGTGGTATTTCTAATAGTTCAGATTCGTCTAGTATACTTGTAGTCGAACCTTTGTCTATTAGAATTTTTAGTTTTTTATTATTAATAGTTGCAATTATTATGGGAAGTGCTTCATTTTACCTATCAAAGTAAAATTTGTCTCATGATGTTCTACGTCTACATTGCTAACATCCATGGGCTCTTGTCTTGAATTACTAGTTCTAGGATTATTAATGTTATTCTGCCTATGATGATTATAAGGTTGCCTATACTGGTAATTATTTCTAAGTATATTATTATTATTTGCCCTAATCTGATTACTATTCATCTCTATGTTATTTCTTTGATGAAGTTGTTGATTGTTTAATAAGCTTCCCTTATATTTTTAATTTCTTGAGCAATAATGATAGATGCTTGATTAGCGTTTAAATTATTTATAAATTTGTTCATCACTAAATTTTCATTAGTTGTAGGGTTATATATAGGACTTACGTCTAGTGTACTCTTTTTGTTAAGTTTAAGGAGGATGTCTTCAGTCTGTCTGTATAGTTGATGGACGTCTCTGCTTTGGATAATCCTGGATGAGGGCTTTAATGGCCATGTGGGCTGCAATATCCTTCGCAGTGTGTTTGTTGCGTTTCCTTGTATTCGGTTTCTAATGATGAGCGTCGCTATTGCTTTATTTGCATCCGTAATGTGAGAGTACACATAATCAATGTACTCTATGAACGCAATGACATCTTCTTCGGGTTTTCCTGAGTATATAGGGACTTTCTCTAGTCTTTCTAGAGTCACTTTCTGGTCTGCTATTACTGCTGCTGCTGGTTGAGCCATTTTCGTTGGCTTTCTGGAGAGTGAGTAAAGTTGGTGAGTTGATATATAGAGTTGTTTGAATATTTCTTCAAACAGTTGCGATTCTCTGTATCAATTTCCTCTACGTATTTCGTGTATTGGGCTATTATAATTTGCTCCTGAACACTTTAACACATTCACTGATTTTACTTCGTAGGTTGTAAGTTAATTTTCAAATTTTAACTTTATCACTGGATATTTTCTCTCACTATAATATGCGGGTATATATATGAGAAATATCCTACCGACTACGCCAAATAAGTTACTAAGAATCTTTTAGTTAAAATAATGTACTTTTATTTTACTTAAAATGTCTTAGGAGCTAAGTAACATGTAGTATTTCTCTACGATATAATTATAACTAACTAAAGGAACCAAAATGTTCCTATATATATATATTTCGTCGATATGAGGTATCGATACTGTTTTATGATACCTAAAAATAGATAACGAGTGTTATCTTGTTTACTTGGGTCAGTCCTTGTTGTTTCCCTTAATATCTTCTCAGAAAAATACTTGGGATGTTTGTTCGGTCCGTTGATAGTGAGGGTATTCCGTCGCCATCCGGTTGACATGTGTGTTGGCTGTTACTTGTTATTTCTAACATAACTCTTGCGGGTAATTTGGCAATATTTTGTTGTTCTGTTGTTTTCTTTTCCTCTATAGAAATCTGTCCAGATACGGAAACCAACTTCAGATTGTATTTTCCCAATGAAAGTGTTTCCTGATCCACTTCTTGCATTACATTTACGTTTGCAATCAATAAGGGGTTTCATTGTTCTTGCGGCGATCTCTTTTCCAGTTCTAGTTATGTATTTTTTGCCTAAACTCCTTTTTTTGGTCCTTCCTTTTCTATTTTCTCTTGTTGGGATGCTTTCTGAATAATTTTTAATGCTTTTTTCGTTCCTACTTCACCAATTCTTCAATTTCAGATTCAGAAAAGTTGTCTTGGGACGACCCACTATGCATTTAAAAATCTGTCTCCTTAACGCTACCATCGCTATCTTCATAGAAAGATTCGTCCGACATTACATTCGATTCTGTTGTTGTAAAGGTTATAGACGTTCATTTCAGAAAAACTGGCTTAAGTCAATTTAGATAAAATTTTGTTATGTTCCTATGAGTTAACGACAGTTACACATTTCACACACTACCGATCATTAGTGCAAAACGTGTAAGATGCACACAAAACTAAAAATCGCAACATTCCCAAGTCATCGTCCACCGGTAACCCGATGCAAGTTACCGGAATCACCAGTCTGCGCAACGTTGCTGTTCCCGGAACTCATGGTAGCAGCTAGCGGCATAGGCGATAAGGTTAAGTTGTTAGTTTTTAAGTTTGAGTTTTGTTTCAACCTTTAAGCAATAAAGAGTTCTTGCTCATAAAAAATATTTTTGTCGGCTTTTGAACGTATAAAAGCTTAATTTATGTGTTGATTCAGGAATACTAAACAGCCTACCCACCAGTGCGCAATGGAAATGTGTTTATTTTGCAAGGATTATTCTTCCCATACCTATAATTGCTGTGGGCCTGGTTATATGGATTGTATTTGCCTTAAAATGTCGACATATTTCTATTTTTAGATGCTGTTTTTTTGTTATGGCGCCACAGTGTCGACGTTTTGCATTAATTTTCCTTTCTTGCAGCTGAAATTTTTAGCAGAGCTGTAAAAAGTCGTTTAATAACAGATCCAAACCTAATAATTTGATTAGAGACTCAAAATAAGGATAGCATAAGAATTAATGAAAAATCAAAAGCACATAAATCAGGCATACCATGTGCTTTTTATTTTTTCAATTTTCATCCGTTTTTACGATTGACATTAACAGTTTTCTATGAGCTTAATAGAATTGAGGCTCTTAATGCGATTTATAGCTAAACGGCTTGAGCTACAAAGCTGGAAACTTAGCACAAAAAAGCACATAAATCAGGCATCAATATGGGATATAAAGAGCACTTTTCAAGGACGATTTTCTCGGAAACTATTGGAGCACAAAAATCAAAAACTAAACACACAATTAGCACATAATTCAGGGCTATTCAAAATCGATTTTTGACATATGTGCTCTGCCAAGTTGACGGAGGTCCGATACATCAATCATTGCGGTTTGATTGAGAAACTAGAAAAGTCTCTTAATTATGAGTATGTGCTGTCTTGTTTTTATTTTAATTAAATACTGTAGTCTGTAAGATAGGGCGGGTCTTAGGATGATATTGTTCCCTGGTAGTACTATGATGGCTCGGTGGTGGTCGCACAGGGGGGATCTTCGTACCACCAAACCTACCCACAAAATAAATTATCGTGCCGATATAGAAATAGGCACTATCATAATTAGATGGTCTTAACAGATGGCCATTTCAATGTTAGTGCACTCACATAACATCTATACAAATCGCAGCGTTTATTATCGCGCGATTTGTTCCATTTTTAGAGCGACGCGATTGTCGCCAAAATAAATAGCCCATATCAATTTCAAGCAATATACACACACTTGCGATTTAAATCGTTGCGATTAAGAAATCGTTGTCGCAACAAGATGTGGGTATGCACGCACTTGCGGCTTTCTATCGCATCATAATTTAGTCGCAAAATATGAGACCCATTGTTTTATACATGAATGCACACATATGCAACTAAATAACCTCAGCGATTAAAAAAATGCAGTAAGCTCAATTTTTAGAAACGATTTTTTGCCGCAAATTAAAATATGAGGAACATATGGATTAGCATTAATATAATAACACTTGCGACTTTGAATAGAAGACTTGTTAGACATTATGCAAAATAATTTTAGTCAACAAACTGGTCGCAAGTCGCAAGTGCGCCCGAGTTTATGATCACCCATAGATACAGTTTATTTTGCGACAGAACAATCGTCAAGAATCTGCAGTTTGTTAGCGGTAGCGATTATTTGGTCGCATATGTGTGTATTGACATTAAAAGCAGTATGTTATATTTTTTTCCCATCAAATAATTGTGCGACAGAAGACCACATCTTAAATTTTCTATCGGAACATCTTAAGTTGTAGGATTTCTCATTTCTGAGAGTAGCGAATCTTAGATTTTCTTGTACCTTCACACGGATTAAAAGCAGTCTGTTAGATACTGGTAGGTAGTCAATCTCGTTGGCTTTCAGCGCATCCAATTGCCTTGCTATCTTGTACATGCTAGCATGCGTTATCAAGTTGAAGCCAAATAAGGTGAAATATGGCGACATCGCTGTCGATTGATATGTAAATAGAAGTGCATAAAGCTTGCTGGATCTCAGATAAATGGACATCCCATTCTCTTTGATCAGTCTTAATGAACATTCTTATGGCTGACAAGATCGATCTGTTTACTCTTTCCCGTTGTTACTATGGACGAATTCCGGTACACCAAACTTTGTAAAAATCTCGTTTTCAAGAAAATCTATCACAGTTTTAGTAGTTGCTACACGCATAGATTTAAAAATACGAATTTTCAAAATTCATCCAATGCTACAAAGATAAATAGATTTCCCTTCCATGTCCGAACATACGGTCCCAGAAAATCTATATAAATCTTCTGAAACGGTCGATCAATGCTTTGATCTTTTCCACTTGCTTGGAACTTTAAGTTCTTCGACGATTTTCAAACAATCTCGTCCAAGACAGAACACAGATGCACCGCTGTCTAAAAGTCCTTTAAACTCTTTGCCGTGCATCTTTATCAGTGCATATGGCCGAGAATCTAGACTGAAAAACGGTTTCGCCAATAAGCTTTCGATAAAGCTTCACTTTAGTATGCCTTTTTCTGATTTAAAATGTTTTGGAAGACAGATTTATTTTTGTTAGTTCATTTAAATTAAATATACGCTTTCTAATGACATTGTATTCGAATAGTCTTTGTTGAAAAGATTTTTTGTTTTGTGGGATCTGGGATGAAATTGATAATGCAGTTGCATTCTTATGGAGGTCTAGGTTATGCGAGTTGTCTTCGTGAGGATCCGTATTTGTCGATGCATCAGCTTTTCTTATTCCGGATTCGTTTGTGTCGAACGGGACATTCCGGAAGCTGTCTCGCTCAAACATAAGTTTTCCTTAGGCTGATTACATTTAGGACAATCTAACACAGTACAATTATTATCGGTTCCACATCGATAACAGAATAGGCAATGAGTCGGTAGTCGACAATTTATAAAGATATGACCTGACTTTTTACAATTAAACCATATCGCATTATTGTAAACAGACTTGTCTTGAAAATTCGAGTTTGTGTGTCGGGAATTGTTCTGAATAGCAGAAATGTTGTGAAAAGGACATTACTTCATTCGACTTATCTTCGACTGAAAAATGTACCTCATGCACTGCTCTGACATTGCCGAATCGAGTTTGTGGGCCATACCTCGTTTGGAGCATTTTTTCAATACGTCTGCACTCATCTCTAAATCGTTCAATTGAGTTGATTTGCATGGGATAAATCAAGTTGATCAATCTGCTGTTAATATTCTTGATCTGAGATTGGCTCCCTTAGTTGACTCCTCAACTGTATGATGGTTTCATAAAAGTCATCAAACGACTCATGCGGCATTTGCCGTCGATCCATAATTTGCCTTAAAACCTCATAATCGCTTTCTTAGCTTTTAAATTGTTTTAACAATGCTGCTCGTAATCTAAACCAATCTGCTTACTTCTTGTTCACCTTATTCTTCACTATGCCTATTTCTAGTAAGGCGAGAACTAGCAGGCAGGTTCGTAGAGCTTGCTGAGAAAATCTCAGGCTGAGTTATAAGTCTGGTATCGCGATCGCTAACCGTCGCGTCGGTAAGAAATTACCACCGGCATTGTTACATGCATTTTGCTGGGCATTTTGATTGAAAACATTTCCCATACTGCTTGTAATATTTTGTTGAAGCAATTTGGGCAGACTACACAGAAGTGTTTTCTGAAAATCTAGTAAGCTCGCATCTAAATACAACGCCCTTAATGTGACTGTGCAGGTAGCTCTTAGACAAATGCTGAGTTCGCTCAGTGTCTTTGGCAGTTTTCCACCTAGCGTGGCAAACGAACGCCTTGAATTCCTTGATAGAATAGATGAAGACGTAATCACTTATGTTTCGCTTAAAGAGATCTGCATATGTATTCCTAGGCTATCTAATAGAAAATCACCAGGTTATGATCTCATAACTGCTCAAATCTTGAAGGAACTACCCTTCATAGCATTGGTAAAACTTAAACTTTTAATAAATGCTTGCTTTAAACTAAGATATGTTCCCCATCACTGGAAGATAGCAGAAATTATACTTATACCTAAACAAGGTAAACCTCTATCAGAAGTCGCCTCATACAGGCCAATCTCACTTTTACCAGTACTATCATAAATCTTTGAGAAACTTCTTCTTAAAAGGCTGGATAGAATCATTGAGCAAAGAATGCTCATTCCCACCCACCAGTTCGGGTTTAGAAATAAGCATTCGACAATAGACCAAGTACATCGTAAACCTAATATAATAGAAAAATCACTAGAAGAGAAACAAGTTTGTTCTACATTATTCTTAGACGTTGCACAGGCTTTTGATAATGTCTGGCATAAGGGCTTAGAGTATAAACTTCATAGGGATCTACCCAGACAATACTATGAGACACTTAAATCTTGTATTTCAAATAGATTCTTTAGAGTTCGCTATGGTACAGCGTATTCTGAACTCAAAGAACTACAAGCAGGAGTTCCACAGGGAAGTGTTCTAGGACCAACCCTGTACTTACTGTATACCAGTGATATACCAAATACGACTGATACGATGATAGCTACATTCGCTAAAAAAATGGCTAAAGCAACAGAAAAGCTGCAAAATGCAGTTAATGAGATATGTGATTGGGCGCAACGATGGCGAATTAAACTAAACGAGTCAAAGTCCACCAATATCAATTTTACTAATAAAAAAATAACGAATCTTCCCGTAGTTATTAATAACCAAATAGTTCCTTATTCAAACACAGCTAAGTACCTGGGTATGAATCTAGATGCTAAGCTCAAATGGAAGGAGCATGTGAAAAAGAAAGTAGAAGAGCTAAATATTAGATATAGAAAACTTTACTGGTTGCTAGGACATAATTCGGAAATGTCCATTGAGAATAAAATTTTATTATATAACCAGATACTGAAGCCTGTTTGGACATATGGTATCCAATTATGGGGTTGTACAAAGAAAACAAATGCAAAAATAATACAAACATTCCAAAACAAAGTCCTTCGGGGAATAGTAAATGCCCCATGGTATATTAGAAATAATGTCTTGCATCGTGAGTTGCAGATTGATCTTGTAACGGAAGTAATTAAAAAGTATGCAATTCGTCACAATCTGCATCTGCAGATGCATATTAATCCTGAAATAGAAGACGTCTTAAATGTATGAAACAATATTCGTAGATTAAGAAGAATTAAACCTCACGACCTTATAATCTAAAAAAATAATGAGAACCCGTATTCAAATTGTAATACCTTCTCTAACACAACTGAACGTTGAAACTAAAATCATTGGTCGATCTTTCTTGGATTGGTCA
Organism: Cheilosia variabilis; assembly: GCA_951230905.1. NCBI lineage: Eukaryota > Metazoa > Arthropoda > Insecta > Diptera > Syrphidae > Cheilosia > Cheilosia variabilis. The sequence continues at coordinate 56,807,291 of OX579676.1, forward strand.
TGATCAAGGAGGTGTTTTTAGTGCGGTTAGAGGCCCACACTACTCTGGGTTTCTAACCCCATTGTGTCTTTCGAGATTTTCACCTTCAATAACAAGAAAAAAAAAATTAATTAAAAAGAGTTCGAATTTTTTGTTTGTTGTTTAATCTTGCAGTTGATTGTGGAATTCTAACTAAAGGGTGTTTTTTTTAGAGGTATAGAACTTCGAATTGAAATAAAGCACAAAAAAATTGTTTTAATGTCCATCAATTTGGCTTTATTGGAAGGATAATTTTATGCCATTAATGTGTAAATATGATTTGCATGTGGCCGTCGTGGCTGCTTCGAATAAAGCCAAGTCTAGAGGTCCAATTTTCAACCACTTTTTCTAGCATTTGGGGCTGTATGTCGGCAATAACCCCACGAATGTTGTCTTCCAAGTCCCCTAACGTTTCTGGTTTGTTGGCGTAGGCGAGCGACTTCACATATCCTCAAAGAAAATAATCCAATGGTGTCAAATCACACGATCTTGGTGGCCAATTGACAGGTCCATTCCGCGAAATTATGCGCTCATCGAATGTTTCCTTCAATAAATCGATTGTGACGTGCGCTGTGTGGCATGTAGCGCCGTCTTGTTGGAACCACATCTCATCCACATTTATGCCATCCAATTCGGGAACAAAATAGTCGGTTATCATGGCTCTATACCGGTCTCCATTAACGGTAACTGACTCTCCAGCACCATTTCGGAAGAAGTATGGCCCAATGACTCTACCAGCTCCTAAAGCACACCAAACAGTCAGTGTTTGTGGATGTAATGGCGTCCCAAGGGTCTCATTTGGATTTTCTTCACTCCAAATGCGGCAATTTTGCTTGTTGACGTAGCCATTCAACCAAAAATGAGCCCCATCTTGCTGGATCTTGTAAATTCGTAAGCTAAGATCTTTGCGCAAAATATTCCATAAAGCTGATGGACAAAGCTCCAGTTGCTGTGCACGGTGGCGAATCGATTCATCCGGGTCCTCTTCAACTCTTTGCTCTACAGCGGCAATTGTTTCTTCGGTGCGCACTGTTCGACGTCTCTGCGGATGCGTATTATCACATAGAGTAAACGTAGTGCGAAAACGATCCATGGTTAACCGAATTAATTGCTCTGATGGACGATTATGTCGACCATAAAAGGAACGGAGCTTGCGGTAAACTTCGCGAACTGAACCATTATTTTCGAAATAAATTTGCACGATTTGCAAGCGTTGTTCATTTGTCTTGTTCTTGTTCTTGATGAAATGGTAAACCAAACTAAAAATAAATCACTTGACAGCTGACAAAATAGCCGGCAGTTAAAATAGTGTTGCCAACTTAAAGTTCTAACCTCTAAAAAAAAACACCCTGTACAATCGCAACGAGGATGTTAGATGTTAAATGCTGCTAATTGCTTGTCGCAAGAACGAACTACTGTCTAAGTATTTTCGCGTTATTTTAGGATGCTCATACTTATCAATGGCAGGTAATTTTTGAAGGCTGACACGTTGCGCGCCAATTTTGTAAGATATGGGGTCTTAGGATGATATTTTTCCCTGGTAGTATAGCACGCTGGTGGTCGCACGGCGACAGCTCGTCGAATGGGGGGATCTTAGTACTACCAAACCTACCCACAAAATAAATTATCGTGCCGATATAGCAATAGACATTATCATAATTAGATGGTCTTAACAGATGCCATGTGACTTTGAATGCCGATTGAAATTACACACCCTTAGAGGATGGCAAGGTAAGCCAGAATTTAATAAAAGAGTGAAAAATAGAGAAAATTTAAGAGAGAGTCATAAAAAAAAGGCGAAGAAAGAGAGGAGTAGAGGACGTCAGGTGTTGTTGACTTTGATAGAGGGTCAAAGCACTTCTATGATAGGGATAGCCTTACGCATGAGCGAAATGACTCCATGATTATCTCCAGCCTGTCGTTGTTTGAGATAATCCCTACATGGTTCTACATGAGTTCTCACACCCTAAACTCCCTTAACCAACACTCATTCTCGCAAATCCATTTCACTTAATTAATTATAATGAGAGAGAATTTATCTGATTCAAAAAGAAAGTAAATAGCCATCTGTTTATTACAGTTTTCATTTGTCTTATTATTCAGCTCTCCATATCAATAATCTTAATGCATGTCGAAAAAAAAAAAAAAAATGTTATTAGCCAAAAGATTACTCACGGTTGCCGATAAGGTTTGACGAATCCTACGTATATGTCTGTATTATGCAATGTGTATGTCCGGTTACTGGGGTTTTATATGGTTTGTTCTGCCTGGAATGCTTATGGGATGCCAAATTGCGCAGTTCAATTTGATGCTACTGTGTAGTCTAGTGCGACGATTTGATTGACAGGTTGGAGCGGTGTCTGATGGTTTGTTGGTCAGGTTGTACTTGAGGTGTATAAAACCAAATTGTTTTTGTTTTACAGGAATGTGTGAAAACTTCTTGTTTCTGGTGTTAATAAGTAGCACGAGTGATCTTTCCTTTGACGATTTAGCGGCACCAGCTTGTGGGATCGTACAGAGTGCTGATTTTCCTGTGCTATTTGAAGCAAAATTGGAAGTCACTCGTGCTTGTTTCGACAAAAATATTTCTACGATTGGGGAGGGATATACTATTAAAAACACTCCGATCTATTGAGCTAAGTGGATTACACTTACCGATTAAAATTTTTTCTCCGCGTGGTCAGGCTTAGCTCTAACTATGGCTATAGTACTTAGTTTTGAAGACGCTCACTGTTCAAAGACTCTTTTAATGTATGATTTTTAATCACTGATAGGCTATAGCAGGTATAAACCTTCTTAAAAAAACGGATTTACTACATGACTTTCAAAAATCTTATAATAAACACTCTTACCATTAAACACCGTACAATGCATGCACTACCAGTTGCTAACCAAGAAAAGGCAGCTAGCAGGGCAACTTGATCTACAAGGTGACCAAAAGAAGTCATCCGATATTGTTTGGCTCTCATTTTTTTCTAAATGAAAAACTTCGATTCTGTTTTTTGATTATGTTTATTTGAACCCTTAGAATTTTATTGGTCAAGTCGAGAAGATGATATTGGCCAAATGGGCGCCGTCACAATTGATTGCCATACGGGCTCGTTTTATGGCATTTTTCATCACTTCGGCGAGAACTTCGGGCGACAGATTCTCGCACTCGTGTCGAATGTTGTCCTTGAGGGCTTCTAGGGTCTCGGACTTGTTCACGTAAACACGGGACTTCAAAAAAACCCCACAAAAAAAGGTCTGCAACGGTTAAATCGGGCGATCTTGCGGGCCAGTGCAAATCGCCAAAACGAGAGATGAGGCGACCCGGAAACGCCGCCTTCAGAATATCGGTTGTGGCTCGCGCAGTGTGTGCCGTAGCTCCGTCCTGTTGGAACCACATGTCCTCCAGTCCTAATTCGTCCAATTGCGGCAGAAAAAACTCGGTTAACATGGCCCTATAGCGCGCACCGTCCACTGTTGTCGTTTGACCAGCGGCGTTATCGTAAAAAAATGGCCCGATGACTCTTCCAGCGTGAACAGCGCATCATGCTTGTTCACATACCCGCTGAGGTGGAAATGAGCCTCATCGCTCATTATGATTTTGGTCGAAAAATCGTCCACTTCATCCTCGAGGTTGAGGATGACTTGGGCGTAGGTTACACGCGTTTGGCGGTCGACAGGCAGCAGCTGATGCATGACTGGACCAAAATTCGTCTTAGGTACGACCGGCTGATGGCTAATTGCGTTGTCACGGCGTCTGGTCGATGTTTCCGGCGACAGCTCGACATCCTCGTCAACAGCGGCGATATTCTCGGCACAACGGGCGCTCCGGGGCCGGCCACTCTTGGCAACGTCTCGTGTGGTCCCATACTCTTCAAGGTTGGTGGCCAAACGGCGCAGTGTTTTCGCAGTCGGTGTCGGACGGCCGTGGAATCGGCGACGGAATTCGCGCTGCGCCAACACTACAGACGAATTGTTCCGCAAAAAAATCAGCAATAACCTGACAAGTATTTACAATGCGCGCGCTAAAAGTCTTTTAAAACAATGTAATCAGAATAAGTAACCCTTAAGAATTGCAAAATTGCCCCCTCAATTTTTTTTTTCAATTTCTCCATTTTGTTTTCCTATCGGTGTTATGTCAATTAAGAATCCGTGCGACATGCAAAAACATACAAAAAATACAAAAATAAATGCTGCCAACCGCGGCAGTCGTGTGGAAATGTGAAAGAGTTCGGGAATACCACATTTTCACATAACTGAATGCCATTGGTTAGTTATTATTAATTGTTAAAAGGCGAATAATTCTATTGTTTGGTTAGTAAAACTATCTAAAATACATGTTTTATATATTAGAAACATATTAGGACAAACATGGCTATGTATTTTCCGCTTTTAGATATCATTAACTTCTATTTCGTGTGTAAATTGTTCTTAAAGAATGGTGAAAATTTGTTCAAAATGTTTTTAATTTCCCTCAACCAATCTACATTGATAATTTTTCATGAATATTTTAAGCCAATGTGCTCTTTTTCCTAAAAAAAAATATTATCCACACGGTAACGAACAATTTCAAATTAAACGGATAAAATTCTATGAACCCTGGCAGCAACTTTGCCCAAAGCGGAAGTGGCATAATGCAAGGTGGAAGTGTATTGGTGAGCCGGAATTTTTGAAGTTACGTGACATTTGTCAATACGAATTTCTATGTAACAATACTAGCGCACTTAGCATTTGCCACCCCATAAAAATATAGCTTGTAGCCAAGTAACGGGAAATCGGCCGAAGTTGGTGGTCTCAGTATTGTCTCTGGTTCAGTCGTCTACAAGCCGTGATTAAGAGAGTATAGATCAAATTGTAGTTGTTTTACTAAACTGGTGACCCCGACGAACAGTTGCGTATTCTTTATCACAACACTTAACTTGAAGCTATGGAAAGCAAAAACAAGACGGACGATCAAACTGCATCTGCTTCCAGCAGCGGTTGTGTTTCTCAACAAATCGATTGCGCCACCAAGTCCTTCTGACCACTCGACAACTGATTCCGTACATATTTTCCATGCATCACGAATGAACCCGAAGGAATTTTTCATGTCTGACCCTGAACTTTGATTTTTCCTATTGGAATCACAATTTTTGATTAACCGACTTGAAAAGGCGCTTGAAAAGTTGACAGCTAAAATGGATGATATTTGCAGACGCTTTCAACTTTTAGAGAAAGGTAGTCGTCGTGATCGTACTCCTTCACGTTCTCGACAGCGAGATGTTTCGCAACCACGCTCTTCTAAGAAAGCCATTTGCTGGTACCATCACAAATTCGGTGTGCAGGCAACAAAAGGTCGACCACCATGCTCATTCACGCAGATTAACGATTACGGGCAAGAATGACTTGCTTTATCGCTTGGTCTTCGGCGGAATTTCCCTTAGCACTTCACCATAGCAGACGTCCAAATTTCGATAATTGGTGCGAATTTTCTCAACTTCTAAATACAACTTGCGTCATCGAAAACTTATCGACAACTCAACCGAAATATCGCAGACCAGAGGGATCGACTCATCAAATACTCCGCAGGTAACCATCATAGATCGGAATAACCCGTTCTCTTCTCTTTTAAGGGAATTTAAAGATACTTTTGATGATCAACCGACGAAGCGCCAACATGTTAAAACCGTGTAGTGGCATACATCGATGACATCCTGGTGGCAACCGAGAAACATCTACGCATTGTTTTCAGACGACTTCAAGAGAACGGGCTAATCATCAACCTATCCAATACTGGGCCAATTCGAAGTGGAGTTTGTTGTGAGCCAGGGTCGAGCCACAGGGGCAGCATCGGCACAGGTGAGGAGGGCGCGGCATGCTTGTGTTCGTTCGGCTCAGCTCGTCGGACAGGGGTGTTCTTGCCCCCTCACCTTATGCCACCTGCTCTACAAACTTCTATCCATGCCATTGAATCAAAAAAAAATCAAAAGAGGAAAGAAAGCTACTTTAATCAGACCTCGGACGGACAAAACAAAATAGAAAGAACTATCCTAATCTACCCTAAACTAAATCTATCCAGAAAAGCTAATCCCTACTGAATGCATATACTAACCTAAGACTAACATAAAAACCGAAGCATTTGCTACATTTCGTATGAATAAAAACCAATTTGAGTTAGTTCCAACTTTTGACATGTTCGAAAAGCGACGGCACAGACCTTTTACTCAGATCGGTATGAATAAAACTTACCAGACAAAGCAAATGCTATGCAAATTATGAGTCTGCTATTTAGTTGACTCAGACCTTTTGCTAAATATTTTGTACGCATCTTTTTTACATAAAACAATCTAAGCATTGTGAATTTTCGATGTTTTGTTTATAAATAGTTAAATTTGGTTTTGTTCGTGTAGGAAAACCAAACAAAACATGGATGCGATACGTTTTCACATTATACCTGTTTTACCTCTTGTCTTGCCCGAACGTTAAGGGCTGATAAAAAACAGTATAAACAAAGAAGAATTGGTGACGATAAATATAAATAACTTCTAACAATTGTTTCGTTTCACGTGTGAAAATGTGGACATTTTGGCTACTACTTTTTGAAATGATAATTTTGAGATGCGTGGTGGTGCTATTTAGGAGATTCGGGTTTTCAGGTAAACATTTCAAAATTCATGCCTTAACAAGTGAAAAAAATATGTGTTTAGGTTGGTGTTGGAGAAGATCTTGGTGTTCATCAGTCAACCGTTTCGTTAACTAATTGGTATGTGTACCAAAAAATAGTTCAACAAGCCGATGATTGGATACATTTTCCGACAACTGAGGAAGAAATCAAACATCACCAAGTGATTTGGCAAATAACATTTTTGTTTCCAAGTATAATTGGAGCTATAGATTGCTTTTAGTAGTAGGGCTATGGGGATCCTGGACCAGGAAATGAGATCATCAAGTCATCAAGGTCACTGATAAGAAATGGTGTGTGTGTGTGTGTGTGTGTGTACAGAGATAAGAAGAGTGAAAGAGAGAGAGAGAGATAATAACTCCAAACAGAGTGAGAGAGATAAAAACTCCAAGGTCATTTGAATGGTATTGTAGAGATAAGACCTCCAAGGTTGAATTTATTTTGTGTGTGTGCGTGTGTGTATATGTATGTGTCTCGTTCAAGGCAAAGATAAGGCATGTGAGAAATCAACAACTTCCCCTCCCCTCCCCCGCTTATTTTTAGCTTCAAAGTCCATTCCACAAGCTGTTCATCAAGGTCATTGTGCTTGTGATTGATAAGAAATCGTCAAGGTCCATTTAGTGGAAGATAAAAATAGAAACCATGAATGAAAGAGTAAAACTAAGTAGTATTATGAAATTGAGATAAGAAATCAAGGTTGAATTTACTTTTTACAAATTATATAAAATGAGATAATTAAGCGTTCCAAGGTCATGTTCAAATGGTAACTTATTGATTATTGTATTGAGCCCATATCCATTGAATGAATGATCCCTACTGACAGACTGCAGTCTATAATCAATCATTTTATAGAACTTCAATATAACACACTTTGATTTATTATGAATCAAATCTATAAAATAATCTAATTTATATATTGAAGCCTCATTCAGTAAGATGAAGTTTATAAAGCAACCCAAATTTATTAATGTGAAAAACTTTGATACTAAAATTTGTGAGAAAAGCAAACATGGATCACTTTTCCCTAATAGTATTCGTGGAATAATTGTAGGTCCCTCCAATTGCGGAAAAACAAATGTAATGCTAAGCATTCTTCTCGAACCTCATGGTTTAAAATTTGAAAATGTTTACATTTATTCAAAGTCATTACAACAACCAAAATATAAATATCTGAAAAAACTTATTAAATCTGTTTCAGGAATGGGGTATATTAATTTTCAAATAATTGTGAAATTATGACTCCTTCCAAAGCAAAACCAAATTCAGTATTCATATTTGATGATGTAGCAGGTGATAAGCAAAATAATATTCGAGACTATTTTTGTATGGGACGCCATAACAACGTTGATAGTTTCTACTTATGTCAGACATATACACACATACCAAAACATTTGATTCGGGACAATGCAAACTATATAGTTCTGTTTAAGCAAGATGAGCTTAATCTCAAGCACATATACAATGATCATGTTAATTCAGATATGACGATGAAGCAATTCAAACAACTGTGCTCTGAATGTTGGAAAAATATCTATGGATTCTTGGTTATAGATAAAGATAGCACTATACCAATGGGGCGCTACAAAAACTCATTTAAAGAGATTGCAATTGTATAAACTTACTCACTGGCTTAATTCAATAATTGGTTTGAAATTGCATCCGTTCCAAACCGAACCGATTCCTGTTTAGATCCGGTCTATATAAAACAGATTCCTATTTTAGACTAGTCTGTATGAAACTGATCCTGTTTGGAACTGGTTAATATAAAACTACTCTACATATTTATATGTTTATAATTTTCCTGATTCAATAATGGATGCTGATGAAAATTTACTTAAAAACCTCATAGTAACAAAAAAAGCGTTAAAGAAGAAATATTTATCAACCAAGATTGGAAGGATTATAAAGGAGACTGATTTTGAAAACACTTTCAAACCCATTGTGGAGCCCTTAGAGGAGCTTGTGAAAAATACCAAAACAAACAAAACTCAAAGTGTTGAAGACATTAAGAAACCATTGAAAACGAAGAAAGTTACAATTTAAATCACCCTTAGATATAGAAAAGCTGTCACCATTGTCAGATCTGCATGAAGAAGAAGAAGAAGAAGAAGAAGAAGAAGAAGAAGAAGAAGAAGAAGAAGAAGAAGCAGAAGCAGAAGAAGATGTTTCATTTAGAACACCTACTAATTCACAAATCTATAATCAAAGCACACCACTCAGTCTCTCATCACCATCAGATTCGAATCGTGATAAGACCTATGGTCCATATTTCGATGTGGGAACAAACTCTACGAAGATGGGGAGATCAAAATTCCAAATTAATACCCAGAAAGATTTTGTAATTGATGACGAAATCTTTCCTGCAACAAGTGGACTTTATGAGCTAATATTTAGGAAAAATCCTAGAGAGGCCAAGTATAGTAAACATGATTTAAAGCAATATGGCCAAATACTACAAAAATCTAGGGCACATATGAAAAACTATCACAGTAATTCTCAAGTAAAGGGTAATCGCGGTCAAAAGTATACAACAATTATTAAGCCTTCAATTAAAGATATGTTTGAAAAATCATCACAAGAAATTGGTAAATCATATGATATGATATATTCTGAGAATCGAATTGATTACGTACATTGGAATGATCCTAATGAACTCATTGATAGACTTAGACTTTTAATTGCGTCTCAAACTGCTGGCAATAATAATCATCAGAATGAAATAAACTCAATTGTGGAAGAGCTGCGTGAATCAAGTATCATATATTAAATACAGTTTTGATAACACATTTGACATTATTGACAAAATGAGTGTTGACAAGTTCGGTCGAAGCTTCAACAGAAGGACCAGCTGGAGAAGGATTTAAACTAACATCTGCTGGGGACTTTGATATTGGGGGGAAATGCTTAAACAATGTTGGAGCACCTACCACCTCGCACCAGGCAACCAATAAGGAATACGTAGATAGCAACATAGATGTTCAAGATAAAAACATGCTAAATCATCGACGGTACGTAGACAACAATTTCAACGCACTTATGGGAACTATAAATGATGAGGCACTGAAGCTACAAATCATCGAAGGCAAACTAGAAAAAATGGATACGGCTTTGCGGTCATACACTGATGAACAAAATTTAAAAACCCTTGAACTACTCGATAAGATTAGAAAGTATATGTTGGATATTTTCGAGAAGTATAGAAATAGTGGTGAACCTATTAGCAAAGCAGCAACAACAACTAGCTTTTCACCAATTTAGTATGCATTTGGAATTCGACTTGAAATCATGTCTGCAGTAAATACGTCTACGATCTTCGATGAGGTTTTAAAATTTCTAAAAACATATAATCAAACTCTTCTTGAGGAACATTTCAGTGAAATTATTGAATGTATTACTTTTCTGAGGAAATTTGAAAACGTATCATCAACCACCTCTGTTTATGGGTGTCATTTCATAAACTGCCCCTGGTCTGCAAATCTTTGTCAAGAAGGGCCAGATACTTGCGCATGTTTTAAGCTTGAAAGCTGATTGAATAGAATTAAGAAATTAATGTCATTATATAAAAGAATTATTACGAAATAAACCTATTTTAATCTAAATTTCTTGCGATTTTTATTCATTGTATTGCAATATGAGTAAGAGGAATGTTGTGGACGAATTACACAAACCAGCTCGAAGAAATTTCATTCGACGTCGTGTTATCATTAAGGCCTTCGATGACTTGTGGCAAGCAGACTTGGTCGAAATGATACCATACAGCAATGAGAATGAAGGCTTCAACTATTTACTAACCGTAATTGAGACCTTTTCAAAGTATGCTTGGGCCGCTCCTTTGAAACATAAGACTGCATCAGCTTCAACACAAGCTATGAGATCAATTTTTACCAATTCAAATCGAGCACCTAAAAACTTACAAACTGATGATGGTAAAGAATTCTTCAACAAAATCTTCCAAAATCTGATGAATACCTACAAAATGAATCACTACTCAACGTACAGTATGTTAAAAGCATCAGTTGTTGAACGCTTTAAAGATGTGGAAAGATTTCAGTTTCAATGGTAATTACAAATGGCTATCCATTTATAAGGATTTGATGCATGCATATAATCACTCGATGCATAGAACAATAAAAAGACGTCCCGTTGATATAAATAAAGATAATGCCAACGAACTACTGTCAAAAATTTATAATCGAATAAAAATTGCTGCTAAGGGAAAATTCAAAGTTGATGACAGTGTTCGGATAAGCAAGTTCAAGCATGCTTTTGAGAAAGGTTACACCCCCAATTGGACAACTGAAATTTTCAAGATAAGGAATGTAAAATTAACAAATCCTGTTACTTATATAATTGAAGACTACCAAGGCCAACCTATAAGTGGAAGCTTCTATGAAGAAGAATTACAAAAAACTAAATTTCCCAATACGTTTCTGGTTGAAAAGGTAATAGCAACAAGGGGCAATAAGGTTTATGTAAAATGGTTAGGCTTCTCACCCACTCACAATTCATGGATAGATAAAAAACGATTAATATAACACACTTTGATTTTATTTTATTTTATTAAAATATAAATTACACAATATACATATTTATGAAATGCTCATCGCATAGGTTTGTTTCATGGATTTGAGGTTCACTAGTTCCACGTTGGGTTCATACTTAAATTCTTGATTTGTAAAGACTTCAATTTCACCATTACTTAAAATTCTTTCCTGATCATACTCATGATATTCAAGACACGAAATACTCAAAGAACGGAGTTTATAGTTGCTATCATATGAACAACGAATAGTTTACTCCTTATTATCATCAAATTGTAATTTAAAATGCCTAATTGCTCTCAATTATTCCAGATATTTCGATTTCTTTTTTTATCAAATCTTGCCTAAATCCTTCAATCGCTTCATGCACAGTTACAAACTTTCTCTTCTCAATTCTTTCTGTCGTTGGAGTTATAATATCATTATTCAGAGATGGACTTCTAGTAGTGATGTTGTTGTTATTATTTGATGAAACCGTTAGCAGACGGAATGATAATCCAATTTGTACAGTAATGTTATTGGGAAACTCAATGCGAAAGTAACATTTTCCATATAATTTTTTCTTGTTAAGTCAAAAATTCTAGCGGTAGTCCATTAAGGAATATTGGTAAAATTACCAAAATTGATAGTTGATACATGAAAAACATTTTTATATTCTATAAGACCTACTTCGATGATTACAAGCTCTAAACTAAATCAAAGAAAAATAAACTACTAGTTTTAAGCCATAAATTATAGCGATCAATTAAGTATTTGGTTGTTGTATAATTTTTGTTCTTCCTTCTCGCCCCTCTTTATTTACTTCTTCCTTTGCAGTCTCTTCATTTACTCCTGCCTTCACATCCCTGGGCTTTCGAAAATTTGGTCTTTGGCTCTCAACTGAAATCAATTTTAATGTTTCAACTCCATCACCAAAGGGACAATCTATTGGAAATCGATTTGTTTTCCCCTTAGCTCTTAAATTTGACAAAACCGTTCCGTACAATGTTATTTCACCACCCACCACATGCAACCTGATATGTTGAAATGCTTGAAGTTTTATCCGGCAGTTAGAAATAGAAGCTATAGATTCACCATTTCTTAAACGAAAGACTAAACAGCTATTCCCATTTTCAGGGGTTGCATAAAGTTCACAAGTCATTCTATGAAAGATTACAACTGAAACATTTATCTCTGTCCAACCAGCTTCGCATGTACATAGGTTTTCACCTTCCCTTAACACTTCACACCAAAACATTTTGGTTTTGCAAATATATCCAATACTATCTTCAACACTCTTCTTATCGGTTTCATTGTCAACCTGAACTTTACTTTGTACTCTTTCAAATGTCTCTTTAAACGTCGTGATGAATCACCCTTTTCTCTTTTTACATCCAATATTTGAAAATCAATTTCTTGAGATCTACTCTCATAAAGCATTATTCAATGTATGCTATTCCGAGATTGAATTATCTCCTTATATTGTATATTATTTAAAGATTCTAAGAGTACATTCAACTCTTTGAGTTTTGCATGACCTTGGAACGCTTAATTATCTCATTTTATATAATTTGTAAAAAGTAAATTCAACCTTGATTTCTTATCTCAATTTCATAATAATACTTAGTTTTACTCTTTCATTCATGATTTCTATTTTTATCTTCCACTAAATGGACCTTGACGATTTCTTATCAATCACAAGCACAATGACCTTGATGAACAGCTTGTGGAATAGACTTTGAAGCTAAAAATAAGCGGGGGAGGGGAGGGGAAGTTGTTGATTTCTCACATGCCTTATCTTTACCTTGAACGACACACATACACACACACACACACACACACACACACACACTTATTTCTTATCAGTGACCTTGATGACTTGATGATCCCATTTCCTGGTCCAGGATCCCCATAGCCCTACTACTGCTTTTGATCATTTTCCCACAAAAATTTGAAAATAAATTCAAAATAAACAAACCACCGGACAGTTGTCACTTGTCAAATTTGACAGAAATTGCAAGGCAAGGACAAGTACAGCGAAGTAAATGCTATGTTCGAACTTACTTTAGCAAACTAGGTTTTTATTCATACCGATTCAAAGCATTTGCTAAGGGCTTTTACTTGCTAAAACCTTTTACTCAAAGCAAATGCTAGTTTTATTCATACGACCCACTGTTAGTAAACGTCCTGTTCTGTCATTGCCTATCTATAGAAGGCCTTCCCTTATTCCCACACACCAAAAGCGAAAGCGAATTAAATACTCATAATTGCAAAACACTCGTCGATTAAAGCAGTACAAAAAGTGCCACCTTTATTGACATAAAAGAAAAATCTATCACCAAAATCCAATCGAAATTCAAAATTTTATAAATAGAAATAACATTAAAACTATACAAAAAAAGGAAAGGAATAACAAAATATAAGAAAAAAATGCAAAGCAAATTGCGAAGTTCTGATCTTACCCCTACTTACTATACTAAGAACTTAAGGCAATTCAAATCAATTGATAAGAAAAAAGAAAACAAAAAAGGACACTCTACTCACGTTGATTATCGTCCCCCGATGTCCTGGCGCCAGTACAGTGAAGAACGTAGCAATCGTTGTTTCCCAATATGGTACGCGCACAAACAATTATAATATTAAAATCAGAACTTAAATTTACTCTACTGTAACTATTAATTTAAATTATCAAAAAAAAGAAAAGGAATCCAAAAATTAAAAAAAAACTAAACTAAATTAAATTAAAACTTCAACTAAAAGTTACTAATGTGGCACTTCAAAAAAAAATTCACAAAAACTGCTCCTCGATGCACCTCGTTCCTCTTTGGGTGATTTATTATTATTATTATTATTTATTAACTACTTAAACATAAATGTTCAGGTTAATCTTAAAAAAACTAACAGCACTAGCTCCAAGGCTTACGGCTGGCTTTGGGTAATTATTCAGAGTGGCGATGAACTTTGAGTCACCACTGTTGCTTTTAGGGGTTGATAATTCTCGCTGGGTTATGTTCTTTTGCCTCTGGTGTGATTTCACCTCAAGGGATGGAAAGCGTCACCTCAAAAAAAAAAAAAATGCCCTAGAGATCTGGCCTTGGTGTGACGCCTATTGGTAACCGTTGCCGGGCGGTATATATGAGACCCGCTATTTGCACAACGGCTAGAATTTCGGCGGAACGGTTGCTTCAATCACTTCTCTGGATCTCTAGGGTACTCTTTTGGCTGTGGGACAGGGGACAGTCGCCGAAAATATGGGTCGGAAGCTACAGGCTTTTCTGGGGTAGCCCATCGATTCTCTTCGCCGACTATCGTATTATTTTTTTTGCCTTTTAGTCCCTTGAACAGTTTAATCCTTGTACGATCTTTCTCTATAATTTATACTTTAATTAATATCTGCATCATTTTAATGATTCGCAGAAATTCCTTACCTCAACCCAAGTAAAGGTCAAAAAAATTGTATGCGCAACGACTTTTCACACCACTGTCGTATATTTGCTCGTATGCTTTATCGCCAAAATCAGCTGCTGCAACCACTACTTGATAAATGCCGGAATCTGAGGGCCGGTCGGTTGTTCGGTCATTGACTTTTCCTCTTGCCGGTGTCTTTTGCAATTCTTATTTGCTTAAGACTCGGTCCTCTTGCACCCCCTTCTCGGTCTAATTGAAATCTTATGGCCTAATGCTAATATCTCGCTGACTCTCTTTCCTGTTTCTTTTTATTACATAGTTTCGCCTGCATTTGTCTATTCTGTTGGCGATTATAATGTATCGTCTTTTCTCATTTCCCTTACTCTTACTTTTATTTCTTTATGCTGATCACTAATCCCATTTCTCTCCGCCCATACTCTTTATTCTATTTTTCCCCTTATTCAGCTTATAAGGAACTTAGGGACGGGTACCAATATGATGAAGATGAGGGGCGGTCCGTTATCTCCTACTCTCTTTTTGTCCTCTCTTCTGTTGTTCTCTAGTTTGTCAGTTTTCGTCATTAAAACTTAATCCTAAAACATAAATTCTAAATGTACAAATAAATAAATAACATAAATATCATATAAACACATAATTTAATACATTGTACAGATTCCGATTTCACTTAGTTTAAAATACCTACATTAACGCAACCTAAGTAACACCTAACACGTATGGAAACTTTTGTCACCAACGAATGAAGACGAAAGGAAAGACCACAAAACTTGCGGACTGTCAAAACAATCATGGACTTGTAGCCGGCAGAAGACATCGCAAGTAATTTAATGTGGTTTGTTTATTTTTTTATATAAATTTGGTAACGACTTATGTCTAAATTTCTTTGCAGGCACATGGCTAATACCGATTTACTGGTAAGGAATATTTTCCTGGTGGAGATTGCTTTTGAATCGCGTTTAGAGGGGGTTTCATCGGCCAGTCTCCACCGGCAGTTTTGTTTACCTTTTTTTTTTTTCTAAATAAACCTTTTTCTTTTCAGATGGATGTATGGCCCCGTAACAAGTTGCTTGGTCACTTAGTTCTACCAGAAGGAGTTAAACCGCTACCGAGCAAGGTAGCAGTCATCAGCCATCGTTCTTCAGTATCGCTTACAGGTTTTAATAGATGGCAACGTTAAAAATGATAAACGGAATATCAGCTGGACATCTGACGCAGAGACCGCGTTTGAAGAGTATAAAGCTGCACTATATTACGCAGCTATACTGGCACATCCGGTGAGAAATGCGGTAGTTTCACTAGCGGTGGACGCATCAGACCTCGCTATCGGTGCAGTGTTGCAGCAAACCTCAGATGCAGAGACCAGGACATTAGCGTTCAAAGCAATCAAATATTTCCAACATCTATTGGAAGGGCGAGAATTTTCTATATTCACCGACCATAAGCCTCTCATTTTCGCATTCCGCCAGAAAGCTGATAAAGCGTCACCTAGGCAAGCTCGACAACTAGATTTCATCAGACAGTTTTCGACCGACATACAAAATATAGCGGGAAAAGAATCGTCCCAGATATGCTCTCCAGAATCGACCTAATATGCGATGTATCAGGTACGTATTCGTTAAACTATTCATCACTAAACATTTTCGAGAAATCGTTCTAGCATAAATCCACGGCTTGGTACATCTTGGTAATCGACCTCCATCAACTTGACAGAGCACAATGTCAAAAATCGATTTTGAATAGCCCTGAATTATGTGCTGTTTATGTGCCAAGTTTTTTAATTTTGTGCTCCAACGGTTTCGGAGAAAATCGACCTTGAAAAGTGCTCTGCCAAGTTAACGTCAAGCCAGCGCACATAGTTAAATCGACCGAAAAATAAAAAAATTAATATCTCACATTCAAGACTGATTTATGTGCATTTTGTGTGCCAAGTTTCCAGCTTCGTAGCTCAAGCCAAATCTCATAGAGTTCATAGCTCATAGAAAACTGTTAACGCTTATCCTAAAAACGGGTGGAAATCAAAAAATGAAAAGCAAATATAATTTTCTGATTTATGTGCTTTTGATTTGCTAAGTCATTGAATTTTGTGTTATCCTAATCCAAGTTTTAGGTTTGGTTAGGTTTGGCTCTGTTAGTAAAATACCTTTTACAGCTCTGCTAAACATTTCAGGTGCAAGAAAGGAAAATCACAAAGCAAATCGTCGACATTGTGGCGCCATAACAAAAACAGCATCTAAAAATAGAAATATGTCGTCATTTTAAGGCAAATACAATCCATGTAACCAGCCCACAGCAGTTATAGTAGGTATGGGTAGAATAGTCCTTGCAAAATAAATACATTTACGTGGGTAAAGCTGGGACCGCATTGGAATTTCGCCAAACAAAGTACATGGGATTTAATTGCTCTATTCTTGATTTTGTCGCTCTTGGGGAAGAAGATATTTCGACTTTTGAAGGATTTTTGTCAAGCATACCAATCACCGATTTAATCGCTCTGGGGAAATGTACAAATTTTTCCAATCGGGCAAATTTACGTTTTTTGTAATGGTCAGCTCGCTATAAAACTCTTTCGTTTTTCAAGGAAAAGCAAATAGATTATTAAAAAATTAATAAAAAAATAACTTTTGGCTCACCTGGGTGGGTTATAAGTTCACAATTGATTTGTGGACTTTTGGCCTGTGGACTTATGACCCTGCGCCCTGAACAACTTGGTAGCCTACAAAGTATGCATCAGATTTGGAATGTTATAAATCGTTGCCTACCAATTTGTATAGATCCTGAAAGTATGCAATACCCCTACGATCAAATTTCGCTAACCCTGAACGTATGCCTTAATTTTAACTTCGAAGTATATAATAATATCTTTGTATGGGTCGGGTGCACCTCATCCCCGGACAACTCATCCCCAGCCAAATTTCGCAACTAGCGCCATATACATCTTAACTCCGCAACTGACTGCCAATAATCCCACTACTCAGCCTTAGTGGATAGTGTTACCCGCAGACTAGTATTATTGTTATGAACCCCTATCGTATATCATATAATTTCCGTTCCCATAACTTTTTATCTTTTTCGGTATGCATACCATTACTTCTCTAATTGCAATATGCAAATTCCGCTGGAAGCGATTCGCATTTAAAAAACAAAATTCTCGCGTTACAACCACGCGCATGCTTTATGCAATCCATGTGCAATGTTGTTTGTCGCACGAACTGCTGACGCATCTTTTTTTCTCTCATGCTATCGCGTCGATTGAATTCTTCTCAATTGTTCTGGCAGAGTCTGTTTTAAATCGTCGGAGTAAGAGCACTTGTTTTAGCATATAATAGTACATATTATTAAGGTGTAATAAACCTTGTAATTTTGAATTATATTAATCGAAACTTTGTAATTTTAGAATTTTAAAATAAAAACTTGTGAACAAAATTGAAATAAATAAAAAAAAACTAAATATAAAAAGGAAGTTATGAATTAATTTCTACTCGGAATCCTAACAAAATTTGGTGTCAGAAGTGGGATCGATAATTTACAAATGTGAAAACATTTCAAAAAAGTGAAGATCAGAAACTCCAAAGTGTTACTAAGTCTCATAAATCTACAAATTAAATTACAAACTCTCATCAATCTACAAATCGAACTACAAACTCTCATAAATCTACAAATTCAACTAAATACAAATCTACAAAATAAATTACAAACTCTAACAAATCTACAAAATCTACGAGTGCCTGCAATTAAACCGCAACAATTGGAAAATCACAAATATACACTACTTTCTAAAAACTGAAGTGCTGGAAACTAAACTGAAGACAACTCTAAAACTACAACTACAAGGCTCTACAATTAAAAGGATATTATATATAAAAAAAATGTTACTGTAAGTTATGTGTTATTGTAGTATGCCACTGTAGTTAAGATATTTGTACAGAGATTACTTTAGATATATATACATAGAGTGCTTTATAATACTTGTTTTATTCAATAATAATAACAATCAAGAATTCAATTATGCGGATGGTAACGACTTAGAAATTCAGAATAATGTAGGCGTCACTGTTCCTTTAAAAACGTTATTCAAATTTATCAAACCATTCGATGGTGACAGGCAAAAACTAGCTCCATATCTTAATGCTGTCGATGCAATATAGCTACAGTCGATCAAATAGACATTTTATTAGCTTATACAAAAACGCAACTCAGCGGTAAAGCTGAGGCAGCCGTTTCGAACCACGATTTCAACAAATGGTTAGATCTTAAAAATTTCCTAAAAAGTATATATTCAGATGCTAAGCATCATGGGCATTTACTAATAGAATTATTATCTTGCAAAAAGCAACCCACTGAACAAATTTCTCAATATATATGTAGGGTTGAACTTGATTTAAAACGTCTTTTAACATCAACTCACCAAAATTCAACAATTCCTGCAGAACTACCTGGAAGACTTGCCGCAATGAATGACCTAGCACTGCATACTTTTATTTTAAATATTAAACCTGATATAAGCAACATGTTAAGAGCTAGAAATATAGAAAGTCTAAATGAAGCCTTCAATTTAGCAATTGAAGAAGAAAAGTTTCAATTACTAATCAAAACCAAAAATTCAAACTTCAAAGCAATTGAATGTTCCTTTTGTCATAAAATGGGACACTCATCAAATCAGTGCTTTAAAAAACCAAGTACATCCAAAACCGTTTTAAATACTTCTCAAAACTGAATTAAAACTTGCCAATATTGCAAAAAGGATGGTCATGTTATTCAGGAATGTAGGAAACTTAAATGGAAGAAGAGCAAGAAAATGCAAACAATACAAGATCGTCGGAAAACATAAGGACTCTCGAACCAGAAGCTGCAGAGCTTCGGGAGAATATTGTAGCAGCAGCAATTCTTTCCGAATAGTACTATCAAACGATAACACCATTTTTGTCATAGTTAAATCCAATCGATCTAATGTAGGTTATTTCAAATTTTTAATCGATAGTGGTGCAAATATTTCAATAGTTAAGAAAACAAATTTAAAAGAAAATTCAAACTTTATTCAGAATGGTAAAGTTACACTTAAAGAATTAATAACGACAAGAATCTCATTAGAAGCATAGGTTCTATAAATCTAAAATTGTTTGTACAGTCAGAAAATTCAGTAACCCTAAATTTTGGCAACGTGTTTCATATAATTGATTCACCTTCTAATATTCCCTATGATGGTATATTGGGAAACGATTTTCTAGTTGCTAAACGAGTAAGCCTAAATTATCAAACAAAAATTATGAGCCTAGAAAGCGGAGAGACAATTCCCTTTTTTTTAAATCGTTGTTCAAAAGAATCATACATACTGCCTCCCCGATCAGAAACTGTAATAAAAATAAATATAATGAATCCAGAAATCAGGGAAGGAATTCTACCAGAACTCTCAATACTCGACGGAGTTTATCTCTGAAAGGCAATTACACAAATCGATGATAAATTTCAAGCTATCGCTACGGTACTTAACACTCTTGATAAACCAGTAAAGATTACCAAGGCCAATGCCAATCTAATACCTTTATCAGCAGAATCTTTTCATTTTCAAAATGGTAGTCATGAATCTGTAGATCGAAAAGAACTCTTACATAGAGAAATAAGAACAGAACATCTTAATCACGAAGAGACCAAGAGTCTTCTTGACTTATGCAATAAGTATTCAAGTATATTTTTCTTGAAGGGAGATATTCTCTCAGCTATTAAATCTATTGAGCATGAAATTAATCTGGAAAATAACAGACCCATTAATTGTAAAACATACAGATATCCCGAGGTTCATAAAGAGGAAGTCAGAAATCAAATTTCCAATATGTTAAATCAAAAAATTATTAGACCTTCCAATTCCCCATGATCAGCACCCTTATGGGTCGTCCCTAAGAAAACAAGTTGCTTGGTCACTTAGTTTTACCAGAAGGAGTTAAACCGCTACCGAGCAAGGTAGCAGTCATCAGCCATCGTTCTTCAGTATCGCTTACAGGTTTTAATAGATGGCAACGTTAAAAATGATAAACGGAATATCAGCTGGACATCTGACGCAGAGACCGCATTTGAAGAGTATAAAGCTGCACTATGTTACGCAGCTATACTGGCACATCCGGTGAGAAATGCGGTAGTTTCACTAGCGGTGGACGCATCAGACCTCGCTATCGGTGCAGTGTTGCAGCAAACCTCAGATGCAGAGACCAGGACATTAGCGTTCAAAGCAATCAAATATTTCCAACATCTATTGGAAGGGCGAGAATTTTCTATATTCACCGACCATAAGCCTCTCATTTTCGCATTCCGCCAGAAAGCTGATAAAGCGTCACCTAGGCAAGCTCGACAACTAGATTTCATCAGACAGTTTTCGACCGACATACAAAATATAGCGGGAAAAGAATCGTCCCAGATATGCTCTCCAGAATCGACCTAATATGCGATGTATCAGGTACGTATTCGTTAAACTATTCATCACTAAACATTTTCGAGAAATCGTTCTAGCATAAATCCACGGCTTGGTACATCTTGGTAATCGACCTCCATCAACTTGACAGAGCACAATGTCAAAAATCGATTTTGAATAGCCCTGAATTATGTGCTGTTTATGTGCCAAGTTTTTTAATTTTGTGCTCCAACGGTTTCGGAGAAAATCGACCTTGAAAAGTGCTCTGCCAAGTTAACGTCAAGCCAGCGCACATAGTTAAATCGACCGAAAAATAAAAAAATTAATATCTCACATTCAAGACTGATTTATGTGCATTTTGTGTGCCAAGTTTCCAGCTTCGTAGCTCAAGCCAAATCTCATAGAGTTCATAGCTCATAGAAAACTGTTAACGCTTATCCTAAAAACGGGTGGAAATCAAAAAATGAAAAGCAAATATAATTTTCTGATTTATGTGCTTTTGATTTGCTAAGTCATTGAATTTTGTGTTATCCTAATCCAAGTTTTAGGTTTGGTTAGGTTTGGCTCTGTTAGTAAAATACCTTTTACAGCTCTGCTAAACATTTCAGGTGCAAGAAAGGAAAATCACAAAGCAAATCGTCGACATTGTGGCGCCATAACAAAAACAGCATCTAAAAATAGAAATATGTCGTCATTTTAAGGCAAATACAATCCATGTAACCAGCCCACAGCAGTTATAGTAGGTATGGGTAGAATAGTCCTTGCAAAATAAATACATTTACGTGGGTAAAGCTGGGACCACATTGGAATTTCGCCAAACAAAGTTCATGGGATTTAATTGCTCTATTCTTGATTTTGTCGCTCTTGGGGAAGAAGATATTTCGACTTTTGAAGGATTTTTGTCAAGCATACCAATCACCGATTTCGCTCTGGGGAAATGTACAAATTTTTCCAATCGGGCAAATTTACGTTTTTTGTAATGGTCAGCTCGCTATAAAACTCTTTCGTTTTTCAAGGAAAAGCAAATAGATTATTAAAAAATTAATAAAAAAATAACTTTTGGCTCACCTGGGTGGGTTATAAGTTCACAATTGATTTGTGGACTTTTGGCCTGTGGACTTATGACCCTGCGCCCTGAACAACTTGGTAGCCTACAAAGTATGCATCAGATTTGGAATGTTATAAATCGTTGCCTACCAATTTGTATAGATCCTGAAAGTATGCAATACCCCTACGATCAAATTTCGCTAACCCTGAACGTATGCCTTAATTTTAACTTCGAAATATATAATAATATCTTTGTATGGGTCGGGTGCACCTCATCCCCGGACAACTCATCCCCAGCCAAATTTCGCAACTAGCGCCATATACATCTTAACTCCGCAACTGACTGCCAATAATCCCACTACTCAGCCTTAGTGGATAGTGTTACCCGCAGACTAGTATTATTGTTATGAACCCCTATCGTATATCATATAATTTCCGTTCCCATAACTTTTTATCTTTTTCGGTATGCATACCATTACTTCTCTAATTGCAATATGCAAATTCCGCTGGAAGCGATTCGCATTTAAAAAACAAAATTCTCGCGTTACAACCACGCGCATGCTTTATGCAATCCATGTGCAATGTTGTTTGTCGCACGAACTGCTGACGCATCTTTTTTTCTCTCATGCTATCGCGTCGATTGAATTCTTCTCAATTGTTCTGGCAGAGTCTGTTTTAAATCGTCGGAGTAAGAGCACTTGTTTTAGCATATAATAGTACATATTATTAAGGTGTAATAAACCTTGTAATTTTGAATTATATTAATCGAAACTTTGTAATTTTAAAATTTTAAAATAAAAACTTGTGAACAAAATTGAAATAAATAAAAAAAAACTAAATATAAAAAGGAAGTTATGAATTAATTTCTACTCGGAATCCTAACAAAATTTGGTGTCAGAAGTGGGATCGATAATTTACAAATGTGAAAACATTTCAAAAAAGTGAAGATCAGAAACTCCAAAGTGTTACTAAGTCTCATAAATCTACAAATTAAATTACAAACTCTCATCAATCTACAAATCGAACTACAAACTCTCATAAATCTACAAATTCAACTAAATACAAATCTACAAAATAAATTACAAACTCTAACAAATCTACAAAATCTACGAGTGCCTGCAATTAAACCGCAACAATTGGAAAATCACAAATATACACTACTTTCTAAAAACTGAAGTGCTGGAAACTAAACTGAAGACAACTCTAAAACTACAACTACAAGGCTCTACAATTAAAAGGATATTATATATAAAAAAAATGTTACTGTAAGTTATGTGTTATTGTAGTATGCCACTGTAGTTAAGATATTTGTACAGAGATTACTTTAGATATATATACATAGAGTGCTTTATAATACTTGTTTTATTCAAGTAGTTAAGATATTTGTACAGAGATTACTTTAGATATATATACATAGAGTGCTTTATAATACTTGTTTTATTCAATAATAATAACAATCAAGAATTCAATTATGCGGATGGTAACGACTTAGAAATTCAGAATAATGTAGGCGTCACTGTTCCTTTAAAAACGTTATTCAAATTTATCAAACCATTCGATGGTGACAGGCAAAAACTAGCTCCATATCTTAATGCTGTCGATGCAATATAGCTACAGTCGATCAAATAGACATTTTATTAGCTTATACAAAAACGCAACTCAGCGGTAAAGCTGAGGCAGCCGTTTCGAACCACGATTTCAACAAATGGTTAGATCTTAAAAATTTCCTAAAAAGTATATATTCAGATGCTAAGCATCATAGGCATTTACTAATAGAATTATTATCTTGCAAAAAGCAACCCACTGAACAAATTTCTCAATATATATGTAGGGTTGAACTTGATTTAAAACGTCTTTTAACATCAACTCACCAAAATTCAACAATTCCTGCAGAACTACCTGGAAGACTTGCCGCAATGAATGACCTAGCACTGCATACTTTTATTTTAAATATTAAACCTGATATAAGCAACATGTTAAGAGCTAGAAATATAGAAAGTCTAAATGAAGCCTTCAATTTAGCAATTGAAGAAGAAAAGTTTCAATTACTAATCAAAACCAAAAATTCAAACTTCAAAGCAATTGAATGTTCCTTTTGTCATAAAATGGGACACTCATCAAATCAGTGCTTTAAAAAACCAAGTACATCCAAAACCGTTTTAAATACTTCTCAAAACTGAATTAAAACTTGCAAATATTGCAAAAAGGATGGTCATGTTATTCAGGAATGTAGAATGAAGAGCAAGAAAATGCAAACAATACAAGATCGTCGGAAAACATAAGGACTCTCGAACCAGAAGCTGCAGAGCTTCGGGAGAATATTGTAGCAGCAGCAATTCTTTCCGAATAGTACTATCAAACGATAACACCATTTTTGTCATAGTTAAATCCAATCGATCTAAAGTAGGTTATTTCAAATTTTTAATCGATAGTGGTGCAAATATTTCAGTAGTTAAGAAAACAAATTTAAAAGAAAATTCAAACTTTATTCAGAATGGTAAAGTTACACTTAAAGGAATTAATAACGACAAGAATCTCATTAGAAGCACAGGTTCTATAAATCTTAAATTTTGTATACAGTCAGAAAATTCAGTAACCCTAAATTTTAGCAACGTATTTCATATAATTGATTCACCTTCTAATATTCCCTATGATGGTATATTGGGAAACGATTTTCTAGTTGCTAAACGAGTAAGCCTAAATTATCAAACAAAAATTATGAGCCTAGAAAGCGGAGAGACAATTCCCTTTTTTTTAAATCGTTGTTCAAAAGAATCATACATACTGCCTCCCCGATCAGAAACTGTAATAAAAATAAATATAATGAATCCAGAAATCAGGGAAGGAATTCTACCAGAACTCTCAATACTCGACGGAGTTTATCTCTGAAAGGCAATTACACAAATCGATGATAAATTTCAAGCTATCGCTACGGTACTTAACACTCTTGATAAACCAGTAAAGATTACCAAGGCCAATGCCAATCTAATACCTTTATCAGCAGAATCTTTTCATTTTCAAAATGGTAGTCATGAATCTGTAGATCGAAAAGAACTCTTACATAGAGAAATAAGAACAGAACATCTTAATCACGAAGAGACCAAGAGTCTTCTTGACTTATGCAATAAGTATTCAAGTATATTTTTCTTGAAGGGAGATATTCTCTCAGCTATTAAATCTATTGAGCATGAAATTAATCTGGAAAATAACAGACCCATTAATTGTAAAACATACAGATATCCCGAGGTTCATAAAGAGGAAGTCAGAAATCAAATTTCCAATATGTTAAATCAAAAAATTATTAGACCTTCCAATTCCCCATGGTCAGCACCCTTATGGGTCGTCCCTAAGAAAACAAGTTGCTTGGTCACTTAGTTCTACCAGAAGGAGTTAAACCGCTACCGAGCAAGGTAGCAGTCATCAGCCATCGTTCTTCAGTATCGCTTACAGGTTTTAATAGATGGCAACGTTAAAAATGATAAACGGAATATCAGCTGGACATCTGACGCAGAGACCGCATTTGAAGAGTATAAAGCTGCACTATGTTACGCAGCTATACTGGCACATCCGGTGAGAAATGCGGTAGTTTCACTAGCGGTGGACGTATCAGACCTCGCTATCGGTGCAGTGTTGCAGCAAACCTCAGATGCAGAGACCAGGACATTAGCGTTCAAAGCAATCAAATATTTCCAACATCTATTGGAAGGGCGAGAATTTTCTATATTCACCGACCATAAGCCTCTCATTTTCGCATTCCGCCAGAAAGCTGATAAAGCGTCACCTAGGCAAGCTGGACAACTAGATTTCATCAGACAGTTTTCGACCGACATACAAAATATAGCGGGAAAAGAATCGTCCCAGATATGATCTCCAGAATCGAAGGGATCGCTACACCAAAAACCCTCGATTTTAGCGAGTTGGAGGCTGATCAAAAAACAGATCCAGACCTGCAAGCGTTGCTGAAAGATAATAAAAATTCCCTCGTGTTAAAGTCGATTCAAATCATAGAAGTGGCTGTCGACCTAATATGCGATGTATCAGGTACGTATTCGTTAAACTATTCATCACTAAACATTTTCGAGAAATCGTTCTAGCATAAATCCACGGCTTGGTACATCTTGGTAATCGACCTCCATCAACTTGACAGAGCACAATGTCAAAAATCGATTTTGAATAGCCCTGAATTATGTGCTGTTTATGTGCCAAGTTTTTAATTTTGTGCTCCAACGGTTTCGGAGAAAATCGACCTTGAAAAATGCTCTGCCAAGTTAACGTCAAGCCAGCGCACATAGTTAAATCGACCGAAAAATAAAAAAATTAATATCTCACATTCAAGACTGATTTATGTGCATTTTGTGTGCCAAGTTTCCAGCTTCGTAGCTCAAGCCAAATCTCATAGAGTTCATAGCTCATAGAAAACTGTTAACGCTTATCCTAAAAACGGGTGGAAATCAAAAAATGAAAAGCAAATATAATTTTCTGATTTATGTGCTTTTGATTTGCTAAGTCATTGAATTTTGTGTTATCCTAATCCAAGTTTTAGGTTTGGTTAGGTTTGGCTCTGTTAGTAAAATACCTTTTACAGCTCTGCTAAACATTTCAGGTGCAAGAAAGGAAAATCACAAAGCAAATCGTCGACATTGTGGCGCCATAACAAAAACAGCTATATTCTAAAAATAGAAATATGTCGTCATTTTAAGGCAAATACAATCCATGTAACCAGCCCACAGCAGTTATAGTAGGTATGGGTAGAATAGTCCTTGCAAAATAAATACATTTACGTGGGTAAAGCTGGGACCACATTGGAATTTCGCCAAACAAAGTTCATGGGATTTAATTGCTCTATTCTTGATTTTGTCGCTCTTGGGGAAGAAGATATTTCGACTTTTGAAGGATTTTTGTCAAGCATACCAATCACCGATTTCGCTCTGGGGAAATGTACAAATTTTTCCAATCGGGCAAATTTACGTTTTTTGTAATGGTCAGCTCGCTATAAAACTCTTTCGTTTTTCAAGGAAAAGCAAATAGATTATTAAAAAATTAATAAAAAAATAACTTTTGGCTCACCTGGGTGGGTTATAAGTTCACAATTGATTTGTGGACTTTTGGCCTGTGGACTTATGACCCTGCGCCCTGAACAACTTGGTAGCCTACAAAGTATGCATCAGATTTGGAATGTTATAAATCGTTGCCTACCAATTTGTATATATCCTGAAAGTATGCAATACCCCTACGATCAAATTTCGCTAACCCTGAACGTATGCCTTAATTTTAACTTCGAAATATATAATAATATCTTTGTATGGGTCGGGTGCACCTCATCCCCGGACAACTCATCCCCAGCCAAATTTCGCAACTAGCGCCATATACATCTTAACTCCGCAACTGACTGCCAATAATCCCACTACTCAGCCTTAGTGGACTAGTATTATTGTTATGAACCCCTATCGTATATCATATAATTTCCGTTCCCATAACTTTTTATCTTTTTCGGTATGCATACCATTACTTCTCTAATTGCAATATGCAAATTCCGCTGGAAGCGATTCGCATTTAAAAAACAAAATTCTCGCGTTACAACCACGCGCATGCTTTATGCAATCCATGTGCAATGTTGTTTGTCGCACGAACTGCTGACGCATCTTTTCTTCTCTCATGCTATCGCGTCGATTGAATTCTTCTCAATTGTTCTGGCAGAGTCTGTTTTAAATCGTCGGAGTAAGAGCACTTGTTTTAGCATATAATAGTACATATTATTAAGGTGTAAACCTTGTAATTTTGAATTATATTAATCGAAACTTTGTAATTTTAAAATTTTAAAATAAAAACTTGTGAACAAAATTGAAATAAATAAAAAAAAACTAAATATAAAAAGGAAGTTATGAATTAATTTCTACAAAATTTGGTGTCAGAAGTGGGATCGATAATTTACAAATGTGAAAACATTTCAAAAAAGTGAAGATCAGAAACTCCAAAGTGTTACTAAGTCTCATAAATCTACAAATTAAATTACAAACTCTCATCAATCTACAAATCGAACTACAAACTCTCATAAATCTACAAATTCAACTAAATACAAATCTACAAAATAAATTACAAACTCTAACAAATCTACAAAATCTACGAGTGCCTGCAATTAAACCGCAACAATTGGAAAATCACAAATATACACTACTTTCTAAAAACTGAAGTGCTGGAAACTAAACTGAAGACAACTCTAAAACTACAACTACAAGGCTCTACAATTAAAAGGATATTATATATAAAAAAAATGTTACTGTAAGTTATGTGTTATTGTAGTATGCAACTGTAGTTAAGATATTTGTACAGAGATTACTTTAGATATATATACATAGAGTGCTTTATAAAGGGTGATTTTTTAAGAGGTTTAGAACTTTTTTTAAAAAAAAAACACAAAAAATTCGAAAAAATGAATGAAATATTTATTTGAATCGATAGTTTGAACCTTGCAATTTAATGTTTAAAGATAATTTCATGCAAATGTTGACCGCGGCTGCGTCTCAGGTAGCCCATCCGCTGAGTCCAATTTTGGCATACTCTTTCACACATATCGGCCGGTATCTCACGAATGAATGCATGGATGTTGGCTTCCAGTGCGTCAATCGAAGCGGGCTTGTCCCTATACACATTAGCCTTGGCATACCCCCACAAAAAATAATCTAATGGTGTCAAATCGCACGATCTAGGCGGCCAATTGACCGGCCCGAAACGTGAAATTAACTGTTCACCAAACTCGCCTCGCAATTGCGCCATTGTTTCGCGTGCTGTGTGGCATGTGGCACCGTCTTGTTGAAACCACATATCATGCAAGTCAAGAACTTCCATTTCGGGCAAAAAAAAGTTTGTTATCATCGCTCGGTAGCGTTCACCATTGACAGTAACGCTGCGATTCGCATCATCTTTGAAGAAATATGGCCCAATAATGCCGCCGGTCCATAAACCGCACCAAACAGTGGCTTTTTCGGGATGCATTGGTAGCTGTTGCAATGCTTCTGGCTGATCTTCACTCCAAATGCGGCAATTTTGCTTATTTACGTACCCATTCAACCAAAAATGAGCCTCATCGCTGAACACAATTTTTCGATAAAAAAGCGGATCCTCGGCCAGCTTTCCAAGAGCCGATTCACCAAAAATTCGGCGTTGTGGTAGGTCGGCTGGCTTTAGTTCTTGCACCAGCTGTATCTTAAAAGACTTTACGCCCAAATCCTTCCGCAAAATTTTCCACGTAGTGCTGTAACAAAGGCCTAACTGCTGGGAACGGCGCCGAATCGACATTTCGCGGTCTTCTGTCACACTAGCTGATACGGCCGCAATATTTTCTTCACTACGCACAGTACGTAAACGTGTTGGTGGTTTAATGTCCAACAAAGTAAATTTGGTGCGAAATTTGGTCACAATCTTCCGAATAGACTGCTCAGAAGGTCGAGAATGCCGATCATAAAATGGAAGCAGCGCGCGATGAACATTTCGAACCGAGCACGAATTTTGATAGTAAAATTCAATAATTTGCAAGCGTTGTTCATTTGTAAGACGATCCATGGTTAAATTGCAAACCAAACTGAAGCTGTTTGACAGTGACACAAGGTACTAAACACACGTCAGCTGTCAAAACCAGTGTTGCCAAAACCAAAACAGCTAAAAAATCACCCTTTAATACTTGTTTTATTCAATAAAATACACAATGGCTTTAAATAATAACAATGAAGAATTCAATGATGCGGATGGTAACGACTTAGAAATTCAGAATAATGTAGGCGTCACTGTTCCTTTACAAACGTTATTCAAATTTATCAAACCATTCGATGGTGACAGGCAAAAACTAGCTCCATATCTTAATGCTGTCGATGCAGCTTTCAATATACAGTCGATCAAATAGACATTTTATTAGCTTATACAAAAACGCAACTCAGCGGTAAAGCTGAGGCAGCCGTTTCGAACCACGATTTCAACAAATGGTTAGATCTTAAAAATTTCCTAAAAAGTATATATTCAGATGCTAAGCATCATAGGCATTTACTAATAGAATTATTATCTTGCAAAAAGCAACCCACTGAACAAATTTCTCAATATATATGTAGGGTTGAACTTGCTTTAAAACGTCTTTTAACATCAACTCACCATTATTAAACAATTCCTGATGCTTCAGGCAAAAAAAAATGGAGGATTGTTATCGACTACAGGAAGCTTAACGAAGTTACTGTTGGAGATTCTTTCCCATTGCCCAATATCTGTGAAATACTTGACCAATTAGGTCACAGTAAGTACTTCACAACCTTGGACCTCGCTTCCGGGTTCCACCAAATCAATGTTAAAGAGGAAGACAGGTCAAAGACCGCCTTCCCTACTGCAAGTGGCCACTACTAATTCTGTCGTATACCATTTGGGTTAAGGAATGCTCCCGCTACCTTTCGGCGTGCAATGAATCATGTTCTAGCAGGACTGATTGGCGAAAAGTGTTTCGTTTACCTTGATGACGTGGTGATATATGCATCCTCTCTTGAAGACCATGAACGTAAACTTACTGAAATTTTCCAAAGGTTAGCAGATAGTAACTTAAAGCTCTGTTTAGTCACAATTACTTCCTATAATAATCTATTACTTGTTCATTCGATCATTTTTTATGTGATTATATACACCCTGTTAATATAAGCTTTAACCATGAACTGTAAAATTAATTTTTCTATATAACCTCTTCCGGGTGTCAAATTTGTTCACTTAGTTTTTGTAAAAAGGATCAGTCCGTAATTCTGCTGTACAAATAAAATCAAATTAGATCTTTTCCATCGTAAATACAAATATTTCATTTCGCGCATCATAGAACGGAGAATCAAAAACTCTTGCTTTTCTCCCGACATTTTTGGTGACCCCGACGTGATATTCATCACAATTTATTGAAAGATTAATTTGGTTACCAGAGTGTCTCACACGGTTACTGTATTAAAAAATGCAAATTGAGGACGACAACTTAGCAGATCCAGCCGATGCTGCACCAGCTAAGGTTAATGGAAAGAAGCTTAAGGCACTAGAGGCTCTAAAAAATAGACGTTCGGTAACCATCGAACAAATTAAAAGAGTCAAGGATTTTGCTGCCAAAGCGATCGCTGATCCGTTAAACGTTTCTCTACCCGAGCTTCAAGTTCAACTTCCTTCCTTCCGCACGTTCAACGGAGTTCAGGCAAAAATTGAGGACAACGATTTTCAGGAAATCTCTAACACGGAGCGGTCTAAGTATGAGGAGATTTATTATGTCACAATCGCGACGCTGAAAGTGCTGATTAATCAGTCAACGGAAAAGACAATGGACGTATTGCAAACTTCTAATTCTCCCCGCTTTGATTCAATTAAATTACCAGTAATTGAATTACCTACATTTTCAGGTGACGTGACTAAGTGGATGGTGTGGTACAATCGCTTCGTATCTTTGCATGAGAATCCAGCGATTTCAAAACAAGCAAAATTTCACTATCTTGTGTCGAAGTTGAGCGAATCTGCAATTGCTCCAATTGAAGTTCTTAAAATCGAGGATAGCAACTACGACGTGGCGTTAAACAGGTTAAAGGAGCGATTCGAAAATCGAAAGGTCATCGCGCAAGAACATTTACTGCGTATTTTCAACCACCCCAAGTGTCAGAAGGCGTCTGCTGTGGAATTAAGGAGCTTGGTCGACCAAATCGGAAACCATTTAACTTGTCTTAGGATTCTGCAACGACCCGTTGATCATTGGGATGATCCCATTGTTTTCATCATCGAATCAAAATTGGATGCATTGACTCTGAGTAAGTGGAATGATGAAGCACCAGCGGATAGGCTTCCTCCGCTCGATATGGCGGCGCTGCCGGGGCGGACCATACTTTCCGGCCATACTCGTGGGATCAAAATTGAATACTCAAAAGAAAAAACAAACGATGTAGGAGGTGAGGGTACGATAAGTACCTTAGGTGGGACGGTGGCCGACACAATAATCGTGGAGCCATACGATCTCACCAAAATTCAAGAGGCTCTAGAAGCCGGCTCAATCGAGGAAGAGATCTCGAAAGAGGAAGAGGAGAAGCTTTTGGCTGAACCCTCAGATGAGAGATCAAGCGGAGACAAGAAGAGAAAGAAGAGGGTGCCCCCGGGCCTATTAAGAAAACGGGAATACCAAAAGGCCAAACACATTTATGGCATTCTTGTCGCAAAAGACAAACGTTCCCTTACAGATAAGGAGCGAGCCTCCTTGGAATGGGCCAAGGAAACTATTGCGAATGACGCTTTTACGAGGCCTGAGCCGAAAAGACCATCTATCGCGATAGTTTTGACCAGCAGGTCAGGCTCAGGACAAACACCACGGGACGCAAAAAGGCCGAGGGACGATGTCGCTAAGACAGACCCCAAAGCACACCGTAGCTCCTCAGCGAAAAAGGTACCAAAGAAGGAACACCGGGAGACTGACAATAAGCCGGGCCCGAGTGGAATCCAGAGGAGGCCTATCGCTGAGAGGCTTGGGAACAAAGAGCTAGCCTCGAAGAGGTTGAGGTCGCCAGAGGACGCCCCCAACATTCCGAAAAAGGTGAAGCGGAGCGAGACGAGCACGGGTAGCCCCAAAGGGAATACCATGTGCGGAAAAGGCCAAAGCGGGAAATACAACGAGGTGACCAGAAATCCGCTGCAGCTAGCTGTAGTGGACACGAGGAAACCAAGTGGCCAGTACCCGGTGGAATGTGGCAGGATAATCGAGAATGCACTAGGTGCAGAGATTATCTCCCACATCCGGGCGAAGATGGGCACAGTAGCCCCCGCTTACCGCAAGATGCGTTGGTACAAAGGCATCATGTACATCGATTGCAAGGACCAGGCATCAAACGACTTTGCCAAGACCGTGTTAAACGGAGCTCAACTATGGGAGGGAGCGATACTAAAAGCTGTACCCATAGAAGAAGTTCCCGTAAAGGCAAAGGGTAGAATATCTATCCCAGAGATAGGGGTAAAACGCGAGGAGATCCTTAGCGTTCTGCAGGCACAAAATCCCCAGATTCCGATGAGGGATTGGGAAATTGTGTCTGAGGAGGAGCCGAAGAATGGTGCAAGAGGGTACATCATCATATTTGATGAGCCTCCTGCAACATTGAAAAAGAATATGCAGATGCCGCTATCATTGCAGCGAGCGAGGTCACCCTCAAGCTCCTAAAGCGGACTGCAGAAAGCAGAAAGGCGCCTGAGACTGTGGAGGAGGCGGCTACACCCAGAAATGAGGGTAGTCCAAATAAACCTACATCACAGTAAGGTGGCCACAGGCAACCTGAGGCTGTTTCTTGAGGAGGAGCAGCTGGATCTGGCCCTAATCCAAGAACCATGGATCAATAAGGATCAGGTGATGGGATTAGGGTCGTCTGAATATGACGTACTTTATGTCAATAATAAAGGTAAGGTAAGATCGTGTATTGTGGCGAAAAAAGAACTACACGCACTAATACTGGTTCATTTCAGCACAGGTGATGTTACAGTAGCGGAAGTCAGAGGCAAGGGTGAGAGCTGCAGAGTGGCGTCGGTGTACATGCCGAACGAGGACAATACATCAGTACCACCCGAACCGGTAAAGGCACTAATAACAGCGTCGGAAAAAGGTAAGAAAAACTTAGTCTTAGGATGTGATGCTAACGCCCATCATACTATTTGGGGTAGCTCAGACATTAATGCTAGAGGTGAGGCTTTGTTTGATTATCTTCTTTGTTCCAATCTGCTTGTCTGTAATCGGGGAAATGATCCCACTTTCATTACTGCAAATAGAAGGGAAGTTCTAGATGTAACCCTTGCATCCCAAAATAATTCTGTCAAAGTTGCAAATTGGAGAGTGTCCAGCAAGGCATCACTATCGGATCACTGCTGGATACTCTTCGACCTGCAAATGGTCTCTCAGGGTAAGAAACAGTTCAGAAATCCTAAAAGGACGAACTGGGTAAAATTCAAAGATGAAGTACAGAGTTACAGGAACCTCTGCGCGGTAAAGGATCTCACATCTGCTAAAGAG
Source organism: Cheilosia variabilis (assembly GCA_951230905.1). Lineage (NCBI taxonomy): Eukaryota > Metazoa > Arthropoda > Insecta > Diptera > Syrphidae > Cheilosia > Cheilosia variabilis. The sequence goes on from OX579676.1 coordinate 56,841,379, forward strand.
GTAGACGCTGCAGTCGAATCTTTAACAGATGTGCTCTCTAGATCTTTTGTAAAATCCTGTCCAAAAAGTAGATCTAGTGGGAAGAAACGCCCTCCCTGGTGGAGTCCCAAGATCGCGGAACTAACACGTAGCTCAAGGTCTAGATGGAATCTCGCAAAGGAGGGACATATCGAGTGGTCAACATACAGGGAGAGCGTCAGAATCCTGAAAAAAGAGATCAGATTCGCAAAGAAAAACTCCTGGAGAACTTTCTGCGAATCAGTCGAATCTACAACAGAAGCATCTAGGTTGAGGAAAGTCCTCTCAAAGGCACCGACGCCGATATCTTCGCTAAGAAGGAGCGACGGAAGCTGGACCGAATCACACATTGAGACGCTGGAAATACTAACGGAAACTCACTTCCCAGGATGCATGGATGTGTCTGACGGCTACGATGTAGTAGCACCAGGCACAAGGGAGGGAATGGAGGAAGCAACAATCGCCGAAATAATAGACGAGAAGAAAATAGCCTGGGCAATCAACACATTTGCCCCCCTCAAAGCACCTGGAATAGATAATATTCGACCCATAATGCTACAAAAGTCAGAGGAAGTTATTAGTCCATGGCTAAATTGCATTTACAGGGGCTGTTTAAGGCTATGCTATGTTCCTAAGGCATGGCGAGAGGTACGTGTGATTTTCATCCCAAAAGCAGGGAAGGCTAGTCACACCACAGCCAAGGACTATAGACCAATAAGTCTGTCGTCATTCATGCTAAAAACAATGGAACGATTGATCTGTACGTACGGCAAGTGATCGGCGATAACTACCTATCAAAATCACAACATGCGTACATGAAAAGCCGATCTGTTGACACGGCGCTACATGGTATCGGTAGTGGAAGAATCACTACAACACAAAGAGTATACACTGAGTGCGTTCCTAGATATCGAGGGGGCCTTCAATAACATCAAAGCTGACGCTATTTTAAGCAGCTTACGAGAAGCCCATCTAAATAGCAGCCTATGCGACTGGATTGGACTCATGCTAGGCACACGGAGGATCAAGTCACAGCTAGGGGACGTGAGCACTGAACGAAGGGTCAGTAGGGGGACACCTCAAGGTGGTGTCCTCTCACCGCTCATATGGCTCCTCGTAGTTGATGAACTGCTAAAAATACTGGAAAAGGAAGGTTTCATTGTGAGCGCTTACGCAGACGATGTCGTCATTCTGGTTCCAGGCAAATTCACCTCAGTTCTTAGCGAAAGACTCAGCTACGCACTCCTGCTAGTTAATAACTGGGTCGCAGGTCGCGGACTTGGAGTGAATCCATCGAAGACGGAAATTCTACTGTTTACGAGAAGAAGGACGATCCCCGCCTTCAATCCCCCAAGGATGGGCGGGGTGGATCTGGTAATTTCAAAAACAGCGAGATATCTGGGAGTAATCCTTGACTCCAAACTCAGTTGGAAGGAAAACATAGAGGATCGCATTAAAAAAGCATACGTGGCACTATATGCCTGTAGAAGAGCATTCGGCAATACATGGGGATTCAGGCCGCATGTGGTGCACTGGCTGTACACAGCTGTAGTGCGGCCCATCCTAACATATGGTGCAACAGTGTGGTGGAAGGCTATTGAGAAGAAGTACCATCTTTCAAACCTTACCAAAGTACAAAGGGCAGCATGCATCGGGATTACTGGGTCCTTACGGACCACTCCTACCGCAGCTATGGAGGTGATGCTAAACCTCACCCCTCTGGACATCTACTGCAGCAGCAAGGCGGTCAAAACCGCGATCAGGCTGAGGGAAGCTGGACTGTGGTCATCGAAACCTTATGGTCACGCCTCCATTGAAAGCCAATGGGAAGCTGCGAAGGAGAAGGTGACTACGGACTACATACCCTCTACCCTCGCTTTTGAAAGGAGATTCAATACTAGAATTCCCAACAGAAGCGAGTGGGAGAACAACGCAGCTACGTACGTAGAGGAGCTAGCCATCTACACCGACGGATCCAAGATGGACATCGGTACAGGCGCGGGCATCTTCAGCGAAGCTCTGGACCTGCGTGAATCATTCCGAATCAGCGATGATTGCAGTGTCTTTCAAGCGGAAATAGCCGCTATTACGCAAGCGGCGAAGGACATAAGGAGACGTCACATTGTCGGCAAACAAATCACTATTTACTCTGACAGCCAAGCGGCTATAAAAGCCATGGAGTCAGTCATGGTGAAGTCAAGGGCAGTAAGGCACTGCAAGAAATATCTGGACGAAATATCACAAGCCAACATGGTGACCCTATGCTGGGTACCAGGGCATATGGATATTCCAGGAAATGAACAAGCGGATGAACTTGCAAGAAATGGGTCAAATATACATAAATCCATGGCCTTAAAATCCATAAGAACTCCGCTAAGTACGCTCGCAAGGAAGATTGACATTGAATCCTGGAGTAGAACTAACCTACGCTGGACCAATCTCATCACCTGCAGGCACACAAAAGAATTATGGCCAGAGCTGAGCCAAAAGAGATCAAAATATATGATCGGACTTAGCCGTAAGGATATTCGCATACTCACGGGAGTCATTACTGGACACTGTGCGATAGGCGTACATGCGGAAAGGCTGGGCATACTGCATAATGATTTTTGCAGAAGCTGTAGGGACGTTGAAGAAATAGAATCTGTTCGCCACCTGCTATGCGAATGCCCAGCCCTTAAGAACAGCAGACTAAGGATCCTCAACAGCCACTTCTTCGACGACTTAGAGGATCTGAGGAATGTCGATCTTAAAGCACTCCTGAGATTCATACTCAAATCTGGGTGGTTCTTGTAGATAGACAGACCTCATATCATTAGGTACTCTTAGGACGAGCTAGAGGATATAGTCATAACGGAGCTTAAGAACCCAGGAGATTCATACTAATCTATGCGGCTCTAATATAAAAGCGGTCTATTTTTTGTCGTTCAACACACAATGGACCCGACTGATGGTCTAAGTGAAGCTGCGGCAACTGCCGCAAGAGCACCCTTCTACCTACCTACCTACCTAGGCTTCCTAGCCTGTTGGAACTAACAAATTTCCTAAAAAAGAGAGCACAGAACCTTGAAGGTAATGTAACAAATCATTTTTTTAATCTTGATATACCTCATAAATATGAAATTAACAAGAAACAGAAGTCTAATTAGATGACTGGGCCCAAATCGTTCACAGTCGCCAAAAATACGTGTAGCTTCTGCTCTAGCTCAGGTCATTTTATTTATCGCTGCCGTAAATTTAAAAATTTGTCTATTCCCGAACGCATCCAAAAGCTAAAAGTCTTAAGTTGTGCATTAACTGCTTAAAGTCAACTGAACACTCAGGATCTAATTGCCCCTCTAGTGGTTGTCGCGAATGCGGGAAAAAGCACCACACACTTCTTCACCTAGGCCAAATCGTCACCTCTACGGTACCACAACCTCCACTTGGTTGCACAAGTCACCCTCCGAACCTAGTTTCCAGTTCATATCTGCCTCAGTCATTCACTTCTGCCAAAGCCGTTTTCATGGTTGGGTCTCAAATCAACGGATTTACCACTACCATAGAAGCATTCGTAATGCGTCAAATCACTGGTCTTTTACCTGGCAAACAAATCGACATTAATAACTGGAACATTCCAAAAAACATTCACTTGTCGGACCCACTTTTTAATATCCCACAGCGGATAGACATGCTGCTTGGCGTCGATCTATTTTTTAATTTGCTTTGCGTTGGACGAATTAAACTCGGAGAAAATTTGCCCATCATACAGAAAACTCGGCTGGATAGTAGCGGGTAGACTTCCTACTGAAGTTGTTTCAGATTCAAAACAAAACAGTTTGCTCGTCAAGGTACATACTCTTCAGCAGTCTGATGAATTATTAAACAACTCAATTAAGGCATTTTGGCAAATAGAGAACTTTGACACATTGCAGGATTTGACTCTAACGAATGAGGAGAAGGAATGTGAAGCCCATATTTCTGCAAATTATTCTCGTTTACCCACTGGGCAATATAATGTGAGATTGCCTTTTAAAGAGAGTCCAAGCTTGTTAGGTGACTCATATGATGTTGCGCGGAAGAGACTCTTCTCTCTAGAAAGAAAATTTAGAAAAAAACCTGAGCTATGCAAACAATACTCTGAATTCATGAACGAACTCCTCGAACGTTCTCAAATGGAAATTGTTCCACAGCTAAAATTCTCTGAGCCTCACTACGTTCTCCCACATCACGCAGTAATTAAGCTGTCAAGCTCTACAACAAAACTTCGTGTGGTGTGGGATGCGTCAGCAAAAACCAGTTCAGGCAAATCTCTGAATGATATTCTTATGGTTGGTCCAGTTATTCAGTCTGAGCTATTATCAATCGCATTGAGATTCCGCATTCATGAATATGTTATCACCGCCGATATTACAAAAATGTACCATCAGGTTCAGTTGGATCCAGCTGATAGGAATTTTCACTGCCTTTTGTGGAGAAATAATTCAAATGATGACATCACCATATACCGACTTTGCACCGTGACGTTTGGAACTGCTTCTGCTTCTATTTTAGCAACACGTGCATTAAAACAGTTGGCGATTGATGAAGGGAAGCAGTTTCCCTTGGCTGCTCGGTCTGTGAACAACGATTTTTATGTGGATGACATTCTAGCTGGTGCTAATTCGCTTTCCGAGGCAAAGGCGCTTCAGGGAGAATTAATTGCCATGCTTAAGAAGGGTGGATTTAATCTCAAGAATTGGTGTTCAAATTCTCCGCTGCTATTAGAAACTATACCACAAAGCGATCGCGAAAGATTTGTTAAAATCAAACAAGGCGATACAATCAAAACTCTGGGCATTATTTGGAATCCAGAAACGGATAGCTTTCACTACGAAATCGCTCCCATTTGCTACCAAGATGTTACGAAAAGAACAGTGCTCTCGGATATAGCCCAACTTTTTGATCCGCTTGGTTTAATTAACCCAGTGGTCGTACTTGCAAACATTTTTATGCAGCAGTTGTGGAGACTTAATCTTACGTGGGACGAAGCTCTGGCCCAAGAATATCATTTCCGGTGGATCACCTTCCGTAACCAGCTACATGAGCTCGACAACATACGCATCAATCGACGAACCTTTTTTGGAAAATCAGAGTACTATCAGCTGCATGCATTTTCTGACAGCTCTGAAGACGCCTATGGTACCTGCGTATATATATGGTCTATCGATGTGGACGGTACTGTAAGGGTGAATCTGTTGTGCGCCAAATCGAAGGTGGCTCCAGTTAAGAAAATAAGCTTACCAAGATTGGAGTTGTGCGCCGCAGTCATGATGGCTCGACTCGTTCAGCGCTTAAAGCATATTTTCAATTTTCAATTTCAAGACATTACCTATTGGACCGACTCCACTATAGTCTTAAAATGGATCGCAGAAGAATCCTGCAACTGGCAAACTTTTGTGGCAAATCGAGTTGCTGACATTCAACTAAACTCTTCTGTCTTACAATGGCGGCACATTATCTCAGAACTAAATCCTGCCGACTTAGTATCAAGAGGTGCTTACCCATCTACATTAATAAAATCTAAGTCATGGCTTAATGGTCCATCTTTTTTGTCGCTTCCAAAAGATCAGTGGCCCTATTCAAATATTAACACATTTTCTGTGAACACGGATTTCAAGCGAAAAAATATCAAAATTGTCTTAGCTGTAGAAATTCAGGCAGATTTTATTGAAATCTTTAAGTACCAAAATTATAGCTCTTTACTAAGAATTGTGGCGTACATGTACAGGTTTCAAACAAACTCTAAAATTAAAGATAGAAAGCTTCGCTTACATGGGCCTCCGAATGCAGACGAGCTTAACCGCGCACTTATCGGGTTAATAAAGTATGTTCAGATAAAGGATTTTGAAGCTGAGATATCGACTCTACACAAGGGAAATCGATTATCAACAAGAAGCCACATCAGTTCACTGTCGCCTTTCTTAGACTCTGATGGTCTACTGCGCGTTGGAGGTAGGATATCAAACGCATCTGTGGGGTACCATGCAAACCACCCTATATTACTGCCGAAAAACAGTCTTCTAACTACGCTATTAAGTGTAGTTCGTCAAAAATTTTGGCCGGTACATGGTAAATTTGTAACTCGCAAGGTAGTACGTCAGTGTATTATCTGCGCTTGGAGTAAGCCATCTCTAAACTACCAAATCATGGGTGAACTACCTCAGCTACGTGTTCAACAGTCGAGACCCTTTAACATTGTGGATGTGGATTTTTGCGGATTTTTCGGGGCAACGGGACCTCACCGGTAAAAGCCTTTGTAGCAGTTTTTGTTTGTTTTGTTACGAAATCTGTGCACCTGGAGTTAGTGGAAGATTTAACCACAGTAAGCTTCCTCGCTGCCTTAAAGCGTTTTGTTGGCCGGCGTGGCTTATGCTCGATTATACATAGCGACAACGCTACGAACTTCATTGGAGCTCGCAACGAGTTACATGATTTGTATCAGATGTTTCTCAAACGGTAGAATAGGGACGCAATAGTCAGGGCCTGCGCTGCAGATGGAATCATGTGGAAAACCATACCTCCCAGGTCTCCTCATTTCGGGGGATTATGGGAGGCTGCTGTTAAAAGTGCAAAATTTCACATGAAGCGGATATTGCACAATTCATCACTCACGTATCCTGAATTAAATACTTTAATAATACAAATCGAATCTATCTTAAATTCTAGGCCAATTACTCCGATGTCCGAGAGCCCTGACGACACCCAGGCTCTTACATTGGTACCGCATTAAACGCTGTTGTGGAACCGAACATGCAAAGCGTCACCAATGTCAAATCTCTTCATCGTTACCAGCAGTTGCGATGGTACTTTCAGCAGTTTTGGGTGAGATGGTCCAGAGAGTACTTGCAAAGCCTTCAGCTTCGTACCAAATGGGCGAAAAGGGGGAACCCCATATCAGTGGGTGATCTGGTGGTATTAGAAGAAGATAATCTCCCACCCCTTAAGTGGCGACTTGGATGAGTTGTGAAAGTACATCCGGGCAAGGATGGCATCGTAAGATTGGTAGCGCTAAGGACCATCAGTGGAGAGACTCAGCGAGCTACGGCTAGAATCCGTCGACTTCCTATTGAAGGATCTCAGCCCCTTCAAGGGGGGGAGTATGTTTAGTCACAATTACTTCCTATAATAATCTATTACTTGTTCATTCGATCATTTTTAATGTGATTATATACACCCTGTTAATATAAGCTTTAACCGTGAACTGTCAATTTAATTTTTCTATATAACCTCTTCCGGGTGTCAAATTTGTTCACTTAGTTTTTGTAAAAAGGTCCGTAATTCTGCTGTACAAATAAAATCATTTAGATCTTTTCCATCGTAAATTCAAATATTTCATTTCGCGCATCATAGAACGGAGAATCAAAAACTCTTGCTTTTCTCCCGACAAGCTCCAACCGGATAAGTGAGTTCCTTCGAAAGGAAGTCGCATATCTCGGACACCTTATTTCAGAAAATGGAGTAAAACCTAATCCTTCGAAAGTTGAAGTAATCAAAGATTTTCCTAAACCAAAAAACCCTAAAGAGATAAAATCATTCCTTGGACTCGTCGGTTACTATCGTCGATTCATCGAAAATTTTAGCAAAATATCAAAACCCTTAACTTCCTTAATAAAAAAGGATACAAAATTTATTTGGAGTAAAGAACAAGAAAATTCATTCATACAATTAAAAAAAAAACTTTTAACAGAACCTATACTCCAATATCCTGATTTTTCAAAAGAAAGTCATTACAGTCACTACAGACGCCTCTAATTTTGCCATAGGAGCCATATTATCGCAGGGAGATATTGGAAAAGATTAACCAATATGCTTTACATCTCGTACATTAAATCATGCAGAATCTAATTACAGCACTACCGAAAGATAACTCTTGGCAATAGTGTGGGCCATTAATCATTTTCGTCCATATTTATATGGAAGAAATTTTACAATTGTTACCGATCATCGACCATTACAATGGTTATTTTCATGCAAAGATCCTGGTTCAAGACTCTTAAGGTGGCGACTTAAGTTAGAGGAATATGAATATGATATCGTCTATAAGCAAGGTAAAATCAATTCAAATGCTGATTGTCTATCAAGAATCAAATTTAATCCCATCAACGAAAATCATACTGCTTTGTTAGTCATGAAACTTATGACGATTATTTAAAGTTTATTACTCCTCTTTAAAATCAAAGGTATTTGATTACTTAGAAGAAAATTCACATCTACTAAATTCAAAGGACCACAGTCCTTTAACAGTATTGACTTTAGCAACGAAAACAAATTAGTTACAACAATTTCGCAAATAGCTGATAATTTTTCTCAATTACAAAACCATCCTCACGAATTATACAGTATTACTCGTTCGAATAATATTAAAACTAAAAAACATATTTATCATTGTCTTATTAAAAGAACAAGCTATGAAAAAGCTAGTTATCAAGATTTCTTTTATACAATTCAGAATCTAAAGAACAAACTAGAAGAGGATAATGTAGAAAGCATATCATTGCCTAATTTTGAAGATAAAATTAACCAATTTAAATACGAAAAAATACGTCATATTATTCAATTCATATTCAGAAAATCCAAAATTAAAATTATTGTTCACAAAAACAAAATAATCACACCTACTCAAGATGAGATACCTCTAATATGTACTTAAAGAAAACCATGATGATCCGCAATCTGGACATTCCGGTTTTCGAAGAACATATAGTAGGATCAAGGATCGTTATCATTGGCATAAAATGAAAAGAACCATTAAAGAATACATCAAATCTTGCGAAAGCTGTCAAAGAAACAAAGTCTTAAGAAACACGTATAAAGCTCCAATGGAAATAACTTCAACTTCAAATCAGCCATTTGACAGACTTAGCTTAGATATAGTAGGACCATTACCTATCACAATAGATGAAAATAGATTTATACTTACAATGCAGGACGATCTTACAAAATTTACGCAAGCATACGCAATCAAAGAACACAAAGCCGAAACAGTCGCAGAAAACTTACTTAAATTTATTAGTCACTATGGAATTCCCAAAGCAGCTCTTACCGACCAAGGCTCAGATTTTATGTCTCATACACGAAAAGAATTTTCCAAGTTTTTCCATATGAAACAAATACATACTACAGCCTATCATCCACAGAGTAACGGAGCATTAGAACGCTGCCATTCAACAATTAAGGATTATCTAAAGCGCATTATATAAATGAACATCAAGATAATTGGGAAACATGGCTACCAACCGCCATATTCTCCTATAACAATTCGGTACATAGCACAACTAAGTTTACGACGTATGAGCTAGTGTTTGGACACAAGCCGATTCTTCCGTCTTCCCTAACCCAAAATCCAGAATTTAGATATACATACGACGACTATTTAGATCAACTCAAGTATAGGTTAAATAAGTCTCATGAAATTGCAAAGAATACTATTGTGAATTCAAAAGAGCAATCAAAACTATATTATGATAGAAACATCAAAAATCCTACATATAAACCAGGTGATAAGGTATATTTACGTAATGAAAATGTTCGCAAAAATAAAAGTTTATCTCCAACCTTCAAGGGACCATTTGAAGTAGTAGACATCCATAATAATCAAAACTTGACTATTAAAATCAAAAGAAAAAAAACTTAGAGTACATATAAATAGACTGAATCCAGCTTCTTAATTTCAGACTATCCCTTATGACATGCTTCATATGCGGAATACACGCATTGTCGTCTAAAGTCGACAAAATCAACAACGGAAGCGGTATATACTTTGAAAATCTGGGACACGTCAAAACTTCATCCACGAAATGGAAAATGGTAACCTATACCAACATCTCAATATACTACGAAAAGCTATATCTTATTAACAATACTTATTCTAAATCCTTACCTCTATGTACTGATGAGAAACTTTTTTATATATATTTCTATTTTTGTCATCAATCTCGTAATTACTTAAAAGCCAAAATTCCATATTTATATATAAAATACCAATCAATTGAAGACCTCGTAGGAAAGAATCAAATTAGGAATAAAAGAGGACTTTTCAATGGAATCGGAACCATTTTCAAAACAATTTTCGGTACACTTGATTATGATGATGCAAAATTTTTTTTAAAAAGGTATTAATGATGTTAAAGGAAATCAAAACGAAATGCTTGAGTTAATGAAAGAGCAAGTTCATGTTATGAAAACAACTATTGCAAATTTTAATGAATCAATTAATAACTTAAAATTTAATGAGAATCTCCTTAACTGAAACATTAATAAAATAAATAATTTTATAGAAACAACTTCGGATAAAATAAATAAACTTGAGCTTGCCGAACTTGCCTCACAAGATGTAAGCCTTCTAACTTATTTCACAAATGAATTAAGTGAAGAACTAGACAGTATAATAAATTCAATTATATTTGCTAAACGCAATGTGCTTCATCCTTCTATACTTACACCTATTCAATTAATTACCGAACTTAGTAATAAAAACTATCTTTTAAAGTCTGGTCCAAATTTCCCAATATTTCCAAGCCTAGAAAATGCTCACACATTTATGGATATAGCTGATTTACAAGTCCTTCATATAAACAACAAATTAATGTTTATTGTTAATATTCCTTAACGGATCCAACACTATTCACTCTCTATCAATGTATTCCATTACCAATACCGTATGAAGAAGATAGTCAAAGATATGCTTATATTCAACCAAATGTTAATTTCTTAGGTATTTCTGAAAACAATCAGAAATATGTAAAATTTCACGATTTAAAATCATGCAAAAAGATTTCGGAATTCGACTATATTTGTAAACAAGATATATTCTATTCCACAACAGTCACAGAAGTCCCAGAAAAATTCCAAAAAATTGCGATACTAAAGTTTTTAATGGAGTCTTAGATTTGGTTCATAAGCTCCGAGTTAACAAATGGATACTTATTACAACATTTCAAAAATAATTAACCATAATATGCGAAAATGAAGAAGGTATCAAAGAAGTAATGATTACCGGATTATCAATACTCACGAAGTTGCGAAGCATATTTTGGTTCAAATCTTCTTAAAAGCGAAAGTTCAGTTATAACAGAATATCAAGCTGTAATCTCTAATGTCGATATAATTAAGGACGATTGTTGCGAAAAAGCGTCTTTTAACATTTCACATGAATATATTAAATTGAGCCCTATCACTCTATCTTATGTCAATCTCGAAAGTTTAAAACTTGTTTCTCCTACTTTAGACAATATCAAAGATAAAAAATAGACCAGGCTAATAAACATCCTACTCTTATTCGCTACCCCTCAATATTCTTCAGCATTGTTTATATCATAATCATAATAATAACGTTCTATATACTCTTAAAATGTTGCAAGAAATATCAAAATTTAAAAAGAAATTGTCGAGAGGATATTCAACGGGAAAATACCGGTTGCTTAGTCCAAGTCATAAATAAATGCTTTACGGTAAAGGAAGCAAGTCATGCTGAAAACGCGCAGGTCTTCCAACAGTTCATTACCAAGCAGATAGCCCTAGAATCGGTCCAAGGAAGCCATTGAGAACTCAATCTTCAAATTTAGGATCCAACTACAACCTTTCAAATTGATTTTATTTAATAAAATCAATTTTCCTTATGAGGGAAGGTGTTATGAACCCCTATCGTATATCATATAATTTCCGTTCCCATAACTTTTTATCTTTTTCGGTATGCATACTATTACTTCTCTAATTGCAATATGCAAATTCCGCTGAAAGCGATTCGCATTTAAAAAACTTTTTATCTTTTTCGGTATGCATACTATTACTTCTCTAATTGCAATATGCAAATTCCGCTGAAAGCGATTCGCATTTAAAAAACAAAATTCTCGCGTTACAACCAAGCGCATGCTTTATGCAATCAATGCGCAATGTTGTTTGTCGCACGAACTGCTGACGCATCTTTTTTCTCTCATGCTATCGCGTCGATTGAATTCTTCTCATTGTTCTGGCAGTCTGTTTTAAATCGTCGGAGTAATAGCACTTGTTTTATTATTATAATAGTACATATTATTAACGTGTAAAAAAAACTTCGTAATTTTGAATTATATTAATCGAAACTTTGTAATTTTAAAATTTTAAAATAAAAACTTGTGAACAAAATTGAAATAAATAAAACAAAAAAACTAAATATAAAAAGGAAGTTATGAATTAATTTCTACTCGGAATCCTAACAGATATTAATTTCAAACCTACTACCCAATTTCAAGTCTCCAACTTAAATTTGTTTAAATGCTTTCCAGACTCCAGCTGATATGAGCAGTTTCGAGACATTTCGAATCAACCTTGCTGATTGTGGCTACAAAAATTCTTGTTCATGGTAATCTCTCCACTCCATGATATAAAGCTTATCGCTCAATAGTGCCAAAAATAGATGTATTATCAATTTGATTGCATTAGTTTTAGAAATATCAGGCCACCTTAATCGTTCTGCATTGCGATTTTCCTTTCTTGCGGCTGAAATTTTTAGGAGAGCTGTAAAAGGTCTTTTACTTACACAGCGAAACCTAAAACTTGGATTAGAGGCTAAATTAGCTGGCTTGATGTTAACTTGGCAGAACACTTTTCAAGGTCGATTTTCTCCGAAACCGTGGGATCACAACAATACCAAAAACTTCACACAAAATTAGCACATAATAAGGTGGGAGTTGGCATCACAGCCAGCTATCAGGTCCCATCTTTCCCTTTCAGCTGTTCTGGCTAGTGTACAAGATAGCTCTGAGGGTGGATTCTCCGTCTCATGTGACATATATATTGTCGCCAGTACCAGCGCGCCTTTTCCAGCCCTGTCCCATTTGACATCCATTTGGTCCGAGTCGCTTAGACTAGGTAAAAGAAAGAGTTTTAGCTGCTTGCTGGCGACAATACATGTTCGAGACTTACCATTTACCGGTGTATTGTGGTAAATAACCAAATCTTTAGAGGTTAGTCTGCTTATCTTTCGCCGGAGAATCTAGGGTTCTTGAACCAAGGCGACATCTATACTTTTCGTTTCCATAAGGAGAATGAGGTTGGCGCTGGCCACCTTACTGTGATGAAGATCTATTTGCGCTAACAGCCGGTTTGCATAGCGTTATGCCAACGCGGACCTTGCTTACGGAGTAGCGGCAGCGATTTGTGACTTGTATTGTCACGTCCATTCCATTCTGGGTATATTCACCCGTTTCCAGGACTTTCCATTCCCTGCTTTGTAATTCCGGGTTAAGGAATTGCAGGTTCCGTTCTATCCTTTCCACGGGTAGAAAAGGCCCCCTTATGCGGATAAGACCCTTTGGCCAGGTTAAATTTAGGATTTCCTTCCTATCAAAAACGCGCAGGTCAGCATTTGACCAAGGTGCGTTCATGTTGGTGATGAAACCCTTTACCCTTTAGGTTCTTAAAACGCTTATGGCATCCTAGTTTTGAATTCTTAATTTATTGTGAAATGAATTAGCCGGATATTATTTCTATTTTCAAAAATATTAACTTGCTAACGATTCAGTCTTTAGATCAATAAGCTTTGATTCGCAACATCACCCTACCAATAAATACCAAGCATTCTAATAAACTGTGTTCCGTTTATTGAATAATTTAAAAGAAATCTTATTACGACACAAATTCACTCATAAATCAATAGTGAAGTATTAGAAAACAAAGGCAAAGCTACTATAAAAAGTACCGAGAATTGCGTCCGCACTATAGCAAATGTGGAGGTCTAATTTTTTATTGGTACCGTTTCACAGATGCTGTAAATTTTACATTTTACTACTGGCAGCTAACTAACCGTATTATTGTTAGTGTCTTATTATTAGTAAGGTCGTTAGTTAATGATCTATACACTCACCTTAAAGTATCTATTAGGGAATTTAAAAGAGACGCATCCTCTTAAAAAAAATACCTTTCCAATTTTAGTAATGATGGTAGTAAAGGGTAGGCCATCTAGAAGTTTCTTTTTAAATCATAGGTTTTTCTCTACACTGAGTAGCAAATCTATACGTTGTGGCATATAAAATATTTTTGTAATATATATTTCAACCTTTTATGTCTATTTTATCAGGTAAAAGTCCAGTTATTTGCGGGATAACAATTGCTTCGATTGTAGCCGTAAAAGCGTTTAATAGAGCCGATTATTGTTTTGTATTTAGCTGAAGTTCCGGTGCTAGTAGCGCAAGCCAGAGATGTATGAGATGAGAATGGAGTTTGTCCGATTGGAAAAATATGTACATTTCCCCAGAACGATTGGACTAGAAATTTCGTCGTGGTCAGAGTTTTCGATTTTCGTTTGAGCTCCATTAAAGATATGGAAGTTCCGGTAAAGATATAGATGAGGGGTCAATTTTGGCATTGATGGCGAATAACCTGAATCTGTTGACTTGTTCCATGTCAAATAGTCTTCGTGTTTTAAGGGCCTCGAGTGCCTTCAATTTCTCCTGGTTGGCCTTAAGAACAGCATTATCAGTGGGATCATTATCGACGAACTCCATTCTTCATTAGCCATACTTAATGAATAAATCGGACAATCTCTCGATTGATTTTACTGAATGGAAATTTTAGCTTATTTAATTAGGGGTCAACAAAAAATGTTGAGAGAAAGCAAGTGTATTTGTTTCTCTGTTTAATTTAGTAGTTAAATATGATTAAATTGCAGATTGGGTTGAAGAAGAGAGATTATCACGTCCTTGCAAGAGCTATCTTTATGACAAAGGAAGCAAATTATAATATAATAGAAAGTATGTAGTTTATATTGACAATTTACTTTAATTGGTATAAATATATAATGAAGCTGAAAGTAAGACTACATTAGCAAAGATATTGATTTTGTGATTTGGACTGAATAGAAGGCAACAAAGAAAATAAAAGGCCAATTGCACACATTCCAGCATTTAAAACCGAGAAGCCAACTGGGTAAGAAACAACCAAGCAAAAGCGAATCTATTTACTGAGTATCTAAAAGGGATCTTTCAAACATATGAAGGGACGAAAAGGTACGAATTGTGCCAAGAGAAGAGACACATTCAAACGGTAGAATATATTGCTAATGAAATAAAAGAATACATAAAAAAACACGGAATTTTATTTGATATCACGGAAAATCCTTAAACAATTCCAAAAAAAAAGTTAAAGAAACTAGCACAGATTATAAATGCTGCCCCACCACTTCACGTTAATTTCGTAACGAACAAAAACTTAATAAGACTTAACTATTTGTAATTGTTAGTATATTGATTGCTATTTTTTTTAATTCTTATATAAGATATAATAAAATGTCAATTGAAATGATTTCAGAAAAATTTTTGTTGTTTTTTGATTTTTTGGAGAATTTTCAGGGAACTAAATATTCTTCTTGTATACGCGGCAAGTAAAAAAACTATCAGGTAAGCATTTCTAAAACAGGTATCGAAGATAACGATATTAATAGTCATTCAACGACTATTCGATAAAGCCAAATTTAACTATACAAATTTAACAGATAGTTAAATTGAATATCAAAATCTTGAGTCTCAAAAAATCAATTGACAATCAAAATAGCCACAAATCACTATTATTATTAATAACATTGATTATCGAATAGTTGATTTTACTACTGAATAGATGACTTTGACTATCTAGTAGTTAGTTTCGAAAAAAAAAACATCAACTGACAGTAAATTAGTTAAAAATAACTATTTTGCCTAGTAATATTAACCTGGCTAATGTTGATTTTACGAAAAATAGTCATAAACAACTATAAAAATAGCTAAAAGATAGTTAAAAATAACCATAGCTATAGTTAAAAATAACTATCTTTTTCTCAGAGTGTAGCATGTGGAAAGTCGCGGAAGTAATTATGAAACAGAAACCAGACAAACACTTCACACTTTTCGTAAAAGTTCAGGTACAAGATTACATCCTCGGTTCGACGAACGATTATTGATTTTAATGTACTAAAATATGATTAACCTTCTAGGGTTAAGGTTTATTCTATCTGTCAGCGTCGAACATTCACTTCCGTGGTTGTAGCTTTATTGAGAATAATATTAATAGGAACTTAGCTAATTACTATAACGCTATTAAAAAAAAGTTTATAGTATTCTCAGGGTAGGTACCTTGCTATTTTTACCTATCTATGACCAAAACATATGCAAACAGTTCTATCCTACATTTTAAACTTTGTGTCTGAATAAGCATTAGAGTGAACCTATATTAGGTACATATAAAGATACAATTTGAAATAAAATTGTCAATCTAGCAGCCTTATATGCAAAATTTGCTTTCTTTATCTAAGGGAAATCTCTAACGTGGAACTCCTTATAGTAAGATGTAGACTTTTTTGTAATTACATAATTTATTTCTGATATTCTAACTAATTTATTCATATTAGGATATATTCTCCTGTAATGCATTTTTTCGGTGGCTGATCCTGGAACCCCTCGCTCTGTAATCTTACTCACAACTGCTTTTAGCGTTCTGAAATGTTCGCAAATAACTCTTACAGCTTACGTACTTATTTCTTATCTTATACTTGGAACTTGATTTATTATATTTCTACCTATTCATTGTTTGTATAAAGGAAGAGCTCAAATAAGAAGACATTTTCCTGTGACTTTTATACGTACTTTACTATACGCGTGATTTGAACAAACCGCAGCATATTAACCAGACTTCGCCTAATAGGCAATAGAGTAACTCAACCCATTATGGACTAACGAATGGATTTTTATTTATTTCAAACGTTTTGTAATACCAAACTGATTCTTTTACAAGGGCCGACAATAACTTAGTTTCTTAAAATGTTCAACGCACGATATTGAAATCGTATATACATAAGCTATTTGTGTATTTACAGTGCATAAACAACATTAGTTCCTTCGTATTCACAGCCAGGGTTGCTGGATGAGAGAAAAAATTAACATATTCTAGAAAGACGATCGCCTAAAACACTCATATTTCTGAACTCTTCTTGATAGGTAACCGTATACTACATCGGTTGTCATGGGAAACTATTCCTATACATACATAGAGCTTCCAGTAATGGAGTGAAGGGCACTGTGCTAAGCATTTAAGAAAGGGGTTGGTTATGGCTTCTGGTTTCGATAAAGGTAGGGGAAACTTGAAGTTGCTATATAAGGAAAAAACTTCATTCCATTATATAGTTCGGTGTTTTTCAAAAAAGGACTTATATAAAAGGGTTGTTTTGCTCATTCACCCTTATATTTCGAATGTAAATAGTTAGGGCGTTCTATAAATTGTAAGCACGATTTCAAAGTAAAAATGAAATAAAATATGACAAGCAACGTTTTAAATAATGGTTATATATGAATTGAAGAATACTTTAAGGTTATGAATATACTCTGATTCCTTACTTACTTTAAATAAATCGGATTTTTATGAGCCCAGCGGAAAACGAACATTTATGTCATGAAATTATTAAGACATGTAGATAGATGGGCATAGGCACCCCTTGCTCTCCCGAGAGTAACAGACGAATTGTATATCATAATGTTTTGCGCGCGTTATAGTCTGTGCGCCGTACTTATACCAAAGTCTTACTTAAGCACACAGGTGCAGAATTTGTATGGAAAATATAATTTGAAATGTTTTTTGATAAGGGCCTATGACAATGACTAAGAAGAACTTGCTCATTATTTTCATATGTATATTGAAGCACATGGATCGCTAGCAACATCATTTAAATAAAAGGCAAATATTCTTGCTTGTTTTGGAATAATTTCATACTTCTAATATACAAATCGAGACGCAAGTAATGCACTTAAAGACGTAGGCCTTGGGCTCGCAAAGGCTTTTCACCTAGTCTGTCATAGGGGCCTAATTAGCAAATTAACCTCTTACGGACTACTACAAAGTCCGTGCCGATGGTTTCAAACTTTCTTGAAGAATAGTAATAAAATATCAAATCTTTTTTTAAAACTATATTTCTTCTCTATTCAAAAAATTGCCTCAAATTATTCAAGTCTAACAATTGCTGCCTTAAATGCTGAATTAATTTAGTCGAAAATTCCAACCCCATATTTTGTAAGATGTAGATTTCAGACAAGTAGTGTCGGGAGCACTAGGCTTGTTAAAGATGGTGTCCTAGTTGCAGAGAAGAGCTAACTTGGGCTTCGCTTAAAGTAAATATCAATAGAATGTAAGATTACAGTCAATAAGTTTGCTGTGGCATAATTAAAAGGACATTATTTAACATGAGAAGCTAATTGTAATGTATTCCATGTCTTAGGCTTGGCCTTTTCATATCAACAGTTGTAGCTAACCCAGGAGCCAAGGAAGGTGCTCACGATAAATACCAGAAAGGGATTGTCGCAATATAATCGTTTACATTTCGGAGTATTTAATCACCATGCTATAGTCTTGTTTGCTTAAGGTATATGCAAGGGTTAACAAGTAGAAAATTATAATTAACTTACAAAAAATGTTAATTCTAGCAAAAAAAAGTTTGGGTTTAATAAATTACTCTCAGAAATGTTCTGAAGCTCAACAAACGAAAACTGTCTTTCAAACAAAGGTATTGTACTTTAGGAAAAAAAAAGAGTAAGGTCGAATTCTATGGTGAAAATAGGAGAATTAGTGGCGATCAGTGCTGCCAGACATTTTCACTAGAAATCGTAATTACTAGCTTTCAAAATCGTGCAAATACGATTTTGTTGGAAATAAAAAAAAGCACAGAAAAGAAACCTTTGAATTCATATATTTAACAAATACCATCAAAATAATAACATAGTTCACAGCTCCGCTTCCACAAAATTTACGATTCAAAAGCAAAACAGAACACGAATGCGTTACTGTTCAAAATGGCAGAGTTTGTTCCATGATTGTACACTAACTGTACACGTACATTTACTAAAAAAACAGTATGCATGGGCTTCACTTCACCTTCACATTTTTAGAAGATATTTGGAAAATTGCAAATGAATTTTTGTATTAGATAAGTTTGAAAAATCTTAGAATTTTATGCTTTTTAGCTCAAAAATCGTGGAATAAGTTGTAAGAAACATTTCATGTTAATTAAGGTCGCCTTTCAACTTGCCACACCAGCTAAGAGCATAGATGTCTAATTCCAAAGCCCCTACAGTTCTTTTGCTGTATGTTGACTTACAGACAGCTCGCCGAGTTCTTCCGATTATATCAATGTAATAATACTGATAGTTTTTTTTAGTTGATGGGAACTACGAGTTATACGCAAACTTATTAGGTATTCCGATTCAAATTCCGATTCAAAATAATTTAATTCTGAAGCTCACAAAACTACTGAGATGATCCTTCATTCCTTTTCAGGAATTGATTTTCTATCTTTTCAGCCAAATATTAATGGCTATGTCAAATATTTAAAAAAAAAAAATTTTACGATTTTGAAAAAGTCTGGCACAGGTCTTGCCGAGCTTAAAACGTCTTCGTCCTACTTATTTGCGATAAAATAATACTGTACCTATATGATAAGACTAAGATTAACTGGTTATAAAAATTATCTCCGTTTTAGAAAAACATGCGTTTTCAACATTGTTTTACTCACTAAAGCTGCGACTATTAACGGCAACACTTTGGTTTACAACATCAGCGACATCAGCCTTACCCTATTCTTCCATTTTTACTTGTATTTCGCACACAAAATTTGCTGTGTGCTCTTAGACTATTTACAGAAGGGAGAAACGCCGACTGCAGAGGAAATGGTCAAAAGTTTTACCAGAGAGTACGATCTATCCAAGGATACAAAACGCGAACGAAGATGGAAGATGGATAAAGATTCACAGCCGTTGCTTAGGATTTGGAAAGAATACTTCTGTCTATCCGACTTACACGCAGTGAGCATACCGACAACCAAACTTAAGTCCAACAATGCTGCTGGTGCGAATGCCATACCGGCCGAGCTTTTAGGAGCAGTGGGGCATGAATTGGTAAGGAGCAGGTACCAACTCACCTATAAAATTTGGTCGGATTATGATGGGTCAATTTTTAAACAGAAAAACACGATTTTAAATAATGCGCATGGTTAGAAGTTTTTCACAAGTCAGTTTTCTCTGTTTTTATTTGCCACATTGGTACACTGAACTGCTACTTATAATCTATAGGTGCGTGCAGATGGATACAACCTAAGGTGCGTGTATATTGAACATGTATTTTGCTATAAGCTCGGCCGTTCTGACAAGGACCTCAATTCTAGTTATTACAGCATGTTCCCATGCCCAGACACTGCGACCTGAAAGATCTAAGTTTAATCGAAGAGACGTTCGACCTCCCTGATGAAGGTCTATAAGTCCTTAGTATCAGAGTGCGCTATATCTGCTGGTGTACGAGTCTCTCTATTAAAGACACGTTTTCTTAACCAATGAAAGGCCGGGCAGTCACAGAAGATGTGTTCGGAGGATTCGACATCCTCCAGACAAAATCTGCATTCTGTTTCCGGACAGAGGTTCATTTTGTTGAGGTGGTATCTAAGGCCACAATGACCTGTGAGGAAGCCCACTAGCTTTCTTATATTATCCTTACTGAGTCTAAGGATTTCCTTATAGGAGTAGGGCTTAATTAATCGTTTGGATTGTCTTAGACCAGGGACATGTTCCCAGTAATCAAGACGAAGCTGGTTTTCCCAATCGTTAATTTGCCTTAGCGCAGTAGTCCAATTGACTGTGCAGTAGGGTTCTGGTCCACAGAGAAGAGATTCGGAACCAGCCCTAGCTAGTTTGTCTGCATGTTCGTTGCCTACAATACCCTGATGGCCCGGCACCCAGCCAAGCCTAACCTTGTTGTGTTTGGCTAGGGCTTGCAGAGCAACGTGACAGCATTTAACTGTTCATTTAACTTGTAAAGCTGCCTGACTGTCTGAGAAGATTTGAATGATTGCGCCTTTCATACCTTTTTTGGATATTAGATCAGCACAAATTTCGATCGCATGGATTTCGATCACATTCCCATGGGTATCGAGACTTTGGTGTTGGGTCCAAAGACACCAGACCAACCGGCAATAATGGAGCTATTGAAGACTAAAAAAAAAATTGCTGTAAAGCAGCTGCAGCTGCCTATGAAATTTCTCGAACTACCTTTTAAAGTGTTACAAAAGTGGGAAATTTTAAAGCTGTTTTTTCGGTGGCTCAGGAAAAAGGGATAGGATAAAGCTCTTCAGGAAGGATGACTTCCGCACCGCTGCAGTCAACGCGCCCATCTACTCCACATCATCCTTGGCAGATACCGACTCGCCACCATAGGATCAGGATGCTACCATTGTGGAGAACACTTTCACAGATAGCAATGCCGCTAAATCTGATATAGATTAATCTACACCACTCCAAATAGGCCACTGCCAACTTAAGAGTCCGCCTCATTGAGGACGGGCTTGACGTTGTCTTGATACAGGAACCGTGGCTTGTCAAAGACTGCGTAACTGGGCTTACGCTATATGCACTAAGCGGTTAGGTAAAATTAGAGCCTGCATTCTCGCTAAAACATCATTAAAACTAACTTTCATCCCCCAGCATAGCACAGGCAATCTTTCTGCAGCGCAGCTCACTCCAAACAACCGTAATCAGGAGTCACGACCTATGGGGTAGCACCGACACTAACCTTCGAGGTGAGTCTTTATTTGTCTATTTAGTCGAAACTAACCTAGTAGTCTGCAACAGAGGGGATAGTCCAACCTTTATTGTCGAAATTTGGAAGGAGGTAATAGATGTTACTTTCGCTTCTTTTAATCTTTTCTCAGCTATTTTAAAGTGGGCAGTATCGGATAGTCCATCTTTCTCGGCCCACCGGTACATAAACTTCACTCAAGACGGTAGCTACATCTCCAAAAAATTTTTTTGGCGCAACCGGGTAACGGGGTCATGCATAACACAATCCTTTTTGCGAATGTAGCAAACCACAGAGCCTTGCCACCAACCGATCAGACTGAACTAACTTCCCTGGCTGCACGCCTACCACTGACTTTAGCAGGGACTCTTTCAAAGCGATCACCATTTGCAAGGACAAGCCGCACAAGTCACCTAGACCTGATTGCATCTTCCCGGAACAACTACAGAACGCCTTTGATATTTTGAAAGACAGTCAAGCTGATTCCAGACAAAGTAAGGAAGGAATTCGCTGCTAACGCGGCAATCAAACTAAGGGAACTGGACATGCCAGCATCCTCCTACGGTTAAGCCCCTTACCTACTATTCCTGATTACCTGCCTACGAACATCAACTTCGAAAAAGGCTTCATAAATGAAATACCGGTCAGATCGCACTGTCAATATTCAAGGACGGTTCCCAAACACCAGGAGGAGTCGGAGCCGGGGTCTTCTCAGAAGAACTGAATCTGGGCCTCTTCTTCTCCCTCCCATAACATTAAAGTGTCTTCCAAGCCCAAATTACCGTGAACTAAAGAAAGAAACATTATCTATACGCTAATACAGAAATAGCAAAAATGTATATTACGAGTACCAGTATAAGGATATGGCTGTCAAGTAGAGCGTAGTTGTTGTAATTGCGTGCTGAACATCCTATTTTACTTTACTTTGCTGACATAGAAGCTCAAACAAACACGACTATTGTGGGTACTTATGCTAACAGTCCACAGAAGGATGGGTTTCCTGCAGAACCTGTGGTAAGTGACGGCACACATAATACATTTTGAAGAATATATTTTATTACATAGATACGGCTAAAAACTTAAGCACCAGTGTATTCGCATCACTCAAATTAAATAATTTAAAAATCAATCCCAACTACTCTTGAACAGAAACCTCAGGAGAATATTTGATTGAAATCGTATATCGGTTGAAATTCTGGGTCAGATAAACAATAAAAATCATACTTGCAAGGACAAGTATCATTCTCAATACCTTGTTTCATATAAAATCCTATTTTGTGAACCAATTTGGAATTTAAGGCGACAAGAGTAAATGATATCCAAAATCAATGCAGAGTTAGGAGGGAAAATAAGATAAAAGAGTAATGAACTTTGTTTACAGACAAAACAGAACTGCAGCTTTGTATGACCCTTTAATACAGACCCAATATTGTGATATGCATAAGCCATTTTTCTTTCTTTCCTACGTTTCTTCTTCTTAAGTTTTGGCCGAAATGAAGCACCCACCGCGCCTGCTGTACGCAAGTTCGTGCAAAAAGTTCGTGAGACTAGTAGGTATATGCTAGTGGACAACACTCATGGTCCCCGTCGTCGTATGGTGCGCACAGACAAGAATGTGACTGCTGTAGCCGAGAGTGTGAGACTCGAGAACATCAACTCGCCATCGATCTCAACAGCTCAACATTTCACGCACAACCTGAGGAGAATTCTGCACAAAGATATCGGACTATTCGCTTAGAGTGACAGAATGCGCTACTGCGAAGCCAACCGAGGCAGTCACTTGAACGACGTTGTGTTCCATAATTAATGGGAATGTTTGCTCTCATAATAAAGCATAATCATCGGAAAAATTTAATTTCGTTAATTTTATTGCATTTTTAAAAAGAAACTTGTATTTGGCCCACCCTGTAGAAAGAACGAGAATCAAAAACAGCAAACGGTTGTAGGCACGGAAGTATGCTCAATGGTGGCGCCCGTAAGTTGTTTACATTTGACCGAATTTCAAGTTGAGAATTTTAATATAAATCATATTAATGCAATGTTGTTGAGTTGGGATCTATTTTTTGGTCATTCTTAAACTCAAACCAAAATTAGATAAGCAAATTTTGCAACTTTTAACCATAATGAACATAAAGAACCAGCACCAAGGTTGAACAAAAAACCAACGCTATAGGAAGTTGTACATCCCAGCACCCTTTATTCTGCTGCCTTCCGGAGCAGACGTCCACGGTATGATGAGAGAAACTTGTTCTGAGTTCCTCGGCTATTGTAGTCTGAATCTGAATTGATTATAATCCCTAGTTTAAAATTTGTTACAAAAGATACCAAAAAAAGCGAAAGTATAGGGGATACACGGATATATCTAGCAAAGCAACTGCAAGAGTACCTTCCTGCTTTACGTTATATAGCCACTATAAGACAAGAAAATGTCCTTAAAAAGTATGTATTTACCTACAATGCAAGTTTTATAAAATAACAATACGTGTCTTATGCCGTATGTGTATGTGTGTTTATGTAAATATGTACCTCATAAGAATGCGGGGAAAATGTACTATTTCAAATCGCCCTGACCCATTAGTCTCTGTTTTCTTTATGTGTTTGAGAATCATCCTTTTAGGAAAGGAATGGCGTTGTAGCTACCTACATATGGATATATGGATGTATTTCTTTAAAAAGGATATGTCGGTGGTGTGTATACTATAGAAATGGCGACACTCGTAACCACCCTCCCGCTTTCACTATATTTTAGTTATGATAGCAAGAAAACTTCGTTCCCTTGAGATATATCCTATTAATACATATATGTAAGGACGAGCATATAGCTTATCTTAATAGAAAATTGTGTAGAATGCTGCGAAGTTTATTATGCAGATAACTGAACGCTTTAGGATGTAGTTAGAGATTTTCTGTGGTACATGTTCATGGTGAACTTCTTGTAATATCGAATATAGTACTCATGAATATAACATCACTCGCATTTCGGTTTTTGTTCTGTTCTAAGCTGAATATTTCTTACTGCCAAAAGTATATACAGAAACTTCTTGCAGCCATTTGTACACGGTTAAAAATATGGGGAAGTTTTTTAATACATCCACAGTATTACAGGTCTATGCAATACAAGTAAAATTGGTTTTCACAATTTCCAATTTATTAAACTTTTTAATATAATTGTTTCATTAAAATGCTCATTTTAATACGAATTTTCTGAGCTTTACTCTAAAGATTAAAATACAGTATTTTTTGTTCTACAATCTAACCCGGTCTCTATTAAAATAATATTTCAATCAAGAACTTATTACAATTAAGTTATAGTTGACCTGACATATAACATCTACTGTGATTACATTTTAATACGAACATATTAAAGCCATCACCTTCAATACATTTTGCATTATTTGGTTATATAGGATCTGAACCAAAGTGATTATGATTAGATTTGAATATAAACTAATAAAAATTAGTAATAAAATAAAATATTTTCGGTGTTGAAATGTATCGCATCGATATTTAAATCAAATCTAAAGAAGTATTAAAATATAATAAGACGTGCTTCGTACCTACCGCCTAAAATTGACTAAAATATTAACATCCCTTTTGATAGTTGAACCTCTCTATCGAACGAATGAAACTCCCTTGGAATTAAATTGAGTTCAATGCATAGAAACGACTTCATAGATTTCCGGGTCGGCTGCTTGATCGTTATTTTCCGCGTTAATGATTGAATAAAGTTGATCCGGTCAGATTTTATCAATCAACCAAAGAAGAATGTGGGCAATCGGCAATCCTCGCTTCTGCCATTCGACCGAGTACATCAAGAAACGCGATTGTCCAAAATCATTGTGCTTAACGATGGAGCCCATGATCGCATTTAGCTTTTCTTAGAAAAATTGTGCGCTGATGTCGTGTTGGTTGCTCGAAAAAGCCCGGGAAGCAAGTATCACCGTTCGGATAATTACCTATCGGGTGGCCACCAAAACGATCCTATCTTTTAAGCTGCAACCAACCATACATATCCACAAAATTTCATTGAAAGTGGTTGAGGGCCTTCTGAGGTCGACAACACATGTATGTTCACTAAAATGCCTATAGCTCGTGTAACCAATACACATACAAAGACCGTATATACACACAAACCTTAGTATTGACATCGCTTTTCATTTGAAGTCTCCAGAAACAAGATCGGTTTACGCATTAAGAGAACATCAATTCGAACACAATCTGACATATTTTGATATTATACATATATAGGAGAGAGATGAAACACGAAATGTGCCTACAGGAATGCAAATATTGAAATTTGTAAGTATAAGGTAGTATGTACCTACTGTACATATAGACACATTCTTATACATAATCTACAACTACCCAACTGAAAAAAAAAATTCACTCCGCAAAACCTTAAATGCATGAGCACTTAGCAGACCAAATCCATTCGATTCCAGTTCCGATTCCAAATATTTAAATGAAAAAAAGACCTCCCGCTCTCTCAAAAAATACGAATATACTTTGAGAGAAAACTAAAAACACCACTAGATCGATTTAAAAATCTTGGTCAATTAACAAATTGATAAAAAAGGAATTTCGCAAAGGATTTCTTAATATTGCTCAGCTGATATAGCAAATAGAAACGACATTTTGGACTTAAAAGATGCGCGTTTTAGATATCTAAAAACTGGAATTAATTCTATTCCAATAGACGAAGGAGAAGCTCATTCACTTTTTTTGTGTTCAAAGTCTAATTATTGAATTTCTTGGACTTCCACAATCAAAATCAAATATTTTTAAATGCACGAACTTGCTCCTCATAAAAACCCAATAAATAAAAAAAATTTCAAAATCCGTTCACCCGTTTGTTGTGTAGCTTCTTACAAAAAAAAATATTCACTTTGTTTTATATTATTGGGGATTGTATTATATTTTAATATTCCATGGGTTTATAAAGAGCAAAAGAAGTATTGAATTTGAAGTAAATTTATTATATTTAATCTCCAGTTTATTTAATTGGAATAAAAATGTATTAAAATTAAATTTTTCAATTTAAATACCTATTTTTGCATATTAAAATTGTATATTTCAGGCATATTTGGTAATTTAAAATTATTAAATCTTTTATTAGTTGTTTAATTTGAATACATGCAAAATATTAAATTTTAATATTGTCTGGCTTTGTCTTATATACAACCCCAACAATTTTTAATTTAACGCAAGGATTTTTACCCGTATACGTACATTTTCTGATTATTGACTAGATGTGCCATTTATTATGTTTAGTTTTCAATATGAATTTTAGTATCGATTCCATTTTCCTATGAAAATAAATAAATGGAGATGTATTTTTTTACGAATTGATATAATATTTAGTGATTGTGATATAGTGAAATACCAGGTAATATTGACAAAATTCGATTGTAAAATTTCAACAAAAATAGTTTAGTTTAACTGAAACAAACAAATTGTTGTAATGATAAAAGAATTAATAAAACTTCAGTTTTATCAATTTGAACGATATTTTGTCAAACGGATAAAACATTGACTACAAAACTTCTTTGTCAGATTAACGAAATACAATTTTCAGCTTAATTAATCGATATTGTCTTAATTGAACAATTTTGTTGTGGAATTAACAAAGTTTTTTTTATATCCATAAAAACAGAAACAAAAATCACTTTCGTAAATGTTTGTGAAACTGAAAAAACTCATGCAAAACGTTTGTTAGCCAAACAAAATACAGATTTTCAATATAACAAACTTTTTGTAGAATTAACAACGCACCTTATTAACCTTATTGTTATCCTTTGAATGCAATGCTATTGATGGCGTCATTTATATTTCACACTCGAATTTGTTAGTGCGCTCAAATATAACCGGCAAAAGTGAATAATAACGCAACATTTTAAGGCTAAGAAAATTAATAAGGACATAATTAATAGACTAAACCTATCCTCAATCAAATAAAGCCGCATATGGAAATTGTGTGATTATCTAAAAGGTAAGTGAAAGAAGTTAGTGCGAAAATGTATTGGTATATGTATATTGAAGACAAAAAGTTTATGGAATGTTTCTGATTTGCTATTAATATTATGAATAAAGTTCTAAAATGTTTCGTCAGTTCAATGAAACATTTATGAAATAATGTTAATGGGACGGAAAATAATTTTTGTTTCACAAGTTTCAGAAATAGGAATATAATTCTTAGGAAAGAGCTCAGAATAATTTAAAAAAATATGATTTGCAGGTCTGGATGCACCTTTACAGGTTCGCTTTCGAGAAAGAAAAGTATTTATAAAAGATATTATTTGTCGCCATACAGCCACCCTTATTACGAGCAATAAGTTTATATTATCAGAGAGGAATTATAACTGTACCGAGAAATTCCTGGAAAATGGCTTGTTTCAGTTTTGAAGAAAACCAGAAAGCTAATTGAGCTAGGAAGATCCTGTCAAAGTCTCCTTCTATACCTTCATTTCCCCCCTGCAACCCCCTGTTTCGGATCATTGTTTGAAGGATGGGTAGGTATAAGTGAAGTTTCTTAAATACATGCGAAACATGAATATTAACGACTTAACATACACCCATCCCCGCATCTACTCCAACCAACAGACCGTGACCCCCAGGGGAGTTGCAGGGGCAGCATACGTAATGGACTAATCACACGAATTTTCAGAAGAATTTTTTAATTTTAAAAATACCTAAAATTATAAAGAAATATACTTGGTCTTATGTCTCAAAACAATTTGGCATTCTGACGCTTTGGGAAGGAAACTTTATGACGCTTTGCGAAAGAGTCATACGGCCAAATTCTCAGATTTGGCCTCATGTCACTGCACTGAAATACACTATAATGTGTCATGCGTAACGCTTGTATCAATAAGCAGTAAATCGACTTAAAAAAAACAGTAGTTTGCGTAGTACCTACACAATTTATTCAGTGAAAGTTGACGAAGATAACAAATTTACCACCGAGCAATTCATTTCCATCATCTGAATCCTCTTCGTTTTCCATTTCTATATCTCTTTCTGTGATGGTGGTTTTGTATTTGTCGTTTGAAGCAATTTAACGAAGCAATTAAAGCTTTGTTTTGAGGTATTCAAAGAAATCAACGCATGAATATCATTAGTTACATTACGCAGTATTTTCAGAAAAAAATGCAGTTTTGGAGTCTAAAATCAGCATAATACTGCGAAAAGCAGTATAGATACGAGCGTTAGTCATGCGTGATGTCTCAGGCACCCATCCACATTAACCCAAAACAGCGAATTTGCTCAATTATTGATATTTTTAGAATATGTTTAGAATTTAAAATAGCTCCGCCTCCGAATGGAACAGAAGATTGAAAATACTGGATCAAATATTGCTTAAAAAGTTTAGAGCTTGTTTGTATTGATTTAGATTTAAAAATATATAGGTATATTGATAGCTTGTATCAAGTAAAGTAAAGAAACAAGTTTACATTCTGTTTTTCAAACATTTGGTGGACGAATTTTTCAAATTAATTTCTCAGTGTGCGTGCGGTTTAGGGAGGACCAAGTAAGGTTAGTTTTAATACATTTTCATAAAACTTCAAGAAATAAAAGTTTTCACCCACTTCCATCTTGAAACCTTTAGAGAACGAAATCCATTCTTATCGCGCCTTTAGTAGGTACACAACGAACTTCCATGCTTAATTTTAATTTTCTAGGTTCAACGGTATGGGTTAAGGAGTGATTTTTATAATTGTTAGTAAAAATATAGATAAGTGTGAGAACATTAAATAAATAATAACATTGAAACAATTACGTTTGTTCTCAAAAACGTGTCGTATAGTATAATAGAACGCCTCGATCTTTGCCTTTCAATATTTGTGTCACGTCGTCGCGTCGATAAAGGTAAATGCAAAAATATATATGTTATGGCTCAAAAGAGGAAACTTGAATTTGCTATAAGTATCAAAGAAATATTAGGGTAGCCAAAATCCTAGGGCCAAAGTGTAATTGTAATGCGTACATTCATACAAATATAAAGATCCAAATTATTAAATCCAAACTATTCTGACATCGTTAATTTTTAATATTTGGTGTAAGAAAATAATTAATATGTATGCTTCTTAATTTATACCAAGCGTTTTGCTTATTGCCAAGGGCTTGTATTTTTTTCAATTAAGCATATGCTGTTGTTCAACCATCAGAGAACATTTTTCCTATCAGTACCTATATTGAATTTCTTCAGACATATTTTGTTTTTGTTGTAATATTCTTTAGTTTCATATGTCTATATGCAGCGAGAATTAACAAACGTAAGCCCCAAACTTTCATGAATATGTATGCGACTTAAATTTCTGCCGTTATTTGTATTACGGAGCTTCCTACATACAATTGCAGAACTAAAAAAAAAAAATTTCTTTTCTTTCAGTACACAGATAAACGAGTATCATTATTAATTAATATCAATAAGCATTTATTTTCTCAGGAATTTCAACATTTGCATCCCTTAAGAAATATGTTTGATTCAACCCCTTACTACCAATGTCCGGTAAACTGGATTTCTTATGATTAACCCTTTATATTAAGGATTTTTTCTGTGCTCATTTGTGAGTTTTTCTTTCAAAGATTCAGCATCCCTTTTTTGAGAGAAAAGTTTTTATTATTTTATCCCACGAGAAGATGCTGGACAAGTTATATGGGATCAGGTTCTAGTACTGGTTTTCTGATTTACCTTTCAATCTTAAAAAATAGCTCTAGGAAGTTCAAAAGGTTAGCTAAACTGTGTGAGAAAATATAGAAATCCGGCTATTTTGAGGATCAAGGCAACGTATTTCTATTCTTTTATTCTCCTTAAATAAAACAAGATACAGCTGCAATTAAATGTTTTTTTATGTACATTTTTAATGTGATTTATACGAGTTAGAACTTAGGAATGAAAGAGTTCTCTTATCTTATCTATGTTTTCGATATAAACCATTGGTTATGAGAAAAGAAATCAGTCACAGCACCGATTGAGTGACTGAGGATCGTCAGTCACGCGTATGAAGTCTATAACTAGAAAAATTAAGTGATTTACCTCAAGCTGAAATTATTTCGAAAGATTATTTTCATAAATATCAATATATAAAATAATAGTAGCACATTTATAAATAAAGTGCACGACTGGGTCGAACGAACTTTCTTCTTAATCAAAAGTTTGGTTAGTTCTTTTCTTATTTTATTAGGTAGGTAGGTAAAACTCTCAGATCCGTTGCTAGACACAAAAAACGGTGCATAGAATACAGGAAAAGGAATATGTAGTGTTAAATAAAATTCACTTCTGGGTTATTCATCTGCTAGGCAGTACATAAATAAATAACAATGTGAGTTTTTATAAGTTGAAGCTGTCAGTAACAGGCAATTGTCCCAAGTTATGGTTAAAGAGTTAAAAGTGTATACAGTACTATTTTACATATAAGCTCTTACACTTCAAATATTTTGAGCAAGAGTTTCTGTTTTCTGATGCTTTTATTTTTGACTGGAATATATAAGTAACGCTGGTTTAAGGTGTCTATGATACGTGTTAGGCCGATATCTTTACATAGATATGTATGTTAGGTTAGGTTGAGAGGGGTTGTGAAATCGTCACAAAAGACCAGGCACCAATGCGGGCCCATCGCCGTCCCCAAGGAAACCATTACGGTTAAAAACCTAAACCAAATCGACCAAACCCGCGCCATAATGCCCTTATGAAGTTTTCATGGAAATTATAGTTTCATACCTATGTCTCTCATGTATTGCATAGTTATGCTATGTTATGCATATTATATAATAATCCATTGTATTTTAACTGTAAGTTATTTCAAATTATTTCAGAAACGCCAAATATCCGCCAACGATTCGGATGGGTCGAAGATTTTGGGATGTGGTGAAGATTACACTACTACAACCAAAAGGGACGAGTGTGTCCTTTGTGGACAGTGGTCCCACGACTCCTGCACTGCTTTCAGAAACACCTGCGATGGATGTGGGCGTTTAAATGAAATAAAAAAGCTAGTCGCCATATTGCATATTGCTAGTTGCCCTACTTGCTGGTTTTGGTTTTTTATAAACTATTTTTAAATTAATTTATTTTTTGTTAATGAATTTGATTTATTATTTTTAATTAATTTATTTATGTTACTGTTTTGTCTAGGTTGTTAAAAAAAATTAATTAAAAAATGTTCGTAGTAAAGTTATTTCAGATTGACGTTAGGTGCGCCATAATGCCCGAACTTACCCTAGTTCAAATTATTGCAGCCTGGCTATCAATGTAGATATCGATCTCATCAAAAGTGCCTCCGCAGCTTTGAGTGCGGCCAGAATCTCTACCTGGAACGCACTGGATGTGTCCGGAAGTCTAAGGGCCATATGTAGGTCCAACTCGTGGAGTATATACCTGACCCCGTAACCTCACTGGTTTTGGAACCGTCAGTATAGACTGATTTCTCATCCTCCCTAAAGACTAAGTTCCTATGCCTGTCCTGTCTGTCAGGGCACGACACATCGTATGAAGTGTCAAAATCAAGTGTACCAAGACTTTCATCCGCTTTTTCCGAGATTTCGGAGAAGGATTCCTTTAAGATAGTACTGTTTCCTATCCTATTGTTTTTAGAAATCCCTGCATTAGTGAGCCGTAGCGCACAATTACCTACATTTGATTGTATTTGTAGGTCCAGATGCATGAACGCTTCCAGTGCAGCCATTGGTGTGGTACGTAAAGCACCTGTAACCGTAATGCAGGCTGTTCTTTGTACCCTGGTCAACATGCGTACATACTTCTTGTTCGTGGCCTTCCACCAGACAATAGCCCCATAAGTAATTATGGGCCTTACTACCATTACGTAGAGCCAATGTAGCATTAACTGCCTAATGCCACATTTTTTACCTGCTGTCGTCTTACAAATGAACAGAGCGTTGTGAGCCTTACGGACTCTTTCCTGGATGATAAGTTTCCAAATTTAGTTTTCTGTGTAATACCGTACCAAGATATTCTGCGCTCTCCGAGAGGGAAAGCTCTACTCCAGCAAGACTGGGCAGCTTGAAGGGGGGTATCTTGTATTTTGTAGTCCACACCCTTCGGCCCATATTCTGAGCCTGTTGAGGGCTGTTTTCATAAGTTCACTCATTGTATTTAGGAAATTTCCTTGAACAATGATAGCTACGTCATTCGCGTAGGCAGTGACGTTGAATCCTGCATTATTTAGTTCTTTAGGTGTATCGTCTATAACCAGCACCCAGAGAAGCGGGGAGATGACTCCGTCTTGTGGGGGTGCCGCTAGTAACAGATTTTCTTGAACTGTTTCCGAGAGTGGAATTGATGTTTCTCGTGGAGAGCATTTCGCATAGCCAATTGGTAATGCGTTGTTCGACGTTGATCTTTACCAAGCCGTTTTTTATTGCCTCTTTCCTAACATTTTTAAAGGCCCCCTCAATGTCCAAAAAGGCAGCTAGTGCAAATTCTTTCTGGTAAAGGCTACTCTCTATTTTGCCTACTACTTCGTGTAAAGCCGTCTCTACTGATTTACCTTTTAAGTATGCATGCTGTGCATTACATACTGTGCTTCTTATATGAATGTCAATAAGCCTTTCAAGTGTCTTGAGGAGAAATGACGACGGACTAATAGGTCTGAAGTCTTTGGCTAAAGTATGACTTGGTTTACCCGCTTGAGGTATAAAGACCACTCGTACTTCTCTCCACGCCCTAGGTTCATAGCCTAATTGCAGGCAGTGTATAAAAATATTACCGATCAAATTAACAACTGTACTTGGAGCCCTTTGCAGCATAGCTGGCAGAATGCCATCGGGGCCAGGTGCTTTGAACGGAGCGAAGGACTTGATGGCCCAACACAGTTTCTTCCAAGTAATGATATTGTCAACCGTTTCATCTACTCGTGCGCTAATATTGGTCCCAATAAGTATAGGAGCCATTGGTGGAATATGAGCTTCAACTAGTGATTCCATAACCTCCTCGCTGCTTTCAGCCCACGAACCGTCCGATTTCTTAATGAAGCTAGGAACGGCCGCGTGCTTGGCAAGCATTTTGGAGTCTGGAAGCCTCGCTAGTATCTGCGATTGGTTCGCAGAAGAGCTTTCAAGATTTCCTCTTAGATTGCCTGATCAAGTTTTTATACTCTTTCTTGCTTTCTATGTACAGATCCCATGTAATGTCGTTCCCCACAACTTTGGCCCTATTGTAAAAATTTCTAACTTGCCTTCTTTTGGAGTTTAACTCCTTGTTCCACCACTGAGGATGGGACCTATTGGTTAGCTTTCTGAGCGGGCGAACTTTTTCGTAAGCCATGTTCATAATCTTGCCTAAGTTACCTACTGCCTTGTCTAAGTCTGATGAAATGTCAAGACATGGTACCTCATTTCCTAACTGATGCCTAATTATGGATTCGTACCTATTCCAATCCGCTCTCCTAGGGTTCCGATAGCTATTCGTAGCCATATGATGTGGAAGCTTATTTAAAAGCGAATCCACTTGTGATCCGATAGAAATGCCTCTTCTAAAACCCTCCATTTTCGAATTGTGAGTAAGTCAGTACAGGATGCTAGAGTAATATAATATATAATAACACCTCCTGCCTGTTTCGTACCACAAATGTCGTGTATTCCCTTTATTGCATATATTAAGCTTAGTCGATAAGATAAAGTCAAAAAGACACTCACTTCTGTCGTTAATGTCACTGCTGCCCCATTGTGAATGATGCGCATGGGCATCACATCCCATAACGAAAAGCCACTTGTCTCTGGTCATTAGCTGCCCACTTTCTCGCAGGAAACTGCAACCAGATCTTCATCAATGAAATTATTCAAGAGAAATGCCCTTATATTGTGTTTTAATAGGATACAAGCCCTAATTTTACCTTCGTTAGCTTTAAAGTAAAGTATGGAGAGCCCTTGGATCCGATTGTGTTTGTTAATCCATTGCTCTTGTATTAGTACGGCTGAAACGTCTTGCTTGATTATGTAGTTGATCAAGTAATTTGTCGGGATATGTGTATGGCAACGGAACACAAACCTAGGCCTTGGGCGGAGAGTACTTAGCCAGCTCCGCCACAATCACGCACTTGAGCTGAGCCCCGCTCCATACTTCGCCAATCCCCAGCACAAACTCTCTGAGGAAGCCAACGGATTCCCTGTTCCCACAAGCAACAACCTTGCGACCGCATTTGTTTTTGTTTTTGAGTTTGCTTTAGCAATTATATATAAACCGAATATGCCGATGGACGTGTGCGGAGGTGCAAATGAAGTGTGAGTTTCTGAGTGTGTAAGGAAGTGGTTGCAATTATTTAAAAGTGAATATTCAACAAGTTTGAAAAAAGGGTAATATTTTCTAAATTTTGCGTAGCTGTTATTGCATTTTGTTCGAAAGTGGGGAGATTATAATAAAAGTATAGCATAGATATGTGAAAATAGATTGGGAAATATAAATAATAAAAAATACTGATTATTTAGAATTTTTTGAGAAAAACTAATAATAATATGTATTTTGATCAAAATCGTTAGAGCAGTTTTTGTAAAACTTGGCAGAAAAAACAGTACCAAATATTCCAATCTTTAGTTTGAAAAATACTATTGCTTAACTATTTAGCTGGAAACCGAAAACAAGTTATTGTTCCGGATGTAAGCATTACTTGCTTTTAAAAGATTTATCGAAATCAAAAAAAGGGTTTTCGAGATATGATCATTTTTTAAAATTAGCGTTTTCGGTTATTCGAATTTAAAATTAAGGACGCAATATTTTTGAAAACATACATTTTACCTTAAGTCTGCATTTTGGTCAAACGTTGTTGCCGTTTACAGGTAAATTAAAAAAACAAAATTTTTAGAAAATTACTTTTTTCGAAAAACTATTTTACGATAAAACAGAAAAAAAAACTGAATTAGTCATTAAGTTATAAATGACCATATTACATATTATGTATTTCCAAATTTCAAAATTACAGTTATTCGATTTTTTAGCGGAAAACTGGGTATGAAGTTAATTAACCTCGCCTACTTAAGCTTAAATATCAATTTTGGTTGAAATTGTTGGAGCCGTTTTCAAACAAATGAAGCGGTATTAAAATGTAATATGGGAGGTATCATTAGTATTGAGGTTACCATGCAAAAAACTCCAAATCCGAAGTTTGAACGAAATACGGGTAGCCGTTTAGGCTGTAGGCCTCGGGACATACAGACAGACAGACAGACGGACATACGGACGAACCACTTTTTGAGTTCCTCTATCATTAAATTGAATAACATCTCGAGTGCGAAATTTTGTATCTTTCTCTTACTACGTAAAGAAAGTTAAAATAAAAGTAAAAATATTTTTTATTTTTTAATTGGTATAAAATTCATTTTATTTTTAACATCGACTACTCCAAGTCCTTTTTCACTTACAGCTGTTTTCCACGTATTTTTGACACTGACAATCCAATTGACGACACAATTAACGTCATTGACGACGATTAAAAACGACCCGTAGTGGGCAAAAACTGATTACGGTGCGATGCGGTCAGCTGTCAAAATCAAGCGGATGCCAGTAAATGAGTAAATGTAGATATCTATCGTAAATACGATATTGCGACAACAGGTAGTGCATTGCGACGTCCCACATGTATCGTGCAGGGAATATTTACAATAAATGTTTTTGTGTTAAAAGTCGGAAAACGATTTTTTGATTATGCTGTGTACCTGTAGGTACTCTATACCTACAGTGTAAGTAAAAGAATTGTATTCTTACAAAATTTTGAACTCGAGACGTTAATCAATTCCTACATAGCGCTGCTAGCGGAACTCAAGGAAGTGTGCCTCCCAAGACTTAGCAGTTCGGTTGTCATTTTTTATTATCTTAGCCCAAACATTGGCGGTACTTCCAATATAAAGGTTATAAAGAAGCATATGATATTTTTTCGAAAAAGGCCTCAACGTTTTGATTTAAAATTAATATATAAATTGAGGTGTGCAACATAGGTAGTACAACTGCATTATCCAGTTTTTCGTAAAATGTGAATAATGGTTCTTTCGAAAATTGAATTTTTTCCCGAAAACGATTTTAACAAAAATGTATTCTTAATTGTGGCCTTCGAAAGCTGGTGCAAATTAAATCGGTAGAATCCCGTAACTCGACAGTGCAAACAGTGCGACAGGTTAAAGTGCAATTTTAAAGCAACATAATTTGGACAAAATCATTTCTCAAAAATTATTGGAAAGAGTATTCGTATCTCTTGAATTCAATGTTATTTTGATAGATTTATTGTATACAGATCCATATGTGGCAAACGACAGAGCTAAATATGGAAGATGTAGCGGCTTTCGCCGCAAGGCATGATTCCGGTAAAAGAAAAATAAGGACGACTTTAATTTATGGCAGCAAATTGTAAATCTCCAAAGCAATAGGTCAGCACATCAGAATAAACTCTGTGTACATTTTCTTGTGGGTGTTTATTAGCGAGATCAGGATTCGGAGTTGATTAGATTAATTTGATTTTTGGAAATAGATATTCTGTAGAAGAGTATACGATTAAACCACTAAACATGCGGAACGGTTTTATGGACGGGCGAAAGTTCAGCATAGTTTCATAGATCACAAAAAAAAAAGTTTTGTTTGAATGCGGAAAATGACTCGTCCACAATACCATAAGTATGATGGGGGTCTGTAACGTTCTGGTTGTATCTGTACCAAAGGCTGTGGAGATTTAGTTCCAATCGATGGATCAATGGACCAGCATAGAATTTAAATAATAAGGCATTTCCAACTGACGATAGGCTAAGCTAATCGGACATTCATCTTTTCTCCAATTTTTGAGGGATAATGAACTATGAACACACAACTGGGTTGGCCAGCCCAAATTTAATATATAGATTACAATTATCTGACTCGGAGCAAAGTTGTAGCCCGTGCTGTCTCTTTAGGTCTACGTCTAATATAACAATATGTACCTACAGTTAAATTGCATTCCTGATGTTGAAAATATAAAAAAAGTTTGTTATAATAGGTGTGTTTTAAATGACCAAATTCTGAAATATTTTTTTTTTTAAATCGGCGGCGCGATCGTGTGACGGTACGTGTTTTCTTAAGAACAACTCAAAATTCTAATAAAAAATAATAAGAGTCAAAGTTAAAAGTAGCATAATAATTACAAACGATAAGTATAATATGTACTTTGCTTGATTTTTCATCACCGATTTCTTCATTTTCGCAGTATACAATAATAAGCTCTAGGCAACAAGCAAATAATTTGAAAATGACAAAAATATTATTTGCTTTGGTTTCATTACATTTATATGTGTACAAAGTAAGTAAATACAATATCTACTTGAATTATCAAAGCAAATAAAAGTAGACAAATGCGCAAAAAAATTGTTCTACTCACATTTGTGATTCACACACATCACTAGCAAGGTTCCAAAAGAAATATTCAGCGTGTAACTGCCGCTATGAAAGAAACACTATAATATTTCTTCAAGCGCTAAAATTCTCAACTCCACAGGCTTGTTTTGAGCTTTCATTACATACCATTCCCTCTTCATTTACAGGTCCAGTTAGTGCCTGGTAGCTCGTCAGCTCAGTAGGTAAACAGTCACGTAAAGTCATGGGGCCTTACTTGTAATCATTTTTATCTTTACACTAAATATTTTCCAGGTCATAATAGACAATTTGATATGGAAAATGTTGCCATTGTGTTTTCGTACAATCTAAATCTAACCTTGACACTAAATATGATTACTAGTATCGCGTATTGTCATCGTTTTTCATTACCTTAATTTGAATGCGTACTTCTGAAAAAATAACCTATACCGTGGCATACCGTGTAGTAGAGCCAGAATTTGAGCTAGCGATGAAGAAAAAAATGTCAGTATAATAAGTCAGAAACTTTTTAAAAATAGACAGTTGACTAACTATTAAAAGCCAAACGTTAACATTAGACTCCCAAGCAAAGTCTGGTGGCTTTTATACCGTAAAGGTAAACTCAAAATTGTAATTCGGACTGCGTAGTTTAGTGCTAACTTCTTTTTTAAGCTATGTGACGTACGTGATAAATTCAACATTTTCCTTGACCTGGAAACTTGCTAAAGTTATACCAATAGCTAAGAAACCTAACGCAGTAATAGTCAATGATTATCGACCGATCAGTGTTCTACCCTGTCTATCTAAGGTCTTCGAAAGAGTTTTGGAGAGGCAAATACGAAATCATCTGTCCGTAAACTCCCTGCTAAGACCACTGCAATCGGGGCTTGGAGCAGGTCATAGATCTTCGTCTGAAATGGTGGATATCTTGCATGATATACGACAAGAGTTTGACAAGGGATTCATTACCTTCCTTTGCCTTCTAGACTTCTCAAGGCCTTTGATAAGGTTAACCATTCCATACTCTGTTGAAAGCTTCGTCATTACTTTGGTTTAAGCGACAGCGCCATTGGGCTCATTGGTAGCTTACTAAGTGATAGACTGCAACGAGTTGTTGTTCGTAACGAATGCTCAGATGTTATGTAACTTATGCAAGGTATTCCCCAGGGCTCAATCCTGGGCCCCTTACTGTTTTGTCTATATGTCAATTACCTACCCTCAGTCTCCAGCCAAGCATCAATTCACCTATACGCTGATGATGTAAAACTTTACTCGAAAACCCGTTAGTAGATTGGATGAACTCGCTTCATGCTTAAATAAAGGTTTATCCTCAATTGATAAATGGGCTTTTCTAAATAGATTAGTCCTAAATCCAACAAAATGCCAAGTTATTCCTATTTCAAACAGGATTTACGAGATTTCTTCTATGTCTGATAGGTATCTTATTATGTGGTACGAAGATGAAGTTTGTCGAAGTCGCTACAAGCCTCGGTTTTGTAATAAACCGTAGTCTAGCATGCTACAATCACATCAACGTATTAATAGGAATATGTATGGTTGCCTGAGGAAGTAATGGATTTCACCTACACCGCTTCAGGATTACACCGCTTAATAGCTGATACACGACGTCAAGCAGTTCTCACTCTTATTTTGCCCCTAATTGAGTACTCTGATGTCGTTTCTAGTTAATCTCG
Organism: Cheilosia variabilis; assembly: GCA_951230905.1. Lineage (NCBI taxonomy): Eukaryota > Metazoa > Arthropoda > Insecta > Diptera > Syrphidae > Cheilosia > Cheilosia variabilis. The sequence continues at coordinate 56,880,994 of OX579676.1, forward strand.
ACTCGCTCTCATACCACAAATTGCAAGTGGCTTTTAATGATGCTGTGAGATACATTTACCAGATACGCAGGCATCAGAGAATATGTTTGTATAGGTTACAATGTTGAAGATTCTAAGGGCAGCATTGGTGGTGCTGTAAGGTACAACCTAGAATTCGAAACTGTATGTTTCTCCCATTGCAGCATTGGTGCTGCTGTAAGGTACAACCTGGAATTAGAAACTGTATGTTTCTCCCCAAAATTATTAGAACCCAGTCGCCGTCTTACCTCTACTCCAAGCTCCAATTCACCCGCTCCCTTAGAATCTTCAACATTGTAACCTATACAAACATATTCTCTGATCTAGGTTGTACCTTACAGCAGCACCAATGCTGTAAGGTACAACCTAGAATTAGAAACTGTATGTTTCTCCCCAAAATTATTAGAACCCAGTCGCCGTCTTACCTCTACTCCAAGCTCCAATTCACCCGCTCCCTTAGAATCTTCAACATTGTAACCTATACAATTACAACTATGTATTTAAATTCATCTCGGTTAATAATCGTCCATGCAATTCAGTCATGGAGTTAATTTTATTTATACATTAAGCGTTTATTAAAAAATATCAACAACTTTTGAGCTTAATTTTGAGTTTACTACGCATTGCAAAAATAGTAAGTTTCATTCTCTCCGTAAATTCTATTTCTGTTTTATTTTTTATTTTTCTCTCTTTTCTTCTTTTTCTCTTATAATCTATTTTCTAAAGTCCAAATTCTGTATATATGTAGGTATATACACATTTTTTTTTTCCTCTAATTTTCAAAAATATCAGCTATTATGACCATTTTTGTAATATGAACTACTCTTTTTTTGCATTTTATACATAATTCTTTCCACCATAGTTGTAAATACTATAAAAGACCAAGTCATTATGTATACCTACCTTCTTTTTATAAATAAACTTAAACTAAAACTAGGTATATCTCATTGCATAGTCTACTTTTGTTACATATTTATGTTATATTTATCCATTCAATCATGTATAACACTTATGTTTAATTTTGTTTTAAGGCCGTGTGTTTGGTTTTAAACCAAACTAAGTGCCCCTCTGTTACGACATCTATTCGATTATAGATGTCGCTCTATTAAAACGTCGGTAGGGTAGTTTCGGATAAAATTCATCTCTTGTTTTTTCTAATGAACAACTACTTTTGTGTGGATGGATTGGTACTACAACCCCTTTAACCTAATGCTAATACATATAAATATACATACATATCTTTTAAGATTAAACATTTCAATTTCTGATGTTCTTAATTTAATGTAAGTGTTATGACTGTCTCGACGCTTAGAAATAAATTTTTCCACACTCATATAGGTAACTACAAACTATTAACCTGCATAACAGGACAGCATATAGATATAAATGACTTTAAATCTAATTTTTAGTTAAAAAAATGGAGAATAGCAACAATACCATAAAATCTAGGTACCTTAATATTCATGATGTGCAATGTAGAGTTGCAGTGAAGCTGCGTATACCTATATTTTTATTTTTTAATTATTTATTAAATGTAATTTTTTTTCTAGATTTAAGGAAACAATTACTTAAAAAGATATTTTATCTCTAGAATTATTTTACCGTACACTTTTTTAGTGCTAATTATAAAAGAAAGGCAATGAAACCAATACTTATTTAATAATAAAGTATTACATACTTTTTAAAGGTATTGCGATTTTTGACCACAAGCGTGACTAGTTTTCATAAATCGTTCGTAAGTTTTCTTGTTCCAAGAAATTTGTTGCTAAATGAGACATGTGAACCTCCGTCAACTTGGCAGAGTACATATGTCAAAAATCGTCAACATATGTCAAATTTTGAGTAGTCCTTAATTATGTGCTAATTTTGTGTGAAGTTTTTGATTTTTGTGCTCCAACGGTTTCGGAGAAAATCGACCTTGAAAAGTGTTCTGCCAAGTTAACGTCAAGCCAGCAGAGCACATAGTTAAATCGGCCGAAAAATACCAAAAATTATATCCCACATTAAAGCCAGATTGATGTGCTTTTTTGTGTTAAGTTTCCAGCTTCGTAGCTCAAGCCGTTCAGCTAGAAATCGCATTAGAAATATCTATTCTAATAAGTTCATAGAAAACTGTTAACGCAAATCCTAAAAACGGATGAAAATCGAAAACATAAAAAGCAGATACATATGTCGGATTTATGTGCTTTTGATTTGATAAGTCATTGATTTTTGTGCTATCCTAATTTAGCCTCTAATCCAAGTTTTAGGTTTGGCTGTTAACAAAATACCTTTTACAGCTCTGCTAAAAATTGCAGTGCAAGAAAGGAAAATCACAAAGCAGGACGTCGACATTGTGGCGCCAAAACCAAAACAGCAAAAATAGAAATATGTCGTCATTTTAAGGCAAATACAATCCATATTACCAGGCCCACAGCAATTGTAGTAGGTATAAATAGAATAATCCTTGCAAACTTAATACATTTCCATTGCGCACTGGTGTAGGCTGTTTAGTATGCGTGAATCAACACATATGAACCCAGTCAAATGTTGTTAGGGCTGGCTGGGTGGGTAGCCATGCATGGCGGAAAAGGAAACAAATTGTGTGAGTCTGTGAGGGTGAGGATGTTCATTGAAAATTTAGTTGCCGTAGGCTGTAAATATTATGTTCGCCTGGTGTAATAATATTGATCGCATCTGAATGAGGATCGACATTGTGTTGCCTCAAAAAAATCTTGTACACATAATTGAAAAAAAGCGCGGTTCGCACACGGGACATAATGCTTACCTGATTAATTGCGGGTGGAAGGGGTGGTAAAGGAAAGAAATCCGCAAAAAATGACCGTGACTTTTTGTTTCCACTAACGCATTCGTTTTCTGATTTACTAACACATGCGTACATCCACCAGAAATTCGTCACGTCATTTTTTTTGCGGATTTCTTTCCTTTACTCCGTAGGACATAATTCGGAAATGTCCATTGAGAATAACATTTTATTATACAAGGTGGCGCAAAAGTAATCCTCCTATCAGAAAATGCTATAAATTTTGCGATTGGCCCCTAATGTCAGTTCTGTTTTGACATTTGTGTAGTAAACACATGCGAAATACAGGTTAATAAACAATGTTACGCTACACTGCTCCAGAACGCGGAATATTGGTGACTATTTATTTAAGCAATAATCGGTCGGTGACTTTGGCACAACGTGAATTTCGTCGCAGATTTCCTAGCCGTCCAACGCCTACTGGTGACACACTGCGACGTTTAGCTTTTGGGGCACTGAAAATCCGCGTGTAACCCACGAAGAGCTATTACACCCGCTCAAAGTCACTGTATGGTGTGCTGTTTTCGCTGGAGTAGTCATCGGACCTTTTTTCTTCGAAGACGTCGCGGGCCAAACGGTTACTGTGAATGGTGAGCGCTACAGAGCAATGATCAACGAGTTCTTTTTGCCGCAACTTGATGAATTGGGATTGGAAAACATGTGGTTCCAACAGGACGGTGCAACGGCACACACTGCACGTGCCACAACCGATATGCTGAAGGATGCATTTCCCGGGCGCCTAATCTCCCGTTTTGGCGATTTGCACTGGCCAGCAAGATTGCCTGATTTGACCGCTCCAGACTTCTTTTTGTGGGGCTTTTTGAAGTCGCGGGTTTATGTCAACAAGCCTTAGACTCTTGCAGCTCTTAAAGACAATATCCGTCAAGAATGTGAGGACCTATCGCCGGAAGTTTTGGCCAAAGTGATGGAAAATGCCATAAAAAGGGCTCAACTGACAATCAACTGTGGCGGCGGCCATTTACATGACATCATATTCTCGACTTGATGTAAAATAAATTAAAAGACCAAATAAAAATAATCCACAAGAAGAATCAAAGTTTTTCATTTTTTTTTTTTAAATTACAGCCAAAAAACATCGGAAGGTTATTTTTGCGCCACCTTGTATAACCAGATACTGAAGCCTGTTTGGACATATGGTATCCAATTATGGGGTTGTACAAAGAAAACAAATATAAGAATAATACTAACATTCCGAAACAAAGTCCTTCGGGGAATAGTAAATGCCCCATGGTGATGGGTGATGATGCAATGACTTGCATCGTGATTTTCAGATTGATCTTATAACGGAAGTAATTAAATAGTATGCAATTCGTCACAATGTGTGTCTGCAGATGCATATTAATCCTGAAATAGAAGACGTCTTAAATATACGAAACAATATTCGTAGATTAAGAACAATTAAACCTCACGACCTTATAATCTAAAAAAATAATGAGAACCCGTATTCAAATTGTAATACCTTCTCTAACACAACTGAACGTTGAAACTAAAATCATTGGTCGATCTTTCTTGGATTGGTCATGATCAAGGAGGTGTTTTTAGTGCGGTAAGAGTCCCACACTACTCTGGGTTTCTAACCCCATTGTGTCTTTCGAGATTTTCACCTTCAATAACAAAAAAAAAAAAAAATGTATACTACATACAACAATTTACAAAATTATTATTTTATTATATGAATAATGAAATTGCTCTTTTCATTTATAGAAAATGCGGTTGTTTGTCTTCTTAAAAGTCTGCACAATTTCCTGCTTCCAACAAGGCTACTAGTTACGAAGCCAACCACATCAAAGCAAAAGTTATTCCAAAGGTTTACCGTCAAAGATTCCCAACAGGCATTTATCTTTGAAGCCGAAAGCGTTCAGCAAATAGAAGACCATTTGTATTTTTTAAATACAAAAAACAACAACATACAATCGTTTATCTTAGCACTTTAAAAAGTCCCTCGGAAGAATAGTATCTCGTATACCAGAATGGATATAAACTTAAATTTAAAAGTAAAAGTGTTATCATCGGCCTGGCCGATGCTTTGATACCCTCCACTGCATACAAGTCATGCAAAGTTTTAGTACGTAATTACATTGAACAACAGACAGAGAGACACATGGATCTAATATTGATTTTGTATAGGAGGTACCAGAACTACTTGACCTACATAGCCCATTTTCAATACCAACCTGACGAAGATAAAAATAAGTCCTTTCACCAACTTTCATTCGCCTATGTCAATTCCTTTGGGCGCTATCGTGCGCTTTCAACAGACAGACAGACAGACAGACGGACATGGCTAAATCGATTCATAATTATTCAAAATATATATACTCTATAAGGTCTCCGGTGACTCCTTCTTGGCGTTACAAATTTAATGACAAAGTGAATATACCTACCTGTGGAGGGTATAGAAATGATTGCGTGCTGTAGAAATTTGTCTAAATTTTTTATTTTGGTTTTGATTTGCAATACCCACTTGCCTGTGAGCAGTTTTGGGTTTTCTTACAGTCATTTTTTTACTCAATAGCACCATTAAAAAAAAATATTATTATTGAAACACTTAAGGACCAATAAAATTTAATACTTTAAATCCATTTGGTTTTGATCTTGTAGTTTGGAATATTTTCAGAAAAAGACTAATTTTGAGTTGATGATCTTAGCTCTTTGGCTAAAGGTACAAAATCATCTAAAATGGACGATTTCTGTATCTGTGAGTAAGTATTTTAATAATGACACCTTTTCTATTTCTAGGTGAATATTTACATCAATCCACTACATTATAAAGCATTTCTATTCATCATGCTGATGATCGAATTTATGAAAATTATTATTATAAATAATACACTTATTGATATAGAGAGTCATAGTTTCTCGGATATTACATACCATTATATGGACTATTTTACCTACAAGGTCAAATTATCCACCTCAAGCACTTGTGTAAAACGACGAATTTTATCAGACGCGTCTCGTATTTTTGATCCTCTTGGATTTCTCTCGCTGTGGAGTTAAATGGAATTATTGCATTGTGTAGAATACAAATGGCTTTTACAATATTTTCTGCAAAAATTGGTAAGGTTTCAATGGGTTTCCATAAAATACGCCACTTTGAATTGATTATTCCAAATGCGCATTCCACTCATCGTCGTGCGGGAGATAAACGTTCGTTAAAATATTCATTTTCTGGGCTGAGATCTTTACGGGGGTATGGTCTCAGAAGCCATTGTAGCAATGAATAAGCTTCGTCTGCCAATATTACGTGTGGCATAATAACAGATGAATTTGGCAAAACTTTGTCATCCGGTAATACTATCTCTCTAGAGTTTATCATTTTCATTAAAGCTGAAGAGTTAAAAGTTCCTCCATCACTTTGCTTTCCATATCCTCCAACTTCAATTATTAAAAAATTGCAATTAGCATCTGCTAAAGCTTGAAGCACAATCGAAAAAAAAATCTTGGATTTATAGAACATTGGTCCGGAATGAGCTGGGCATTTAATGCAGAAGACGTTTTAAACGAAATGTAAGTATTTAAGGGACCAATTCCGAGTTGAAATAAACAAAATTCCAACAGAATCAAATCCAGATCAAATCATTACTTGGCCTTATTTCAAATTAATACTCTTTTTAAAAGATCAAATGAAATGTCGAGCATCATCCGGAAATTTTAAATCAAAACAAAGGACAAATCATTTTTTGATAGCTTACTCCCTTCATACAGATGTAATTCGTCCTCATTTTTCATCAGATTCCATTACTTCTACGCCATTTGAATCACAAGGGTCACAGGGATCTAGTTACAAATGAACTTGAATTATTGAACTATTTTCTATGCGCTCCTTCAAGTTATTCCTTATTATATACCTCATGAGATACGATTAAATAAAATGGTTTTAAATGAACAAAATGTTCTACTTACATTAAGGTTACGTTTAATTTCTCACTAGCTGTTATAGGAACTTTTACAAAATTGGTCCAGGTTCCTTGTATGAGATGCTCAATTTGTTGAAGAACGTAATCGAACGTTTTGAACGGAATTTTTGTATACTCAAAATTTTTTTTTTCATCCTTTCTTAATTGAGTATACAAGTGATGAAACTCCCCTAATTATTTTCTGGTTAAATATATATCGTGAACTTTCGTTCTTTTCCTGCTTTTAAACAATTTAATAAATTTTATTTTATATAAATTTACCGTTCAAAATTCTTCTTCCGAAGAGGAGTCCATCTTATCTCGTTAAGGAAAACCACAGCACAGAAAAGCTTTTACTTGTAATAGAAAGAAATGTACACACTTCTCACCATAATTGAAGCCTTACTTAACTCCCGTCCAATGTGGCAGACATCCGACTCTGACCCGGTGGCATTTGCACTTTCTCATTTTTTGATAGCTGAGACATATACGGCAATTCCTCAACTATATATTCCTAACTCTGTCTCAATTTATTCTAACTGGTATCTTTGCAGCCAATGCTCCACAGTTTTTGGAAACGGTGGCATAACGAATACCTTACGTCCTTGCAACAACGCCCGAAATGGCAAAAACAGGAATCAAACCTACAGGTTGGAGATGTTACTCTTCTGAGGAAACCCAACCTACCACCTTCACGTTGGATTATTGGAGGCATTTTTTTCAAAATTAGCCTTATAAAGGTTGAAAAAGAGGATGAAAACTTTTTTATTTTAACCGTACTTCACTCAACCTGCTATTACATTCATAAAGTTTGGCCAATCCAAAAAAGCTAAAGATGCTCTTTAGTCAATACTTCCCCGCGTATTCTAAGCCATCATTTATCTTTCTGCTCGTTCCAGAGGCTGAGCTAGAAGAAATTAAAAACAGATGTTATTTCATCAACAAGAAATTTAGATTGATTTCCCGATTGCCAGCTATGCTTGGGGGTGAGTGGGTTCAGTACATCGTACAGGGTCCGCCAAATAACTTCTTTTTTTTTTTTGAAAATGCTATAAAAAAAAACTACTGAATATTTTCTCAAATTTCTTTTTTTATTTGAAAGTACAATCCTTCCGGTTAATAATGGAAAATAATTTCATTCAAATGGCTGCCTCGGCTGGCCATGCAGTAGCCTACACGATCGGTCCAATTTTTAAGCACATTATCGATTGTGTGCAGCTGTATTTCACCAATGGCTTCACGAATATTGTCCTTTAAAGCGTCAATTGTCTCTGGCTTGTCGGCGTAACACTTATCTTTTACACCCCACAAATAATAGTCCAACGGTGTCAAAACGCAGCTCCGAGGTGTCCAAACGACATCAGCTCTGCGGCTGATAATGCGATCTTCAAAAACAGGGCGCAAAACATCGAGTGTAGCTTCGGCTGTGTGGCACGTAGCGCCGTCCTGTTGAAACCAAATGTTGCCAATATACTCCTCTTCAATTTTTGTGAACAAAAATTCGTTCAACATGGCCATTGACTGTAACGGCACATTCTGCAACATTACCATGATTTTCAAAGTAATGTCGCAATATTTCCCAGCGTTGTTCAAGCGTATACACAACCATATTCGTTCAGCGGAAGGATAAAACTAATTATCTGTCAAATCAGACATGAGCTAAGTGTTACCATTCGCGAAATAAGCACTAGTTGAAAAAAAAAAAGTTAGATGGCGGACCCTTTAGATCGTACAGTTATCGATTTTAAATAAAGTAATAATAAAAAATGAATTCTTATGAGACGTTGTCTCTTCTTTATTCAGTTAATCTTATTCTGATTCAGATATTTTTATGTGGTGCCATTTATAGGCACCAAATGCATGGAATGCACTTTTTACTGTAATGAATTTGAATGCAATTTGATATCTTTTGATTGAGTGGGAGTAATAATATTTATGCCGTAGCATATTACAAATGGAAAAATCTTAACTGTATGCCGTAGCATATTACAATCTTAACTCTCCCCTCTTTAAAAGTCTACGTCACGTAGATCATTTTGTTAAAAGTTTGGTATTATATGATTGAGATCATCAATTTTAGTGGTTAATGGTATTATATTGACATTTGGATTTTTTGTATTTTTGTTTTTCTTGCAATAATATAAAATAATAATTATGATTATAATAATGATTACAAAAACTATTATATCAGAAAATATTGATATCTTAGCATTTAAATCAAATTCTTTTATTTTTTCTACATTTGTAATGTAATGTAAATATATATTCTAAATTTAATCTTATATTTTTTTTTGTAACATTACTTTGAAGGATAGGGGGTAAGGGTTGATATGTTAATGTTTCTTTGCTAGAAAACTTTTGGCCATTTATTTCAATTGTTTCTAGCTACCTTTTAGGTGTTGACTTGTTTTTTCATGTGTAAGAGTACCATTTAGGTTTGTAACATATATAGTGTTATCATTTATGTTTTCAATAATTGGAAGATAATTGAATTCGTAATCGCAATTAGCAATTTGACTTTTTATTAATTGGGTAATACAATGAGTATTAGAAATTGGTTTGAGTTGATGATTTCGGCAGATTAATATACCGTTTATTGAATCGCATTTATTTATTATGCCAAATTGTTGGTACTGATTTACTAATAATGCTTCATATTCCAAGTGTACCTGCTGTGAATTTGTGACTGTAGCACGAATAAGAATATGATTATATTCCTTATTACTAGTTTTGGGTAGCGAAATTATTTATAATAAAATTGAGTCTTTGAGTATAACAGTGGGTTCAGCATATTCTAACGCCTGAATTTCGTTGTTGTAGGGTAGGGTTTCTATTTGGGAGATTGCAAGGTTGATCTCGGTTCTATCTAAAATATTTGTGTTTATAATTCCTTTTTTTGCTAATTGGGAAGCTAGTAAATACAATTTCATTTATTTCATCTTTAATAATTGTTAATTTATTGAAGAGCATTTGCTCAAATTTTTCATTTGTCTGCATGTCTAATTTTGAGAGGATGTGATTGTAGCTTGTGATAAGGTTGTTTGCTGTGTCAATTAATTTACTATTTATTTTGTATTGTTTATTGCTGTTTTCAATAATCCTGTTTTGGCTTGCCAGAATTTGATCCCAGTCAGTTGCGTCGGGATTTCCTGCAATCCATTTCCATGCAGATCCGATTCAATTTATTGATCTTCGTGGCCTTGGAGTTTTGTTTTTTAATTGATGTACTAAGTTTTCTATGCGGTGTATAAGATGAATTAATTTGGGTTTTAGTATGCTTGATATATTTATTTGGTGCTGTATGTCTAATGTTATTTCGTTAATGATTACTTCATATTTTGTTATATTAATTATATGAATTATTTTGAAGTTTCCATCTATTATTTTTCCTCCGCCATGTTTTATAGTCACTATAGGACTATGGTACTCATATACGCTTAGTGTGGCGAGCGCAAAGCTCAAGATTGACCTGAAATTGGAGAGGATTGATTTATGTTATTCTTGTATATTTTTTATGTGTGATTTGTGAATTCGTTTCCCGCTTATAGTTGTAATAGTGACCTTATTGTCTTTTGCAACTATTTCTTTATTGAAGGGTGGTTTATTTTTTCCGTCTCTTCTTTTATTTGATGCGTAAATGATTTGTCCCTCATTGTAGACTTGTGGTTTATTTCTTTTGTAATTTTCCAATTGAATTTTCTTTTTTTGGTTTTTCCTAATTAATTCACTTAAGTCTTCATTTACTTTATTTTGGAAATCAATTAAGTTTTGATAGTTTATTTTCTGTATTCTACCAAAGAAAATATCACTCGGTTTTTTCTTTGTTACGGAGTGTATGCTATTATTATATAAGGATTATTTCTTTTAAGGAAAGGTCAGTGTATTCTTTTTGCAGGCATCTTATTAATTCTAGTATGGTAGAATGGACTCTTTCAACTGTTTCATTCACTTCGCTTTTATTTGGAGGCGTGAGATATAGTTCTATTCCAATCCAATTGCTTTTATATAATTGGAAATAATTGGACTGATGAAACTGAATTCATTATCGGAATCTAACATTCTAGGCACAGTAAAATAGTGCAGTATTTTTATTATTTTCTTTCTAAGATATAATGCAGATTTTTCTTTAATGTGAAAGAATTTAGTAAACTTTGAAAATTTGTCGATGCATGTTATAAATTTTTCATGGTTTATTTCCATGATATCTATATGAAGTATTTCAGATGGGTATTCGGGAATAGGGGTTTCTTGAAGTTTTGGTTTATGATAGCCTTGCCATCCGTCCGGGTTTTCCCGGACATGTACTCTTTTTTGCCTCTGCGGGGAGCGTCCGGTATTGTTTTAATAAAATGTCCGGGATTGTCCGGGATTATATTTTCACTTATCTACTTGGCAGCTTGTCTAAATTTATAATTACATCGAAAAATCAGTCGAAGATCACTAAAATCAAGTAAACGAACAGAAATAATAATTCAGAAATGCAAATTCGAAACGAACAGAACTTTTGAGACGTCAAAACAATTGTGTTGGATTTGCGCTCTCTTAAAGCAAATGTTTTTAATGTGAAAGTAAACAAATTTGGATTAAAACTATTTTGTTTTCTTTTGTCCTAGTTTTGTACTCTTTTTCTGATCGTCATTTGTCCAAGAAAGTCCAGGATTTGGAACCCTATGTACTACTTTCATCAAAAACCATCTGGCAACACTAGTTTATGAGGATGTCTATCGTATTTGTTACTGTTACAAATTTCACAATTTTTTGTATACTTCTTAATGAGTTTAGTCATTTGTGGGAAATAGTATTTTCCTAAGATTTGTTCTTTATTTTCTAGATGGTTTCTGTGTGCTCTTTTATGTTCTTTTTGAATAATGGTGCATTTATTTTCTTCGTTAGCTATGTCTTCTACGACTCTTTGTGTTATTCGGATTCTAAATTTACTGAAATGATCCCTATATACGTTTTGCAGTAACTGAATATAATGTTCCGGAATTTTGATTCCATTTATAAGATTGGGGTTTAATTTTTCTTTTAATACCTGAATTAGTTTTTCTTTTTCGATCACCTGTATTCCAATATAATGCCGATAATAACCTGTATGAGGTTCCTCAAAAGCACTTGTTTCTCTTTGGCTGATAATGAGTTGATTTCTGAACACGTTTATTGGGGCTTCGACGTGTGAGATAAGATCTGTACTATCTTTTTCTGCGCTATGCATGGTTTCGGATGAGTTAGAGGTTAAGGTATTTATTTCAGTTTTTAATCTAGATAATGCATCTGCTACTACATTTGTTTTTCCTGGTTTGTAAAAAAGTTCGCAATTATATTCTTCGATTCTAGCTTTCCATCTCTTTAATTTTTAATTTGTGTTTCTATTGCTTTAAGCATAGGTTAGTGGTTGGTGATCTGTTAAAATTTTAATTTTTCTTGCTCCATACAAATAGTTTCTTAAATTATCTAGTGACCAAACTATTGCCAGCATTTCCTTTTCATTAGTGGCATAGTTTTCTTCAGTTTTGTTGAGTGATCTAGATATATATGTTATTGGTTTATCTTTGCCTATCTCTCCTTGAGATAGTACTGCACCTATTGCTTGATTAGAAGCATCTGTAGTAAATATAAAGGGTCTGCTAAAGTCGGGAAATATTAAAATTTCAGAAGATATAAGCAATTCTTTTAAATTATTAAAAGCCTGAAGTTCTTTTCCGGTTATTTTGATTGAAATGTTTCGGGATTGGTTTGCTTTTGCTTTTGCGTTTTCTCCTCTTGTCAGGTTTGTGAGTGGTTTTGCAATTTTTGCAAAATCTTTTATAAAACGTCTGTAATAAGATGTTAGTCCAAGGAAGCTTTTTAATTCTTTTAAGTTTGTAGGTGGACTAATTGTTTTTATTGCTTGAACCTTCCGTGGATCAGGTTTAATACCATTGCTTGCTATCAGGTATCCAAGAAACTCTGTTTCTTCCTTCATGAATTCGGTTTTATCTATGTTTATTCTTAGATTGGCTTTCTCCAGTTTTTTAAATATTGACTCAATGTTGTTTAAGTGTTCTTCTAAGGTTTTCCCGAAAATTATTATGTCGTCTATATAAACATAACAAATTTTACCAATGTGTTCTTGTAATACGTCATCTATCATCCGTTGGAATATTCCTGGTGCATTCTTCAAACCAAAAGGTAGTCGTGTAAACTCATATTTTCCATTCATAGTGGAAAAGGCCGTTTTTGGTATGTGAGATATGATGGAATCCAGACGTTAAATCAATGGTCGTGAAATATTTGGAGTTACCCAAACTAGCTAATGTATTTGAAATGTCTGGTATTGGATATGTGTATGTTATTGTAATAGCATTAAGTTTACGATAGTCTATTACTATCCTGTGTTTGCGTGTACCTGAGGCATCTGCTTTCTTCGGGACAACCCACATAGGTGAGTTGTATGGGCTTTTTGATGGTCGTATAATTCCATCAGCTAGGAGTTTTGCGATTTGAGATTGAACTTCATCTCTCATACTAAAAGGGTAAGGATACGATTTAGTATATATTGGCTCTTCTGTTGATGTTTTGATTTCTGCTTTTATAGTGGTGCCTATTGTCTCATTATCGTTTATTGGTCCAAAAATCTTTTTGTATTTACTGATTATTGTTTTAATCTGTTCTCTTGTTTCGTCATTTAGATGGTCATCTCTAATTTCTATATTATTGACTTGTTTGGATGCCTTTTCCTTTAAAGGATTTTTTTTGTCTGTAAATCCAAATGTTAGAATATTGTTTTTTCTGTCTATAACGGCTTCTAGTTCTTTTAATGTGTCGTCGCCTATAATTCCATCAAAGGATGTAAGGTTCGGTAGAATAAAAAAGTCTATTGTAACATTATTGCCTATGCATTTAAAGAATTGAACATTAATTTTTTGGTTGATGGGGATTTCTCCTCCAGCGGATTGGATTTTAAAGGGCTTTTGGACTGGTTTTGGATTTGTTGCAATTTCTGATTTAATAAAATTTTTATTAGTTCCGGTATCAATTAAAAATTTCAATATATTGCCGTCGTGGGTTGTATAATCTATGTAAGGTATGCTAGAGAGCCTTCTGTCGTAAAATTTGCCTCTGATGGTTCTTCGATGTTTTCTTGATAATCGTTATTGGAGTCGTCATATTCTTGTGTATATTCATCAAAATACTCTTCTTCTGCTGTTTCGATATTGTACATTTTTTTGATATTTTTGTTGGGTGTTTCCTGGATTGTGTTGCATATTTTGCTTAAAAGCTGGGTTACTATCTTGTTGTTGATAACGCTGTTGATTATAGTTTTGTTTTTGATAAAACTGTGTATTGTAGGTTGGACGGTTCATATAGTTAGCTTGTCTTGATTGGATGGATTGATCGGTTTCCATTGGAACTGGAGGCTTTGGCTGAGTTGGCCTTGGTGGTGGAGGGTAGTTAATTTGTCGAGGGGGATATTGATTCCTCTGGTATTGATGGATGTTATATGCCAAATTTCTCTGTTGTACAGGAAGTGGTTTAGTTAGTTGTACTTGTTTTCCATGATATGGATTATGTATTTTATTTATCGGGGTAGTTATTTGATTAGAGAAATCTTTCTTATGTAAGGAAATATTTCTATAATTTTGATTTTGTACTTCGAGACATGTTGCGTATGCTTCCGGGAGAGTCTGGGGTTTTTGGATTATCAGAATCCTTGAGAGTTCGTCATTTAGTCCTCGTATGAAGACATCCAGAGCTCGATAGCTTTCAACTAATGCGCTTACAGTTTCTGCGGAATAATCTTCTGTTTTTATTTTATTAATAAGAAGTGAGAATTGATGGTTGACACTTGCGTAAAACTCATCAATTGACGAATTTCTCTGTACCATTGAATTTAGCTGATGTTCCAATGTACGAATATCTCTTTTATCTGCATAATGCAGTGAGAGACACTTTTTTATAGCATTCCAATCTTCATTAAAAATGTTATAAGAAATAAGGGCTGTATCTGCGTGTCCCCTAATCTTTTGTCTGATACTTTGTAGAATGGCCCTATATAGAGGTTTGGTCTTAACTATGTCATAGTCCCTTAGTATGGTTTCAACTGTATGAATCCATGAAATGTATTCTACTGGATTTCCATCGAAAACCTGTAGCTCTTTAACGCAGTCGGGAAGCTTGGCGATCTCTTTAAGATCATTTTCTGTTTGAGGGACTGGTAAACCAGTTTCGACTACCTGTTCTGGGGCTAATAGCTTATTTTCCCAAAATGTAATTCTTTGATCTAATTTTTTTATGTAATCGATTTGAGCATTTACTGCTCCGGTAAGGTTAATTACTGTGGCTTTAAGTTCTTCCATTATATATATATATTTGAGTCAAATAGAGAATTAAGGTTATATAAGGACAATATCAAATATATTGAAAGTGTATTTATATATTATAAATTATTATGCAAATATTTTATAATTGGTCAAATGTAAGGATTTAATAATAAAAAAATATTTCTTAATACTAAAATATTTATATCATTGATATTATTATTTTTTTTTCTTATTTCTTACGTTAAAATTACAATCCTCATCTTTTTTGTGAGCTGCGGGGCAACGCAGAAGATTATGACCCTTCTCTTGGTTCAGAGGTTCTTTAAAGTGCGCTATTGTCCGGGTTTGTGCACACTTCGGACCGGCGGTGTATTTTCGTCAGATTTCTTCCTTTGGGTAGTCCGATTTGCTCCTGTTTGGAGCACGTCGTTGAGTTTGATGCCTCCTACTACTGGTTCGGTTGTACCACTTGGTGTCCGTCGAAGTTCGTGGTTTTATAAGTTCTTACCTCTGGTGAGGGGAAGCTACTGAGAACTATCACTTATAATTTTTCCACTACTTTGCACTTCTTGAGTTTTTTAATTCTTTTAAACAGTAACCCCTTACCTCTGGTGGGGGGAAGCTACTGAGAATTGTTGTTAACTCTACGGTCCCTGCTCGGGCGCCAGTTATCGATTTTAAATAAAGTAATAATAAAAAATTATTTCTTATGAGACGTTGTCTCTTCTTTATTCAGTTAATCTTATTCTGATTCAGATATTTTTATGTGGTGCCATTTATAGGCACCAAATGCATGGAATGCACTTTTTACTGTAATGAATTTGAATGCAATTTGATATCTTTTGATTGAGTAGGAGTAATAATATTTATGCCGTAGCATATTACAAATGGAAAAATCTTATCTGTATGCCGTAGCATATTACAATCTTAACTGTACCCATGGAAAGCATTATACAAGGTGGCGCAAAAATAACCTTCCGATGTTTTTTGGCTGTAATTTAAAAAAAAAAATGAAAAACTTTGATTCTTCTTGTGGATTATTTTTATTTGGTCTTTTCATTTTTTTTACATCAAGTCGAGAATATGCCGTCATGTAAATAGCAGCCGCCACAGTTGATTGTCATTTGAGCCCTTTTTATGGCATTTTCCTAAAACTTTCGGCGATAGGTCCTCACATTCTTGACGGATATTGTCTTTAAGAGCTGCAAGAGTCTGAGGCTTGTTGACATAAATCCGCGACTTCAAAAAGCCCCACAAAAAGAAGTCTAAAGCGGTCAAATCAGGCGATCTTGCTGGCCAGTGCAAACCGCCAAAACGGGAGATTAGGCGCCCGGGAAATGCATCCTTCAGCATATCGGTTGTGGCACGTGCAGTGTGTGCCGTTGCACCGTCCTGTTGGAACCACATATTTTCCAATCCCAATTCATTAAGTTGCGGCAAAAAGAACTCGTTGATCATTGCTCTGTAGCGCTCACCATTCACAGTAACCGTTTGGCCCGCGACGTCTTCGAAGAAAAAAGGTCCGATGACTCCTCCAGCGAAAACAGCACACCATACAGTGACTTTGAGCGGGTGTAATGGCTCTTCGTGGGTTACACGCGGATTTTCAGTGCCCCAGAAGCGTAAATTTTGCTTATTTACGTACCCGCTAAGATGGAAATGGGCCTCATAATTGATGTGTGATTAAGGATGGCTTGAGCTTGAGCGTTCTGGAGCAGTGTAGCATAACATTGTTTATTAACCTGTATCATAAACTAAGTATTAAATAGACCGTCAGCTCCCGCGCACCTACCCGATTTCCCCCGCAAATTTTTAAAATAAAATTCTCTCTTAAATTTCCTATCTGTGAATACGTGTGAAGCAGAAAAAAAAAAAATTTTTAAAAGGTGGGAGGAGTAATAAAATACTGACACTCAGCAGTGTTCCTGCATTGTGGTATCTCTACCTTTTTGTGGGTATTTAAATTTTTAAAAAACTTTCCTGCGTAAGAGGAAAAAATGTCTTAATTGTTGGACTATCAATAATCTGGCAGAAAAACAGTCGAACTACATTTCACTATGAATATCAACGCACTAAATGTACATAAAAAAGAGATTTGCCTTAAGCAAAAATTTCTATTATCAAAAAATTATCATTATAATGTTAACAAACTGCGATTTTTATACTGAAGATTAATTTAATATGATTTTCTCTCCGAACAATACAAATTTTACTTCTAAAAGTATGTATTTTCCATAAAAAATCTAAGGGAATTTGAGTTTGGTGAAAAGGGAAAAATTAACACGCTTCTTGTGAAAAATAAAGAGAGCGTGCTGAGAACACTGACTGAGAGTTAGTGTATTTGGTGAGTTCCTGTCAGCTGATGGATGCGTTCTGAGAGTTTAAGCTCGTTGTTTTATTTCACCACGAAAACATGTAGATGTTCTACAAAATGTATAATAGCGAATGTAATCAACATAAATAAACAAATGAATGATGTGTGAAATAAAATAAGATATTTTTGTTCCTATAATTATTGTGTCTGTTTTCGTTTGCTGTTTTTGGCGAAAAATTATTTCACCGTGAATGTCCACAGAAAAACGGCAAAGAATTTAAAGAGAAGAATTGATTACGACTATTAAGATTTGAAATAGTATGAGTTTTTAGTTATAATCATTTCATGAAGATTCCGTTCATTAAAAAAAAAAAAATTTTATTAGAAAATTTGGAACAATTGACATAATTAATGAAATTACATTTGAAATCAATTGCGTCAGCCGAGAATATGAATAATGTTCATTTATAACAAAAAGAAAAAGTCTAATAAACACAATCAACGAAAATTTATTTTCTTTAAAATGTACGGGAAAAAAGCGAAACTCAAAATGTATACAAGCAAAATTGGAAATAAACATGTTTACTGATATGTACCCTGATATGTCTCACGCATTTAAGTTTTGCTGCTTACAATTTTCATAATCATTAATCAGTAATCAGATATTTTTTATATTAATAAGCGTTTTTTTTTATTTTTGTCAATGATTCATATAGTTTATCGATTTCCATTGTTTACGGCAAAAATGTAAACATCCCGTACAATTATCTAGGTAAAATGAAAGGAATCCTAATATGCGTTTTAATATAATTTGCTACTAAATTCACCACACCATACCCACCGTTTTCTTAACACGTCCCGATAACGGGCAGTTATTTGAATTATTTGAATTTATTTCAATGTTACCACAAAATGAACTGTCAGGCAACTGTCAGGTTCCTATGTGCGAGAGTATGTGTGCGGCTAATCTACTTTAACATGGCACACATACTTTGCCACATAGAAACACGGAAAACAGCTTGTAGGCAAATTCTCTTAAGTTGCAAGAGCTGACGGTCTATTTAATACTTAGTTTATGCCTGTATTTCGCATGTGTTTACTACACAAATGTCAAAACAGAACTGACATTAGGGGCCAATCGCAAAATTTATAGCATTTTCTGATAGGAGGATTACTTTTGCGCCACCTTGTAGATGGATACACATACCCATACCCACAGCCACAGTGAAGTTCAGTTTCTTTACAATCGGTATTCGTTAATCTTCATATGTTGTGCGGCGGGCATGCGAGATGCGAGTATGACTGAAATGAATAATAATCGCAGTCTACTCCACGTCCATAGCAACCCATGCGTACGTATATGGCTATTTGCTGTGCGCTGTGAGTTATATCAAACGAAGCCAAAGACCTCCCAGAATCCATAATAACAAACAACGAAGTATCCTCAGCGGAACTTCCATTGTTTTCATTCAAAGCATAAAATGCAACACAACATTTTATACTAGCCCACACAAAGTATCCCTTATGGACCTTTGTGGTATATCTCATTATCAAATGAAAAACAATGATCGTTGTCATCAACCAACGATCATCATAATTGTCAACTAGCTTTAAGATTTGGATACAAAATAAAAGTCAGTCTGATTCTGGACCTGAAACAGAACACAAGTGTGTTTTATTCTATTAACGAAACTAGTGTGTTTCTATTCAATTAATAAAACTGGCGACGAGGATGGGATTTCTTTGGTAAAAAAAGAAACTCCCCTATAAATATAAAATACAATGTATATCTGTTCTGTATTAATTTAAAAAAAAAAAAAGGCCAACAAGTTTAGTGAAATACAATATCATACAATGGCATTATCATTGTCCGAAAGCCTTCAAGAGGCGAGGCGAATCCCAAACTTTAATGGGGAGGACAGTTACTCCCTTCAAAACTACCTAAGGGATGTGTCAGCTATTTTATCATTATCACCGGAGGATCATCAAACAACTATAAAAATAATACTGGCCAACAAACTGCAGAGAAAAGCACTCCGATCAGTCGATGGACTCAATGATCCAACATGGGACAACATTATCCAAAAACTAAGACAAGAGTTTGGGGTCAAAACAAACATACTTTCATTTGAGGGAAAGGGCGTCAAATATTAAAAAGAACACTCCGTAAAGGAACAACCGGAATCTACTCTTACCTTGAGGATTCTAAATACAATATAATTCAACAAAAGTTAATTCAATTGTTGGAAATTTAGATGACAAGGATAAAGAAAACATTGACAATCATTTTAAAATAATTGATATAAATCAACATAACCTTTTTTCAAATATGAATAAACAGATTAAAATAAATTACGAATTTAACAACTACTTGTCAAACATAAGACTAATTATTAATTCCCATAACGAATGGTTTAACAAAACATATAAAAAATCAATTGAAGAAAACAGTAAAATGATAAGATACAATAATTTTCTTATAATAATAAACCAAGTTATGACTCAAATAGAGAAAATTCAAGATAACATCCTCATATCAAAACATAATGTAATGAATAGATTCTTTCTTACAAATGAAGAAATTGATTTCTTTAATATAGACGGCGAAAAATTAAGATATATAAAGTGTAATCTAGGAACTATAAGAAATGACGTAATTCTATTTGCTGTATTAATTCCGAATTTTTTTAACGAAAAAATTAGAACTTATACTGTACTTCCTATACCAAACAAAAACTTTATGCAAGTAAATATAGAACTAACAAAAGTTGTAACCATAAATAATGAAACATTTGAAGTTGAAAAAGAAAACCTTATATCAAAAATGAAAAAAACAAATGAATGCATATCAAACATATTAAAAAACAATTATAATAATTGTACCAAGAAAATCTTTCAAAATAAAATTATGAAAGAAATCGATATTGGCAATATGCTACTTATAAATACAAATACTAGTTTGACTAATAAATATAATAATTTTTCCTACTCACTGGTTGGAAACTATTTCGTTAGATTTGAAAAATGCGAAATTGTTATTGATAACTTTTATATTAAACGTTTCGAAACTAAGTACAATATTATTATACCTAATTCAAATACCTTATCAGAAAATTTGACAGAGATCATAAGTCCTTTAAATTTTTATAATTTGAATGAAATAACAGAACATTTCGAAAATAACAGCAACATAAGTTATAAATTTAATATACTGTATGCCTTAATTATTTTCATATTGCTATATATCTCTATCAAAATTGTTTACTATAAATTTGTAAGAGTTCGAAGGGACTCGAATCTAGAGGGGGGGCGAGTTATATCAAACGAAGCCAAAGACCTCCCAGAATCCATAATAACAAACAACGAAGTATCCTCAGCGGAACTTCCATTGTTTTCATTCAAAGCATAAAATGCAACACAACATTTTATACTAGCCCACACAAAGTATCCCTTATGGACCTTTGTGGTATATCTCATTATCAAATGAAAAACAATGATCGTTGTCATCAACCAACGATCATCATAATTGTCAACTAGCTTTAAGATTTGGATACAAAATAAAAGTCAGTCTGATTCTGGACCTGAAACAGAACACAAGTGTGTTTTATTCTATTAACGAAACTAGTGTGTTTCTATTCAATTAATAAAACTGGCGACGAGGATGGGATTTCTTTGGTAAAAAAAGAAACTCCCCTATAAATATAAAATACAATGTATATCTGTTCTGTATTAATTTAAAAAAAAAAAAAGGCCAACAAGTTTAGTGAAATACAATATCATACAATGGCATTATCATTGTCCGAAAGCCTTCAAGAGGCGAGGCGAATCCCAAACTTTAATGGGGAGGACAGTTACTCCCTTCAAAACTACCTAAGGGATGTGTCAGCTATTTTATCATTATCACCGGAGGATCATCAAACAACTATAAAAATAATACTGGCCAACAAACTGCAGAGAAAAGCACTCCGATCAGTCGATGGACTCAATGATCCAACATGGGACAACATTATCCAAAAACTAAGACAAGAGTTTGGGGTCAAAACAAACATACTTTCATTTGAGGGAAAGGGCGTCAAATATTAAAAAGAACACTCCGTAAAGGAACAACCGGAATCTACTCTTACCTTGAGGATTCTAAATACAATATAATTCAACAAAAGTTAATTCAATTGTTGGAAATTTAGATGACAAGGATAAAGAAAACATTGACAATCATTTTAAAATAATTGATATAAATCAACATAACCTTATTTCAAATATGAATAAACAGATTAAAATAAATTACGAATTTAACAACTACTTGTCAAACATAAGACTAATTATTAATTCCCATAACGAATGGTTTAACAAAACATATAAAAAATCAATTGAAGAAAACAGTAAAATGATAAGATACAATAATTTTCTTATAATAATAAACCAAGTTATGACTCAAATAGAGAAAATTCAAGATAACATCCTCATATCAAAACATAATGTAATGAATAGATTCTTTCTTACAAATGAAGAAATTGATTTCTTTAATATAGACGGCGAAAAATTAAGATATATAAAGTGTAATCTAGGAACTATAAGAAATGACGTAATTCTATTTGCTGTATTAATTCCGAATTTTTTTAACGAAAAAATTAGAACTTATACTGTACTTCCTATACCAAACAAAAACTTTATGCAAGTAAATATAGAACTAACAAAAGTTGTAACCATAAATAATGAAACATTTGAAGTTGAAAAAGAAAACCTTATATCAAAAATGAAAAAAACAAATGAATGCATATCAAACATATTAAAAAACAATTATAATAATTGTACCAAGAAAATCTTTCAAAATAAAATTATGAAAGAAATCGATATTGGCAATATGCTACTTATAAATACAAATACTAGTTTGACTAATAAATATAATAATTTTTCCTACTCACTGGTTGGAAACTATTTCGTTAGATTTGAAAAATGCGAAATTGTTATTGATAACTTTTATATTAAACGTTTCGAAACTAAGTACAATATTATTATACCTAATTCAAATACCTTATCAGAAAATTTGACAGAGATCATAAGTCCTTTAAATTTTTATAATTTGAATGAAATAACAGAACATTTCGAAAATAACAGCAACATAAGTTATAAATTTAATATACTGTATGCCTTAATTATTTTCATATTGCTATATATCTCTATCAAAATTGTTTACTATAAATTTGTAAGAGTTCGAAGGGACTCGAATCTAGAGGGGGGGCGAGTTATATCAAACGAAGCCAAAGACCTCCCAGAATCCATAATAACAAACAACGAAGTATCCTCAGCGGAACTTCCATTGTTTTCATTCAAAGCATAAAATGCAACACAACATTTTATACTAGCCCACACAAAGTATCCCTTATGGACCTTTGTGGTATATCTCATTATCAAAAGAAAAACAATGATCGTTGTCATCAACCAACGATCATCATAATTGTCAACTAGCTTTAAGATTTGGATACAAAATAAAAGTCAGTCTGATTCTGGACCTGAAACAGAACACAAGTGTGTTTTATTCTATTAACGAAACTAGTGTGTTTCTATTCAATTAATAAAACTTGTGCGTTTGGTGTTGGCTGGATTGGTGAAGTCTGAGTGAGAATGTGTTTATCGTTTTATCTCATGGCGTCTTCTATGGATATGTAGAATGTAGCGTAGCGTAACGCGTAATTATCATCTGCGCGAGCGACCTCATGCTGTTTGGTGTGTACTTTGAATTTCCTTTTCATTCTGCAAAACGTAGACACTGTTTGCAATTAAGATGAAGCCGTTAACTATCCGGTAGAGTTTTTAAATTCCCTTAATCCATCGGGTATTGCATACCATAGACTAACGCTTCGGAAGAACACCCATAATGCTCCTTCGGAACTTAAATCCATAGACAAACCATACTGAGACCCCCAACTCACAATCCTCTTGCCGCTGGCCCCCTCAGTTTTTTTCCAATTCGCCATTTTGTTTTCCTATCGGTGTTATGTCAAAAAAGAATCCGTGTGACGTGCAAAAACATAAAAAAAATGCAAAAATAAATGCTGCCAACCTCGGCAACCGTGGGAAAATGTGAAAGAGTTCGGGAATTCCACATTTTTTAATTAGTGAACGCCATTGGTTAGTTATTATAAATTCTTAAAAGGCGAATACTTTGATTTGTTTGGTTAATTAAACTACCTAAAGGAGATGTTCTATATACTAGAAACATGTTAGGAGAAACATGGTTGTGTATTTTCCGCTTTTGGATATCATTAACTTCGATTTCGTGTGTAAATTTTTCTTAAATAATGAAGAAAATTTGCTCAAAATGTTTTTATTTTCCCTCATCCAATCTACATCGTTAATTTTTCATGAACATTTTAAGCAAATGTACACTTATTCCTAAAAAAAATACTATCCACACGTATATAAATAATTTCAAATTTAACGGACAAAATTTTATGAACGCTCTCGTTCAAATAGAAAATATAGCTTGTAGGCAAGTAACGGGAAATCGGCCGAAGTTGGTGGTCTCAGTATTGTCTCTGCTTAAAACCACCAAAACTATGTAATGGCACTAGACTGCAAATCAAAGCTTTGCATACAAATTTAATCGAAGCTATTGTATTGACCGGGATTGCTCAAGGGAAAAAAGTATTCGTGCTGCGCATTCCTCTGATACCTTATGACCTCCCCTTTAACTTTAAAAGATTACAATTTCCCCTTAAAGGCCAATCATTGAAATACGCTAGTATAGATTTAAGGGAAGATTGCCTTACGCACGGTCAGTTTTACGTAGCTTGCCCTCGTGTAAGCTCATAGAAACATTGGCTATAAAGAAATCCTTTAAAAAAAAAACTATTTCAGTAACAATTTTTCTAAAAAAGTACATTTTAACAGAGTCCCGCGTGGACGAAGTCGCGGGTAATTGCTAGTATTATATAAAATCAAAAGCGATTGATGTAGGTATATATTGTTGTATAACTTCTTTAGGCACGCTTGACTTCATAAACTAAGTATTAAATAGACCGTCAGCTCTTACAACTTAAGAGAATTTGCCTACAAGCTGTTTTCCGTGTTTCTATGTGGCAAAGTATGTGTGCCATGTTAAAGAAGATTAGCCGCACGCATACACTCGCACATAGGAACCTGACAGATGCATGACAGTTCATTCTGTGGTAACATTGGAATAAATTCAAATAATTGCCCGTTATCGGGACGTGTTAAGAAAACGGTGGGTATGGTGTGGTGAATTTAGTAGCAAATTATATTAAAACGCATATTAGGATTCCTTTCATTTTACCTAGATAATTGTACGGGATGTTTACATTTTTGCCGTAAACAATGGAAATCGATAAACTATATGAATCATTGACAAAAATAAAAAAAAACGCTTATTAATATAAAAAATATCTGATTACTGATTAATGATTATGAAAATTGTAAGCAGCAAAACTTAAATGCGTGAGACATATCAGGGTACATATCAGTAAACATGTTTATTTCCAATTTTGCTTGTATACATTTTGAGTTTCGCTTTTTTCCCGTACATTTTAAAGAAAATAAATTTTCGTTGATTGTGTTTATTAGACTTTTTCTTTTTGTTATAAATGAACATTATTCATATTCTCGGCTGACGCAATTGATTTCAAATGTAATTTCATTAATTATGTCAATTGTTCAAATTTTCTAATAAACAACATTTTTTTTTTAATAAACGGAATCTTCATGAATAGATTATAACTAAAAACTCATATTATTTCAAATCTTAAGATTCGCAATCAATTCTTCTCTTTAAATTCGTTGCCGTTTTTGTGTGGAAATTCACGGTGAAATAATTTTTCTCCAAAAACAGCAAACGAAAACAGACACAATAATTATAGGAACAAAAATATCTTATTTTATTTCACACATAATTCATTTTTTTATTTATGTTGATTACATTCGCTATTATACATTTTGTAGAATATCTACATGTTTTCGTGGTGAAATAAAACAACGAACTTAAACTCTCAGAACGCATCCATCAGCTGACAGAAACTCACCAAATACACTAACTCTCAGTCAGTGCTCTCAGCACTCTCTTTTTATTTTTCACACGAAGCGTGTTAATTTTTCCCCCTTTCACTAAACTCAAATTCCCTTAGTTTTGTTTATGGAAAAAACATACTTTTAAAAGTAAAATTTGTATTGTTCGGAGAGAAAATCATTAAATTAATCTTCAGTATAAAAATCGCATTTTATAACATTGTAATGATAATGTTTTGATAATAGAAATTTTGGCTTAAGGCAAATCTCTTTTTTATGTAAATTTTGTGCGTTGATATTCATAGTGAAATGTAGTTTGACTGTTTTTCTGCCAGATTATTGATAGTCCAACAATTAAGACATTTTTTCCTCTTACGCAGAAAAGTTTTTCAAAAATTTAAATATTAAAATATGCTTGACTTCGGGGGTAAGTTGGTGAATGCGTCACGAAAACGTTACGGAAATTGCGAACGGGAGTTGAGAGGAGATATAAGTTAGTGAAGATAGAAAGAGAGAGAGTTACGTTTCGCTTCGTATATCTAAGACACAGCCCACAGTGCAGCAGTGATCTCAGATCGGGTTTATTTATTTCTTTTCATTGAGAATAAAAAAATTAGTCAACCTACGATCAAATTAAATATTTGCATGTTTAGAAAAAAGCCATTTTAAATTTTATCTGAATGCTTTCATTTTCTTTTTCTTATTTCCCTAAACTGTTTCATAAAATGATATATCTGTGTATAAATTCGCGAGTATTTTTTAAAATAATAAATTTATTTATTTTGTAAACATTGGAATGTATGTAAAAAAGCCTTACCTCATCCTCAAATCACATTTCTGTGTCATTTTTATATGAAAAATCAAGAATAATGAAACTTAAAACCGAGATAAAGTTTCTTTCATACCAGTCATTTTCAAATAATTCATAAGATATTTATTTTATGTTGAATATTATTTTCATTTTAATGACGAACGCAATTTTATGTTTCTTTTTGTAACGTCTTAAAAATGTATTTATAAGCTGTACCTACATTTCTATTTTTGCATTATATACATTACATTACATTACATTATTTTTTTATTATTACGTAATTAATTACAATAATAATGTGAAATAGGCTATAGCACTAGCTACCAGGGCTATCGGCTATGCATTATATACAAACGTATCTTAATATGTATTTATTTTTGTTAGCTTGCATAGTTAATGTATAATGTAACTTGTATTTGTTACTAATAAAAAAGACGGAATTTAATAAAATACATGTTTTTTTTTCATTTAATATTTCGTGAGATAAATGTAGGATTTTTTATATTTTGGCGTGGGATAAAAGGGATATTTTGGATATAGCCGTGGGATAACCTGCCTCTTAAGTCAGGTATCACTGCAGTGCAAGCCTATTGTTTGTATCACACTGTAGGAGCAAGAGAGTCGCACCTCACCTCACCACGCACCGTCAGGGACCGGGGGCGCATTGCCAGGAAAGAAAAATTAATTTTATCTTGCGTGAGCAAATACTGCCATTTGAATTTTAAACAAAAAGCTTGTTCAAATAAGCCCAAAATAACAACATCCATCAACCTGTGCTGAATTATTTCTTGCACATTAACTCACATCACTTGCAATGTTGCAACTTCAAGGAGAATCTAACTCAAAATATCGCAAAATAGAAAATCCCACTAGTAATTGATATGCAAGTTCACTTCCTACCTACATAATCTCAAAGTATTTCACCCTGTTCATGTAGGTATTCCTTGCACATCCACTTACATTTAACAAAAGAATATAGTTCAAAAATCTCAAAATAAAAAATACCTCAATAAAAAAAAACCCATTGAAAGTGTACCTTTTGGGTGATGTGGAAAATACTTATTCATGTGTGCAAATATGAAAAAAGGGCGCTATCTGTAAATCTTGCACAGGTCGCTAGTTTGGCTAGAGCCGCCACTGCGCACCGCGCACTATGTAATTTCTTTCTCTCTTTCTTTCATAACCAGTTATTTTTCGTATATATAGACACAGTGCACGCCTTGCACGGTTGCCACTTTGGTATTTTTTTTATACAAATTTGGTAATGTTTTTTTTTGCTTTTTGAGTTTCCGTAATTTGGTAATTTTATCTAGTTATGGTAACTTTTTGAGCAGATGTACCAAGAATGCGAACTCGGTATCAACTAATTTAAATGCTACCTTACTGTTTCTGAGTGAACGCATTGCATTATTTGCATATGCGTCATCACCATCCATATAAACCTGTTTTATTCATTATTCAAAAAATTACCGAATGCACTCATTCTCTTGTTATGACAGATGGTAAACTTCGAAATATTCTCTGTTTCTGTTTATAACTACATTGAGATATGGATAGGTTAATTATTTATATACAGACATAAAACAGGCATAAAGGTTTGTTATAAGAAAAAAGGATTGAAAATGGTAAATGCCATGCCTTCTAGCAGCTGATAATTTTGTGCAGAACGTTGTCGACGTTGTTTAATTGTTTAAAGACTGACAAAGTTTGTACTACGTTCCTTATTGAATTGAAAAGTCTTGTGTTTTATAAAAGTTTTTTTTTTTTAAGCAAGAAATTATTTTAAAAATAAAAAAAAAAAATTAAGTCTGTATCACACTGTAGGAGCAAGAGACAGCAGTGCGCGCACACATCTTCTTTTTCTCTTCCTCTCATAGCCAGTGTATATAATATCTCAGTCAGTATTTCGTTTGCGAGTACAATCAGTGTTAGCGGCACCGGCAACCGCAGATTGTAACACTGTTATGATTATTTTTTGGTACTAGAAAATTTTAATAAAAAACGATTTTCAAGAGCGGTTTTTTATGGACATTCAGTGTGTTGATAATCATGGAGAAATACAGGTGTTTTGATAAAATTTCACGAAAAAAGTATAGTTTGAAAACTGATAATCCCACGATATGGTGCTTTTTCCCTTTATCCCACGGAAGGCTTTTCGGACATCGAAATTACCACAAAAAGGGATAAATCCCACGATATAACAACACTACATACAATCATATAGAATGGAGCTAAAGAAATTTTACTTCAGTCGTGTGGTCTAAAGCACACTCGTTTTTTTTTACATTTGAATATTGATATATTGCCATATCTACGATAATGCACTCTAATTTAAATCACACTTTTTGAGTTCCTGTAACAGATTTCACATTGCACTTGCAAGTAATGTTATCAAAATCTATTCACTTTTCTCTAACGGACATTATATGAATATTTTTTTTATTTTTGATGCTCCAGTGTCCAGTCCAGTCAGTAGTTCTTTGATCGCCAATATTATAACGTTTTCGGATTTGGCGTATTTTTTTCATGTAACACAATAGACATAACACACTACACATTGGTGCTGACAAAGGCTGAGTACACAACATAATACTAATATTAACACATTTAAATTAATATTAAAATAGACAATAAACACAAATACCGCCTCTTGCTCTCTTCTGCATTTCATAGAAAATTTAATATAGACAAGACATATCCCAAATACCCAAGCGAGGTGCACAAAAACTATTTTCAAAGAATGATATGGCAGGCCTTGTTTTTAGCCAAATATACAATAACATTGCAGCTTCAGAATATCTTGCATTTGTTACAGCTCCTCCTCATTGCAAGCGTCTGACAAACATCCAAAAGTATATCTGTTCTGGAAATGCTATTCAATTAAATTCAAAGGCAAGCGCTCCAAACGGCAAAAAATACGTATTTCTAAAAAGATTATAACCAAATTCGACATCAACTCGTACTAGCTACAAATCTTTATTTATTGTTCATTCAATAAAAAGATACATATATCTATATTTGTTAAACCCACCTCATTAACCTTTCCATTTTATTTGAAAATATAGAAGGGAACTAAGTGAGATGCAGACTCTATAATATTCTGTTCCCTTTCCAAATAGAAGCGGCCATTATTTTTTTTTCCTTGTCCTTATATATGTGACATGGAAAGAAGAAGAAAATATTAAATTCGAACCCTCTGAGGATACCTACATGCTACATCCTATCGTTGCTTCAAGTAAAACACGCAATGTAACAATCCAATCACATTTCAGTCAACCCTTTTGGTTTCATTAAACTAATCGTCCAATGAAGCCTTCCATTTTGAACCTACAATTCGTATCTCAACCATTCGTCTTTCCGCCTCGTCTCACCCTTTAGTGCAGTACAGTTGTTCCTAATTGTTCGTTTTCATCCCTTAGTATTTCACATAATTTGGGATCTATATGCCCTTTACTATATCTACAATAAGAGTATGTATACAAAAACATGTAGATAATGCAT
This sequence comes from Cheilosia variabilis, assembly GCA_951230905.1. Lineage (NCBI taxonomy): Eukaryota > Metazoa > Arthropoda > Insecta > Diptera > Syrphidae > Cheilosia > Cheilosia variabilis. The sequence goes on from OX579676.1 coordinate 56,910,683, forward strand.
TTATACACTATTTAAAATGTTATATCTGTAGCTACTTATTATTATATTCTTGATATTATATTTTGTTACTATCTAACTTATTGAATTATTCTTCGCATCGAATCAAGAGCACAAACATCTTTGCCAACCAATATGACGCAACGTGATGACGCGACTTGACTTCCTGCTATGGAGCTCCACCCATTTGTAATAATTACATTGATTGCGAAATTCGATCGCATCGAAAGGTCCTGTAACTCAAATTATTTCTCAGTTTGTAGCGAAATTGGTTAATTTTCAAACCAATATACGTACTTGAGTACTGGGCATAAACCAAGTATCAATAGACCATAAACTAAGTATTAAATAGACTTACAGCTTCAGCCAAAAAAGAGGGATTGGTGACGTTCAAGTATCTAGTTTAGTAAGTCTGACAGCTGTCTGACTAGATGTATCTCGGTTTTGATTGGCTGAAATCGGTCGGCAGCTGTTTCAGTTGACGTTTATGGAGGGGTAGCCGACGAATCTACACAAGAAATTCGTGACTGAGTGCTAAGTTGACAGTTGGCATATGTGACTGACGCAGAAAAAGTGACATTCCCGACCAATCTAGTTTTTGCGTTCAGGTTACATTTCATCCAGATCAATCTAGTCGACTTAAGATAACTAGATTCTTGAACGTGCCCATTGGCTACAAGCTTAATTTGACCTTGGATGTAGCCCAGTTGGAATTCATGTATTTGTGTCATGTTAATCAAAGGGGGCTCACGCATACTTGAAAAAAAAACCAGCCTACACTTCCGGTTTAAACCGAATGTCAGGTAACCTGTGGTGGATTCTCATTTCAATATCGAGTGTGGGGCTGTATTGTAAATAACGTAGTTTTTCTTAGTTCCAGGTTGAAATTTTTCGCTTAATTTTTATAGAAATAGTTGTTCGATTTTTTATTTCTTGGTATCAAGTGAAACAAATTATGTAGCTAGACACCATGACATAAAAATCAGTTCTAAAAACCGCATACGAAATAACTTAAGGGCAATGGATGTTCAAATTGTACGATAAAGAAAAGGAATATTTTTTAAGTTATTCCATATAGAATTTTGGATACATACTTATAGATAGATAAAATAAAAAAAATCCTTTAAGTTTCGCAACCAATTTCTCTTTTCACATTTCCATTTTCCAAAGTGTAAGAAAAATTACAAACAAACAAATCAAGTTAAAAAATAACGCCAGCTTCCATTTCACATAAAAAATAACATTATTTTCATTCATAAAATGTTTACTAAAGTCTTTTCAGTTGTGTTTTTTTTGTAGCAAAAAAAAAAGCTTACCTACTGATATAAAATGTCTGATAACGTATGAATTCAGAAAAGGCAGCTAAACTTAAATGCGTGACATAATTTTATATGCTATTTTGCTGATATACATTTCGAGGTTCGTTCTTTCCCGTATGCCTATTTTAAAATAAATATATTAATTTTCGTATATCTATTATCTTTTTTTATTAAGAACTAGCATTGTTGGCTGAAGCAATTACTTTTTCAAATGTAGTTTTTGTCAATTATTTCAAATTTTCTTATAAATTAAATTTTTTTGTTTTTTGTTGTTTTCCGTTATTAAAGGGAATCTTCGTGAAAAGATTATGATAGCAAATTCTTAATATTCGTAATCAATTCTTCTCTTTAAATTGTTTGCCGTTTTTCTGTGAACATTTCCGGCGACAAACGAAAACACACAATATTATAGGAACAAAAATATCATATTTTATTTCAACGAATGAATTTTGCACTTATTAATTTATTTCTATATTATGTTGATTACATTCGCTATTATAAATATCGTAGAATACATGTTTTCGTTATTCTACACTAACTCTCTGTCAGTGTTCTTAGCACTCTTTCCTTATTTCTCCCACTAAGCGTGTTCATTTTTCCCTTCTCACAAACTCAAATTCCCTACTTTTTTTTTAGGAAAATATTATACTTTTAAAAGTAAAATTTGTATTGTTCGAAAAGAAAATCACAAAGTTTGTTTCCATTATATAATGACTATTTATTATACTCCACAAATAAATGATATAAAATAAAAGGTTTTACAATAGCATTTATCGATACATAAATTCGGTTCGTCGGTCAACGGTCATAAAATTCGTCACTTTCTTTCAGCTCTTTCAAAAATTCCTTTTCGATAGACATGAGAGCCAAATCTCCGGACTTTGAGTGCTTCCAAGGTACGTCTTTATCCTTTTCAATGCAGAAAAGGAGCGCTCTACAGACGCCGTTGAAGCTGGTACTGTACATTAGTTTTGAAAGCTTGTACACCTGCTCAAAGCTGTTGCGATATTTGTCTCCATCCAGAGCAAGACTTCAAATGCTGTTGTCGTTTTTGACGATCCTGATGATGTTTTACCTGTTGGCTGCACAGCGTCTATGTTTTCATAAAAAACAGACCCGTTGCATTACTTTCATCTCACTTCTAACAAGTAAAAAAACAAAACAAGAGCGCACAGTCATATGACCAATTCCAAAGCACCACAAATACAAATACATATATAATTTACTCACAATTATAATCCACGCAAATATAAAATATAATAAATTAAGCAATTTCGCACTGAACTTTTGGGATTCAATAACACTTTATTCAATCAAATACCGACACAAGTAGACACACGCATTCTTACTGCAATTTCCCTAGAAAGAGAAACATAGAAAAGAGAACACACAAAATGTACCTGCTTGCTTACACATGCACATTACACTCCACTGTCCACTTTCAAGTTTTATCGCATTTGTTTGCCTAACTCCTCCATTCCATTTATTTAGCTGGGCTTTTGCTTACGAGACGACGACTGGTAGTCAAACACTCTTATAAAGATTGTAGAAAATTTAGTAGCGCACATTTTTACGCTAAAGTGCTACAAGGGGAGACCTTTTTTTCGTGTGCGTGCAGGCAGGAAATTCGGTATCGCAAATTTTAACGCAGAAGAATGTTTCAAGAGAAACTTTTTGTATGGAAGCATTGCGTTTTGAAGGAAAATATGATTTTTAAATATGTAATTGTATGTCATTATATGTCATTGATTATAGCAATTATTAATCTTCATAATTACTTTTACCTCGTTGTATTTTGCTTATAAAATCTATTTCACAGAATTTATTTTCTTGGTTTAGCGCCGCTAAACTAGCTAACTGAGAGGAATCGCCCCTGCAATGTGCTTGCAAAAGCTAAGTTTAACGTCAAAAATAACTGAAATAACTAATAGATCTTTTAAAATATAATACCTACTTACTTTACTTAGCGGGCTCCCGACCCGTGAACACTGAAAATAAAATACCAGAAAAAATTGACAAAATTCGATTGTAAACAAAATTAGTTGGTAATGTTACTAAGCCAGTTGAATTATCAACTTGTAATTTACCATTTCCAATATCGAACAACTGATTAGAAATTTCGACTTCTGTTGTATCTTTTTTTAACTGAATGCACAAATGCTTGAATTTTATCTAGAAAATGCTTCGAAATTGGTGTGATTCCATTTACTAATAAATTCAATTCCTCCGGTGGCGGAGTTAGTTCGGGCAGTTTTACCTTCCCACTGGCACAGCACATACCAGGTGCTTCACTCTTAAATTTTAAAGCTTTACAATATTTACATATTACATCCATTTCACCGATTAAAACTGATCGATGTGCACTGTAATCAATGTTATGATCGTATGCGAAAGGAACACATTGTAAATTGAAATTCATATCTTTCATACGTTCTCAATTCACTATATTTCGCTGTTCTAATTGTTGTTGACTTTCAGATCTTCTAACACTTGCTACAATTTCCGTATGACGGCCTCAGCGAACTATATTAGCACAATAACCAACAATATAATCATGTTTATTATTATTATTCCAAGAAATGTGAAAATAATACAAAAATCGTGGATTGTAATGTGTTTGTTTTTTATGAATTTTCTTTATTTGTATTATTTAATTTAATGAGAAGTGTGTAATGATTTATCTTTCATGGCCAAAGTTTGGGTTAGATAATAATTGATCGAAATTTCACCGTTGATCATCATATTCACCAATAATTCCAAATCTATTGGTTTACCATAAAGATTAAAGATTTATTGCATTAATCTTCAGTTGTAATTAGAATATTACTTCTTAAAAGTATCTACATACTGAATGTTATTTACGTTTAAATTTCAAGAATGTATCGCCCTTCCCACCAGCGCTACCAGTTAGTTTTTGGATTCGTTTCTTTACTTCTTTCTTTTTGAGAGCCAATGATCGTTTTGATAAAACTTCAGCAGAAATTTCTATATATTTGGATAAAGATGTTAATGTTTTAAAGAAAAAACCCAAAATGTACTGAAATTCATGTGTTTTTCACGCACTCACAACAATTATCAACAACAAATATCACAAAAACCATATATACAAATTAATAAATTTAGTTTATTGTTTTTTTGTTAATAAAGATTTATTTCAATAATAGGTCTGAACACCGTAATGTTCCACTGATTACTGAGCGCCCTGGTTCCGCATTTTACATTTGCTTTTATTGAACTTTTGGTATATACAATTTGACTTAAACTAGGTAACAAATGATGGTGAATAATTAATATTTAAGTGTGTTGGCTCAACAACAGGGGCCCAACGGTATACAATGTTTGTTTTCTTCAATGTTGGTTATCTTCTCGGATTCATACTCGTAGTATGCATCGTTGTCTGAGTTTACCCCAGGGAGTTCAAATCCGGGTGTTGATGGTAAGCACCCTGGTTATCGTCGATTTCCCTTTTATAGTGGTGTTGATCGTTCGCCAGATGTTGTTTGATGCCTCCCACGATCGTTCGGTACTATACCAGATGTTGCTGAAATTGATCTGGTAGGGGTTGGATGATGCACGTTCTTATATCGGGTAACGATCGCTCGCCAAATATCCCTCAATGGTTCACACGATCGTCCGTTGTATCCAAAATATTTTGGGAATTCGTTTCAACCGCCTGCATGCCTTGGTTTGGCGTTGCTTTGATTGGGATAGCTCAGCGGGGTAACTAGAGTGTGAACTTATAGGTATATACCAATACCAAAGATGTGTGAAAGTTTGGTTAAAATCTGTAGATGCATTAAAGCGTGAATCGGCGACAAACGAACACAATTTTAAGGCTCACTTTGCATATATTACTAGCTGACCCGGCGAACTTCGTACCGCCTAAAATTGATTAAATTATTAACATCCCTTATGATAGTTGAACCTCTCTATCTCTATTGAACGACTTCATAGATTTGCGGGTCGGCTTCTTGATCGTTTTATCCGCGCTAATGATTGAATCGAGTTGGTCCGGTCAGATTTTCTCAATCAACCAAATCAACCAAAGCAGAATGTAGGCAATCGGTAATCCTCGCTTCTGCCATTCGTCCTCACTTCACTTTCGATATAGGTGATATAAATAGAACAAGAAATATCAGTAGTTGCGACTTGTGGACACGGTGTTTCAGTGGTTAGTATCCTGGACTACTTGAGCGTACGGCCTACGCACACATAGGCCCCATGTCACATCACATAATTATTTAATGCTTGCGATTTGCGCCTACCATTCCAAAGGAGAGCAAAACCAGAACTATCGGGTCAACCACACCCATCAACTATCGAGTCCAAAACTATCCTATCTTCCTAGCTGGAACCAAACATACCCATCCACAGAATTCCATTGAAATTAATTGAATGGTTCCATAGGTCGACAACACAGGTATGTTCACTAAAATACCGATAACTCGTATATACATACCGTATATAAATACATACAAACCTTGGTATTGACGTCACTCTTCGTTTGAATTTTCCAGATACAAAATCGGTTCATGCATTAAGAGAACATCAATTATTCAAACACAATGCGACTTATTTTGATATATATTTATATAGAAGGAGATAGATGAAAAACGAAATGTGCCTACAGCGCCACCTGTTGAGAATTTTCCGAATCTTAATTTTTCCTAAACCATCCCTGATTCAAGACAAACAAAATAAAAAAAATCATGTGTTTTTTCACTCACGCACAACATACAAATACGTTTTCCGATTTCAACCAAACTTCACAAAAACCATATAGACCAAAATACCAAAGATCCGTTCACCCGTTTGTTGTGTAGCTTCCTACAAAAAAATATTCACTTTGTTTTATATTATTAGGGATATATATATAGATATAATATAGATATTGTCTCAATTGAACAATTTTATTGTTGAATTAACAAAATGATTGCTATATCCATAAAAACAGAACCAAATATCATTTTTGTAAATGTTAGTGAAATTGACACAACTTATGCAAAATGTTTTTTAGCCAAACAAAATACAAATTTTCAATATTACAAACATTTTGTTGAAATGAAGAAAAATGTTTGTAAATATGACATACAAATAATAAAACAAATAAGTTTAATAATTAAATTTTTAAAAAAAAAGTAATTATAAAAGTTAAGTTAAATTAAATTTACTTATTATTGGAGTTGAAAAAAATATGCATTTCTTATACATAGAGAAAAATGTTGCCAAATGTTTTGGCTTTTTATAAGCCAGGGCTTCCCGATCGATTTCACAATCTAAAAAAATATTCACAATTTTTATTAGTATACGTAGAAAAGTAAGATGATTGCACTTTCAGATAAAACAATATAAATTGTATTGTATAGATATATGTAAATGTCTATTTTCAGGCAAATACTTCTTTTAACATCGAAACTTCAATACACAGTAGGTATTTACCTGATAAAAATTCAATCAATTTTCCGAAGGTTTAACAATATAACAACATTTATTGTGTGAAGCGAATAGCTGCACTTACGGGCAAGAAAGGAAATGTCCAGAGCCAAGCGAGCCCAGGATGGGCACAATCCTATTTTCTTCAATACAATCGTATTTATGCACAACTTGGGCTGGCTTGGCTGGAAATGTTTTTGCTTGGTTGTAAGTTCAGCTGTTTTATCGTCAATATACATATTCCTACATATTATTGCAATAACTTTTGTAGAATTAATAACAAACGTGTTGAATTAATAAAAATGCATCTTAAACGTTGTAATCCTTTGCGCATAAATGTAACAGGTAAAAGTGAATAAAAAAAACAACATTTTAAAACTAAGAAAATGAATTAGGACATAATTAATGAACTAAACCTCTTATATTGAAATTATGGGAATATTTAAAAGGTAAGTGAAAGAAGTTATTGCAATAATATGTAGGAATATGTATATTGACGATAAAACAGCTGAACTTACAACCAAGCAAAAACATTTCCAGCCAAGCCAGACCAAGTTGTGCATAAATACGATTGTATTGAAGAAAATAGGATTGTGCCCATCCTGGGCTCGCTTGGCTCTGGACATTTCCTTTCTTGCCCGTAAGTGCAGCTATTCGCTTCACACAATAAATGTTGTTATATTGTTAAACCTTCGGAAAATTGATTGAATTTTTATCAGGTAAATACCTACTGTGTATTGAAGTTTCGATGTTAAAAGAAGTATTTGCCTGAAAATAGACATTTACATATATCTATACAATACAATTTATATTGTTTTATCTGAAAGTGCAATCATCTTACTTTTCTACGTATACTAATAAAAATTGTGAATATTTTTTTAGATTGTGAAATCGATCGGGAAGCCCTGGCTTATAAAAAGCCAAAACATTTGGCAACATTTTTCTCTATGTATAATAAATGCATATTTTTTTCAACTCCAATAATAAGTAAATTTAATTTAACTTAACTTTTATAATTACTTTTTTTTTAAAAATTTAATTATTAAACTTATTTGTTTTATTATTTATTATTATTTTACAAAGGTGTTGTAGAGATATTTTGGATATCATTTTCTTTTTTAGATAAATACTTATTTCGTAACTTCAAAATTAAGTTAAAGGAAAACTGCAAGTGAGTATTAATCATATCGACAAAATAGTGTATTTCAACAGAACAATAAATGAAGAATTGACAGACTCAACAATTCTGCTGACGAATAAGCAAATTACAATGCTGGAGCTGACAGAATGTTGCTATGTAACCAACAATCTGTTTATAGATTCAACAAAACACAACGGGAGTACTGAGAAATTGTTTCTGTACAATCAACAATATTTGCTGTTGATATAACAAAATACAAAAGCTGTATTGACAACTAATTTTTTTGCTTATTTGATAAAAAGACAAAGACCAAATTGATTAAATTCTTTGTAAAAGCAACAGTTAATTGTTGATTTGACAAAACAGCAACGCTAGAATTCGCAAATCTCTTTTTTAAAATTGACAACATTATGATTAATTTAACAAATTATTTTTAAACGCACAAACACACGATTTTTTGTTAACACAACAATTTTTTTAGCATAACAACAAAAGTTTCAAGACAAAATAAAACTTATTAAAATTTTGTCAATTTGATAGAAACATTTCGTTGGACGTATATTGATAAAAAATTTGTTTAATGAAGCCCCACAGCTGGCACGTTGCTTCCAGTTAGCCAGACCAAGCGCTCTGGCATTCGCGATAGATTGGTCTTTGAAACGGAGGTTCGGTCTTCCTTTTCGTCTCGAACCAGGGGCTGGGATTCGAAGATCCTCTTAGGTGGAGAATTATTGTCTATTCGCTCGATGTGGCCTAGCCAATGCAGTCGACGTGTTTTGGCTTTTTCGACTACACCCACATCTTGGTACAGCTCATAGAATCGCGGTTGGATCTTTTCCTCCATTCGCCCTCCTAGCACACAGGACCAAAAATCCGTCGAAAAATTTTTCTTTCGAAGGACCCTAATATTAGGTCTACTTTGCTGCTCATGGTCCAGCACTCGGCACCATAAAGCAAAACTGGCAGGATATGGGTTTCGTATAGCACACAGTTTTTCATTCGAGCTAGGAGTTTCGAACCCAATTGTTTTGCCAAACCGAAGTAGCAACGGTTTCCTAGGGTAATTCCTTTGTGGAGTTCATGTTCACTCCTTGTAGATGAACTCCTTAACTGCCTCGAAATTTTTACTATTAATAGTGACGTTTGGCCCCAGGCGGTGGACAGATGCTTGTTTGTTGACAGCATATATACCTAGTCTTTTCCTCATTTACTTCAAGGCCAACAGATTTCGCCTGCTCTTCAATCGCCGTGAAAGCTTTTATCACGGGGCGCTGTGAGCGACCGAAAATCAAATACCTATACTGTTAAATTCTTAGCAAAAAAGAGGCACTGGGCTATGTAATGTTGATTGCTTTTCAGTTCTCACATATTTTTATTGCTTCTATCAGATTTTAAGGGCTTTCAAGCATCTACATTTTTTGATTATTGGTACAAAACTCACTGAGTGAAAAAAATAATTAGCGCCAATTTGGTGTATGTTTTTGTACACTTCGGGGGTATAATTTTGTGATTTTGTGAGCAGATGTAAAAGCTGCTTTCTTTACGATTCAATATTTGTTTTGAGTCATTCATTATGAAATACTGGTGTTTAAGTTGTTTCCTTTATGATATGGACAAATCGTACATTTTGAAAGGAAATCCATACTTGTAGAGATGCGCACACCACTGAACGATCTGTTCACCTTTTGCACTTCTTACTCTTTTGGTTAGTCATGTTGAATGACATAAACCATACTTATTTAGGTTTGGCTAGATTTGACGCAGGGTTGTGAGGAGAACCGTAACAAGACTCTAGGCAACTTAGCGAGCCCATCGCGATCACTGAGAGAATCATCATTTAACTAATAATAATACCCGTATTAAGGGCTTCGGAAAATTTATCGGAAGCTCATTCACTGATATCATCTGCTAGCAACTAACTTGTGCACAAACAAATGTTATTACGGGGGTACTAGCTTTCTAAAGTTGATTGCTTGATTTGTCCCCATATCTTCATCCGCTCATTTAAACGTAATGATAAAACAATGCCTATGTAGGGAAACCTGAGAACGGAACACGAAAATAGTTTTCCGGAAATGAGACTAATATAATTTCTCACTTAGAAAACCCCTTCCAAAAACTGAAAACTTTGCGAGAAAAACATAATTATTACTAGTGCCCCTTCCCTAGTTAAAAAAACCTTATTTCGATCTGGAGCTGTGGACCAAACATATGAGCAATGGCCGAAGCATGACGGTAAAATCGTACTTGATCATTTCAAGGCCAGAGTAGGCAAAGCAAATATTTTACATGACACCTTGCCTGTAAACGGACTTAGGCTAATTGATTTTGGCGTGCCAACGCTACTATACAGCTAGCACACGGTTTCCTCACCACTATACATAAAGAAACATGGCTGTCACTGGGGCCTGTACCGTAAAACTGCAAGTGAATATAACAGTTAACAATTGTACAGGAAAACCTTGACAATTGGGAAATTTTAAATTTCCTCACTTTTTGTACCACAAAGTGTAGGCAAAATTGAACAAACGATTTTTATAAAATTGAAAAAACTTAACTTGCGAATTGAATTATGCCTTTACAAGTTAGACTTTATGTGGTTTTAAAAAGGAATTTGAATCGTTTGTCTTCATAAAATATAAACTTAATTATTCTATTCTCATTGGAGTTCCAATTTCGACAGTAACCATTTATATCAATGTATAAATCAAAGCGTTAGCGAGAGGGACATGTACTGTAATAGTACCGTTAACATTATGTTTTGACTTTAGTGAGTTCAAATTTTTGTGCATACCTACTATTTAATAAGAAATGTTTTTTTTTTTTCTGATTCAGATGAAAGGGATGAACATGAACAACGTCGCGTATTGAAGTTTATAGAGCCAGTTTCGGACATGGACCCTTCAACGCCATACCCAACAACAGGTTTAGAATTTCTTCCGATGATATCGAGTATTCAGCTTCCACTCTTTCCCTCAAGCCAGTTCTTTTGGAATTCTCTATTTTCGCCCAATAGATTTTTTTTTTAACGAATTCAATAATATAGATTATATAATAATTACAAACGTTGATTTTCTACAGTTCTGCTAAAACCCGTCTCTATATGACCAACTGTTAAAAACAGCTTTCGTTAAAAACAGAACAACAGATTGACGATGGAGAAATCTCGCTGCTTCATTTATGTCGAAAATGATCTCACCGAGACCTTTGATGTCAAAAAAGGATTTATACAAAGTAATTTCCCTGTCTTCAACATCATACTTTAAAAAATTGTACGAAACTCACATGATAACACCATAATTGTTAAAACATAGCGATTTGTCACCGGTGTGTTTGCCTGTAATGAAATAGAAGCGGATAAAATGGTTTTAGCGGTTAACGAGGGCAAAAGAAAGTATATGCTTTCAACCAGAAGGGACATACAACATCGACGAATCAGACAGTCACAATCGACAGCTATAACTTGTTAGCTGGTTAAGGACTTTCGGTCTTACTAATAATCTAACACTAATGGCGACGATAAGTTAGCTGCCAGCTTTAATAAAAACGTAGGTACAGCATTTGTGAAACGGTACCAATAAAGAGCTCCACATTTTCTAATGCGACAACTTTCTTAGAATCTATTAGGTATGCCCAAAACACATGTGCAGAATTTACTGCGCAGCATGATTAGAATTTAAAATTCTTGATGCCGTTAATATCATCAAAAAGGAGAAGCAACAAACGGAAGTCGATAAGGATATCCTGGTAAGGCGTGGACTTCCGCTCTTTATGCTTACATTCGATAGGTCAGATAGTATCGAAGATATCTACCAAATTAAAACAATAATAAATATCGTGGTAAAAATCGAACCCATGTGTAGAAATGTAAGAATAATACGCAAATGTAATGCCAAAAAGAACAGCGATGTGTGAAATGCGCTGGAAATCACCTCTCCCAAGACTGTGGAGTTAAGAAACAATCCTTCGCTACCTGTGCTAATTGCAAGGGAAAGCACCCGGCAAATTAAGAGGCTGTGAAGTAGCTAAGGAGTTGCAAAAACGGAGAGATGCGCTCCTTAAGCCCCAAAATGATAAATCAAAACCGCTAACTAAGACAAAGCGTAAGACGACAGTAGGCTCAGGAGACAGTAGGCAATCTAAAACCTCCGGTTCCTCAACGTAAAAATATGAAAGAAAGAGAGACAGCAGAAAATCCCTCGACCTGTGTTATCAAAACAAACCCTACTCAAAAATTACAATTAGGAACGCCACCGAATAGTGGCCCACGGACAGTCAGAGTGCAGACCAACGCTCAAGCCGCGGCATTCGGAGAACCAAAAAATGTCGAAACTTCGCCGAGCCCTGTTTCTCATATTTTCTCAGTTATTCTCGAGAAACTTGAAGAACAAAGCAAAATAAATAAAATTATTCTCGATCGGTTGGTTAAGCTCGAAAATAATTCAAGGAAAATTTCAAATATAATATGAATGAAAAAAATATGCACTTGGAATGCAAATGGACTTTTGCAAAAACTGGATGTATTGCGCGAAAAGGATATTGACATTTGCTTTATTTCTGAAACCCACGTAAAAGAGCGATTACTTTTAAAAATAAAAGGCTATAATGATATCCACGCTTGTCACCCATCGGGAATCGCGAGAGGTGGATCATCATTGTTTATTAAAGTCTGCATTGAACAATACGAAGACCTGAAGATAGAGCTTGAAAGTATGCAACTGTGCACAATTCGAGTAAAAAATTGTCAGCGTTCTCATAGAATTTCATCTATCTACTGTCCACCACACTCCGCGCTTGAAAAAGTGATTATACTAACTTGCTTAAATTGCTCAAACCAAATTTCATTATTGGCGGCGATTTTAATGCGAAACACACGTTCTGGGGTTCTAGATACATCTCACGAAAAGGTAGAATGCTCTATGGGACAGGTATGGAGTACAGTTGTGATTTTCACTCGACGATACTTCAAAAATAACTGATCTGATAGATTTTTTCGTCGTGAAAGGAATATCTACCAACCACATTTAAGTTGAAGAGAGCTTTCATCATTCACCGGTTATTTTAACATTGAGCGTAAACTAGAGCCAGCGAGATTAACTGGTAAAACAACTAACTGGGAAGACTTTAGGACCGAGATTGAAGAGCATGTTGAACTGTGCGTTCCACTTACGACACCTTATGAACTTGAGGTTGAAGGTGATCGCTTCGTTGAGGTCGTTCAGCTCGCCTCCTGGAATAATACGCAAAACTCAAGGAAAACGCCAGCCAAATACGGTCTACGATATCGAATGCCAAAAGAATTGGTCAACGAAAAAAGTAAATGAAACGAAATGGCAACAGAGTCGCGCTCCGCAACATAAAGCACATTTGAATTATTTGTGCAATTTGTTGAAGACAGCTATTAAGGATTTTAAAAATCCTGTAAAAGGCACCAAAAGGCCCAAAATCCCCGCGCCGCCAATAAAAATAAAAATAAATCAAAATGAATGGGCAAGGGAAGATAAAGAAAAAGCGGACGTTTTTGCCGCCCATCTAGAAGAAACCTACCGTACGATGGTCAAGCGGTTCACGATAATACCAATAGTGCGACGGAATTACTATCTGAGGATTTGACACTCACAAATGAAACGCTAAGGGAACTAAAACGTGAAATCGAATCTCTAAAACCTAAGAAAGCTCCTGGTTCAAGAATCATATCTCGTGAATAGCCTCTTCCGTGTTAGACATGGAAACGAATACTCGGAGCTTAAAGAAATTTCGGCCGGTGTACAGCAAGGAAGCGTCATTGGGCCGCTTCTCTATCTGTTATATACTCGCGATATACCAAGAGAAGATGGCACTACCCTTGCTACGTTCACCGACGACACCGCTATCTTTGCAGTAGGTAATACAATCGAAGAAACTACTGCAAAACTGAAAACCGCACTGAGTAAAGTAAATGAATGGACGAGGTTCGCCCTCAACGAAACTAAATCTGTTCACGTGAATTTCACATATAAGAAAAGTAATGACTTGCCAAATTTTCTAAACTTGGCCCGAATACCCTTTGGAAACGAGGCCAAATACCTGGGAGTGGCACTCGACGCAAAGCTGAAATGGAATTCGCACGTGAAAATGAACCGTATATAGAACTCGATATCAAACAAAATTAAAAATTAAAAATGCACGTGAAAATGAACCGTATAGAACTCGATATCAAATATAGAGAAGTACCGAGAACAAACTGCTTGTATACAAGCAAGTGCCGCTGTGGACCTATGGTATACAACTTTGGGGTTGTACCAAGAAAACAAATGCCAATATTTTACAAACTTTTCAAAATAAAGTGCTTAGAGAAATTGTCCAATCACCGTGGTATACTAGAAACGACGATATCCACAGGGATCTCGAAATTCCTACAATCGAAGCTGAAACTAGAAGCTTCGCGCGAAATCATAGAAACCGATTAATTTGGCATCATCGGCCTTTGATATTTGCTGATCGTTTTTGTTTTTGCTTTTAGTTCTAAACACATCAGCTGCTAAGTCGGCGAATCATTGCACATCTGCACATATGTTTTACTTGCAGCACTGCATTCTGCGCTGCGTCCAGAATTTCTGCACATGTATTTTTGGCATTACATTTGTTGTCATCGCAGAATTCAAATATCATAATTTGTTTTCGTGGTTTATTTCACAACGAGGATTTTATTATAAAAAAAGGAATATATAAATTAAAATATTATAAGCAAAAAAACAAAACATAAAATAGGAAATGCACAAAATATCCCCTGATCTGTCAAATATCAAATCAGTAATGACTTATCGTTCGATCGGACACAATATTCGGTACTTTTTATAGTACTTATATTATTTCACTTGGATTTTGCTGAATGCTGACAATTCTTATATTTGTATATATATTTTATGCGAAGTCAACATTTTCAACCATTGATTCAATAGAAATTCTCGTTCTTGGGGAACAACATTCCAGTGTTTAAAAACAAGACAAAAATTCAATATTTTCAAATTTTTTGAATACAATTGGACGAAATTGTGCTTGTTAGACTTAAAAACCAATTGCATTGTTGTATTCCAACGAATAAAATCAGAAAACATTTACAATTTACTAAAATAAATCTATAATTATAAACGCTGAGGCTGATCAACAGCGTATGTAAATTCGCTTCTATTACGAAAGGCTAATGAAGATATTTAGAACGCAAAATTCTTCGACTTTTGCTCCCAATTGCATTGAAGGGACTTGGAAAAGGTGATTTAACAGCAAACATCGACCTGGTCAGAAAAGTTGAGCGAAAGGACAACACTGCCCGGGCCCGAATATAATGCAGTATATGAATGTCTCACCTTAGGCTGTCGCGCTAGTGGAAGGGAACCAACTTGGAGGCGCAACTGGAAGCAGTTACCCGAAGAACGAGCTAACTATAATAATAATAAATAACTAATTAAATAAATAACGTATACCTACCTATCTAAAGATAGTAAATACAGAAATGAGCGCATTAAAAATTAGCTTCTGATTAGACAACACATTTGTCAGTTGTCACCCTTTTTCACAAAAATACTATGGAGCGTTCCATCTAATGCTTCCACAATTCCCCAATGCTACAGAATAATTATTAAAGTAATACCTATACCTACCTATATAATATTTGCTAACGATAATGGCAGCCAGTGGAGTAACTTGGGAGTCTGAGAGAAAATGAACGTCACTAGTCGTTGGGTGTGAATGAAAGGGTAGGTAGTTTACCGGAAACATTTTGCCTGAAAAAATGCGGTGCCTTTGGGGGGCGCCACGCAAATGGAAATAAAAAAACATTCATTTCGCCATCACTGCACAGCGAAGCCATAAATCATGAGCTTTGTCTGGTGCTAGTTTTTTTTATTTTTCGTTTTTCGTTTTTAGCCATACCCTTTGTCATCAAGGGAGGGTTTGGTCGATGTGTGTGTTTCTGTTTCATGGTTTCATCCATTTTATATATTTTTTCCTTGTTTTTTGTCTCTCTTGCTTGAACTTGAGTTGCGTCAGCCAACAATTTTTACTCTTCTCCTCATTTTTCTATTCAATTTCTCCAGTTTCGGTCGGTCGTTTGTACGATGTGTCCTGCTACTACCACCGTTTCGTGTAATGAATGCGAGGTAATGGTTGTTGCATGTAGTGTAGACAAATTCCTACTCGCACAAAACAAGACCGGAATTCGTTGTAGAAAGTCCTGCAACAACAGAGAAAAATCCTTTGTTTTTAGCTCCACCTACTGGACTCTTTCGGATTGGTCAGCTGAAAAAATCGTCACAAAAAAAAAAACCGGGAATTAAAATGGAAAATGTTTGCTGTTTGAGCTTGTGTGTGGAGCTATTTTTACTCTTTGCATAGGTATGATGACTTAATATAACATCTACCTATTACCTTCCATAGCTAAAAATGCTTGGCTTTCCTATTATTCTGCTGCTGCGTAAGTAAGCAGGTAGGCACCCTTTAGCAAAGTAGGATATTCCTATTAAATAGTTAAAAAAGTTGTTTTCAGAGGAATTAGTAAACGTAACAATTGTTTAGGCACATTCATTTATAAACTTTTCTGTTTTACGGGCTATTATTACAAACAAGCGGAATATTTGCTCAGTAGGTATATCTACCTATTCAACTGTTCACATTGTAGGTGGCAGAGTTGATACAAAATAAGACAATAGAAATGTATGCCTAATGATATTTGTGTAGTTTGTTACTTCGAGTACCTAATTAAAAAAAAGGTGTCTCGTCACCTTAATCCTCTATTTATTTTCTACGGTAGATACCTACTTAAATTATTAAAACAAATCTAATTATTGAATTTAGTGAATAGAAATAGGCATGGGGAGTTCTAAGTAATATGTATCATTTGTTTAGGCCCATATTAAATAATAAAAATAAAAAATTGTCCGGTGTCATGACAAAAGCTAATAAAACATTACAAATTAAAGTACCTACTTATGAAAAAAAAGAGGTCACCTACTCAAAGAAAACAATGGGTTTATGCAAATTAACGAGGGGGCCTTTACCACAAAACTAAAAGTCTTGTATAAAACGCAATTACGCAATTAACAATGGTTTTTGTACCACAAAACTACAAGTGAATATAACAATTAACAATTGTACAAGCATACCTTAACAATTGGGAAATTTTAAATTTCCCCACTTTCTGTACCAAAGTTTAGAAAACGTTCGAATTGAATATAGTTAAGCCTTTACAATTCAGATTTTATGTGGTTTCAAATTGGAATTTGAATCGTTAATCTTCAGAAAATATTAACTAAATTACTCTAGTATCATAGAAGCTCCAATTGTGTAAGTAAATCATAGAACCAGACTATGGACACTTCCCAAGATTCCATTCTTTTTTTTTGCTTTCATGCTTTCATTTAAAACAGCAAAAAGCACCGTTTTATTTTCGCGGATTTTTATTAGCACGCTTTGCCTGCCAGCTACGCCAATTCGCCTGCGCATCGTTTGGCCGTCACGGAACCACTTGTACAAAGAAGGGAAATTTCCATATAAACAAGTGAAGCGGTTTTCTTTTGTGGTATACAGTAATTACAGTTACTTGTTTTATTCTATCAGAGATATACAGCTTCTTAAATTGAAAAAACACAAATTACGTTTTAAGCAGTCACGTAGCGAGAGGCGACTTGTTGTTGTTTAAGGCAGTGAAAGCGGTTCTTAACTATTAACCTCCGCGTATTTATACATATACCTATACCATTTAATTTAAACGTGCTTCATTTTTAAGTGGTTTATAGTGGCTTAGAATAAAATGTAGTACCTATAGGTACGTTATGCACTGTTATCAAGTTTTATTCAGTTTGCTTGGTGTGAATATTAAGAATCTATGTTCACCAAATAAGCCCTTATTATTATACTGATAAACAAAGACCGAAGATCTTGCAATTGCGCCGAAATAAAACGATGATTGAGAAGTGTACAGTTTCTGCTTGCAGAGATGAATTTAGTATTACGTTACATCCACTTATTTTTCCAAAGGTACCTATACCGATGTATTGTCTGTCAGCTGTCACAATCACAAGTTCTACGTAATACTCACAACAAAGGGGAAGCCGTACTCAAAGATTTGTACAACAATGAGTTAGATTATGTAACTTGTCATTTCTATAAAATTCTTGAACAAACAAAAAAACTAGGAAACGTTTGTCAACGTAAATTAAAAAAGCTTATAAAACGTAATACTAACTTAGATGTAGGAATAAATAATGATATACAGAAAAATTAAGAATCAGATATTAGCCTATAACATACATGGTTTAGAAAATAAAAGCCTTTTCACACACTTTTTTAAGTAGGTATGTATTGTCATGCGATATATTTATCCTAACAGAAACTCACATAATGAAAACAGAAAAAATAGAGCAGTTTAAAAAATATTTGCAAGGAGTTTTTCACACATATTGGAAACCTGGATCGAGAAATAATAATTTTGGAAGAGCAATTGGGGGGTGTGTATATGGAGTTAAAAAAAATCTGGTGGAGAGGGGCATTCGGCATGTACCTATACAACGACAGGGATGGCGTGGAGAGTATACAAATAATCGCAAACAAAAAAACAGTAACGATTTTTCCTTTATATCTAAGAGGCATGAATTAAAGAAATGAATTTAATATTGTGAAAAACTTCTTCGAAAACAGCATAATTAATCCAATTCTTATCGGAGATGTATGTTAGACTAGGTGAGCTGCAAAAAGATATAGAAGGAGTATATAAATCATGTTTTCACGCGGGATTAGAAATACGTCACTCGAAAGATACCATTGTGAATGCAAGAGGAAGAGATTTCTTGGAGTTCTGTGAGAATAGGTGACGCGGAAGGCAACTTTACGTTTATAAATAATATAGGAAATTCTGTGAACGATGCTTGTCCTATATCGCAGGAGCTGCTTATGGCGGTTGAAAAGTTTAGTGTAGAGGAAGCAATATGCTCGGACCACCTGCCCAAAAAATTATTTTTCAAACATATCGGTCCCTCCACCAGCACGAACACTTTTAACCTATTGCCGAAATTACAGTGGAACGACCGAAAATAGGTTGAGTACCAAGAAAAACCCAATAGAGCTAAAAGACTTAAGTGTCAAAGTCAAGAATTCAGCAAAGGAACAGGGAAATAGGTTAAAGCTCATTAAAGCAAAAAATAAGTGGTACAATTACAAGTGTGAAGAAGCTAGGAAAAAAAGTTATAGATTGCTTAATATCTTCCGAAGAACTGGAAGCCAGGAGGCGAAAGAAAATTGCTCAAAGACTCACAGGACAATCTGCAGCAGAAATATGACATCGTACTACCTCCAGCTTGACCTCAAAATAAGCAGTGTGAAAGACAGTAAAGAGTGGTGGAAACTGGCAAAAGAAATACGAAACCAGGAACAACACATGTATATCCGCAAATTTCCGCTCCCGAGTTCAGAGCATATTGTAACTCACTCCTTAACCCTAACCAAAGCGTAAATCCGATTTTGTATGCACCTAATCTAGCCGAAGATCACGATTTGGATAGACACATAACGGTGCATGAAATAATTAATATTCTGAAAAAAGTAAAACTGAATAAAGCACCTGGGGAAGATAGGATTACTTACGAGTTTTTCATAAATGCAACGGACGACTACTTGGAACAACTGGCTGTTACCTTTAATAGAATGCTGAATGACTGCAAAGTAGAGGAAAGTTTTAGCAAAACAATCTTGTTTCCTATATTCAAAAAACGTGATATAAACCAACCCAGCAATTACAGGGGCATCGCCTTTATGAACTGTATGTATGATGGGAGTACTTAACCAGAGGCTGTTCGCATGGATAGAAACGATATTTGAATATGGATAACATCTATAATCTGGTTTCAATCGTTCACCTGAAGCTGGCCGAAAAAAGAAAGTGTATGCATTTTTTGATGACTTGGAAGCTGCATTTGATAAAATTTCAAGAAAACTGCTTATCACCGACTTGAAGCTTACTGCAAAAAATGGGGCCTAGAAGTAAACATATCTTAATCAGAGATTATGGTGTTTAGAAATGGTGGGAGGCTTTCTTGCCAAGAAAACTGGTTGTTATAATCACCTGGATATTTAAGGCAAGATGCGACTTAATTCAATTTAACGGGAATAGATTCGTGGAGAACCAAACACCAATATGTACTGTGTGCAGCTTAAGGGAAGACGAGAACATCCAGCACTTCCTAGGCAGATGTCCGGGGTTAAAAGAATTCAGGCTGCGTTGTTTTGGGAGAGCTTGGTTAACAGATGGGGAAATCATTAACCTACTCAATGACCCAGAAAAAAAAAATTGTAATGCCAACAATTATTCTCGATGGTTAAAATTAACTCAAATATGAAAATCTTTGATTTAAGAATTAAATTGTTGGCAATGATGTAATAAAATACTTATGGTGAGTATATTATTCTTACGCTGAAAACCTGATTCTTGAACATAAAAGCGAGTTCTTGTTAACAAAAATAGTATTTAAACCAAGCACTTTTAACTTAAAATTTTTTAAGAATCTCAAAATTCTTCGCTTTACAATCTTTTTTTTTCTGATTGATGGAGAAAAAAGTACTGATTTTGATAGGCTCATTAATTATATCAATGTAGCATTACCATATCGAAATGAAATTGTTAAAAAATTTAACCAGTAATAATTTTCTTACATAATTATAAAATTTGTAATTCAAGCTAATATTTAATATAAATTTACCTACCCGACAGACGACTTTTGTCATTGTTGTTAGTTTTGTATTTTTAACTTTAATTAAAACAATCTAAGCTAAATAATAATGTAAATTTGTCTTTTCTTTTTTTATATTAAGTTGAAAATAAAAACATTCTACTACTACTACTACTCACAAGAAAAATCACAAAAAATTCACCTCAGTATGGTTAGTTTCAAATTGGCACAAAATGTTACGGTAAAGTCCGAACCCGTAAACGAAATTTAAAATAAGTATAAAATATGTTTGCTTGGGCAAAATACGCAAAATATTAACACAGTTTTGTTTAAAACTGAAGGAACGCAATAATTATTAATGAAATTTAGCACAAATCAAATTCCTCACCTTCCTTATGTTTTTTTACGCAAAAATATTTATCTATTGACGAGTGGAAAAGTTTTCCTGCGACACCTGGTGGATAAAAAAGGAATACATATGTAGGGACCTATAGAATTTTGACTTCTGTCTGTCTGACTTGGATAAGGAATACGTGTGTTTTCCTGTAAGAAAATGAATTGTTTATCTATTCTATGAAGACTGCAAATAGAAAATTTGGGAAATTCTTTCCCCATCTTAAGCACAATACCCCATTTAATCAAAAGATCTTTAGAGTTCCGAACTTCTTTTGGAAGATGGTAAAATGTAATTCCCTCTTTACGATATGAATTGCATTGAGGAATGCCACAATGCTGAGCTCCGATTGTTTTCAGCATTTTCTGCAAAAATAAAAACTTAGTATTCACTTTTATATCAACACTACTTATCGCACTCACTTTTAAGATATTATTTTTCTGTTGTAAAATGAGTTTTTTTCTTATAAAGGGTGATTTTTTAGCTGGTTTGGTTTTGGCAACACTGGTTTTGACAGCTGACGTGTGTTTAGTACCTTGTGTCACTGTCAAACAGCTTCAGTTTGGTTTGCAATTTAACCATGGATCGTCTTACAAATGAACAACGCTTGCAAATTATTGAATTTTACTATCAAAATTCGTGCTCGGTTCGAAATGTTCATCGCGCGCTGCTTCCATTTTATGATCGGCATTCTCGACCTTCTGAGCAGTCTATTCGGAAGATTGTGACCAAATTTCGCACCAAATTTACTTTGTTGGACATTAAACCACCAACACGTTTACGTACTGTGCGTAGTGAAGAAAATATTGCGGCCGTATCAGCTAGTGTGACAGAAGACCGCGAAATGTCGATTCGGCGCCGTTCCCAGCAGTTAGGCCTTTGTTACAGCACTACGTGGAAAATTTTGCGGAAGGATTTGGGCGTAAAGCCTTTTAAGATACAGCTGGTGCAAGAACTAAAGCCAGCCGACCTACCACAACGCCGAATTTTTGGTGAATGGGCTCTTGGAAAGCTGGCCGAGGATCCGCTTTTTTTTATCGAAAAATTGTGTTCAGCGATGAGGCTCATTTTTGGATGAATGGGTACGTAAATAAGCAAAATTGCAGCATTTGGAGTGAAGATCAGCCAGAAGCATTGCAACAGCTACCAATGCATCCCGAAAAAGCCACTGTTTGGTGCGGTTTATGGGCCGGCGGCATTATTGGGCCATATTTCTTCAAAGATGATGCGAATCGCAGCGTTACTGTCAATGGTGAACGCTACCGAGCGATGATAACAAACTTTTTTTTGCCCGAAATGGAAGTTCTTGACTTGCATGATATGTGGTTTCAACAAGACGGTGCCACATGCCACACAGCACGCGAAACAATGGCGCAATTGCGAGGCGAGTTTGGTGAACAGTTAATTTCACGTTTCGGGCCGGTCAATTGGCCGCCTAGATCGTGCGATTTGACACCATTAGATTATTTTTTGTGGGGGTATGCCAAGGCTAATGTGTATAGGGACAAGCCCGCTTCGATTGACGCACTGGAAGCCAACATCCATGCATTCATTCGTGAGATACCGGCCGATATGTGTGAAAGAGTATGCCAAAATTGGACTCAGCGGATGGGCTACCTGAGACGCAGCCGCGGTCAACATTTGCATGAAATTATCTTTAAACATTAAATTGCAAGGTTCAAACTATCGATTCAAATAAATATTTCATTCATTTTTTCGAATTTTTTGTGTTTTTTTTTTAAAAAAAGTTCTAAACCTCTTAAAAAATCACCCTTTATTAAATGTATATTTTTAATTAAATACACAATTTCTCACAATAACTTCTTGATTTTTCATAGAAATATTATACCAGCTGTCAAAATCTATAGCAACCCACCGATGCGAAAATTTACCGCCAGGGGTTAGCTTCCATTCGTCAATAGGTATTTTTCCAGATACGGTTATAAATATAGCATATACTATCATGTCATGAGTCATTGTAACTTGTGGGCACTTATAACTTCTGTATTTGGTTTTCAATTTTGTGACCTGCACCTTCTGTGCGAGTGTCAAGCAATTATTAAGAAAGCAACTAGGCAGGTACTACTTTAACAACTTAGAGGAGGTTGGTTCCTCAAACAATATTGGGATAATAATTAAACTCTGTAGGGAAATTGAGTGTTTGGGCGATTTGGTTTAGGTTTTTAACCGAAATGGTTCCATTGGGATGGCATAATCCCACTCAACCTAACCTAACCAAACCTTCATAGCGGATCACAATTTCGATTCTTTTTGTGAACCTCACTGATCAATCTGTAACTTAAAAAAATAGTGTGAAATGACGCACCGTTTTATTTAACAAATAAAAATAAGTGTGATGTGGGAAAAAGATTGGTTTTTACAAAATTATTGTTCTTGGACTTTGTTATAATCAAGGAAAACAACAAATTTAAAAATTATAAAAATGCAGTATGAAAATTAATTTAGTAGTTCAAGGATTAAGAATTTATTAATAATTCGAAAATTGACATTGAAACTTTGATATTGTTTGGTACTGATGATTATGCTAGCAAATTGCTTTTAAGTAACGATTCAAAGAGGTCATAAACTATAGTGAACAACCGGTCTTTAACCTTTTTTAAAAACGAATTAAAACGTACGAATGGCCAGTAAATGGTAAATAATTGAACATTAAGGGTTGTTACCATATAGAAGTGCGAAAAGTTGATTTTGTGAGCGATTTGAACAATGACAAGGTTTATGGTATTTATACTAAAGACTATTAAAGCCCAGCTCTAATTAAAAGAAAATAGCTTAACGATTACTGTTACAAAAAATCCTGAATAAATATTGCTGAGCTAATAATAATGGTCTTATAAAGACCTACTTATAGAAATACCCCAACTGGTGATAGCATGCTGCAACTTAGAGTGAGCTGCGTCTTAAAAAATTATATTTAAAACATTTAAGGAACCGTGTGGCTTGATAAAATACGTTATGCCAGTTACCAGGAGCATTTGTGATTTAATGCTTTGTATATGACCCTTCCAATTCAAATTATGATCAACTAATTCTCTAAGATATTTATAGTGATGAAGTGATTCAATTTTAAAACAATTATTTGAAAAGTGCGAACTACGGCAAAAAATACTTTTTTCAATAACTATGTACAATTTAACAGAATTTGTACAATCAGTAAAATGGAAGCATAAATTAAAATTATTGAAAACTTCATTCACTAAAGCGAAAGATTTGAGTTTAGTTTATGTTCTGCAAACCAAGGTTTTAAGGGCTTTGCAATACATTCGTATCCTGTATTATGTATTGAGCTGGGAAGTAAAGGCGATGTCGTCTACATATGCAGTTAACACTCCATTTAGATTTAGTTCAAAGAATGAGTTTATGTAAATTAAGAATAACAAAGGAGCAAGCAATGAACCCTGCTGTACACCATTTTTTAAAATACGAGTGTTACTAAAGCTCACTTGCGAATTTCTCCGCAACATCCAGTATTAAAATTGGCACAAAGTTATCGATTTTCTTTCCCACATTCAAAGTTCTTGGTCCAAAGTAACCCCTTACTTTTTAATTTAAAATTGTATGGTTCGAGAATTGAGCCGAAATGCCTCGAAAATATATAAAAAAGATAGGAGGACGGCCCTACTGCAATTTCAGTCAGTAAGTATTGAAAAACACCGTTCAGGATGTCCGAAGTGGAAGAATTTTTAAGGAAGAAGATTTAAGACGAATTGTCAAAAGTTATTACGACAAATCAGGGAGGAAGGAAACTCGTTTCCGGAACAACAGGCCTGGCCCTGAATTGACAAAATCATTTATGAACCGACACAAATATTTATGGTCTTTATAGCGTCCCCGATATATTTTATTAAAAATTTTTTTTTTAACGCTTTTAGTTTTTTTTTCTGAAACAAAAATCCTTCAGTTGATTATTTAAAAAATGTTGTTATCATGTGTTTTAATGGTATATGGGGTAAAATTCAACCAAACTTACATTTTGACAAAACTATCAAAGGTTGTGGTAACTTTGTGCCGCACTTTGAAGGCTCACATGTTTAAAATCGTAAGTCCTTTCGTTAATTTGAGAACTTTTCCTTCATTGCTCAATGCTTAAGATCAAAATGGTATACCTTATTTTGTTTGTTTTATAAAGCCTAGTACACTGCTCGCGTTTAAATTAAACCCCCATACAAAAATGTCTCCAAAGATAAAATTAAGCAAAGCATTACGCAGTTCAAGCTAAATTTGTTAGCCGCTGTACCGAAAAATTTCTACAGAATTTAAGTAGGCGGAATATTTTAACGAGGAGTACCTGGAATACGTTTTTGAGGAAGTATACAAATAAAAAAACGAAAAAAAATTCGAACAGTTTTTTTTTTTGACCGAACCTACACTGTCAAAACTAAGCGAACATTAAGCGAAGCGGTGGAGAGAAACATTGGAGAGGCGCTTAATTTTAGCTTTCCTTGAACAGCATACTAGGCATAAAGAAATAAAAGTTTTTTTTACAACAACATCAAAACCCGGCACAAAGTAACCCCAGTTTACTACCTAATGATATGTTATGTGATATAAGTTGCAAATATTCCATTTTGCCGATATTCGGTCGTTTCGAAATTATTTTTTAAATTTTTTGGAACGTTTAATGCTAGATTTTCTTTGCATTGGTTTTTCACCACTATTTAATTTTTGTAATGTTTGCTAAAAGCATTTGTATAAATAGATAAGCGGTACATGTACAATCGGTATGTACAATCATCGTCGTGTAATGTGCACGTTGGGGGATTTTGTACTTGGCGATAGTCAATTCGGGTATTTTTCAAAAGGTGGGGATTTTGGGGCTTGGGGATTTTGCACTTGTGTATTATGTAGGTATCCCAATGAATTTATGTTTTATTTATGTCATATGGTCATGGCTTCTGTGATATTTCCAACTGTTGTTGGCTTCCATGCGGATCTTAACAAATTTTCCATTCTCTCTCTGAGATTACAGAGTGGTGGTTTGATTGATTTAATGGCAAGACTTGTGCTGCGAGCAGATAACCTTAAGCTCTTCGCGGCAGCGGCGAGCTAGCTTCGATTTTATTTCAATAGCAGACACTGCTTTTATGGCCGCATGGCTGTCAATAAATATGGTAATATCATCATTTGGTATTGCTAACATTGACAGCATATGGGCAGCTTCGGTGATTGCCAGAACTACCGCATGAAATACACTACCTTGATCAGGCAATCTGATTGAGTAGTGTATATTTAACTCTTCAGAGAAAATTCCAGCACCTGCTCCACAGTTCATCTAAGATCCATCTTTGTAGATGGATATCGATTTCCTTCTTGTGGGTTGATCTGTGATCCATTCCTCCCTGCTTGGGAAATAGCAAGAGCTCTGAACCGAGCTCGAGCATTATGAGCGCGCTCAGATTGTTCTGAGGTCTTTATGAAACACACTTGAGCACATAGCTGTTATTTGTTGTAAATATATGTATAAATTGAATATTTATTAATTTTTATTTATTAAATTGGTTAATTTTCAGTTCCAAAACAACAAGGTTCGTAAGCCATTTCAACTATTTTGTTTATCCTGTTTTTTTTTTTCTGTCAAATATGACTGGAAGTGTGCAATCAGCTTTTCACTCAGGATGCTCAGTCAATTTATTCTGAGCTCATAGAGCGCGCTCTGATCGTGCTCTGAACGAAAAAAGAAACACAAATTCTGAGCTCTAATGTATCTGAGCTAAAAAAGAGACACGAACTTTTTGTATAACAGTTCAGGTTGTGCTCTTAACTAAAAAAGAAAAACGCCTTATACGAACATGAATTCATCCACCCATTATGGTTCCACCATATAGGTTATCTGAAAGCAAGAAGGTGGTTTTACAGGATGAGATACATTCCATGATAGAACAAAATATAATTGAGGAATGCGAATCCCCTCGGTCTTCACCGGTCGTAATGGTCCCCAAAACTGATGGTGGTACGCGCGTTTGTATAGACTACCGAAAAGTAAATGTCATTACAAAACCCGATATCAATCGACTACCACGATTGGATGACCTGCTCCATGCTGCGAAAAATGCAGCTATGTCAATGCAATGTCAACTATTGACCTACTGACAGGATATTGGCAAATTAAAATGAAGGAAGAAGACAAAGATAAAACGAAATAACACTATTTGGGGTATACCGATTTTTAAGAATGCCATTCGGCTTAAGAAATGCTCCATCGACTCTTCAACGTCTTATAGACAGAATTAAGACAAAGGTATCCAATGTACGTCTGTTAGCCTTCTTGGATAATTTATTGATACTTTCTTCTTCGTTTGAAGAACATTTGGCAGATATTCAAAGCATCTTTAATGTCCTCACAAAGTACCAATTATGGATTAATAGGAAAAAGTGTTCTTTCTGCAAAACGGAAATAAAATTCTTGGGACATATTTTAACTAAAGATGGTATTAGCCCCGATCCCCAAAAGATATCTGCAATTCAAGATCGCAAAGCTCCGCGAAATTTGAAAGAAATGATTTAATTTTTACAAACATGTTCTTGGTTTCGGAGGTTCATCCCCGATTTTGCGATTCCATTGACGGAACTCACTAAAGAGAACGCAAATTGGACTTGGGAAAGCGTTCAGCAAAA
Source organism: Cheilosia variabilis (assembly GCA_951230905.1). NCBI lineage: Eukaryota > Metazoa > Arthropoda > Insecta > Diptera > Syrphidae > Cheilosia > Cheilosia variabilis. The sequence continues at coordinate 56,938,301 of OX579676.1, forward strand.
ATCCTTTGATCTACTGAAAACCCGACTTATTACTGCTCTCAATACTAAGCCAAGCGGATGATACAAAACCGTTCACCATAAGAACAGATGCTTGTGGATATGCGATTGGTGCAGCCTTACTGCAGGGGGAAGGTCCAGATGAAAGACCTGTTCAATACACAAGCCAACTCCTTACGTTAGCTGAAAGGAATTAAAACACGACGGAACGAGAGGCCTTAGCAGCCATATGGGCTCTAAATAAATTCAGAAGCTATATATGTAGAAGGTAATAAAATAAATGTCGTAACTGATCATCAAGCGTTACGATGGCTAATGTCTCTTAAATCTTCAACCGGACGACTCTCAAGGTAGTGTCTTCAATTGCAGCCAATATAATATAAATATCCAGTACACACCAGGGATTGCTAATGTCTTGGCTGACATGTTGTCACGCCCACCTATTTCAGATGATGAAGACGTACTTATTGTTGACAACTGCGTTATATCTATTGACTTTCCACATCGAGGTATAAAAGAAACTCGTGAAAGTCAAAAAGAAGACCCTGATCTTAACAAAATTTTCAATGATCTCGAATCGTTTGAACCATAACAATATTCCTGCTGGACTATACTTTTTCGCTACGATCAAGACGATGATTGTGAAAAAGCTCAACTTGTGTTACCAAAAGAAGAACGTCAACAGATTATGAGTTCCTATCTCGATGAACCAACCGCTGGACATTACGGATCATATCGAACTATTCACCGACGCGCTACTTTTGGCCAGGAATGCGAAGAGATATATCTCTTTGCTATAGCAAAGTATGTCAAAGATTGTACCCAGTGTCAGCGCTACAAGATTTCCAATTTGAAACCAGCCGGTCTACTGCAAACACCAGTTCAAAATCAGCGATTCGAAGTGCTTGCAATTGATCTCTTTCGGCCACTACCTCGTTCAAATGAAGACATGAAATGGATCTTTATTGTAGAAGATCATACACCATACTATGGGTAGAATTTTTCGCCTTAAAGGAAGCAACAGCAACTGCATGCGGTAAGACACTAATCAATGAAATATTCTTCAGATTTGGACTTCCAAGAAGATTATTAAGCGACAACGGGACACAATTTGTCAGTGCCATTATGCAATATATTACCCATTTCCTAGGAATCAAGCAAAGTTATATTCCTGTATATCACCCACAAGTTAATCGACTGGAACGGCAAAATCACGACCTTAAAACCCAACTCGCTATTTTGGTAGGAAAATATCATTTCGAATGGCCAGATAAGCTTCCTGTTATACACATTGCTATGACCACAGTCCGATGTCAAAACACAGGGTATAGTGCTGATGCATTCTTAAACTATGGACGAGAATTACGATGGATTTTCGAGGCATCATCAAATCCGAAAATTTCATCTCCGGCAATGGCAGATACCCTCAAGAAGGCTCGCGAAGTAAATGAACAAGAACAAGATCGACAGAAGGCATATACCAACATCAAAAGACGTCCGGATCCCAATTACTCTCCAGGAGATTACGTTTGGGTTGATACCAAAACCCACAGCAAGGCTACTAGCCGATTCACCTCAAAATTCGCTCCAAAACGAGATGAACCATATATAGTTCTACAACATAAAGGTTCCAAGAGCTATGCAATCAGTACTCCTGATAATCATCGTGAGATTATTGCTGTTTACCATACATCATCTTTAAAAAAATGCAATAACCCAGACGCTGCTGGAGAAACACTTGTACCAATAAGGCGTAGAGGACGCCCAAGAAATCCGAAATAGTAAGAACTTGTTTATTGTCTCTTCACAATCCCTCTAGTTTCAGATACAAAAGGGGAGTATGTAGCAAACGTAATAATACTATTAATACGCTGCGGCAACACATAAACAAATCACACACCTGCAACCAGGGATACCATATTGAGGGATTTTTCCCGTTTTTCGGGATTTTTTGACCATAAAGGGAAAAAGGGAAAACTAACCCAGAAAACGGGAAAATAAGTCACCCCAAAAACTTTCACGTTTCAATACCAAAACTTATTTTTACAACGTTCAGAAACCAGACAAATCATGATAAATTCAATAAAAATACACTTGATGAACATAGATAGCCCTTAGTCTTGACATGCGCCACCAACTTAATTTTTACACTGGGTGGAAACCTCTCCCCCTGCTTAAAATTTGTTTTGTCCAGTCTATTTGCCTTTGAGTTTAACAGATTTGTCATTTGTGGGTGGAAAAAAGTCGAAAGTAAAATCTTGTCTCTTGTTTGTGGCTCTAAATATTTTTGATATTTTTCAAAATTACAGTTTCATAATAACAGTTTTACTTTTTCCTTTCTGGGAACAAAAAAGGGAATAAAAACGGGAAAAACAGGTATCAAAAAAGGGAAAACGAATAATTTTGGATGAAAAAAAGGGAATCCACATGCCAAAAGTCTGGCAACATATTCTGCCGCAATTGGTCGAATTAGGACTGGAGGACATGTGGTTCCAACAGGACGGAGCTACGGCACACACTGCGCGAGCCACAACCGATATTCTGAAGGCGGCGTTCCCGGGTCGCCTCATCTTTCGTTTTGGCGATATGCACTGGCCCGCAAGATCGCACGGAAAGAATTGAAAATCACCTATTGCAAAATTTTGAGTTGCAATTTACGAATTATATATTTTTCGCAAATCACAACGATTTTGTCTTGGATTGATACAAAAATTCGTAATTTGACATTGAAAATGGCGGAGAATACAAAATTCTGTTTGTTGAAATTTACGATTAGAAGTATCAATTCGAGCTTCTTTTATTTGTAGTGATTTGTGAGATTGTTTGGCGCAATTTACCATCCAATAGGTCAATTTCTCAAACACCACTTTACAATCTGAAATTGCAAAAAATATCTGGTGATTTACCAACACATGTGAATTGAAATCATAAATTGACGTAGGGAAATCGCAAATTACAAAATATTTTTGAATTTCCGTGGAATCAACACCTAATGTGTGAAATCTTGCTATGCACAGTCCATAGTCCATGTACCTATCGAAATCATTTTAAGTCCTTTCTTTTTATGAATATGTATGTATGTGGTATTGCTAGACAGCTGCAATCATGAAGCCAAATCTTCATTGTGCACATTGCGTATCGGTGCAGAGACAGGCAGTCGGTATTCAATCTTTCCTTAAAGCAGTCGAGTTAAAGTTGTAACTAATTCATATTAATAGGTTGTGTACTTCTAATTATAGAGCATTCTGTAATATATTTTGTAAGTACCTATTGAATAATTCCAAAAACGCCGAAGTATGCATATAGATCTGTATTTTTTTCAGAATGTACATCTCGCAATTAGGAAGGATGTATAAATTGGAATGGATTCTTAAATATGTAATCGAGAAGAATTGTAAAGGTTCGTATCAATGTCAAGTTCATCTAAATATTTTGTTTGCATTTTAAATTTCGGCATAGACCGAAAAACCACCCCAGACGAATCCCGTTGTCTCCGACCGATATGTCGCCGCATGATTTTCTTGGATATCAGGAGGAAAACGAATTATAGAATATGACTCTAAATATGTATTCGAAAATAACCTAATTAATAAAACTATGAATTTTGATTTGTAAATCACAAGATATAAGTTGCAAATTGAGAATAAAGTTTTCTAATTTCACGATAAAATATTTTCAATTTAATATGGTGATGCCTCAAATCACCACTCGAGAATCGTAAATTGCAAAATATGAATTGTAAAATGATAAAAATAAGTTGCAATTTACGATTGAAAATTTGTAAAATGTAACTTCTGAAGTAGTAAATGTACCCCTGTTAGTTCGCATATCAACACTATTGAGTTGCAATTCAAGACTAAATGGTTGTAATTGGCTAAGGGAGGAAATCGTAATTTAGAACAGAAAAGTGATAATTTACAAATTGTTTTTGCAATTTACAATCCATGTAATATTAAATTGATAACTATTTGTGTCAAATTGCGATTGGTTGGGAATGGCAATATCAATATCTTCACTTCGTACAGTTTATAGAATTGCGAATAAAATGTCGTGAATTAGTAAATCCTTAGCTAAGCTCTAAAACTAGACAAACTTTTCGTGATTCTGCGCTTATTTTTCTTGATTTGATCTTAAAATTCTTTCCGTGCGCCCGATTTAACCGTTCCAGACTTTTTTTGTGGGGTTTTTTGAAGTCCCATGTTTACGTGAACAAGCCCGAGACCCTAGAAGCCCTCAAGGACAACATTCGACACGAGTGCGAGAATCTGTCGCCCGAAGTTCTCGCCGAAGTGATGAAAAATGCCATAAAACGAGCCCGTATGGCAATCAATTGTGACGGCGCCCAATTGGCCGATATCATCTTCTCGACTTGACCAATAAAATTCTAAAGCTTAAAATAAACATAATCAAAAAACAGAATCGAAGTTTTTCATTTAGAAAAAAAATGAGAGCCAAACAACATCGGATGACTTCTTTTGGCCCACCTTGTAGTATAAATAGTACTTATACACATAACTATACAGGTGTTTAAGGGCGTTTAGCAAATTCTAATAAATAAGGCTGTTGAAATATATATTTTGATTAAATGAAATGGTTAATTTTTTCTCTGCTTTATCTTGTTTAGCTTGTGCTTGATTTTTGATTGGTTCTCCTTTTTTAACAGTTTGCAAGTAACGAATGCTTAGTAAAAAATAAACTTGATATAAGTTTGGGATCCTTCCAATACTTTCTTAAGAGTCGTCGCAAAAAGAACAAAATATCTGTTCACTTAATATTGGACAGCTTATACCTGAACACCTACTTTTTTGTACAGTTCTCAGTACCTTAGGCGGCACAGGTAATAATAATAAATTTAGGAACTTCTGGAGGACTAACAGGTAGTTCTAGATACACAGAATTCTTTTTTATTTTGTGTGAATTTATGTGTAGAAGAATGTACGCGGCTTTCAATTTTCAGAAGATCAAATTATATTTATTTTCACACTTCCATAATATACTTTTGCAATTACTGTTTCGTTGCTTGGCAAATTGTAATTCAAACGGAAATGAATTAGCAGGCTATTATTTCTTTTAAAAATATTGACTTGCTAATGATTCAAACTCTCGCGAACGTCTGACAAACATCCGAGAGTATAACTGTCATGAAGGAGCTTCTCAATTAGCCGTTTGGACCCGGCATAAAATTGTAGATCCCTTCCATTCGTCCCAAAAATGAAAAACTCATACAAACGAATGGTTGTGAGAAGCTAGGCCTAGGGTCCCTACAGACCTGTTGCGCCAACTATTTATTTATTTATTTTTAATGATTCAAATGTGATCTTTAGGCTACCAATAACATTTGCATCATAAGCCTACTAATGAAATAAGTTACGCACACGAAGTTGGTTGAGGTCGTTTTCCAATTGTGCGCGCCACCTTCCTCTGCTGCGTTGTCCCTCAGGGGTGGATTCGAAGACTCGTCGGGCTGGTGCGTTGTTGTCCATACGCTCCACGTGTCCCAGCCATCTCAGCCGTTGTATTTTCAGCTTCTTGACCATCAGGTCAGCGTCGCTGTATAGCCCGTATAGTTCGTCGTTGAATCTTCTTCTCCACACTCCATCGTCACAAACTGGACCGAATATCACTCGAAAATCTTTCTCTCAAAGCACCCAAGAAGGTTTTCATCCGCTTTTGACAGGGTCCATGCTTCAGCACCATACAGCAGGACCGGGATGATTAAGGTCTTATATAATATCTCCTTGGTTCTATGAGAGAGGGCTTTACTTCTTAGATGCCTTCTTAGCCCGAAGAAACAGAGATTGGCAAGAGTGATTCTTCGCTTGATCTCTGCGCTGATGTCATTTTGCAAAGTGATAGTGGAGCCCAGGTAGACAAAGTCTTTAACTACTTCGAAGTTGTATCTGTCCATCGTGACATTTTGTCCGAGTTACCGATGTTGAGAGTTCTTTCTCGTTGACAGCATATACTTCGTTTTGTCCTCATTAACAGCCAGACCCATCTTCGCCGCCTCCGATTCGATGCTTGCAAATGCGCCACTGACAGCTCGCCGCGTTCTCCCAATAATGTCAATATAATCGGCATAGGCAAGTAGTTGAACGGACTTTTGAAAAATTGTACCTCTGGTGTTGGCTTGTGAGTTTCGTACAATTGCTTCAAGCAGGATGTTAACGAACGTACATGATAGCGCGTCGCCTTGTCTCAAACCTTTTTCGACATCAAATGGCTCGGTGGTGTTTTTGCCGACTTTGAGGGAGCAGCGAGATTTATTCATCGTCATCCTGCACAAACGGACGAGTTTGTGACATGGCTTTATATAATTCGATAAATAGATGGTGTGTATCGATCTCAAATTCCTGGGTTTTTCGAAGATCTGACGGAGTGTGAAAATTTGGTCGATGGTTGACTTTCCTGGCCTAAAACCACACTGATATGGGCCGAACAGGTTGTTGGCGAAAGGTTTTAGTCGTTCACACAATACATCCGACAAGATCTTATAAGCGACATTCAGGAGACTTATTCCTCTGTAGTTGGCGCAGTTCAGAGTATTTCCTTTCTTGTGGATGGGGCACACGATGCTGTCTTCGCCGTTTAACAGTCTGCAGAAGTGTTGTTTCCAAATCCTCAGTAACGACTGTGAATCTACTACTGTATTCCCATGCTCATCCCTGTAGGCTTCTATTCGGGCCTTGTATCCTTGGGTAGATCGTTTTACCCTTTGGTAGAACTTTCGAACATTGCTCTGCAGTAGCGTCGCTCAATTGATTCGACCGCTCGCTTCTCGTGCTCTTTCTTTTTCCTTCTGAGAAGTCGGTGTTCCTCCCTTCTTTTTAGCCCGTAGAGCTCGCGGGCAGATCTCTCAGCCGCTCTGGTTCTTGTCTGCAGCATTAATTGATAGGCCTCGTTCTTGGCTGCATGTGCCTGGCGGCATTCCTTATCGCACCAAGGGTTTCGTTGTGGTCGCCTAGTGAAACCCAGCATTTCGGTAGCGGCTCTCTTGATGGCACGCTGGCAGTGTTGCCACAGGTCCTCTGTACTTGATGGTGGTTAAGCTGAGGATGGGCTTGCTGAGTGGTTCAGGGAGACGCTGTCGGAAAAGGTTTTGGCGGTCTCTTGCGATAGTAGCCTTGCAACGTCAAATCTTCTTACAGTATCCTCTCGGTGTTGTGGGGTATTAGATATCCGCATCCGTACTTTGGCTACTACCAGGTAATTATCCGAGTCTATGTTGACCGCTCGGAACTTTCGGATATCCAGGATCCTGGAGGCATGTCTGGCGTCGATCGCAACATGATCAATTTGGTTGACGGTTTGTTGATCTGGAGATCACCAAGTCCCCTTGTGAATGTTGAGGTGTGGAAATCGTGTGCTGACAATGATGACATTTCGCCCCGCCGCAAAGTCGATTAGCCTTAGTGTCGTCGTGCAGGCTGTGGTTTCCAACTGTAGAGCCAAATCTGCCCTCCTTTCCAATTCTGGCGTTAAAGTCGGCAAGAACTGTCTTGACGTCGTACTTCGGGCACTTATCATATGTCTTCGCAAGAAGATCGTAGAATGCTTCTTTGGCTGTGTCGTCTTTCTCCTCTGTCGGGGCATGAGCACAGATCAGCGTGATATTTTTAAATTTGGCCCTGATGCGAATAGTAACTAGGCGATCGCTAACATTGCGAAATCCCAAGACTTCTTGCCTAAGTCTTCCTCTAATCACAAATCCACATCCAAATATCCGCTGACTCCGCTCTCTGTGGCACTCGCCGTAGTAGATGTCACAGTTTTTCATCCTTCTTGTGCCTTCTCCATCCCATCGCACTTCCTGGATGGCAGTAATGTCGGCTTTGCACATGTCCAGGGTCTCCACAAGTTGTTCGGCTGCACGCGGTCTGTTTAAGGTGTCCGGACCTTAAACTGCCACGTGCAGATCCGAAGTTCGTTGTCCTTATTTCGTTTGCTGGGGTTGTCAACATTTGGATCATCCATATCCGAGGCTTGTAGTTGTTTCGGAACTACTTATTTTTTTCCATGGTAGGGAAGTTACCCCGACGCACAACCTCCAAACTGGAGGACCAGGTCCTTTGTTTGCCCCTTGGACAAAAGGGGCCGGATATTCCGGAGTCAGTAACCCGCTTCGGGGATTTGAGAGCTGCCGTTGACCCATTAAGGGCTCATCCGCCACCATCTCTATTTCACCACCCTGACAAGTATTGAAAATCCTTAATGACCTCAGCTCCAAGTACGTCGAAGTAGCTCATTAAGGTATCTGCCATGTTGACTGTTGACGCCACCGTTGATTCAATCACGTGAATTCATCCGCCGTACGTCCTCTTTCTGAGGTGCTCATGTTAGACTCCTGAGGCTCGAGCAGACAGTCAATTCCGACAGAGCATTATAGTGTTGCTATTTAAGCTAGAAAAAAACTTTGCAAGATATCTGTTGGGCAAATTACTTTGCAATTATTGATATATTCCTTTTTCTTAAATAAAATCCTCGTTGTGGAATAAACCATTGACCTTGTTTTTCATGAAAACAAATTATGAAACTTGAATTCTGTGAGGACAAAAAAATGTAACCAGCTAATTGTCGACATTAGTGTTTGGCTATAAGTAAGGCCGAATATTTTTTTGAAAATTTCAATAAAACAAAAATTCGTAACCGTTTGAGCGCTGCAACAGTTGAAAAGGATTTAGAAGTTGCTCTGATCTTGATATAAGCAATGAAATTCTATGTCATTTAAATTCAATATGCATATCTACCTACATAAATATGTTCCAAAACCGTTTTTTATCGATTATTATGTATATATACATATATCTACATACTATAATTTTGTCGAGAAAATAAAAATAAGTTTATTTTAAGGTACTTCAAAATTCTATTTTATATTTCGTTATTTTTATATTTTGAAAAAATTAAAAAAAAAAAAGGAAATTTTATATTAAATTCTAATTTAAATTGTTATGTATGCATATTTTTGTGGGGAATATCGTGGGGTTTTAATAACAACGGCATTGGTAAAAAGGGTATTTTTGATAAACATCGTGGGGAAGTCAGTTCGAAAAGCCTGGTATCACTGGTCCAAACTTAAGTTAACAGATATTTTATTGTATGTATTTGCGAACATAAAAAAAGCTATTTTTTAGTTAGAATTCATTCTTTGCTTTGCAAACCTGACTCTTTTGAAATTAGAAAAGCAAACCAATCAAGAGTAGGGAAAAAGCATTAACCATTTCATATGATCACGAATGCATTAAAATAAAAGCTTTTGGGAAGTTTAAGCTTTTGGATAGCCAAATCAAAAATATTTTTCTATTTTATGTATACATTTGTACCACAGATTTACCACACATGAAAACCATTTGCATTCCAATCAAATCAGGAAACTCTTACAATTTACATAAAATGATTTATAAAAGGCTTTGTTTTTGCATGCATGGTTTCTATGGTTTTGACAAAGTCAAAGCCCCTAGCGATTGCTTTGTAGTTCGAAAATTCGAACTACTTCGCTGTACCTGTACTTGCCTGTAAATTGGAAACAGTGGCAAAGGCGGTTTCAAGAATTAGGAGGTCACTGTTGTAGACGACAAACCCGATGCCATCAAATTCCTGCTTGTAGTGGCAGTTTCACCAGCGGAGGTTTTGTCCCTACGAAAGGCTTAGGGAGGAACTCAAACAGCAACATCAGCCTCCCCGCAGAAGCCGCAAAACCTTTAAAAGCTGAAAAAGTTTAAATCGGCTGGCTAACTGTCAAATACGCGAACGGACCCTACTAAAAAAGAGTTTCAAATGTTTAGGGCTTGGTCACCTAGCTTGGCAATGCAAAAGCGATAAAGACCGCTCCAAACTATATGTAGGAGATGTGGGACAAAGGGTATAGCAAAGAACTGCGACATGGAAGCAGTCTGCACGCTCTGCAAGATGGACCATCTAGATGAGGTGAAACATGTAGCTGGCAGTAACAAATGCCCAGTTTTCCGGAGAGCTATCACTAGTAAAAGACCATGAAGATACTTTAGATAAACCTTAACCACTGTGGAATAGCCCAGGACATCCTAGCGCAAACAGCTAAAGACGAAAGGACGGACGTTATCATTATTAGTGAACCCTATAAATGCCTCGTCGGGAACAATAACTGGAACTGCGATAAGGCAAAACAAGCGGCAATATGGGTATGCGGACGCCATGCTTTTGAAGAAACAAGCTACCAAACAGAAGGCTTCGTGTGGGCGAAAATAACTGGGATCCATTTCTACGGTTGCTACGCCCGACCCAGCTTGACATCCAACGAATACCAACAAATGTTGGACAACCTGACCTCGGACGCTCTCCAGAGATTCCCAGTGGTTATAAGTGGCGACTTCAATGCGTGGTCCACGGAATGGGGCAGCAGACTCACTAACAGCAGAGGACAGACCTTACTGGAAACATTCGAAGAGATGTTGAACGACACCCTAACCCGAAGTGGAACAGCGGAAACCCTTGCCCATCGCCTCACAAACCTCATAACCACCGCGTGCCTAGAAGAACAAACAGCAAGAAGGCTCCACCATATTACTGGTGGAATGAGAAAATAAAGGCACTTGGGACAAGATACCTACAAGCTCGACGCAAGATCCAGCGTTCAAGAAGAAGACCAGACTTCCAATAATGCCTGGACACCTTTAGACTGGCAAGGAAAGCAAAACCACGAGTTTTAAACGTATCTGCGAGGAGGCCGATATTATCCCATGGGGTTCGGCGTACAGAATGGTAATGACCAAACTGAAGGGCTACAGAACCCCTCCAATAACATGTCCAAAAATACTGAAATCCATAGTAAAAAACGCTTTAACTTGGCGAACTGGTCTTACATTAGAAGATCCCTCGCCAGGATGGATACACCGTATTACTTGCTACGTATAGTGACGAGCAGCTTCAACAACAGGAAGTTGAGACACATCACAGATGAAGGTGGAAATTACTAAAACGTCACTGCCGGAGTTCCACAGGGATCGGTCTTAGGATCCTTATTGTGGAACATCATGTACGACGGAGTCCTACGATTGGCGCTGCCTGCGGGAGTTGTGGCAATTGGATTCGCCGATAACATTGCCGATGTGACATTAGGTAAACAAATTCGTACAGTTGAATCCGTTACAAACGAAGCAATTGCCAGGATAAAGGATTGACTAGCAATCGCCAGCCTAGAACTAGCCGATCATAAAACAGAAGCTGTCCAAATAACAATAAGAACTAATTATTCCCAAATAAGCGGTTAAATACTTGGAGTAATGCTGTACAATAGATTGCGGTTCAGAGCACATGTGGACTATATAGCCAAGAAAGCATCGCAAATGCAGGGAGCTCTCTCGCACATACTGCCTAACATCGGTGGACCTGAATACGAGTATAAGAAGGATTCTACTTTCCAGAGTTGTTACATCAGTTTTGTTGTATGCAGCTCCAGTCTAGGCGCAGGCACTGAGGACAAAGGAGACTAAAAGGAAATTATTATCAACATACAGACCATAGAGTAACCAAACTAGAGACCCAACTTCCCGTGGACCTACCTACCCGATTTTTCATAAACTTTATAAACTCTTATGTCGTTGTCGATTTGGCAAAAAAATCAATTTTTTTTTGATCGAGATTGCTTTTTATGTTCGATTTGCCAAAAATCTGACACTCTGAGAAATCTCGATTTCATACATACTTTCCCTAATACCAATGTTCAACAGAGCTTTAACCAATGACACACAGCTGTCGGTTACGAATTGTTTATCGTTGAAAGGATTTTTTAACTGAATTGTTCATTTTTCGAGTATGGAAACGATTTTTTATATTAAATTATTTCGAATGTAAAGAAAGTGAAAACAAATATTTTTGAGGCCAACTTAATACACACAAGAACCAATAAAATTCAAATTTAATGTTCGATTTGTCAGCAAAAATCTGATATCTCAGATCAAAATCTGAAAAGTCAAATCGAAAACGACATTAAATTCAACTGTGATGTGAACGCCGTGAAACCAATGGGCACAAAATATGCCGAACACAGTCGCCCCCACTTGAAATCCCACCAGAAAATGGCCGCCCGATGGCATGAAGTGCCATACATTATATTGTATAAGTATTCATGCGGCAGCAATGGCGCTCCTTTGATTTGTACAGGCACGAATACTCATGCAATATAATGTATGGCAGACAGCTTGTAGGCAAATATACCGTTTTTGCTCACAGTTGACTCTCTAGTTGGGCTACTCTATGATACAGACTCTGTGCGCTATGGACAGTTAGCGGCTATCGAACCATATCGGACTAGGCCGCCTTTGTAAAAGCTGGAATGGTTCCTGTCGACATTCTTGCAGACGAAATATTGAGAATATATAGCAGAAGAGCCTTAAACCAATACGATGCCAATGGAATAAAGAATAACGACTTATACCGACAAACCAGGAATTTTAAGAATGTAAACATGAAGACTGCAACTATAAACATACTCAGTTGCTATCTGCACACTGATGGTGGTGGCAATCGCAAATATCTACACCATTTCGGGCACGACAGCTCACCATCTTTCCCCGAATGCATAAATTGAGATGAAGACACGGAGCACACAGTATTTTATTTCCTATACGCTTCATGGCATGGAGAACTATCACTCATAAAAATATCGCAAGCTAAATTCTAGTCCGATCAGGCTTATTCTTAATGTTCATCATTCTTACGTGCTCAATCTCAAAATAAATCGAATGATTCTTAAAACAATTACAAAAATCTAGAATCAAGCTTTTTATTTTTAAATCAAGCCTATGCAATATTAAAATCTGAATCATATCACCTGAATTATATTTTTTGCACACAAATACAGGATCTAATAATAATTATACTCTCCAATTAAGTCGAAATAATCTTAAAATCTGAGTCATATCACCCGCATGATTTTTTGCACACCAATACAGGATTAAACAAAAATTATACTATCCAATCAAGCCGAAATAATCTTAAACTTGGATTATGATGGATAATGGGTATACCAATTAAGATCCAAACGGTCATGATATACGAATTTATATTCTCGAATCAAACGCAACCAATGTCAAACTAATATCGAAACATTACCGATAAATGAATTGTATTCTACAATCAAGCCGCACAATGTAAAACTTGCATGATGGATAAAAGAAGTCCATTCATTCCGTTTGATCTCTCGTGCAGTACACGTGTTTTCGTAATTAAATGTTCCTTAAAAAGTGAAAGAGTGGAAAATTGGAAAAAGTGCAAGTGATAATAAAAATGGATGAATTAAACAGTGATTTGAATCATTCTCCATGTTGTAAACACTGATATATTTTAGTTTGGAATTGACGATGACACAATGTCGGTGCCAACAAAAGTGGAGGATTGGCTCCAAAATACTTCAACCAGTTCAACACTTTAATTAAAGTCTATAAATTTAATCATATATATTTGCCAATCTTTCAATTAAAACTATTAATTGATAATCTAACAATAAATAGGACTATTATTATATTCCAAGAAAAGAGAAATCAAATCCTAGCGGAAAGCTTTTCGGGAAGTACAAGAACATAAGGAGCAAAAAACTAAAATTAGATACATACTTCACTTTGCAGCAGCACCAGCAGCACAGCAACTCCATCGCCATCTTCTGTTTTACAGGAAATTCAAATTCAACATGTAGAAATCGATGAGTCAATTGCTATTGCAATTAAAACATGTTTGAACAGGGATAATGCCGATTGGAGCGTAGTGTGTGAGATTCAGAAGAAAATATACCATTTACGTCAACGCGAAATAACGGAATTGAATAGCTTATAACCATTTGCCTCAATTCCAAATTAACTCTAAAATTTTCAGATAAAAATCGACTTTAACATTATGTACCCATCAAGGGAACATGTAATGTTTTCAAAATGGGAAATATTTAAAACAAAAGTTCGTAAATTTTACGAAATGAACTATACTTACATACTATATTTACACTATACCTACTCCTTAGCGCAGTACTACCATCATCAGCTAGGTTTAAGGACGATTCTGGCAACAGAAATAAAAAGGCGACAGTAGTGGATGTAGAAGAGAGCTTGGCTTTGCGTCTTATGACAACAAACGATGACAAAAGGCGAGTTGATGAAGTCATAAACAATATTTGTATTATGTGCCAACCAATACTTTGGCAGTCATTTTCAATCATTTGCCAAATACCATTGTAATAAAAAAATATTTCTGATTTTAGTAGTCCACCCTTACACTTGTATCCATTAAATAATGGAAAGATATATTTCACATTTAAGTCCATTTAAGCGTTTTTCTTACAATAAATAAATATGTTTTAAAAAAAAAATTGTTTTATTTTCTTAAAAAGGAAAGTGACGGAGGTGATAATAAATTTGATAAATAAGACTTTGCAATCTAAAGTTACGATATGACATTCTTGAAGCATTCCAAAAAAATTAGTATAAGGATAATTTGTTTTTATTTAAATTTCTGAAAGTTTATTTCATTATTTTTACTGCTGATTAATAGGTGAAAAATACGGTTATGTTGGGCTTAACTTAAACTCACACATTCTTAATTGCGTTATGTTTAAGAATAAATAAGCATTCATTCTTCGGATGATATGATTTTGGGCTCAATTAAAGCTTACACGTTCTTAATACTGTTATATAGAACAATCTTGGAATAAGAATTAAAGGTTAACCAAAAGCATACTCAAAGTAAGATTTTTGTAGTTGGATTAGGAATTTCCGAGCTTAACAGACTTTCGTCAACGGATAGGGCTTAGTCTGACACTGATTATCTTGATTTTATCCCGTTTTTTCCCTGAGTGACTCTGCCCAGCCCGTCACTAACCATCGACCACATGTTGCAATCTGAGAAGAGCTGGGCGGTATTATGTAATTGTATAACCATCCCACAAAACGAGCTACGGAGAATTGAAAGGCTAAGAAAAGCCACAGCTGAAGCCTTAGAGGCCGCAGAAATACCAGAAACAGGTGACACAGCACGAAAAGCCGGAATGCTAACCAGCCCCGCGAAGTAATACCTAACGGCAGCGCCCGGTGAGAATGGTTGAAGTGTGAAGGGTGTGTGTTTAGTACGCAGGCGTATTCCTGAAATCTAACACTCGGGTTTGCGAATCGTGCATGCTAGTAGCACTCGGGTTAGTAGTAGCCACGAAGATACCAAAAAAAAAAAATTGGTTTTTGCAAACCAGACAAGTAAGGAAGGACAAGGAAGGCCGATTGACTTAGTGCGCCAGACGTTAACAGGAATTTTCATAGTAATGCAAATGTTACGATTTTTATGTTTGTAGATTGTAATTGCTGATTTACACCATCACATTTGTGCACTTGAGAACGAATTTTGTTTAGTTTTCTCAAAACTAGATGTTCGGCAATATCGAACATAAAAAAAACACTCGCCGAGAAGTATTAGGTAGAGATGAATTTTATTTTATTTCATATAGTATTGGCAATGCAAGATTGAATTAAGTTCTTGTTTTGTTTATTTTCTTATTGCATAAATATTTTATTCTACGTTATTCACTGTTGCTTTAACAAGGCAAGGTCTCGAACTTACAACACTGCTCTACGAAAATATATTAACTGTCTGCCCTCGCTCCAAACATGAATTTTTCTCGACGTGTCATTATCTTGAAGAAGAAAACGGCAGTGTCCGATTCACGCCGCGAAGTACTGCAATCATGGGAAAGAAATGTTTGCTTGCATTTGTAATATAAAACCATATGGAAATATGCGATGCACTTGTCACATTAAACCATAAATGGAATTATTGTATAGTGGGAAGGAAGTAAGAAGGCAATCAGTAATTTGAATTAAGCAAAACGTAGGCATATTTACGTATGCAAAGAAATATGTGAATGTGCTTACGCCATATAACACGATATGAAGATATTGTATATTTGAAGAAGTATATGAATGGAAGATAGGATAGGCGGGTAAGATATAGGAGTTTTGCGCATGCAACAAATCCTTCCCCCCTAATTAAAGAGCGTTATTCTTTGAAGAGGAATAACACTCGGAAAATATTTTCCAGTATTTGGTACCAGTTTGAAAGCAGAACAGGACAATTTAACAATGTTTTTCCTAGTTTACCATTATTTTTAGTTTTTCTTTAATTTTAAATGTACTAGGTATGAATATATATAATTTTTTTTGTTACATTTACTTTAATATTTAGAAATTTTTTTTTGTTTTTTTTTTTTTTTGTTTTTTTTTTAACGCTAACCTTTTTTGATATTTTTTAATTTGCACTAATTACTAATTACTTATTAATTGTTGTAAGTATAGTCTTTTACAATTTTTGTTTGTTACTTTTAGTTTAATTTTTAGAAATTTTTTTTTTTTACGCTAAACTTTTTGGAAATTTTTCAATTTGCACTAATTACTAATTACTTATTAATTGCTGTAAGTATAGTCTTTTACAATTTTTGTTTGCTACTTTTAATTTAAAAAAAAATTTTTCTTTACGCTAAACTTTTTGGAAATTTTTCAATTTGCACTAATTACTAATTACTTATTAATTGTTGTAAGTATAGTCTTTTACAATTTTTGTTTGTTACTTTTAGTTTAATTTTTAGAAATTTTTTTTTTTTTTTACGGTAAACTTTTTGGAAATTTTTCAATTTGCACTAATTACTAATTACTTATTAATTGCTGTAAGTATAGTCTTTTACAATTTTTGTTTGCTACTTTTAATTTAAAAAAAAATTTTTCTTTACGCTAAACTTTTTGGAAATTTTTCAATTTGCACTAATTACTAATTACTTATTAATTGCTGTAGGTATAGTCTTTTACAATTTTTGTTTGTTACTTTTACTTTAATTTAAAAAAATTTTTTTTTTTTTTACGGTAAACTTTTTGGAAATTTTTCAATTTGCACTAATTACTAATTACTTATTAATTGCTGTAAGTAGAGTCTTTTACAATTTTTGTTTGCTACTTTTAATTTAAAAAAAATTTTTCTTTACGCTAAACTTTTTGGAAATTTTTCAATTTGCACTAATTACTAATTACTTACTAATTGTTGTAAGTATGGTCTTTTACAATTTTTGTTTGTTACTTTTACTTTAATATTTAGAACATTTTTTTTTTTTTATTAAATTTTTTTTATTATTAACTGCACGGATTTTGGTAGTGTAAGTGATCGAGTTAACGGTTTACTGGGGGTTTCACTACATGAAGGTGTACTGTTGTTGGAGGG
Organism: Cheilosia variabilis; assembly: GCA_951230905.1. Classification (NCBI taxonomy): domain Eukaryota; kingdom Metazoa; phylum Arthropoda; class Insecta; order Diptera; family Syrphidae; genus Cheilosia; species Cheilosia variabilis. Next base: position 56,955,515 of record OX579676.1, read on the forward strand.
CTCCGTAGCGGGGTCTATAACCTGCATTTCTATATCTTTGGGCGGTAAAGCCTTTTCACTTTGCCAGTTTCTTAAAATTTTGGGTATAGTTTTACAAACGATGACGACAAAAAGAGCTAATGTAAGTACACATGATATTGAGAAGGAAGTCACCGATAAGGTACGGTGGCTGGAAAAGTTGACCAAAGGGAAGCATGATTGCATAATGTACTGTAGGAAAATGAAAAAGAAGATGTAAAAAAAAAATGGTGGAAAAGTTGTGGGAAAGTCAAGTGTGAATCTATTTTTTTTTTTTATTCGTAGTAAGGCTTTAACCGATTGTTATGGATCACAATTTCTTTTCTACCAACTTTGATAGCTGTGTTTACGGGTCCTTTTATACTTGTTACTGTATGAGGCCCTCTCCATATGGGTGATAGTTTTCCTTTTCGGTTTTCGTTTTTGACGAGTACTTTATCCCCTACGTGAAATGAATGAGGTCTTATTGTTTTGTCAAAATAGGTTTTTGACCTGTGTTTGTTTGCTAAAAGGTTTCGCCTGGCTATGGAATATGATTTTTGTAGTCGATATCTTAGAAGATGGCAGTAATTTTCGTGATTGTATATGGGTTCAGGATCTCTTTTGAGGTTAGAAGGTATGTCAGGCGTGAACCCATAGAGACATTCCATGGGTGTGAGTTTCGTGCCATCATGACTATCTACTATTATTATAAACGAAGGTTGCTGTTCGCAAGAACTGATCCCACGACCTGGGGTTTTCGTCAGTTATGCTTCGCAGGTACTCCACTATTGGCCGGTGTGCTCGTTCGAGTGCGCCATTTGACTGGGGATGGTAGGCTGTGGTCTGCAACTTTTTTATCTTAAGCAGTTTGCAGAACCCTTTAAATAAATCACTGAGAAAGTTTGTCCCCTGATCCGTGACAATCTGTTTAGGAATACCGAAACGTGTAATTATATTATCGAAAACAACCTGAGCCACGGTTTGGGCCTCTGCATTTTGCATAGCATGGCAATCAACAATTTCCGTCAAGTTATCCTGAAAGGTTAGAATATACAAATTTCCAGACTCTGACTGTTCTAATGGGCCTACGATATCTAAGTAGACTTTATCGAAAGGTTTTTCGGCGATATCAGTGATCATCATTGGCATGCGTATCAAAGGTGTTGCTTTCATGGTCTGACATTTTTTACATTTTTTGATGTAAGCTTTGATGTCTCTGAGCATGTGCCGCCACCAATATTTTTTGCGAATTCTTTTATACGTTTTTACTACACCTTGATGACCACCAAACATCGAGTCATGGTAGTCCTTGAGAATGGTTTGTATCTCTTCGGGGCTACTGATTTCTTCTATGGGTTTTGTATTTACTGCTTGTAATTCCATTGCGCTCTGTGTTATAAAGGAGGCTTTTGATTTTTCAGAATCGCTTGGTTGTGTGATTTGGGTGCTTTGACTAACTGTAGGTGCTGGCTCAGGAGATGGACTTTTCGTTTGTGCTTGTAACCTCGTTACAGCATTAGATACTGCTGTTTTTATCGGTAGAATGTCCATGACTTTGTTCGGTGTGTTGCATGCGCAAAACTCCTATATCTTACCCGCCTATCCTATCTTCCATTCATATACTTCTTCTCAAAATACAATATCTTCATATCGTGTTATATGGCGAAAGCACATTCACATATTTCTTTGCATACGTAAATATGCCTACGTTTTGCTTAATTCAAATTACTGATTGCCTTCTTACTTCCTTCCCACTATACAATAATTCCATTTATGGTTTAATGTGACAAGTGCATCGCATATTTCCATATGGTTTTATATTACAAATGCAAGCAAACATTTCTTTCCCATGATCGCAGTACTTCGCGGCGTGAATCGGACACTGCCAGCTTCTTCTTCAAGATAATGACACGTCCAGAAAAATTCATGTTTGGAGCCAGGGCAGACAGTTAATATATTTTCGTAGAGCAGTGTTGTAAGTTCGATACCTTGCCTTGTTAAAGCAACAGTGAATAACGTAGAATAAAATATTTATGCAATAAGAAAATAAACAAAACAAGAACTTAATTCAATCTTGCATTGCCAATACTATATGAAATAAAATAAAATTCATCTCTACCTAATACTTCTCGGCGAGTGTTTTTTTTATGTTCGATATTGCCGAACATCTAGTTTTGAGAAAACTAAACAAAATTCGTTCTCAAGTGCACAAATGTGATGGTGTAAATCAGCAATTACAATCTACAAACATCAAAATCGTAACAAATTGGCGCAGCCGGTAGGATTAAGGAAGCAACAGTTTTAAACTGATAATAGCTTGAAAAGCCTTAATCCGAATAATTATACTGGGCAAGACTACCTTACCCTTAAACTCGAAACTGAGTCTGGTTTCGAGGGTATATGAATACGTAAATGAACCAAGCAACACCAAACAGAGGGGACTCAACTCCAGAAGAAAATCCCGCCGACCAACCAGGAACTTCAACAGGACTTTCACCTAGAAGACTTCGATCCGGGACGATATTGTCAAATAGTGTAAGTTTAAGTGATTATTTAGAATTAATATTAGATAAAGCGCGAAACAATGACAATCTAACAGTTCTGCAGTGTGAAAATATAAACAGAGAATTAGAAAAAACCCGTGAGCAGAGACTCAGTAAAATTAGCCATCTGAAAGAGGCAACTGCACAATTTAAAAAAGAATTGTTAGATTTTCAAGGTCAAACGCAACCCCTTGCTATAGATAATAAGTTAACACGGAAAGATAGTAGTGAAAGTGATTTGAGGGATAGCGAAATTATTTTAAACTGGTTGGACATTTCCGTTAATGAATCTGAAGAGGAATTATCCATTGAATCGCAAACTATAGAAAATAAACCAGAAACAAATTTTAAAATGTCGGCAGATTACTGCAAAATCGCCAAACTAACTGCGCAGATAGTGCCACTATTTTCGGGTGAACAAAGCCCTGCATTGAGTACAGAACTACAAACGTTTCTAGGCTGTTGTAAGAAGGTACTTGAATGCCTACCTGATGCCGAACACCAAGCTTTTGTCCAACTATTCCCTACCAGACTGCGAGGGGATGCTTATTTGTTAGTCGCCTCTAATCAAATAACATCTTTTGAGGAAGCAGAACAGCTCCTCAACCGCACTTATCTGCCCCGTGAAACGTACCAAGAAGTGGTAAATAAACTAATAACAATGAGACAGTACCCCTTGGAAGCTCTCATCGCTTTTACCACTAGGATAAAGCAGATGCTGCAGCTTTGCAAGGAGGCAGCGGATCTTAAATATGGCTGTGTAGCAACTCCAGCTGTGAAAACACAGTTGGAAGATTTTGCCAAAAACGCTTTAAAAACAGGGGTCTCTAATCCGTATCTTTGTCAATATTTATTAACGGTAGGCGATGAATCTATAGACAAACTAGTGCAACGAGCATTAGATATGGAAAGGTTGCAACAAACTGTCCTTCCAACACAACAACTTGTGCATTTAAATGCACAATTTCAACCGCCTACCAATCCAACTTTTAACAATATTTTCCCGAATCCGAGCTTTTGGCCCGGGAACAATACTAGTTTTCCTCAACCGCAGCTAAATCCCCAAGTAACACCGTTCGATTTAAATATACAGCAATCCCATAACTTTGTCCACAATAAAATCCTTCCAAATAATTCACAAAATCACGGCGTGATTTGCAGCTTCTGCGGAAAAACTGGGCATACATACAGTGATTGTCTAAGTAGGAAAAATACACCTTTCTGCACAAATTGCAGACTATATAATCACGACATTAGAGACTGCCGACGAGCTAACAAGGCAAATACGAACAATTTTGCCCATAATAGGAAAAATCACTTCAATCAAAGAAATTCCCATAGAGTTTATGAAAATTCCCCCTCAATCCAGGCGACCAATGGCCCGCCGGAAAACATACCCAGGGTCTATAACATACAAAAAAAATGTAATTTTTGTGGTCGACCCGGCCATGATGTCAACGAATGCCGACAAAAAATGAAATGGGAATCGGAGAACCAGGGAAACTCCCAACTGTCGAGCCCAAAACCCCCGGCTCGACATTAACTTATAACGACAAAACTAAAGGGAACCTTCGGAAGCCCAAACACGGTGTCCCCACAATAGTTCTTCCTCTCGACATAGGCCTAAACGGTCATGCAAAGCTAATCGTAGACACCGGCTCCGAAGTTAGTCTAATCAAACAGAAGTCACTCAAGCCAGAAGTAAAATTAGAAACAGATGAGGCATGCCTACTGCAAACACCTTTTGGTAAAGGAAAGAGTGTTGGTGCCTGCCAGGGACAGTTTAATGTTAAATCTAAAATTCCCTGCACCTTCCAAGTACTGGGTAAGACCGCAACGTTTTCGGATGACGGAATACTCGGAAACGACTTTCTATCAAAACATTGTAATGTAGATGGGCCTAACCATCAACTGAAATTCCCTTGTACGAAAACCAATGCACAGGAGTTTAGCATACCTCTGAATTACCCCGATTTTATTCCGAGTCCTAAAAGGGCAGTCGAAGTGGGACAATATACAGCAAAATTGGAGCCAACAGTCGCCCAATCCAAAAGCCGTATAGTCTCTAAGGCTTCTTGCAACCAAGAAGCTGACTGCGTAACCTCAACAAAGGATGCTTGTTTTGTAGAAGAAAACAATTTGGATAGAAACAACGCCTACAACCAATTTAAGTGTTTGGATGTTGTACTTGAGAAGCCTGTCTGTCTGCCTGAACGGTCACAAAAACTTATAAGAATTCCTTTAGAGTTTTCGGAAGAAATGCTCTGCTTGCCCGATAAAGTAGGTGATGGAGTCTTCCTCTCTAACTGTATTTTTCCTTCAGGTCAAAAGAAATATTTAATAAGTGCCCTTAATATAAATAACAAAACAGTTATCATACACAAATTAAGGTTGCAACTAAGTCCAGCACAAGACTATAAAATAATTCCTCTGGAATCCGAAAAGGAACATGCTCCAGAGACGAAACAGTGTATAGTTACAGACAAAATCCTAACATATGCCGAATATGAAGCCGAGAAAGCTAAGCCAACAATTGGAGAACCTGTAGAGTGCAAGTTTTGTGCGAATTTAAATACATCTCAGTCAATTACACAAGAAACTACGGAGCCTTTTATAATTGAAGTACAAGCCGAGGTGCACCAACCACCGAACAAAGTCATGGACATTCTACCGATAAAAACAGCAGTATCTAATGCTGTAACGAGGTTACAAGCACAAACGAAAAGTCCATCTCCTGAGCCAGCACCTACAGTTAGTCAAAGCACCCAAATCACACAACCAAGCGATTCTGAAAAATCAAAAGCCTCCTTTATAACACAGAGCGCAATGGAATTACAAGCAGTAAATACAAAACCCATAGAAGAAATCAGTAGCCCCGAAGAGATACAAACCATTCTCAAGGACTACCATGACTCGATGTTTGGTGGTCATCAAGGTGTAGTAAAAACGTATAAAAGAATTCGCAAAAAATATTGGTGGCGGCACATGCTCAGAGACATCAAAGCTTACATCAAAAAATGTAAAAAATGTCAGACCATGAAAGCAACACCTTTGATACGCATGCCAATGATGATCACTGATATCGCCGAAAAACCTTTCGATAAAGTCTACTTAGATATCGTAGGCCCATTAGAACAGTCAGAGTCCGGAAATTTGTATATTCTAACCTTTCAGGATAACTTGACGAAAATTGTTGATTGCCATGCTATGCAAAATGCAGAGGCCCAAACCGTGGCTCAGGTTGTTTTCGATAATATAATTACACGTTTCGGTATTCCTAAACAGATTGTCACGGATCAGGGGACAAACTTTCTCAGTGATTTATTTAAAGGGTTCTGCAAACTGCTTAAGATAAAAAAGTTGCAGACCACAGCCTACCATCCCCAGTCAAATGGTGCACTCGAACGAGCACACCGGCCAATAGTGGAGTATCTGCGAAGCATAACTGACGAAAACCCCAGGTCGTGGGATCAGTTCTTGCGAACAGCAACCTTCGTTTATAATAATAGTAGTCATGATGGCACGAAACTCACACCCATGGAATGTCTCTATGGGTTCACGCCTGACATACCTTCTAACCTTAAAAGAGATCCTGAACCCATATACAATCACGAAAATTACTGCCATCTTCTAAGATATCGACTACAAAAATCATATTCCATAGCCAGGCGAAACCTTTTAGCAAGCAAACACAGGTCAAAAACCTATTTTGACAAAACAATAAGACCTCATTCATTTCACGTAGGGGATAAAGTACTCGTCAAAAGCGAAAACAGAAAAGGAAAACTATCACCCATATGGAGAGGGCCTCATACAGTAACAAGTATAAAAGGACCCGTAAACACAGCTATCAAAGTTGGTAGAAAAGAAATTGTGATCCATAACAATCGGTTAAAGCCTTACTACGAATAAAATAAAAATAGATTAACACTTGACTTTCCCACAACTTTTCCACCATTTTTTTTTATATCATCTTTTTCATTTTCCTACAGTACATTATGCAGCTCATGATTATTTTCTTAACAATCATGCTTCCCTTTGGTCAACTTTTCGAGCCACCGTACCTTATTGACTTCCTTCTCAATATCATGTGTACTTACATTAGCTCTTTATGTCGTCATCGTTTGTAAAACTATACCCAAAATTTTAAGAAACTGGCAAAGTGAAAAGGCTTTACGGCCCAAAGATATAGAAAAACAGGTTATAGACCCCGCTACGGAGCCCTCCAACAACAGTACACCTTCATGTAGTGAAACCCCCAGTAAACCGTTAACTCGATCACTTACACTACCAAAATCCGTGCAGTTAGTATAAAAAAAAAATTGTAAAAGACTATACTTACAACAATTAGTAAGTAATTAGTAATTAGTGCAAATTGAAAAATTTCCAAAAAGTTTAGCGTAAAAAAAAAATTTCTAAAAATTAAACTAAAAGTAACAAACAAAAATTGTAAAAGACTATACTTACAGCAATTAATAAGTAATTAGTAATTAGTGCAAATTTTTTAAATTAAAAGTAACAAACAAAAATTGTAAAAGACTATACTTACAGCAATTAATAAGTAATTAGTAATTAGTGCAAATTGAAAAATTTCCAAAAAGTTTAGCGTAAAAAAAAATTTCTAAAAATTAAACTAAAAGTAACAAACAAAAATTGTAAAAGACTATACTTACAACAATTAATAAGTAATTAGTAATTAGTGCAAATTAAAAAATATCAAAAAAGGTTAGCGTTAAAAAAAAAAAAAAAAATTTCTAAATATTAAAGTAAATGTAACAAAAAAAATTATATATATTCATACCTAGTACATTTAAAATTAAAGAAAAACTAAAAATAATGGTAAACTAGGAAAAACATTGTTAAATTGTCCTGTTCTGCTTTCAAACTGGTACCAAATACTGGAAAATATTTTCCGAGTGTTATTCCTCTTCAAAGAATAACGCTCTTTAATTAGGGGGGAAGGATTTGTTGCATGCGCAAAACTCCTATATCTTACCCGCCTATCCTATCTTCCATTCATATACTTCTTCTCAAAATACAATATCTTCATATCGTGTTATATGGCGAAAGCACATTCACATATTTCTTTGCATACGTAAATATGCCTACGTTTTGCTTAATTCAAATTACTGATTGCCTTCTTACTTCCTTCCCACTATACAATAATTCCATTTATGGTTTAATGTGACAAGTGCATCGCATATTTCCATATGGTTTTATATTACAAATGCAAGCAAACATTTCTTTCCCATGATCGCAGTACTTCGCGGCGTGAATCGGACACTGCCAGCTTCTTCTTCAAGATAATGACACGTCCAGAAAAATTCATGTTTGGAGCCAGGGCAGACAGTTAATATATTTTCGTAGAGCAGTGTTGTAAGTTCGATACCTTGCCTTGTTAAAGCAACAGTGAATAACGTAGAATAAAATATTTATGCAATAAGAAAATAAACAAAACAAGAACTTAATTCAATCTTGCATTGCCAATACTATATGAAATAAAATAAAATTCATCTCTACCTAATACTTCTCGGCGAGTGTTTTTTTTATGTTCGATATTGCCAAACATCTAGTTTTGAGAAAACTAAACAAAATTCGTTCTCAAGTGCACAAATGTGATGGTGTAAATCAGCAATTACAATCTACAAACATAAAAATCGTAACAGGTGGTTGGTGCACCTCGGCTTGTACTTCAATTATAAAAGGCTCCGTAGTTTCTTGTGTAAGTGACTGAGATGTATTTAAATTCGCACAAAACTTGCACTCTACAGGTTTTTCAATTGTTGGCTTAGCTTTCTCGGCTTCGTATTCGGCATATGTTAGGATTTTGTCTGTAACTATACACTGTTTCGGTTGCCGTTCTTGTGCAGGTTTCGCCACATTACATTGTGGAATTCGGCTAAGGGCATCAGCATTGGTATTGTATTTGCCTGGCTTGTATTCTATTTCGTAATCGAATTCCGACAATTTGTGATGAAATCGAACGAGGCGAGTTGTAGGATCTTTCACGTTAAATACTCCCTTTAAAGGCTTATGATCTGTATATACAGTAAATTTGCGCCCTTGAAGGTAGCATCTAAAATTTTTAGTAGCCCATACGATTGCTAGTAACTCTTTCTCAATAGTAGAGTAGTTACGTTCGGCTTTGTTTAAGGTGCGGCTAGCATATGCAATGGGCTGGTCTTTACCTACATCGCCCTGGGATAGTACAGCTCCGATCGCTTCACCGCTTGCATCCGTCGTCAGATTAAAAGGCTTAGAAAAATCCGGATAGATCAATAAAGGAGGTGAGACCAAAAGTTCTTTGATTTCTTGAAAAGCTCTCTGGCATTTTTCAGTCCAGTTGAACTTTACATCCTTACGGAGTAAGTTTGTGAGGGGACGAACTATTTTAGAAAATTGTGGGATAAATTTACGGTAGTAGTTAGCGAGCCCCAGAAAAGATTGGACCTGCCTAACTGTTCGTGGGGATGGAAAATGTTGCACTGTGGCAGTTGTGCTAGGATTTGGAAGTGCCCCTAATTCTGAACATATATGTCCCAAATAAACTACTTCCTTTTGTAGGAATCTGCACTTTTCCGGCTGCAGTTTTAAGTTATTTCTTCTCAATCTATCAAAAACCCTTTTCAGTTTGATGTTATGATCAGTGAGGTTTTTCCCGTAGATGACGATGTCGTCCAGGTATACGAAGCATTCAATACCTTGTAACCCGGTAAGAACATAGTTCATCAAGCGTTGGAACGTGGCCGGCGCTCCTTTTAAGCCGAAAGGCATACGCTTAAACTCATAGTGTCCGTAGTTGGTGCTAAAAGCGGTTTTTGGTCGATCCTTTGGATCTACCAGAACCTGGTGATAGCCACTGGCTAGATCGAGCGTGGAAAAATAACGGGAATGACCGAGTTGATCAAGTATGTCCTCAATTCGAGGAAGAGGGTAAGCATCACCTATAGTGCAATCATTCAGTTTGCGAAAATCAACCACGACTCGCCATCTATTTTCACCATCCGGACCCGGCTTTTTGGGGACTACCAGGAGAGGTGAGTTCCAAGGACTTTTGCTAGGTTGGACAATGTCGTCCTCCAACATCTCCTTTAACTGATCATTAATTACTTGCCTTTTAATGTGGGGTAGTCTGTACATTCTTTGATTTATCGCTGCCTGGTCCTGCACCAATGGTATTTCATGTGTTAGAGCGGTTGTGTATGAAAGGCGATCGCCTTTTAAATGAAAAATATCGCAATACTCATTGCAGAGATTAACAATGGCAGTCTTTTCTTCAGAACAGAGATTTTTCCCTATGTTGAGCTCGTTTTCGAGTTTTACTATTCGCATGTTACGTTGTAGATCGTCCGAATTCTCGTTGTCCGGTATGAAGTATTTTACGTGCTGAATTGAATGTTTCGTCTCTGGAGCATGTTCCTTTTCGGATTCCAGAGGAATTATTTTATAGTCTTGTGCTGGACTTAGTTGCAACCTTAATTTGTGTATGATAACTGTTTTGTTATTTATATTAAGGGCACTTATTAAATATTTCTTTTGACCTGAAGGAAAAATACAGTTAGAGAGGAAGACTCCATCACCTACTTTATCGGGCAAGCAGAGCATTTCTTCCGAAAACTCTAAAGGAATTGTTATAAGTTTTTGTGACCGTTCAGGCAGACAGACAGGCTTCTCAAGTACAACATCCAAACACTTAAATTGGTTGTAGGCGTTGTTTCTATCCAAATTGTTTTTTACTACAAAACAAGCATCCTTTGTTGAGGTTACGCAGTCAGCTTCTTGGTTGCAAGAAGCCTTAGAGACTATACGGCTTTTGGATTGGGCGACTGTTGGCTCCAATTTTGCTGTATATTGTCCCACTTCGACTGCCCTTTTAGGACTCGGAATAAAATCGGGGTAATTCAGAGGTATGCTAAACTCCTGTGCATTGGTTTTCGTACAAGGGAATTTCAGTTGATGGTTAGGCCCATCTACATTACAATGTTTTGATAGAAAGTCGTTTCCGAGTATTCCGTCATCCGAAAACGTTGCGGTCTTACCCAGTACTTGGAAGGTGCAGGGAATTTTAGATTTAACATTAAACTGTCCCTGGCAGGCACCAACACTCTTTCCTTTACCAAAAGGTGTTTGCAGTAGGGATGCCTCATCTGTTTCTAATTTTACTTCTGGCTTGAGTGACTTCTGTTTGATTAGACTAACTTCGGAGCCGGTGTCTACGATTAGCTTTGCATGACCGTTTAGGCCTATGTCGAGAGGAAGAACTATTGTGGGGACACCGTGTTTGGGCTTCCGAAGGTTCCCTTTAGTTTTGTCGTTATAAGTTAATGTCGAGCCGGGGGTTTTGGGCTCGACAGTTGGGAGTTTCCCTGGTTCTCCGATTCCCATTTCATTTTTTGTCGGCATTCGTTGACATCATGGCCGGGTCGACCACAAAAATTACATTTTTTTTGTATGTTATAGACCCTGGGTATGTTTTCCGGCGGGCCATTGGTCGCCTGGATTGAGGGGGAATTTTCATAAACTCTATGGGAATTTCTTTGATTGAAGTGATTTTTCCTATTATGGGCAAAATTGTTAGTATTTGCCTTGTTAGCTCGTCGGCAGTCTCTAATGTCGTGATTATATAGTCTGCAATTTGTGCAGAAAGGTGTATTTTTCCTACTTAGACAATCACTGTATGTATGCCCAGTTTTTCCGCAGAAGCTGCAAATCACGCCGTGATTTTGTGAATTATTTGGAAGGATTTTATTGTGGACAAAGTTATGGGATTGCTGTATATTTAAATCGAACGGTGTTACTTGGGGATTTAGCTGCGGTTGAGGAAAACTAGTGCTGTTCCCGGGCCAAAAGCTCGGATTCGGGAAAATATTGTTAAAAGTTGGATTGGTAGGCGGTTGAAATTGTGCATTTAAATGCACAAGTTGTTGTGTTGGAAGGACAGTTTGCTGCAACCGTTCCATATCTAATGCTCGTTGCACTAGTTTGTCTATAGATTCATCCCCTACCGTTAATAAATATTGACAAAGATACGGATTAGAGACCCCTGTTTTTAAAGCGTTTTTGGCAAAATCTTCCAACTGTGTTTTCACAGCTGGAGTTGCTACACAGCCATATTTAAGATCCGCTGCCTCCTTGCAAAGCTGCAGCATCTGCTTTATCCTAGTGGTAAAAGCGATGAGAGCTTCCAAGGGGTACTGTCTCATTGTTATTAGTTTATTTACCACTTCTTGGTACGTTTCACGGGGCAGATAAGTGCGGTTGAGGAGCTGTTCTGCTTCCTCAAAAGATGTTATTTGATTAGAGGCGACTAACAAATAAGCATCCCCTCGCAGTCTGGTAGGGAATATTTGGACAAAAGCTTGGTGTTCGGCATCAGGTAGGCATTCAAGTACCTTCTTACAACAGCCTAGAAACGTTTGTAGTTCTGTACTCAATGCAGGGCTTTGTTCACCCGAAAATAGTGGCACTATCTGCGCAGTTAGTTTGGCGATTTTGCAGTAATCTGCCGACATTTTAAAATTTGTTTCTGGTTTATTTTCTATAGTTTGCGATTCAATGGATAATTCCTCTTCAGATTCATTAACGGAAATGTCCAACCAGTTTAAAATAATTTCGCTATCCCTCAAATCACTTTCACTACTATCTTTCCGTGTTAACTTATTATCTACAGCAAGGGGTTGCGTTTGACCTTGAAAATCTAACAATTCTTTTTTAAATTGTGCAGTGGTCTCTTTCAGATGGCTAATTTTACTGAGTCTCTGCTCACGGGTTTTTTCTAATTCTCTGTTTATATTTTCACACTGCAGAACTGTTAGATTGTCATTGTTTCGCGCTTTATCTAATATTAATTCTAAATAATCACTTAAACTTACACTATTTGACAATATCGTCCCGGATCGAAGTCTTCTAGGTGAAAGTCCTGTTGAAGTTCCTGGTTGGTCGGCGGGATTTTCTTCTGGAGTTGAGTCCCCTCTGTTTGGTGTTGCTTGGTTCATTTACGTATTCATATACCCTCGAAACCAGACTCAGTTTCGAGTTTAAGGGTAAGGTAGTCTTGCCCAGTATAATTATTCGGATTAAGGCTTTTCAAGCTATTATCAGTTTAAAACTGTTGCTTCCTTAATCCTACCGGCTGCGCCAATTTGTTACGATTTTTATGTTTGTAGATTGTAATTGCTGATTTACACCATCACATTTGTGCACTTGAGAACGAATTTTGTTTAGTTTTCTCAAAACTAGATGTTCGGCAATATCGAACATAAAAAAAACACTCGCCGAGAAGTATTAGGTAGAGATGAATTTTATTTTATTTCATATAGTATTGGCAATGCAAGATTGAATTAAGTTCTTGTTTTGTTTATTTTCTTATTGCATAAATATTTTATTCTACGTTATTCACTGTTGCTTTAACAAGGCAAGGTCTCGAACTTACAACACTGCTCTACGAAAATATATTAACTGTCTGCCCTCGCTCCAAACATGAATTTTTCTCGACGTGTCATTATCTTGAAGAAGAAAACGGCAGTGTCCGATTCACGCCGCGAAGTACTGCAATCATGGGAAAGAAATGTTTGCTTGCATTTGTAATATAAAACCATATGGAAATATGCGATGCACTTGTCACATTAAACCATAAATGGAATTATTGTATAGTGGGAAGGAAGTAAGAAGGCAATCAGTAATTTGAATTAAGCAAAACGTAGGCATATTTACGTATGCAAAGAAATATGTGAATGTGCTTACGCCATATAACACGATATGAAGATATTGTATATTTGAAGAAGTATATGAATGGAAGATAGGATAGGCGGGTAAGATATAGGAGTTTTGCGCATGCAACACAAAATTACATGTTTAATAATGACAGTTTTCTTTTACGTCGTTAATTTCATTTGAACGAGTGCTCGTCTACCGTAAGACTACAACTTGTACAACATTAAAAAATACAGGGTTTTCTTTTTGTGTCTCCAACACAATTGTCTCACTAACAAAAAATTGGCGTTTTTCTTTTTTAGTTCAGAGCTGAAGCTGAGCTCTGAACAGAGCTCGAACATTATGAGCGCGCTCGGAAGCGCTTAATAATAAGTGAATTTCTGGTGAAATTCAATTTCGCTTGATTTGAAATTCCCAAGCGTTTTCCTAAGCCGAATTTCGAAATGTTCTCTTGTGGGGTAAATGCACTAGTATCCGGACAGTTAAAACATGTGTTAACTTTGACTTCCAACAGTTTTGTCACTAATTAAAGCTACCGCAAAAAATTAAAATGTTTGTAAAAGTGAAGTTATTGACTATTAACATTTTTATTTCAAATGTTACGTTCTGTAGTAGACAGCAGAATTTAGTATCCGGACAGCAGAATTTAGTTTCCGGACACTTTTTTGTTAGTGTCCGGGCACGAAAGTTTTTTTTATGAAGTTTAAGGCCTGTTTTGCCTTTATTTAATTAAACGCTTTTATTTTTTATAAAATATGTACCTACAGTCGAACCCGCATAATATCACACCAAACGGGCAACAAAATAATGTGACTTTAAGCGGTCTGTGACTTTAAGCGGGTTGTGACTTTTATACATTCAGGCATTTATAATAAACACGGAAGTCCAGCATATGCATATGTATGTATCAATCTCACTGCGAGAAAGTCACAAACAGTAAAAGTCACATATATTAAGACAATCGACAAAAGAAAACGTACATACACACCCCGTTTTTGCATTGAAGACGACTTCCATACATATTACGTATGGACTGTGAAATGTGACTATAAGCGGGCAAAATTGCATGCAGCTTTTCTTTGTAAGCATATTTTTTCTGTGATTTTAAGCGATGTGCTAATAAAAGGTTTTTTGCCAGTACAAATTGTACAAAAAAGACAACTGGCTTCGCATTAGTGTGATATTAAACGAGTTGTGCTATTAAGCGATGTGACATTATCCGGGTTCGACTGTATAGGTATTTTAATTCATTACGTATGTACCTACATATATTTATTAGAAAATAAAACAAAGGTAGGTATTTAAAATACCTGCAGAATTCACAGAACATAATTCATTATTTTTAATATCAAAAATAAAAGTTTTAAAAAACAATTAGGATACTAAATGCATACCTAATCAAAAATTAAAACGATCACATCATTATGTTCATATATGCATATAAAGCACTATTTATATCAAAATACTTAACCGTGGAAAATAAAAGATTATAAAAATAACATAATTATGAAAACAAAACAAAATAAATAGTAGTTCAGGACAACATTCTTACTTCGTATATATATTTTTATGCAGCTAAATAAGAGAAAGATAAGTAAATAATAATTTATGAAAAAAATATCAAAATAGAAAGTAATTCAGTTCAAAATAGTATGTTATGCTTGTTACATAAATATGTATTGGAATGATAGATTAATAAACTTGTAAATATAATATACCTAACATTAATATATAACCAAATACAAGTAGCTAATCACAGCTGCAATAGTGATATACAAAATATTTTTTAGATGCTAGGTCATAGTGCAAGTGTGCCATTGAAGTGCAACTAAGATGAAACCATCTAACGTACCTAATCACAGCTGCAATAGTGACATACAAAATCTTTTTTAGATGCTAGGTCATAGTCCAAGTGTGCCATTGAAGTGCATCTAAGATGAAACCATCTAACGCAAGAATCGCAGCCAATATTTTTTAAGTTGTCGTCTTCAACGTCGCTTTGGAGTTCGTCAAAACATTCTTGGCATTCCTCTTTCTTTTTACCCGACTGGACACAGGGAGGGTTATGTGTAAAGGACTTGACCGATTTTGAAGATCGCGGTATCATAATATTCGTATTCTTCCCCGGAGTGTCATAGGCTCAAAAGATAAAAAAAAATTTAATTGAAAAAACCAAAAAACCCGACTGACTGTACAAAAAAATAATTATAAAAGTATGAACAAGACGCATTTAAGTAGGTACCTATAATCTATTTGGCAGTCGGAGGGTACTCAATACTCATACATATATAGTTAGGTATAGGTAGTTAAATGCGTCTTGTTCACATATTTTGAATTCTTTTTTTTTTACAGTCAGTCGGGTATTTTTGTTTTTTAAATTAACTTTTTTTTTCCTTTTTTTTTCTTGGTCTGATGTAGGTTTTTTTTTTTTCTTTTCTTATCACTTGTCAGTCGTTCTTGCTTCCTTTTTTTAATTGCGTCACTTTTGTTCTTCTCTTCTTTTTCTTTTTTGGCATGAATCTCTCGCCACGCACCTGATGAAATTGCTCTCGGCGATCTACATGCAACGTTCCCTCCTAATTTTATTTTATTTTTATTGTTAAATGAAGTAAGTTTTGGGTAAAACAGATTAAAATTGAATTGAAATTGGATTATTAACGTCATCTGACAAAAAAACATTTACCGGAAACGAAGTTAGCTGGGAATTTGTCGTTGGATTCAATTCTATTTCGGGTTCAATTCTTTCCTCGTTTGTGCCAGAGACGTCTTCGTTTTCTTTTTCCAATAACCCATCCCTATTCATATACATACATATACTCCGACGCTTAAGTCTCCTAGTCCTCCTTGGAACCCTCCAAGTTCACCATCCACTGTAATTTCCAGTGTTGAAGTTGTTGGTGGCTTGTTCGACGATTTTGACGCTTCGGTTTTGATAACTTCTAAAACGAGATTGGCATCAACTCCAACATTTCTTAATTGTTCTGACAATGCCTCAATCACATCGGCAGCAATCTTAAATTTTGATGATTTAGTCGATTGTTCTTCATCGGATAATTCGGGAGCTTGAGCTATTATTATTCTCTCAACATTGTTTTTAACGCATTTCGTATATTTAACAGCTGATGGGTCCAAGGGATACAAGCCGCATCTTTTAAATCCATTTCGTATGGTAGACATATCCTTATTTTTGACAATAGCATCATTCGAAAGGGGATAGAGTGCCCATCTACAAACAATAGAGACGGAGGCAAAAACTGCTTTCGTCACCATTTAAAATTCGTTAAGGCTCATTCATGATATGTTCCTGACCAATGCTTTTCAAATATTCAATAAGTTCCCTAAACCATTTTAATATGGTTTCCTGGGTGACTTGACTACTGCCCTACCCTTGCTTATGCTTTCTGCTTCTCTCATTGAAAATGAAGGGTTTCGTTTCAAGAAGCTCTCATCCATGTTTTTCCAGTGCGATCGTTTTTGAAAGGCGTTTTTCTTTTTGAATCCTTCGATTTTAAGAGGAAATCCACACTTCCAAAGATCGGCACACCACTGAGTAATCCGTTCCTCCTCATTTGTCAAATAAGGATCTGGTCCCATTTTCGTAGCTTTTTCACCGACCAATCTTTTGCCCTTTGTTGAACGACATAAACCTTATATTTTTGCTCTTTATGAATGCTTAATTGGTTTGTCCTTATATCGTCTAAGGCCTTAGTAATACTTTCTGCATCCATTCTTTAAAAAATAAGTTAAAAACAAATGCCTATTAGGATAATTTGAACCTAAAAACCGAAAATTACATGCAAAACAATAAGTTGTCCGGAAACTGAAACTAATTTTTCAGTACTCGGACAGATATATTCTCACTTAGTAAACCCTGTCCTAAACTCCTAATACTGAAACCCTACGAGAGAAACAAAATTCTCTTTCTCTCTCTCATTAGGAACATACTTACATACATAGAACATAGGTCTCCTTTAGGAGCATTAAAACGATGATTTGCTTTCACATTTTCAGTATACTCTCAGTATGCTCTTCAATTTTAGTTTAAGTGTCCGGACACTAAGAATTAGGCCAACAAAATAATTTTATTGTATATTTTTTTTTTAAATTATAAATTATTAAATTTTTTTAAATTGTAAAGTTAATTGAATTGTTGTGTTAGTGTTCTTGCAATAACCTGAAGTTGGTGAGTACTTTTTTGTTGCTGTAGTTTTGATGTTATGTACACATATATGTTTGCGGGACATATATGTCCCATCAGTATTCTTGGCTGGGCTATAAGTGTCCCAGTCAGATTTCTGGGTAACATTTTGCAGAAACATCTTCTAATTTATTTTAGATCCAATATGCCAAGACCACTAAATCAGGCCACAATTTCCAATATTTTGGAGTTTTCCGATGAGAATGAAGACTTTTCAAGTGGCAGTGGCGATATGTATGAGCCTACAGAATACGATATGAAATCGAATGAGAGTAGTGAGGATGAGAGTAATGCATTCGCTGACCCACTGACTATGTAATCAAGCATGACGTTTCAGCCGTACTGATACAAGAGCCCTGGATCAACAAAAACAATCGCATCCAGGGGCTCTCCATAAGGGATTACACGCTTTACTTCAAAGCTAACGAAGGTAAAATTAGGACTTGCATCCTTCTAAAAAACAATATAAGGGCATTTCTATTGAATAATTTCAGTGACGGAGATCTAACCGCAATTTCTTGCGAGAAAGAGGGAAATAAACCGGTGTGCCTGATATCGGCTTATTTTCCTCATGAATCGACGACAGTGCCTCCCGACAACCTAAGGCAGCTGTTGACCAGGGACAAGTGGCTCTTCGACATAGGATGCGATGCTAATGCGACATTAACGCAAGAGGTGAGTGTCTTTTTGATTTTATCTTATCGACTAAACTCACCATATGCAACAAAGGCAACACCTCAACTTTTGTGGTACGGAATAGGCAGGATGTGTTGGATATCACTCTCGCATCCTATACTGATTCCCTCACAATAGAGAAATGGAGGTTAATAGAAGAGGCATCCATATCGGATCATAAGTGGATTCGCTTTCAGATAGGCTTCCACAGCAAGGCTACAAATACTTTTTGGAACCCCAGAAATGCAGACTGGAATAGGTACGAATCCATAATTAGGCATCGGCTAGGAAATGAAGTACCATGTCTTGACACTTCACTAGACTTAGACAAGGCAGTTGATAACTTAGGCAAGATAATGAACATGGCTTACGAACAAGTTTGCACGCTCAAGAAACCAACCAGAGTTCCCAACCTCAATGGTGGAACAAGGAGTTAAACTCGAAAAGAAGGCAGGTTAGACATTTCTACAATAGGGCCAAAGTTGTGGGGGACGACATTACATGGGATCTGTACATAGAAAGCAAGAAACAATTAGTATAAAAAACAAAAATGTAGGTAGGTAGATCGGTATCCATTATTGCGGCCCGTGCAATTAACATTCCATTGCCTACACTCCACGCATTTTTGTGCTTAACGAATAACAACAATGATCAGAATATGTAGGTATAGGTTCTACCAACTGTACGTACACTATACACACATGCACAGAACATTTCTTACTCACTGGCCTATCGTTTTTTCAACAGAAAACGTTACAGCGTTCCCTCCCTTGTCGTTAGCCAGAGTTCTCATTGCGGTCGAAAATTGTACTTAAATGGGTCTGAAGGTAGTACGCACTAATGCACCTAAAACGTCTTTATGGTATTTTTCAATTAGAATCGGAAATTTGTTTATACAAAATTCACATTTATACTATACATTTTAAAAATGTTTGTTTTATTTGAACTCAAATTTTTTATTCATTATTAAAAAAAATATCACAAACAAAAGTTATATATCGAAATCTAAAAATAAATTATAGATTATGTAGTTCAATACATAGATAATTTGAATTGGAACATGTTTCTTGTAGTTTAGGGCCGGTCTGTTCACAGCTGGTTAAATAACATAGATTTACATTAACCCATGAGTTTAAATCTGTGATAACCGAACAGTGTCTGTTGAACGATTTTTGACTTCGGTCACCAATCCATAGCTCTGCGACAAATCGTTCCACTTTTTCAGTTTATTTGTCAATTCAGTGATTGACCGAATCTATTGTTACATTTTTTGTTTTCGGCTTCGTTTGTTTTTCAAAAGTAATTTTTTAAGGTATTTTATTAATGTATTTATTTTCAATAATCGTTTAGTTAGATTACAAAATTTGTTTAGCACAAGAATGTCATGATCAAATGATACAGGCGTTTTTTTAAAACTGAAGAATAAAATCACAATAAACAATTTTTTAAAAGGCAACCCGAATTAAGGCCACAAAAAATCTCCATTTATTCAACGACCGTCGCAATTTTCTCATTCTTTCAATATTTTCTCCTATGAGTGCGCTTTATCTTAATATTTGAGAACTGTCGTCGGCTGAAAAAGTCGAAAATAATCTTACTTTATCCTTCGCATCCATTATTGTGTTGGGGACCGTTACAGATATTCAATGTGTGTACCGTATTCTATGCATCTGTCAGTTAAAAACGTCTACGAAACTGAGGAGACAGATTTTATTAGTTCAGTTCACTACATCTTGAGTTATATATACGTTTATTGTATTACTAGCTGAAATAACCGACGATTAAAGATAATGAAGATCGAACAAACGGCCCTTAGTCTGTTGTTACAAAAAATTTTGAAAAAATATGAAATGAGTTATTGATATGTATATGAATCCACAAAAAGTAGTACGCGGTGGATCCAAATTAGTACCTACCGTACTCAGTTAGCAAAAATGTACTCAAAACCTAGAAAACACTACAATTGTAGCACGGGAGGGAACGCTGTCGTACGTATTGCTAAATACTCCATTTCATTCTCTCTACTTCAAATGTCAGCCAATGAAGTAGTATTCATTTACGGAACGATTTGCACACGATCATATGCCTTCAATCATAGTCACACCCCCAAACATCTACTCTGCGAATGTCACGACAGGATCCACATCACTGGTCACTGAACGCATGTGCCCTACATTTTGTCTGTATGTTTGGAGTAACCAAACTAGAGGGCCAACTGAGAGCAGAAACGGTATATTTGCCTACAAGCTGTGTGCCATACATTATATTGCATGAGTATTCGTGCCTGTACAAATTAAAGGAGCGCCTTTGCTGCCGCACGAAAACTTATACAATATAATGTGTGGCACTTCATGCCATCGGGTGGCCATTTTCTGGTGGGATTTCAAGTGGGGGCGACTGTGTTCGGCATATTTTGTGCCCGTTAGTTACACGGCGTTCACATCACAGTTGAATTTAATGTCGTTTTCGATTTGACTTTTAAGATTTTGATCTGGGATTTCAGATTTTTGCTGACAAATCGAACATTAAATTCGAATTTTATTGGTTCTTGT
The DNA here is from genome assembly GCA_951230905.1 of Cheilosia variabilis. Classification (NCBI taxonomy): domain Eukaryota; kingdom Metazoa; phylum Arthropoda; class Insecta; order Diptera; family Syrphidae; genus Cheilosia; species Cheilosia variabilis. The sequence continues at coordinate 56,976,196 of OX579676.1, forward strand.
GTGTACCTATTGAGTTGGCCGCAAAAATATTTTTTTCCCCTGCACTGTAAATCCATTCCAATTGGTTTTTACGCATTTTCATTCGAAATAATTTAATATAAATAATATAAAAAATCGTTTCCATTCTCGAAAAATGAATAATTCAGTTAAAAAAGCAACGATAAACAATTCGGAACCGACTGAGCTGCGTGTCATATACATTGGTATTAGTGGAAGTATGTGTGAAATCTGAGAAAAAATCGAGATTTCTCAGAGTGTCAGATTTTTAGCAAATCAAACATAAAATGCCATAATACAAAAATCTTCGAAGATCGCATTATATTTATGTGAAATACTCGGAAAAAAAAAAAGGTTTTGATCACATTTTGTATCCCAAAAGCACAATGAGTGCACTTGTTTTTGTCAATTAATAATTTATATTTTTTGTTTTTGTTAGGAGTTTAATCCCTTTTTTTTGCTTTCCGATACCAATCCTTTTTTTTTAAATATGAATAGCATTTGCATTTTTAATGTTCCTAAGTAACATTATTGAATACTGGTCAGTGTTATTAAACGACATCAAACGAATTTGGAAACATTCACCAAGCCTAATAGAAATTTATTCAATGTTCATGAAAATTATATAAAATTCACTTATGCCCTAGTGGAAGCTGGGTTTAACTTGCATGTTGCTAACTCACTTTTGGAACAACCTCCTACGGATTTCATTTATGCAGCTGCATGAATTTTGCTGTCAAAAATAGAATTCATACAAATAAAACTAAAAAGCAACTGAAATGTGAATGGATGAATAGTTTTTGGTGCCGAATATTAATAGAGAACAAGTTATGTTATCTAAAAAAACACAATCAACATTTACTTTTCGTACATTTATTGTTACAAATCCATTTACAAATTGTTTGTAATTGAGAAATAGTGCCACCCGGCGACTAATAGTACATGTATTTACAGACAGGAAAAAAAAGCGCGCGAGAGAGGGCTGTCATTCAAAATTTGCGGGGAAAATCGGGTAGGTGCACGGGAAGTTAGCTCTCTAGTTTGGTTACTCTATGGTTTGGATCATACCTCATCCCTCATTGGATCTATGCAAGGATGTCGGAAGAAAGGCAAATCCTTTAATTGTGATGCAAATCTTTTTTAATTTTTCCTACTAAATTTAAATTTGCGTGATCGCATTCACATTCATCGTTAGGGTTACATTGCAAAGAAAATATCTATGCGGACAGTGATATCCCGCTCGCTTGCATTAGGTAGGTACCAATATAAGAATGTACCCAAAATAAGCGAAAATTAGATTGCATGACGTGCATCGTTTGTAGTTTCTTATCGAGATACCTACCTACTTATTCATACATTATCATATTCAGCTTAGATTGTGATCTACACGACCGAAATAACATTTTTTGATTTTGTTACAATGGGAAAAAAAGATCCATTCAATTAATTGAAGCTATGTTGCGTACAGCTTCATTCAGAATTGCAAATATCTGACACCTTTAATATGGGTTCTCGTTCACTTAAACCGTGAATAAAACGTGTTCATTAGTGTGCGATGCCTTCTATTTCATACCATGCTTTTAGAAGGATGTATACAAGTTAACACAAACCCGTTCAACGCAAGGAAACCCGAAGCTCAACTGACAACGAAGCTGCTGACAATACAACAACATGATTCGCTAACATAGCCGAACCCGAACCCAGCACCTATGGTGTCAAGTGTAACGGAGTAGCTGTGAAAACATCTCGCGGTTGATAGAATTAAGATAGTATTTAAGGCATTAGTTTTTAATGGAATTTGTTCAGTATCCAATTAGGCAGAATCGCTGCCAGTTTAAATGAAAATAAAACATAAATTAACTTAACAAATATTAATTTACATTAGTGCGAATAAAAACTATCGACTTATTCCATAGTTGCTCAAAATTCGATATTAGTTGAACAAATAGTAATGAACAAAAAGTTATTAAACTACTACTTTTTTAACTGGATAGCAGGTTTGAACTATTCTTTTCGTTCATTTAACTTTCGTTCAACTACTATTTTCATTCGATAGTAGGTTTGAATGAATGATTTCATTCCTTCAACTTTTCGTTCGTTCAACTTACTATTTTCATTCGATAGTAGGTTTGAATGAATGATTTCATTCCTTCAACTTTTCGTTCATTTAACTACTATTTTCATTTGTGTGCTTGCTTGAACGATTTACTTTTTCCTGTCGATATTAACTTTGTATAGTTTTAAAGTTAAAATGGCTATCGAATTATTATTAGAAGTGTGTATTATACGAATATACCTATTACAATTATTGTATTGCACTTTGTTTGAATTCTTCAGATGTTGTTTTATTATTCGATAGTTGTTGTGTGATTATTTTGTTTTGTGTGCTTAATGGTTATATTCTAGATCTTTTAAGGCGATTGTTCTTGATTTGGTTTTTAATTGGAGTTTTTATTCCTTGGGTTATAAATTGATTGATGAATTACGTTCGAATTTGACTTTAAGTGGATGTCTGATTTTTTGTGCAAACTTTTCTATTTCCATTTTTCATTCTGTATGCTTCTCTAAATAAATAGTATAAGATAATATTAAAAATACTACCAATAATATATTACGTAGGTACCTATTATGCAAATTTAGATAAAGGGTGATTTTTTAAGAGGCTTAGAACTTTTTTAAAAAAAAAAACACAAAAAATTCGAAAAAATGAATGAAATATTTATTTGAATCGATAGTTTGAACCTTGCAATTTAATGTTTAAAGATAATTTCATGCAAATGTTGACCGCGGCTGCGTCTCAGGTAGCCCATCCGCTGAGTCCAATTTTGGCATACTCTTTCACACATATCGGCCGGTATCTCACGAATGAATGCATGGATGTTGGCTTCCAGTGCGTCAATCGAAGCGGGCTTGTCCCTATACACATTAGCCTTGGCATACCCCCACAAAAAATAATCTAATGGTGTCAAATCGCACGATCTAGGCGGCCAATTGACCGGCCCGAAACGTGAAATTAACTGTTCACCAAACTCGCCTCGCAATTGCGCCATTGTTTCGCGTGCTGTGTGGCATGTGGCACCGTCTTGTTGAAACCACATATCATGCAAGTCAAGAACTTCCATTTCGGGCAAAAAAAAGTTTGTTATCATCGCTCGGTAGCGTTCACCATTGACAGTAACGCTGCGATTCGCATCATCTTTGAAGAAATATGGCCCAATAATGCCGCCGGCCCATAAACCGCACCAAACAGTGGCTTTTTCGGGATGCATTGGTAGCTGTTGCAATGCTTCTGGCTGATCTTCACTCCAAATGCTGCAATTTTGCTTATTTACGTACCCATTCATCCAAAAATGAGCCTCATCGCTGAACACAATTTTTCGATAAAAAAAAGCGGATCCTCGGCCAGCTTTCCAAGAGCCCATTCACCAAAAATTCGGCGTTGTGGTAGGTCGGCTGGCTTTAGTTCTTGCACCAGCTGTATCTTAAAAGGCTTTACGCCCAAATCCTTCCGCAAAATTTTCCACGTAGTGCTGTAACAAAGGCCTAACTGCTGGGAACGGCGCCGAATCGACATTTCGCGGTCTTCTGTCACACTAGCTGATACGGCCGCAATATTTTCTTCACTACGCACAGTACGTAAACGTGTTGGTGGTTTAATGTCCAACAAAGTAAATTTGGTGCGAAATTTGGTCACAATCTTCCGAATAGACTGCTCAGAAGGTCGAGAATGCCGATCATAAAATGGAAGCAGCGCGCGATGAACATTTCGAACCGAGCACGAATTTTGATAGTAAAATTCAATAATTTGCAAGCGTTGTTCATTTGTAAGACGATCCATGGTTAAATTGCAAACCAAACTGAAGCTGTTTGACAGTGACACAAGGTACTAAACACACGTCAGCTGTCAAAACCAGTGTTGCCAAAACCAAACCAGCTAAAAAATCACCCTTTATTATAACGAAAATTCAAATTTCCCATTAGTTCTAATTCCAACGATATTCATCATTGTGTGTATGTTTTACTTTCTGTTTCTATTTCTATTTTCTACATTAAAATTTAAAAAACTTAATTTGTAGGAAAGTTTCATTAATGAAACAAATAGGTACTTAGGTAAGGTATTACATATATATTTTTTTTAAATAATTTGCTGCTTTCGGTAAGTACTAATTTAGTAAAGTTATTTATTTTTTTCTTACGCAGAGCTGGGGCAATGTAAAGAAATTTTAAATTTTTATTTTGTATTTGGCTTAGTAGGTAATTAATGGAATGGATTTGTTTGCGTGTTGTATTTTGCGGTGGTGTATATTAAATGTAAAGAGAAAACGTTATTTAAGGCATTCTTTTTTCAAATGCTGTTGTTAATGCTGATTCAATCAAGCCATGTCGATTCTGATGTTGACTTTGTCGATCCGCCGGTAAGTTCATCTACCTTTATCCGAAGATTGGGCACCTTGTCGTGGTGGGGCGGCTTAAGTAGATTAACAGGATGCTAGACCAGGGTAGTGGCCCAACTCCTCTGGTAGAGCTGAATGTGAATTGAAGAACCAAGACTCAATCCGATCAATCGATCAACCCTTAAACTCCAAGATGACTAGTCTGCAATGTCGAGGGAGCTGTGATGAGGTAGGTAAAACTACTTGTTCACAGGGTTCAGGGGTAATTGAACCGCTAATGGAGACTCCTCAGGGGCAGCTCAATCCTCTGTTGTAATTTAGTTGAGTAGGATAGGTATTGGGGATCTCTGCCTATTCGGTCCGTTGAATTCTCCCCTACTCGTGGGTACATATATGGACCTAAATTTAAATAATAAAAATAATATTCCTTCGGAAAACGAGGTGGAAGGCTTAGGAGGGGTCGAGAAGGCGCTGGAAAGTGCTGACATGAACCCGAATAAGCTCGAGGGGTCAGTGGACTCTGATGGGAAACCAAAAGAGTTAGCAGACCAATCGTCAGTGGAGGTGGACAATGCGGGGCAGAAATGCGCCAAGAGGTCAGCCGGAACTGCGGAAGCCGGATTGGAAGAGGAGAGAAGTCCCGACTCCGAGCGGAAGTTGCACCAGCAACTGAAGCAAAGAATGAAGAGGGTCAGAAGGAGGCAAAGATTGGCCTTGGCCAAATCTGTCTCGGCGAAAGGCATAAGTAAGTCGGTTGAGGAGTTGACTGAAATGGTTGCCAACTTGACGTCGACCGAAACCTCTCCAGAAGACGGTGGATCTAGGAAACGGTTCAAATGTTCCGGGACCATGAATCCACCTAAAACTGTGAAGAAGGGGACGGAAGGCGGAAGGGAAGACGGACAGTCTGTACAATATGGGGTCAGTCTACAGGTACCACACTCCAGTGGTTATGTGGATGGACAACATTTACAACGGACTATTAGTCAACCCGGAAAGCAGAAATCGTGCAAGGCCGAGCAACCTGGACCAAGCAAGGTAAAGCGAAAGCTGAGCCACGCTATGGGAAGGAGAGCAAAGCAAGCAGATGCTGCAAAGCCTTACGCTAGGAGTGAGAGAGCCAAAGTTGACAAGGGTGTAAAAACCTTTGCTCAGACAGCGGCGAACGATCTCCAAATGGGTGTTGCCGACATGAGTCGAGAGGGGGGGATAGAAGCTTCACAGTTGAGTATTTTCAAGAATGCTCTGCTGAGGGCTCTTGACTTACTTCCGACAAATGCAGGTGATATCGGTGTAAAGGAGATAACCTTGGAGGAAGGGATTATAGCAATAAAATGCGTAAACCAAGAAACCAAAGGGTGGCTATGTGAGACTGTAGGGAAGATGACCGACCTATGGGAGGGAATCAACCTTAAAATAGACAGGCTTCACATACTAAAGGATGTGGAAAGGTTGATAATCTTCGTTCCCGGTGAACCCGTGAGCAAGGATGTCATCCTTGCCAGACTTTGTCGTCAAAATTCCTGTGTGAAGGACACTTCGAAATGGAGGGTTATTCATGTGGGAAGATATGATGACAAAAAAATTGGTGGAACCAAGCTGACGATCTGGTGTCCGAGGGAGGAAGCGAGGCTGGTTAGACAAGCAGGAGATAGACTCTTTTGCGGGTTGGACATAGCATTCGTGAAGTTCCAAAGATCATCGGAAAAGACTCAACCTGGAAAGCCACCCGGTAGGGCGACGAAGTGATAGACACCATGGAGATGGGATCAACACAAGTCGGGCGGGAGGTGGGCCCGTACCGGGAAAAGCTGAGGGTGATTCAATTGAACCTTCATCACAGCAAAGCAGCATCGGCAATGATGACTAAGTGTTTTGATGAGGATTCGTTTGATATAGCCCTGATACAGGAGCCTTGGATCTTTAGAGGAAAGATTAGAGGACTCCCAAATAGCATGGCTGAGTTGCATTATGCACAAACTAGCGGAAGAATTAGGTCCTGTATCTTGGTGAGGCACGGAGTTCAAGCATATAAATTGCCGGATCTGTGTGCCCCAGACCTTGCAACAGTACGAGTAGGATCAGGTGCGGGAAGTTTTGTCATAGCATCTGCATACCTGCCGTATGATTCTCCAGAACCTCCTCCGACAAGAGAGTTAGAGTCTTTGGTGAATGCATGCAGGAACAGGAACGAGGATCTAATAATTGGTTGTGATGCCAATGCACATAATACAGTGTGGGGCAGCACCAACGATAATCACAGAGGAGAAGCCTTATTCGAATTTGTATCATGCAAGGATCTAGCTATCTTAAACCGGGGAACAGAGCCAACCTTCGTCGATGTGAGACGAATGGAAGTGATCGATGTTACCCTGTGCAGTAGCCAGATAATTGAAAGAATATCAAATTGGAGGGTAATGGATCAGGCTACATTGTCGGATCACAGAGCCATTTCATTTGATGTTCGCTATGGATCTAAAAGGAAAAAAGATCGGAAATACATCAGAATTCCGAAGAACACAGATAGGATAAAATACCTTGAAGTGTTGGAGGAAAAACTGAATGTAATGACATTCGGAATACCGAAAAATACTTGGCATGTAGAATCACAGCTGAAGCATCTGCAATCAGCTGTTGAAGTTGCGTACCGAGTGGCTTGTACACCTACTTTAGTGGAAAAACAAGATCCTGCGCCTTGGTGGTGCCGGGAACTTGAAAAGCTAAAAAAGGCTGCGAGGAAGGCCTTCAATCACGCCATGAGGAGGGGAGAACCCGAAGCATGGGATGAATATAAGGCGAAAAAGAAAGAGCTAAACGTTACTCTGCGACGACGTAAAAGGGAGTCATGGAGGGACTTTTGCTCGAGTATGAGGAGTACATCTGAAGTCAGTAGACTACAAAAGATTGTCTCGAGAGATCCAGTTTCTAAGATCGGACTCATTCGTAATAGAGCGGGGGAGATGGTGGAAACACTGGATCACACAAATGAGGTCCTAATGGAGGTACACTTTCCAGGAAGCTATAAGTCAGCTCAGCCCTGGGCTCCAAGGAAACAAGGAGCGAACAGGATGGATAGGACGGAAGCAGAACGGATCGTGACACCAAAAGCGGTCAAGGGTGCGATAGCAACATTCTCACCCTTCAAAACTGCGGGGCCGGATGGTATATTTCCAGGTCTAATGCAATGGGGTATAGACCTAATTGCACCAAGGCTCAGGAATATATACGTTGCATGCCTAGCAATAGGATATATCCCGATAACATGGAGGGAAGCAAATGTGGTCTTCCTTCCAAAACCGGGAAAAAAGGACTACACCGAGGCAAAGTCATTCAGACCAGTCAGCCTAACATCCTTCCTGTTAAAAATAATGGAAAGGGTGATGGTGGACTATATGGAGAGTACTGCGCTTAAGATGTATCCTTTAAATAGTAGACAGCATGCATACAGGGTAGGTATGTCTACAGAAACAGCGCTACACCAAGTAGTACGCGTTGCGGAGGAAGAGCTAAATACCGGGGGCATTGCGATGACCACTATAATGGACATTGAAGGTGCCTTCGATAAGATATGCTTTGAAAGTCTGAAACAAGCCTTGGAAAAACGTAGGGTTAACCCACTGGTGGTAAGATGGGTGGACAATATGTTGAATACGAGGGCGATTAATATTCAGACGGGAACCTCAAAACTCAGAGGAAGGGTTAGCAGAGGTTGCCCACAAGGAGGTGTTCTCTCACCTACACTGTGGAATATCACTGTGGACTCTCTTCTCGACAGACTCGAGGCGACGGGCATTCACACAGTGGGATATGCCGACGACATAGCAATAATGGCCAGAGGCAAATTCATGGACGTCACAGCAGATATCATGAGGAATGCACTCAGAGTGGTTGAGCGGTGGTGTCTGGAACAAGGGCTCTCCATTAATGCGGCGAAAACAGATCTAATAGTCTTCACTAGGAAGAGGAAAAATCTGGAATTTCGGCCCTTAACACTTTTCGGATCGGAACTAACAATGACTAAGAAGGTTAAGTATCTGGGAGTCTATCTAGATACTGGACTTACTTGGAATTACCATGTTGAGGAGAAGGTCCGGAAGGCAAAGAGGGTACTACATCAGTGCAAACGTGTATGTGGACAAAGGTGGGGACTCTCGCCTAGGTCAGCATACTGGATGTATACGATGATAACTAGACCCATTATCACGTACGCCTCGGTTGTATGGTGGGCGAAAGCCTCTCAGAAAACTGTGAGGAAGCACCTGGATAGGGTTCAGCGTTTAGCATGTATGGGAATTACAGGTGCAATACGTACAACCCCAACATGCGCATTGGAAGTCATCATGGGGATATTACCGCTAGACTTATTTATTAAGAAAACAGCGGCCCAAACGGCACTTCGCTTGCATCGAGATGCGAAATGGCACCATCGTGGTACGATCTATGGACATAGGAAGATCCTGGAACTTGTTAAAGACGAGATTAGGGAGCTAAACATGCCTATGGATCGAATAACAAGGGTGCGTATTATGGAAAGAAATCATAAAACTCGTATTGAGAACGGATTACTTCCAGAAAAAAGAAATGGTGAAATAGTGATTTTCACGGATGGATCCATGATGGATGGCGGGGCGGGGGCCGGTATCTATTCAGAAGAGCTGGAACTTGCCCGTCACATTAGCCTCGGGAAATACACTTCAGTATACCAGGCTGAGATGATTGCCTTGCTTTATGCGTTGGACTACTTGCTTGAGTGTCAGGTGGAAGGAAGAAATATCCTCATAGCACTGGACAATCAGGCGGTGATCAGATGCATGGAACAAACAAACATCACAACATCACTGGCACTGGAATGCGTACTTAAACTCAATAAGTGTTCATCTAAAAATGAAGTAACACTGACTTGGGTACGAGGACACATAGGGATCGAAGGCAATGAAAAGGCGGACTCCCTTGCAAAACAGGGGTCAACTGAAAAGTTGCTGGGACCAGAACCATTCTCTTCAATTGGCAGAGGAATGGTTGAACAGCTTGTCCACAAATGGATCACGGCAGAACACCTGAGAAGGTGGTCAACCGTGGAACAATGTAGACAGGCTAAAATGGCAATAAAGTGGCCGACCTGCTCCACTCAAAGAAGAGTTCTAAGCATGAGTCGAGGAACATTGAAATGGGTGGTGGCTTTGTCTACAGGACATGGTAATTTCAGGTATCACTTAAGGAAAATGGGCCTTATAGAGGATGATACTTGTAGACTATGCCTGGAGGAATCTGAGACAGCGGCACATATACTGTGTCAATGCCCGGCATTGGCTGGCAGAAGAATGAGGATCTTGGGACATCAATGGGTCGAGACCCAGTCGATGAAACGGATCTCCCATAAACAGATGCTAGCGTTAACACTAGGAATTGAGCCCAGAGAAGAACTGTGGAGAAATCCAGAGAGTCTCTCTGAGTAAGATTTACAGTGGTAGAGAGACGAAAAGAGACCCGACAATGGTGGTCTGATTCGATTATCTCTCGAAATATATATATATATTGTCGATCAATACAAAGAAAATAAGTACAAATTCAAATACAAGGCGGGCCAAAAGAAGTCATCCGATGTTGTTTGGCTCTCATTTTTTTTCTTAATGAAAAACTTCGATTCTGTTTTTTGATTATGTTTATTTGAACCTTTAGGCCAAATGGGCGCCGTCACAATTGAGTTTTATGGCATTTTTCATCACTTCGGCGAGAACTTCGGGCGACAGATTCTCGCACACAAGTCTCGGACTTGTTCACGTAAACACGGGACTTCAAAAAACCCCACAAAAAAAAGTCTGGAACGGTTAAGTCGGGCGATCTTGCGGCCCAGTGCAAATCGCCAAAACGAGAGATGAGGCGACCCGGGAACGCCGCCTTCAGAATATCGGTTGTGGCTCGCGCAGTGTGTGCCTTAGCTCCGTCCTGTTGGAACCACATTTCCTCCAGTCCTAATTCATCCAATTGCGGCAGAAAAAACTCGGTTAACATTGCCCTATAGCGCGCACCGTCCACTGTTGTCGTTTGACCAGCGACGTTCTCGAAAAAAATGGCCCGATGACTCCTCCAGCGTGGACAGCGCACCATCCAGTAACTTTGAGCGGCTGTAATGGCTCCTCGTGGATTTTCGGTGCCCCGGAAGCGATAGTTTTGCTTGTTCACGTACCCGCTGAGGTGGAAATGAGCCTCATCGCTCATTATGATTTTGGTCGAAAAATCGTCCACTTCGTCCACGAGATTGAGGATGACTTGGGCGTAGGTTACACGCGTTTGGCGGTCGACAGGCAGCAGCTGATGCACGGACTGGACTTTGTACGGGAACATGTGCAAGTCTTTGACCAAAATTCGGCGGCGGCGATATTCTCGACACAACGGGCGCTCCGGGGCCGGCCACTCTTGGCAACGTCTCGTGTGGTCCCATACTCTTCACGGTTGGTGGCCAAACGGCGCAGTGTTTGCGCAGTCGGTGTCGGACGGCCGTGGAATCGGCGACGGAATTCGCGCTGCGCCAACACTACAGACGAATTGTTACGCAAAAAAATAGACACGTGAGTGTATGGCTCCATGGCTTGTTCACTTGTATTCTACATCTGTCTAGTCCACAAATGTCAAAACAGATTTGACATTGGCGGCCATTTGCAAAAATAAAAGCATCTTCCAATAGGGTGATCTCTTTTGGCCCACCATGTACAAATACCTACCTACCAATTATGCTATTAACATTTCCCACCTTTGGTTTCATCTTCATATGCGTCATATAGCTTATATACCAATACATTTTATTAGAAAACACAACCAAGAAAATGCGTCCGAGCCTAAAACGATCCCACGTATGGGCATTTTTCAAGAAAACGTCCGAATTTGTGTTCTGCAAGAAGCAATTTAAATTTTCGGCCAATACTTCAAATTTAAATGACCATTTGCGCCGTAGGCATCCAAGTTACCTTCATGATGGAGTCTCAAGGGTTCATAGTGAAACTCGTACAGATGTGGGGTCTTCTTTTTTAGCGCAATTTACAAATGGAAAGTGAAATTCATATTGATGAAGTGCCTGCAGAGGACCCTGCAATTACAAAATGTGCAGTGCCTAAAAGAAAACCTTTACAGACCAAATTAGTGATAGCAGATAAACGCTCAGAGCTATCGGAGTTTGAAAGACATGGCATTGACGATTCAATAATAAAAATGATAACGAAAGATCTTCAACCTCTTTCGATTGTTGAAAACGAGGGATTTTTGGAATATTCTACAAAACTTCAGCCGTTAGACAAAGTTCCAAACAGAAAACTGCCGTCAAATACAATGCTGCCGGGTAAATACGTCGATGTTTTGAATAAGCTAAAACTCGTCCTTTAAAATGTCTCTCATGTTGCTGTAACGACAGACATGTGGACTTCCGATAGCAACAGACCATTTTTAACAGTTACTAGCCATTTCATTGTTGACAACAAAATACATTCAGCAGTTTTGACCACAAAAGAAGTTCCTGAAAAACATACAGCTGCAAATATAGCAATTGTCTTAACAAAAATTTTTGATGAATGGTCGATTTCATGTAAATTTGTTACAATAGTTAGTGACAATGGATCAAACATTAAAAAAGCTATAAGCGACAATCTTAGAAAACATCACTATCCTTGTGTTGCCCATACCCTGAACTTGTATGTCGTCGATGTAATTAAAATAAATCAAGAAATTGCAAAATTACTCATAAAATGCAGGACAATTGTATCGCACATACAGAGGCAAATTGGCAAACAGGACTTGAAGCTTAAACAGGATGTACCGACGAGATGGAACTCTTCGCTTATAATGCTGGAGCGCATTCTTCTGGTGAAGGAACCACTGTATGCTATCATCACGTCTCTAGCAACCGCCCCTACGTTTTTAAATGTGTTAGAGTGGGAGCAGTGACGTTTATTCAAAGGTGCGCAGGTGTTCTCTGCACACCCTAACCAAATCCATTATTATAATGCACTGAACTTAAGTTCATTATGAAACTCATTTCTGTTTCTTTGCAATAAATTATGTATTAACTAACCAGTATTTGTAAATTAATAGTTCAAATCAACATGCTGAAATAATTGCATCGAAACAAAATCCAAATCTCCCTGTATCAATAATTCCAATTCACAGTCAAAGTGACTTGGTTGTAACGAAACTCACCCATCGGGGTGTTCATCTCGCTTTAGAGCACCGTGGACAGGCAAAATAACATACAGAAAAAATTACAAAATAAAAAATAAAAAACCCTTTTCCCTCATAAATCTACCTGGCTTGGTGTTCTCCTACATCAAGCGCACCTCTTTGCAGTTCGTTTCGCACTTCTTGTGTTTCATTTTCGTTTTCGTTCCACCATGGCAAACATAGAGTTTTTGTGCTTGTGCCGCGTGCCTACTGCCTGCCTACTGTGTGCAGGAACAAGAACAAGCACAACACAAGTTCATGCAAGATACAACATACAACTACAACTTACAACAGCTAGAGTCCCAGTCCCATTCAAATCCTACTGATTCGTTCTCCTGTGGTGCGCTATTTTTTGCAGAACCTTGAAGAAGCACAAGCTGGAATTTTATACAATTATTCATTCCCATTCTGGTCTTTTTAGTGTAAAAAAAATATGGAATAGACTATAGTCGGTTGCACCGTGACAACAATTGACAAAAAATATGAGTATTCAAATATTTGAAATTGCAGCTGTTCGGCTGATAAATTGGAAATATGTATGTTATTTTGTATGTTACTCCAACACTACCTTCTCCAAATTTTAGTATGAATTCAAGCTTTGGTTGCGTGGTTGCCTTTCTATAAGAAAAGTCTTCTGCTGACCTTGCCTGCTTTTCTCTCACATTATCTGATTATTTTAGAGTTGCTGTAAATAAGCACATTGTTTCCCAATAGAAGAAGTAAAAAACAAAAAATAAATCTACCTATAAAAAAACTTAGTAATGGGATCGTTGTCTATAACGTCCTCGTAGGGTCCTGGAATAAAACAAAAAATACATTATCTTACTACTGTAGAAAATATAGCGAACACCCTACTGAAAGCACCACAGCACGTCACTGAGTGGGAGCTAATACCGTATTGCATAGCAATTCTTAAGCCAATCGTGTCCATGGCAATCAAGTTATCCGCCAAAAATATCCAACCATGTCCCTTGTAATTCCATTGTTAAGAGGTCTGCAGTTTACGATTAAGCGTCAACAGCTTATCATCGTATGGAGATTTGTTCAAAAATTACTTGATGTGATACAAAGACGACTCGGGCAATTGGAAACTGATAAAACGTGTGCAAAGGCAACATTTCTGGATCCGAGGTTTAAGATGATTGCTTTCGGAAATGAGACAAATGCCACAAATACTCAAAAAAATTTCACTGAAGAGGTAACATTTCTTTTAAATAAGAAAAGCATTTTAACATCACCAGCTGTTATTAACCCTAATGTGGCTCTATATAATATTGACAATTCAGAAGAAGAATACCCTGATGACCCAGGATACCCAGTCCAGGAAATAACAGCCAAAAGCAATCTCAATTTGGACAATGTTCGATCAAAAGATTAGTGAGGTAAAAACAACCTACAGTAATGCACCTAGTGTTGTGGCTAATCTTGCAGTGCAGCAGTACTTACGAGCAGATTTTGTAAACCGTTCGCAAGATCCATTAGCGTTTGGAACGAGTACAAAACAATAAGTCCAAAACTCTTTCAGCTGTCGCAAAAATATTTATGTATTCCTGCAACATAATTTCCTCCAAAGCTGGTGAAATAATAAATGATAGAAGAAATCGCTTAAAAGGAGACAAATTAAACCAGATCCTATTTTTGAATAGCAACTATGATTGGTAAAAACCATCAACTGCGATTTAGTTTTAAATTAAAAAACATCATGCATGCAAAACTTTTTTTTTCTTAACCTCAAAGGGTTTTTATTAAGCAAATATACAAGTAGTAAACGCTTAGGGTTAAACGTGGTGAATATTATTTTAATTAATAATTCAATTATATAATTTTTTTATTTACTTAATGTTCCTAAAACAAAAGTTGTAAATAAAACAAAAACGGTTTTGGATATCAATGAAATTCTTTATTCCTGTGAAAGTACGTTCGATGCCATTATGCATGGAACTCGATTTCTTTTGCATGGCCACCATGGGCACGCTTGCAGAAGTCCAGACGCTGAACCCAATTTTCGACGGTTTTCAAGCATAAATCGGCCGATACTGCTGCAATTTCACGTTCGATATTCGTACGAAGTACATCAATCGTCGCTGGCTTGTTGGCATAGACCATAGACTTGACGTAGCCCCACAGGAAATAGTCTAACGGCGTCAAATCGCACGACCGAGGCGGCCAAGCGACTGGACCATTTCGTGAGAAAACACGTTCTCCAAACTTGGTTTCCAATAAATTGATTGCGACATTCGCTGTGCGGCTTGTTGCGCCGTCCTGTTGGAACCACATGTCCTCCAAGTCTATATCATCCAATTGGGGCCAAAAATATTCGGTTATCATTGAACGGTAGCGATTCCCATTCACAGTAACGTGCCGGTCTTGATCATCAAACCGTAATTTTTTCGGAATGCAATGATGACTCATGGAGTACGTGTGGATTGCTGCCTGACCAATACCGCATATTTTGTTTATTGACGAAGCCATTCAGCCAGAAATGAGCCTCATCGCTGAAGATGATTTTTCGATGAAAATCCGAATCATTTTCAAGTTGTTGCTCAGCCCATTTCACGAATATACGACGCTTCTGGTGGTCAAGCGGCTTCAGTTCTTGCGTCAATTTAATCTTGTAAGGATTTAGGCCAAGATCTTTTCGCAAAATTCGCCACAACGACGTCACAGAGATGCCCAACGCTTGAGAACGACGTGTGAGAGACACATTTGGGCTTTCTTCAACTGAAGGCTCAGCGCCAGCAATATTCTCGACACTACGGGCACTTCTTTGTCTCACTGGCACGGGAACATTTTGCACTGTGGATTCAAATTTTTCCACTAGATGCTCAATTGTTGATCTGCTAGGACGATTATGACGACCATAAATTGGACGTAGCGCTCTTAACGTTGAGGCCACTGACTCCGAATTTCGGTAGTAAAGTTTAATAATTTCGACTCGTTGTTGGCTCGTATATCTTTCCATCATGAAATGGCAAACCTTACTGAAGAGAAATATCAAAAGAGAGGAAAGAAATTCGGCGTCGTTTGCTGTCCTTGTCGCTCTACTTTTGTAGCGTCCCTGTTGAAAAACCCTTTACATATCTACTAATTTAACTTTAAAATATAAATTTTCTGTTTTTCCATTGCTAGCTTGTAATGTTTTAAATTAATTAGCAATTAGCTCGTTTCAAAGAAATCCAAAAAAAGGTAAAGTTAAGAAGGTAAAAAGGGCTGTATTTGAGATCCTAAAAAAATAATCACTTACATTAGAAATTTAAAGTGTCATCGTTTATGGTGCCACAGTTTCTAAAATATCCTACACAGAAAATGAGGCTTGGCGATAGTTGAATAAACTGCAATTAAATTATTATTTGTTGAATAAAGTACTTTTTTAAAGTCATTAGAAAGAGGATTATCAGCGCATTAGAAAATATTATTGTTTGGTGCTTGAAGATTTCCCGCGTTAGATATATCGAGCTGCTTAGATATGGCCACTTGAAAACATTTTGGCCTTCCCTTAAATTGCGAATAAAAAGTGTCCAGTAATCGGGATTGTCTTCTTATTAATACTGTTGGCTAAGATGATTACAAACATTAGATGTGTGTAACATCATCGTTTGTAGTTGCATAGTTTTTTAATTATCGGGTTGCTTCAATGGGAAATTATTCAAAATTAAATTGGGAAAAAAACTTTAGCAGGTAGTGACAAATTTTGTTATGACTTTGTTAGAAAGGAATTAACCCAAGTACTACAGGCCAATTAGCCTTTCATCTTTTTTTTTGAAAACACTGGAAAGGTTATGCACCTAAGGAACATTCTCGGAACAACCGATGCTTTGTTTAGTGCACAACACGCATATGTCAAAGGCAGATCCGTGGAAACAGCGCTACATGAAGTAACGAGAACGATCGAGAAATCCCTTGGAAACAAAGAATTTACGTTGGCGGCCTTTCTGGACATAGAAGGTGCTTTCAACAACCTGAATACTAGAACCATTATATCCTCACTTGAGGAGTCAGGTTCATCACAGTTTCTGATAAACTGGTTTAACAGCAGAGTTATTAACAGCAGCCTAGGGGACTGTGCGATTAAGAAAAGCGCTAATCTCGGAACACAACAAGGTGGAGTCCTATATCCTCTACTGTGGAACATCTCGATTAACAAAATTCTTATATCCCTTGTCAGCAGAGGTATTAAGATAGTCGCTTATGCGGATGACATAGTTGTACTAATAACAGGAAAATACCTTTCCACCATTAGAGATATTATGGAATCTTCGTTATCAGAACTATCCAAATGGACGGAACACAACGGGCTTGCGGTTAATACGAAAAAGACCGAACTCATTCTGTTCACCAGGAAATATAAGGTACCCAAATGGGACCCGCCGAAGCTCAAAGGTGTCCGACTTAATCTTTCAACCGAGACCAAGTACCTGGGTGTGGTATGCACCTCCAAGCTGAACTGGAATCGGAATACTGAAGAATGAAGAAAGGACTTAATGCCTTTTACGCATGTAGAAAATCCTTTGGGAGAAACTGGGGCTTACAACCGCACATTGTGAGACCCATTCTTACCTACGGTTCAGATGTTTGCTGGGAGGCGGTTAAAACCAAATCCTATCTTAGGAACCTGAACAAGGTGCAGAGAATTGCTTGTTTGGGCATAACAGGCACAATTAAATCCACACCACAACTAGGTCTGGAAAGGCTACTGAACCTGCAACCCATTGAGCTATTCACTAAGAACGTGGCAGCCAAAGGCGCTCTCCGATTAAGAGAGAACAAAACTTGGAAGCCTGGTTACTGCGGACACTAAAGCATACTTGAAATCTTTGGTCGGAAGCGACTCATGTCAAGTACTCAAAAATAAGACAAGACTGGAACTCACACAGTTCCATAAAGAAAGGTATATCCGTCTATTCGGATGGTTCAAAAACAGAAAATGGTACAGGAGCCGGCGTATTTTCAGAAAGACTTGCTATTAACCAGTCGTTTCGACTGACTGATAACTGCAGTGTCTTCCAAGCTGAGATTTATGCGGTTAAGAAAGCACCACAGACTATCTTATCGATGGGACTATCAGCTATGGAAATAACCATCTGTGTAGACAGTCAAGCAGCACTTAAAGCTATCGGCTCCAACCTTGTTAATGCGAAATGTGTTACAGATTGCCTCTTGGCACTCAAGGCTATACGTCATCACTCAGTTCTACTCTGCTGCGTTCCTGGACACTTTGGGGTAGAAGGGAACGAAAAAGCGGACGAATTGGCCAGATACGGCTCTGATATGAGCCCTCAACTAGCGGGCGGAGAGGTGCTACCGCCTTTCAACACTGCTAAGATTTTTATTGACGGCGTCACCACACAACTGCTAAGGAATAATGGAGCAACACCATCGGTTGCGTCATAACCCGAAGTCTGTGGCCTGTGGTCGACAACAAAAGATCAAAGTCCCTAGTCTCGCTTAATAGAAGTCAAATCGGACACTATGCATCATAGGAAACATGGCTAAAAGGCTACGACTTTTTGCAAATGACTTCTGCAGAAGCTGCAGAGACGAAGAGGCAATTGAGTCCGTGGAACGTCTTCTATGCCACTGCCCAGCTTTACAGAAACGCCGTTCACCCTGTATGGGAGCAAGGTTCTTCGAAACTTGGACGACTTGGCTGGAGTTCATCTATCAGATATAAAACTCAACAGATCGAAGTGGTTTTGTTAGCCACATGTCCTTACATGTAAAAACAGGGTACTCACAATGGGCCTTCACGGCTTCCGGGTGAAATTTGCATCTGATGCAAAACTGCCCTCCCAACCTAACCTAAATAAATAAATAAATAAAATATAGAAACAAATAAGAGCATAAGTTCAATAGTTTTAAAAGATAGGGTAGCTATCTGTGGCACACAAGGTATTGACTAGGCGATTGTCAGCAAATGCGCAGGAATTAACAAACTCAATTGTTTGTTTTAATATTCTCGAAGATAACAGTTCAACTTCAGGAAAGTGGGATAATCCCGCGCTATAGGTTTAGCATAAGTTTTAGAGCTTTGTTTTGTGCTACTTGCAGTTTTTTTAAGTGACATTTTGCGGATTTTCCTTATACAGGACAGCCATAAAGAAGTATTGCTTGGAATATGACTTTCATTATTATTATTTTGTTATGTAAGGATAACGAAGATTTTCTGTTAATGAATGGGTGAAGCATTTTCGTTGCGATTTTTACTTTGTTAACAGTCTGTCTGATATTATCCTGAAATGTTAGTTTACTGTCAAGGTAAATACCTAGGTATTTAACTGAATTTTTAAACTCCAGATTAAATCCATTTACCTGCAAGCTAGAAGCAAGCTTTTCTTTTTCGTGTGAAAATGATTGCTTGCAATTTGTCTTCATTTAGCTTGATTTTCCACTTAGTGAAGTACTTTTGCAAGATTTCCATCGCATTTTTAAGATTGTTCTCAATATTAAGAGCTTGCTCATGAGATGAAAATATAGCCGTATCATCAGCAAAAATAGCTGCTTCGCACCCCGGTAATTCAAGAAAATCGGACGTATACAGGTTGTAAAGTATAGGCCCCAAGACTGATCCCTGAGGTACTCCTGACTTGTATTGTATTAAATTAGACACACCACTGTTGACATGAACTTCAAAACAGCGATCAGACAGAAAACTTGGAATTATATTGCACAAATAAGGTGGGAAATTGAGGTTGGTCATTTTGAAGATCAGACCATTATGCCAAACTGAGTCGAAAGCCTTTTCTATGTCGACTAAAATCATGCCAGTTGATTTTCCTACTAACCGATTACTTCTTACAAGATTGCAAATCCTCATTACTTGATGGGAAGTGCTATGGAAGCGCCTAAACCCAAATTGTTCATCGGGCAGAATCTGGTTATCTTCAGTATACTTAATGATTTTCTGTTTAAGAAGCCTCTCATAATTTTGCTCAAATTACTAAGTAGGCTGATTGGTCGGTAAATATTTGTATCATCTAGGGGCTTGCCCGCTTTTAATATCGGTGTCACTTTTGCAAACTTCCACTTAAGTGGGAAATACTGTAATTTTACACAAGCGTTCATAACATATGTCAAAATGTTGACACCGATTTTAGGTAACTCCTTGATGTACACATTTCTTATTAGATCTAGCCCTCCAGACTTTCTTGTTACCAAGTTTAAAGATCTGAGCGTTTGAACCGTGATATCTACCAATGAAATTGTATGCACATCACTCAAGTTTTGCGATATTCAATGATTACGCTCAAAGGTGAGAGCAAGTGCATTTGCCTTCTCGAAGTCTGTGAAGAAGATATTTGAT
Source organism: Cheilosia variabilis (assembly GCA_951230905.1). Taxonomy (NCBI): domain Eukaryota; kingdom Metazoa; phylum Arthropoda; class Insecta; order Diptera; family Syrphidae; genus Cheilosia; species Cheilosia variabilis. Next base: position 56,996,095 of record OX579676.1, read on the forward strand.
GGGTTCCTGAGACATGGCACCTGTCTACTTTTGTTTCGAACTATTTTGACTACGTTCCACATAGGCTTCGCGATAATGCTTAAATTTTTTATTTTTTTGTTCCAGGACTCATTTCGCCAAAACACTATATTTTCCTTAATAAGTTTACTGTATAGTTCTTGACCTCATTCCTGAAGAATTCTATTCTGTGCCTCTGCCAATTCATTCTATACATGTTTCTTATCTTTATGAGATTTAATTTATGTGCTGGAAGCTTTAAAGAAAAAATTGTCTTAGCTACTTTTGGTATGCTTTCATCTGCTGCATCAAGAATATGTTTCGTGAAATCATCCACGAGAAAGTCAACATCCTGCTTACATGCTATAAGATCCATATTGGTATCAATATGCCCAAGCTTTTGATTAATTCTAGATCTATAATGTGTCCAGTTGGCAATTTTTATATCTTGTATATATTGAACATGCTCTACTCCAGACCAAAGAAGCTTGCAGAATATAGGGTTATGATCCGAATTCAATTCGTTAAATGTGATAGGTTGCGTCACATAATTAGGACAGTTTGTTACAAAGATATCGAGCACAGATGGACGACCACGTGTACCAGCAGGTACATAAGTTGGACTAGACGGAAACAATATGGTTATCGGTAACACAACAGAAAGATTTGAAACAACAACAAATTACCCTAGGCATTGGCTCGCATACAACCCCAATCCTTGTGTCTACAATTTAGATCACTATCAATTAGATAATCGTTATTCATAGAAAACATTTTTCACAAAGAGCATCTCAGGCTAACCCTTTTAAGCTCCGAAACCGTGCCACCAGGAAAGTAAACACAGAAAACTTTAATTATTTTCTGGCTACTTAGTTTCACCTCAATACCTAAGTTTTGAACTAACTGCGTTCTAATAATTGGTAAAAGCGAGTGTTGGACCGATGTTCTTATGAGAATAGCTATGCCACCACCAACTCCAGTAGTCCTATCAACTCTGTTACATTTGTAATTCGGTGTAGACAAACGATAAGCTTGATTGAGCCAAGTTTCAGTTATTAAAGCTATATGAATGTTTTTTGCATTCAAGAAGTTTATGAACTCTACGCATTTGTTTCGAAATCCCCTAGCATTCCAAGTTATAATATTTAAATTACTCTCTATCATATTACTTATCATCATTAGAATATAGGAATTTTGTTGCTAACTGTGCGATAACTTGAAGCTGATCTGACTTAGATTTAAATGTTGATAGTTTTGTTATCATTTCCATCACTAAAATATTTAATTCTTCCATACTGAAAAGATTGTTGTTGCCGCCGATCAAACCTGTTGTTTGGCGAGTATCAGCCCCCATGATGGGTTTGATGGTTGTAAACAGCTGTTGGCATCTGTTTGAAAATTACTTCTCTCGATCGGTTGTCTCCGGTGGGGAAGAGCGGGAAAATCTGACATTGATGACAAATTCGCATGCATATTATGCACCGGTGCAGAAGAGGAAGAGGCTTGCACTGAGAAAAAAGTTTTTTCCGGATGTTGGCGAGATTGGATACTTCGATTGACCATGTTGCTCTTAAGCTCTTGATACTTTGCTCTGCTTAAGTGCAGTTGCCACATTTGAGTGTGGTATTATTCTTGCACTCAATAGTCTTGCATGGACCGGCACAGATTCCACGATAAATTTAGATGTGGCAGTGTCGTTTACCATGTCCGAACATCTGACAATTAAAGCACTGTGTCAGCTTACCTTTTAACTTTCTTTGAAAGCTCCAGTTAACTTGAGTATGGAGAATTGATCGGTAGTATTTTTTTAGTTCATTTAATTTTATTGATCCATTTTCTAGTGAAATTATGTAAAATGTATCACTATATCTTTCGAAGTTCTTTGTGATTTTTTTGACTTCACTACACTTTAGACCGCGTTCGACTTTAATAATCCCACTTCAATATTGTCTAGACCAAACAGCACAACTTTGAAAGCTTTTTCGTTTTTCGCAACATGGGTGAAAAACTGACAGTTGTTTTCTTTGAGAGAACGGATGACGAGTTATATGCATCAATTGTTTCGCATAGGATTTTAATGCCGATTGAAATTTTCTTTATTGTGCATAATTTAATGACAACATTAAGTATTTCCACTTAATACTTAATGTTGTCATTAAATTATGCACAATGTCACTCGTTTTTTGAAGGAGTTTAATTGAAGGCATAAGTATACTCTTTTCCCATAGGGCGTTCTGTCGGCAAGATAATTTCGTCCATAACTTCCACATCACTGTCAGGCAAACATTGTAAAGGACTCCAATAATATGACCTTGGGTCCTTATTGCACACATTAGTACCACTCATACTGCGATAGTTTTTTGTCCAAGGGATTCGCAAATCCCTCGGGTCTCGGGGATCTAGCGCGTTTCGGAATTTAGATAAGTCTTTACGAAATTAAGACGAGAGATAGACGATTGATAAGTCATGCGCGATCAAAAGCTCGACAACGACTTTTTGATGACTGACGAAGATAATTATTTATTTATTTATACTGTTCAATTTCTTTAATAGTGTAACTAAAATGTTTTTTTTGGTTAAAAATGTTTATTGCTAAGGCGCTTTATATATAAATAATCGCTTTCAGGCCGTAACAAAAGTAATCTTTCCTACTTTTTACCTTCAGTTTTTTTATTTAAACGACCTGTCTTTAAATATTTCAACTTCTACATTTATGCTGATTATGCCCAGCTCTATCTCGACATTCCCAGAGGATTTGTTGAAGATGCCATGGTGGAAATGAACAAGAACCTCACATTAATAGTAAAGTGGTCAAACCAAAACCATCGGCTGCTTTTAACTCCTGCTAAAAGAAAATTTGTACCCAATGGAAAGGATACCAACCAGATGTTATAGATTTCCCTTCCATTTAGTTAAACGGATCCCAAGTTGAAATGGTGTCGAAGACTAAGGAATTATATTTACCTCTTACCTGTAGAGGTTACAAAAGACTGGTAAATGCTACTGATGCAGACTCTCCCTTGCTACGCAAACTTCAATTAGCTTTTAGTTCCATTCGTTCGCAGGTTACAGTGTTTTCTTCGACCCCAAGCAGGGGGACTAATCCCACGAATTTTCACAAGAATTTTTTAAGGGGAAGCGTTTGGTTTATATTACCTTCTTAAGTTCTAAAAACAAAAAAAACTAGTGTGCTTCAGACCACACGACTGAAGTAAAACTTCTTTAGCTCCATCCATAATTATATATGATTGTATGCAGTGTTTTTATATCGTGGGATTTATCCCTTTTTGTGGTAATTTCGATGTCCGAAAAGCCTTCCGTGGGATAAAGAGAAAAAGCACAAAAAAAAAAACGCAAAATTTTCTAGTACCAAAAAATAATCATAGCAGTGTTACAATCTGCGGTTGTCCGTGCCGCTATTACTGATTGTATGTACTCGCAAACGAAATACTGACTGAGATATTATATACACTGGCTGTGAGAGGAAGAGAAAAAGAAAATGTGTGCGCGCACTGCTGTCTCTTGCTCCTACGTGAGATACAGACAATAGGCCACAAAAAAAACTCAAATTATTTTTTTTTAATTTTTTAAAATAATTGCTTGCTTAAAAAAAAACTTTTTATAAAACACAAGACTTTTCAATTCAATAAGGAACGTAGTAGGAACTTTGTCAGTCTTTAAACAATTAAGCAACGTCAACAACGTCCTGCACAAAATTACCAGCTGCTAGAAGGCATGGGATCATCTACCATTTTCAATCCTTTTTTCTTATAACAAACCTGTATGTCTGTATATAATTAACATGGTTAATTAACCTATCCATATCTCAATGTAGTTATAAACAGAAACAGAAAATATTTCGAAGTTTACCATCTATCAAAAGAAGAAAATGAGTGCATTCGGTAATTTTTTGAATAATGAATAAAACAGGCTTATATGGATGGTGATGACGCATATTATGCAAATAATGCAATGCGTTCTCTCAGAAACAGTAAGGTAGCATTTAAATGAGTTGATATCGAGTTCGAATTCTTGGTACAACTGCTCAAAAAGTTACCATAACCAGATAAAAATTACCAAATTACCGAAACTCAAAAAGCAAAAAAAACACCCAAATTTGGATAAAAAAATACCTGTGTCTATATATACGAAAAATAAGTGGTTATGAAAGAAAGAGAGAAAGAAAATGTGTGCGGTGCGCAGTGGCGGCTCCAGCCAAACTAGCGGAATGTGCAAGATTTACAGAAAGCGCCCTTTTGTCATATTTGCACACATGAATAAGGCTTTTCCACATCATCCAGGAGGTACACTTTCAATGGGTTTTTTTATTTATTATTTTTTATTTTGAGATTTTTGAACTAGATTCTTTTGTTAATCGTAAGTGGATGTGCAAGGAATATACCTACATGAACAGGGTGGAATATTTTGAGATTATGTAGGTAAGAAGTGATCTTGCATATGTCTAGAGGGATTTTTTATTTTGAGTTAGATTCTCCTTGAAGTTGCAACATTGCAAGTGATGTGAGTTAATGTGCAAGAAATAACTCAGCACATGTGTGATGGATGTTGTTATTTTGGGCTTATTTGAAGAAGCTTTTTGTTTAAATGCAAATGACAGTATTTTTTCGCGCAAGATAAAATTAATTTTTCTTTCCTAGTAATGCGCCCCCAGAACTTGGCGCCCTGTGCATTTGCACATCTTGCACATATGGTTGGTCGGGCCTTGGCGGTGCGAGGTGAGGGGAGGTGCCACTCTCTTGCTCATACAGTGTGATACAGACAATAGGCCTGCACTGCAGTGATACCAGACTTTAGAGGCAGGTTATCCCACGGCTATATCCAAAATATCCCTTTTATTCCACGCCAAAATATAAAAAATCCTACATCTTATTACTTTGAGCAATAAGTAACACGTGTCTTGTTTAATTTTATGTATTGTTATCTATCTCCACTCTTGTTTATGTTATTGAAGAAACCAAAAACGACTAAAAGAAGGTCCCAGCTGCAACGAATTTCCAAATAAATAAAAAGGTGTTCTGCAAGAGAAAATATAAAGAAGAGTTTACTAGCAAAGGTTAAGCTAACACCTTTATGATCGCGGTTGATCACCCACATTCTGGACACTTCTGAAGCTATGTTCAGATGATTGCGAGATCTGACAATATTGTCAGGTCTACCAATGGCCAGATTGTCAGTTCAGAAGCTTGCCAGATTAAACTCCTATAATTTCATTGTCCATTGGGTTGCCTGGCCATAACTGTCAGTTCACACGCAGATGTTTGTTTACAAAATATCAAGTATCATGAAAGGGTTACAAACTTTCATTATATCCTTTTCGTTGTATGATCGTCTTCTTCATCCACGTGTTCGAAATTAGTTAATTATCTCTTTTTGCACCAATCTACAAATAGCACAGAAGCTTCGTTTTGTTTGTTGGAACATGGAAAATATGTAATTGCCTGACAATGCCAAAATTGTCAGATGTCATAAGCACAGCACATCTGACAACACCAAATGAGCCTGCAAAAGTCCTTAGGGTTTGGCAATGGTCTGGCAATGATACAGTAGTGTGTTCAGACGATTGCCAGATAATATCGGTCTGACAATTTTCTGACAATGACTTCTGCAAATATTGTCAGATCACGATATTGTCAAATCTGGAAATTGTCTGAACAAGGCTTGCCTACGAGTGACGCGAGTGACGAGCGCGCAGCTAGTATATTATAATGAAGTTATAAACGAGAAACTTGACAAATACTCTACCAATATTATTTGAACGTTGTACCTTTTTCGTCTTTTCTTTTCGATTTTTATACCCTCGACATCAGGAAGGTATATTCACTTTGTCATTACATTTGTAACGCCAAGAAGGAGTCACCGGAGACCTCATAAAGTATATAAATATTTACATTCTGAATCAAGATCACATTCTGAGTCGATTTAGCCATGTCCGTCTGTCTGTCTGTCTGTTGAAAGCACGATAGCGCCCAAAGGAATTGACATAGGCGAATGAAATTTGGTGAAAGGACTTATTTTTATCGTCGTCAGGTTGGTATTGTCTAATGTGCTATGTCGGTCAAGTAGTTCTGGCACCTCCCATACTAAATCAATATTAGGCCCATGTGTCTCTCTGTCTGTTGTGCAATGTAATTACGTACTACCTCACTCACATGCCTAAAACTTTGCATGACTTGTATGCAGTGGAGGGTATCAAAGCATCGGCCAGGCCGATGATTACACTTTTACTTGTTTTTCTTTTTCTTTTGTAGAGTGTGGAAGTAGCCAAAATAAATAATAACATATTTTTAAAAGTAAGCGGATACCACGACTCCTGGAAATTATTTTTTTTATTTTTTCTACACTACAAGTCCTGCCAGTATAAATGATAACTATTTGTTAAAAGTGGTCGTGTAGGTACCATGCCTCCTGAAAAATCTGAAGTTTTTGAATTTCCCTAGTGTATGCACCATAGAATCTGTTATTGTGCCGAATTGCACTATAAGATGTAGGATGGCGGGAAGTGCTTCATAATTTGTATGACCTGCCAATGAGTGATTCAATTAGTTGGGGTTTTTTTTTTTGTAGTAGTGCCTTTACTAAAGAATTTGGCTGGGAACTTCTGTGCCCTGTGATAAATACATAAATAAATTGTTTTCCCGTATAAAAAATATGTATGCATATAATGTACAATCAGTGAGAATGCTTTACTTACGTGAACCAATTCCTCAAAAAATACTTCAATGTGTATATAAATAACAGAGTCAATATTTTTCTTAGGGTTGAGTAAGGATGCTCGGCCATTGTACTGAACAGTTTTTTTTTTCGAAAGCTTTATTAACTAAATAAATGGCGTTTCTTGCTTACTGACTATCTACCAGTTATACTTTACAATTATGTTATAAAAGCACAGCTTAACTTTGTTAATAAAAACTAAAATAGCGCCGATATGATTTAAGGAAGCAATTACATTCAACTATACAATCTATTAAAGCAGCAAACTCGTCACAACGATAAAAAAGAATATTTTTAATTACAAAAATACAGTTATACAAATATGTAGTAAATTTGATATAAGTTCTGTTGAAGCAGGTATATCACTGGCGACTCCTCGTTGACCGTCCTTCATTTTCCTAAAAGCGAAATAAAAAATATGCATTAGGTATATAAAAACTTTTGGAAAACTCATATATAAGTTGAATAAAAGGTAAAGCTAGGGAAAGAATGGTATTAGTTGCAGAGTTCCTATATAAATTCAGATATTAATACTCTTGCGAAATTCCAACTGTTCTCAGCTCTGGTGCACTCAGAATTAAATTGCTTCAAGATGCTGTCTTAAAACAATTGAGACGAGAAATAAAAGCAAACCAAGATACGTTATAATTATACGATTTATTGCTATATCGTTGGAGTGATAATGAACAAGTGTTCGCAATTGTTCACACTAGTCCCCATGATACCTCGCCGTCAGGCACTACTGTACATTATTATAGCTTTTACGGAATTTATTATCTTAGGTGGTCAATGACTCTTAACTTGAACTTGAATTTTCAAATCCGCTTCAAACATTATCATACTTGTGTCATGGGAACTGTGTGTGATTACATTGTGTATTGATTTTTATTCGTGTATAACTACGGTGACCATATTTTAGAATTCCAAATAATGAACAATAGAAAAAGACAATAATTCTTTTTCATTTTCATAGAAAATAGGTTCCTTTATAAAAATATAAAAAAATTAAATACAACAAATTTTTTAGTACTACATTACTTGTTCACAAGTTATAGTATTTTAGTACATATATGATTTTTTTCATTGAATCTCGGTTTTCTTAATATTTAAGTTATTGGGGACGTTCAACTATCAAGTTCATTAGTCTGAACAGCTGTTTAACTAGATGTATCTCGGTTTTGATTGGCTGAAATCGGTCATATGAGCAGCTGTTTCAGTTGACGTTTATGGAGTGGTAGCCGTTGAGTCTAGTCGAGAAATTCGTGCCTGAGTACTAAGTTGACAGTAGACGTAGAAAAAGTAGTTTTTGCATTCAGGTTACATCCAGATCAATCTAGTCGACTAAAATAACTAGATTCTTGAATGTGCCCATTGTTTTTTTTTAAATCTAAACAAAATACAGAACAAATAATGAACAACTTTTAAAATACAGAACATTTAAATGTGTTTCTATACAAAATAATTCATAATGAACATCGTCTTCAAATACAGAACTGTTCATTATAATAATGAACGGATGGTCACCGTAGTATAACACTTTGACATTAATGCCCCATATTTGGCTTGGGGGTTAGAAGTGATCATACAATGCATTTTCCATCCTTATCTCCATAGCATTTGATTGTGCCCGTGTACGTTCATAAGAGGGGGATAGCCATTGGGCTCCTTTGCATTATCATATGTGAGAGAGGAAGAATGCATTGCATAAATCTTAATTGCACATTTGACACTTAGTTCAGTGTTTTTCTTGTCGCGTGTGTTTGATCGGTCTTTTGATTAATTTAATTTAATTTAATAAAATGCGTGAAAAGTTTAACGCGAGTGATTCTTTCAATCGTTCGTATTAAAAACTAATCATTTGGATATACTGAATATAAAACAATATCCAAATGAATAGTTTAATACGCCGATTTTGATGCATCAGTGTCAAGTGTGCTTTAGTTTACAATCATTTTACAAATTATTGATTCACAACTTGATAAAGTGTTGATTGATAGATCGGTGATTTGTCGGGTTTTTTTTGTGTTTTGTGTTGGGAACCAACATGCTCCCCGCCTTCGGCGACGATTTTTTCTCAAGGCATATCTTTTAGTCCTGATTTGTTGACATAACCTCTTTGCGTGCACCTGGTACTAGGTTTACTTGTTGTTGTGTTGCTTGGCCGGATGCCTGCGCCTCTCATTGCAGTGTTGTGATGTGTTGCAATTGAAAAAAAATATATTGAGCATTAGTGAAATTCGTTTTCGTGAGTTTGGCAAAATCAAAAAAATCACGAGGTGTTGTGTCTATCTGCACTTCTGAATTCAGTTTTGTTTACAAAAGATGGTGGTTTTGCCTGGGGTGAGTTAATTTAGTTTGAGTTCCTTATTTTGCTACAAATCGTTTATGTTCGTGATCGTATTACCTACATATTTAGTTCAGATTTATGTTTGATTATTTTAAAGGTTCATAGTGATTTGTGATATTTGATTATTTTAACGTTCATAGGGTGGGAGAGGTTTGTTTTCATTGTTTTTTTTTTGTTTTAAGTGTTATGATTTTTTAGAATTGTTCATGGTCTCTGATACCGGTAAGGGGGAAAGTTTGACGATTGGTCGTTTAAGGGTTGATGTTTTTGTTTTAATTGTGGCGACGCGCGTAAGCCCGTCCGCACCGGGATGTAGATCCATCACTCGAGCCAGTACCCACGAAGATGGCGGTTGATTGTCCTCCTTGACAATCACGGTGTCTCTGATGTTGAGGTTTGGCTGCCTTTGGAGCCATTTAGGTCGGTGTTGTAGAAGATGTATATATGATATACTCCATTGTTTCCAAAACTCTTGCATGAGTCGCTGAATATATCGCCATTTGTCCAGACTGTTGATGTTCTTGTCGCAAAGGTTTCTCTCTGGAGCAGTCTGCATTGAACTCCCAATCAGAAAATGCCCAGGCGTTAAGACTGTCAAGTCATCTGGATCCGAGGATATGGGGCATAGTGGCCTTGATTTTAGACATGCCTCAATTTGAGTTAGCAATGTAGCATATTCCTCAAAGGTTAGTTTGGAATTGCCGATAGTCCTTTTGATATGGTGTTTGGTTGACTTAACTCCCGCCTCCCAGAGTCCCCCGAAATGTGGTGATGCGGGGTGGTTGAAATGCCATGCTGTAATTCTTGAGGCGAGTTCTTTAGCCACTTCAGTGGACCAATCGGACGATATGAATTAAAATTTGTACCGCAGTCGCTATATATATTTGTAAAATCTTTTGAAAGCGGCTATAAAGGAGGCCGTGCTTAGACCGCTCACCAGCTCAATATGGATGAATCCCTTGCAGATCTTGTTACACTGGCCCTTCCATAGCTTTTTTTCTATGGGCCCAGCATAATCAACCCCCGTATTGGTGAATGGCTTGCAGCATATTACTCGCTCAGCTGGGAGGCTACCCATAAGCAGCTGTTGCATTTTGGCCTTATGACGATGGCACCTAACACATTTGTGTATCGTCGATTTTACCAATCTTTTTATGTTGGTAATCCAGTACAGGTTCCGTATTTCTGCCATCATCAATTGAAGGCCGCCATGCAGGGTTCGTAGATGGATGTCACTGACAATTAGTTTGGAGAAGTGGTGGGAATCCTTCAATAGTACAGGATGACTCTGATTAAAGGGAAGTGAGGAATTCGTTAATCGACCTCCGACCCGCAGTTACCTTTCAGAGTCGAGAAACGGATTTAGGCTAAGAATTTTGGTACCCTTGGAAATTGTATTATTCGTTTTTAATGTTTTGATGTCTTCTGGAAATATTTCCTCTTGTACTATTTTTATGAGCTGATTGTGAGCTTATGTTAGTTCATCAGCGGTGATGGGATATCTGTCAAGTGGTTTGTTGTTTCTTGTATTTTTTAAGTTAAACAAATTTCTTCTCCATACCGATACATTGCGAATGAGCCGCCGAACTGTGGAATATTGTTCGAAGAACTCTCTGTCCATTGTTATACAGTGTGCAACTATCTGTTTGAATTGGTGTTTTGTATCTTGAAGATTGGTTTGATAAAAGTATGCTTGAATATTAATTTGGTTATTTACACCTTTTGTTTCCAGATTAGTGTCGATTGGGATTGCTGCTGGTAAATCAGTAAGAGAAAACTGTTGTAAGAAATTGGGACCGTACCACCACAACTGGTTGTTAATAAGCTCCTCTGGGGACAGTCCTCGTGAACCTATGTCTGCAGGATTGTCCTTTGAACCGACGTGTCTCCAAATCGTGGGGCTGGTCAGAGTCTGGATCTCCGCGACTCTGTTAGCCACAAATGTTGTTCTTATTAGTGGACTTCCTTTGATCCAAGCTAATGTAATCGTGGAATCGCTCCACGCAAAGACTTCTGGGTCATTGACTTGCATTGCCCGTGATATGCGCTGTAAAAGCTTTGCTTAAAGAAGCGCGGCGCATAATTCCAGACGTTGTAGAGAAACGCTTTTCACTGGGGCCACTCTTGTTTTCGCGGCTAGGAGGTGTATATAATGTTCCTCGCTATTTTTGAAGATTCGCGCGTATAAAACCGCTGCGTAAGCCTTCTCAGAGGTGCCGCTGAAGCCATGTAATTGTACCCGATCTGAATCTTTATACTGGATCCAGCGAGGTATTTGAATGCCCTCTAATGCCGTGAAATTTGCATATACCACGATAATTCTTGAAGCCACAGTTGCTGAAGAATGAGCTTTGCCTTGATGATGCAAGGTGAGATCCACCCGAGAGGGTCAAACAACCGGGCGATGTCCGCGAGAACCGAGCGTTTCGTGTATTCCTTTACTTCAGGTAAGCTTATTTGGAACTTAAACACATCTTGTGCTGGGTGCCATCGAATTCCAAGTGTCTTGATGGCATCGGCTGAATCAAAGTTAAGGGGAAGATTTATCTCTCTTTCTTTTGCAGGTATTTGCTCTAGAACCTTGGCTGAATTACTTGCCCATTTTCGGAGCGGAAAGCCAGCCGACTTCAAGATGTCGCGAACATCTCTTTGAAGAGTGATTGCATCGGATTCGTTATTTGATCCGTATATCAGGTCATCCATGTAAAACCCTTAGGTAAGTGCTTTGGTTACGTAAGGATGAGACGTTTTAACATCAGCCCCTAGCTGATGTAGTGTGAGCACTGCCAGGAAAGGCACAGAAGCCGTGCCGAAAGTGACAGTTTCGAGAGAAAATGTCTTTAAAGGCTCTGAACTATCCTTTCTCCACAAAATCAGCTGATAAGAGGTATCTGTAGGGGCCATCCAAATCTGTCGCTTTATCATACTGATGTCCGCAACGAATGCCACCTTAAACTTTCTCCATTTTGTGATCAAATCTAAAATGTCTGACTGTAATCCTGGTCCGATCATTAAATTGTCGTTTAGGGATTGACCATTTGATGATTTGCATGATGCATCAAAAACTACGCGAAGTTTTGTGGTGGTGCTCGACTCTTTGAATACCGCATGATGTGGAAGATAGTAATGCTCTCCTGTTGATACAGGTAAATCTGTGGTCACCTCTTCCATGTGCCCGAGAGTGAGGTATTCTTCGATGCACGCAGTATAGGACTCCTTTAGTATCTTGTTTGAGGCGAGTCGTTTTCCAATTTGAAAGAACCTGGCTAATGCTGGTTTTCTAGAATTCCCGAGATTCGGGCGAATATTGTTCTTGAAAGGAAGTCGAACCTCGTACCTACCGTCGCCTCTTCTTTTACACGTACTTTGGAAATGTTTTTCACATATCTTATCTTGTCTAATTTCGAGATCTTCCTCTAGCTCCCAAAATCGTTTTAACTGAGCTTCCAAGGAGTTAAAGTGGTTTTGAATGGTGAATCCCTTCGACTGACCAGAGCTGTTGGTGTTTCCAGTCAGAATCCACCCTAACTCGGTACATTGAGCGACGGGAGTCCCACTTTCGCCCTTGACAAGGCCTTCCAAGATTATCGATGCGCATACATCAGCACCTAGGAGCAGGTCAATGTTTCCCGGCGAGCTGTATGAGGGATCGGTAAGTGGTAGGTTGGTCAGATGGGTCCACCCATTTGTTTTCAATTGGTGAGTTGGTAGCATTGACTTAAATTTTTTGAGGACAAATGCATTGACTGTTAGAGCAAAAAATGAGTTATTTAATGAATGAATAGTGAATTCAACTTTACATTGCGAAAGGCCAGTTGAAGTCTGCCCTAAGCCCTTGATTTGTGCTGATATTTTTTGCTTTTTAATTTTAAGCAATTGAGAGACACCTTCGGTGACAAATGTTGCTTCTGAGCCAGGGTCAATTAGTGCCCTTAGGATATATTGATTGCCATCGATTGCAATAACCTTAACCAATGCTGTGGCTAGTAATGCCTCTGTGTGCGTTTGATTCAATAGCGACGCACACGTTTGATTTTTTTTTTTGTCAAGTATCTGTCGAATGCGTGTTTCGAATAAAATGTGTATTTATGTTGTATGCGGATAAGGTTTATTTTGAGGGTGTACGTTGACTTGAGTGCATAATGCACCTTGAGAAGTGGAAGGTAAACAGTTCATAACCTCTTGCGGTTTATTGGGATTATAGGCAATTGCATTTTGATTTAATAGGTGTCCAACAGCCTGACTTTGTTGTGTTGGCTGATTATTCGTATTGATGTCGATGTTAAATGCTGTTACGAAAATGTGTTTGAGTCCATAAAGTTTTCCAGTGAACTAAATATTCCCTCAATAAAGGCAAGAAACGTTTTCCAATCCGGAAGACATCTCAACGTGCCTAACCTTGCCTCCCAATCCCTTTGAGTTATTTTGGGAAGTTTGTGATATGTGATGTATATCAAGATGGGGTCCCATGAATCAATATTTATTCCCAAATTGGAAAGAGCATGGATGCACTGATTGCTAGTGTCATGCAAGGATTTTAGACATTCGGATGATTCATAGGTGATTTTTTGCTGTTCTAGCAACATTTTCAATTGTGTGTTGACTAATTTTCTTTTATTTTGGAACCTGTCATTGATTATTTCCCAGGCAGTTGCATAGCTTTTGCCATCAACGGGAAGATGTGAGATAAGATCTCCGTGTTTCTCGCATAATGATAATTTTAGAAACTGTAGTTTCTGAATTTCCGAAAGATCCGTATTTTGATCAATTAAATTTTCGAACACGTTATGGAATTCAATCCAGTCTTCAGATTTGCCAGAAAATGGCTTTATGTTGATTCGCGGAAGATGAATCTCAGACACAGCTGACTTTGTGATGTTAAGTCGCGAAATATCGAAATGCACTGTTCTCTTGGGAAAATTTATCAATGTCGTCGTTTATGAGACCACTAAATTGAAAGATAATACGCTTAATTTTGGCGTATATTTCATCTGCGAGATATTTTTCTCTTTGCGGATCCGCCGCACTATTGATGATTGTGGTATGCACACCCTTAGCGCATTTGAACGTTTCATCAACGTCTGCTAAACACGCATTTACATACCCTCTTGATTTACGAGATTCGATTTGGTTTTGGTATTCTTCGAATTCACCCGATAGTTCTTCAAGAATATGTTCTTGCTTTTCGATGCACTTGTTAAGCCTTGGCATTATTCATTTTACCTTTCACTAGTACTAGCACTTGAGTTATTATTGAGTTTTGATTGATTTAATTTAAGGCAGATTAGGTTTAATTTGATAAATGTGTATTTAAGTTAAATGTATTTTATGATGTGGGTTGTTTTGTCTTAATGCACTTATGTATATTGTATATATGTATATTGTATATGATATATAATGCAAAAAAGGCTTTTAAAAAAAAGAGGAATACAATTCCTACCTTAATTTGCTTTTGCAACTGCAACTTTGATATCCTTAACTATTAGTTACAGTTGCAGAAGGCTTTGTGTTGCACAGATCAGCTGTGATTGATGGTTGGACCGCTGTGGATCCGTTGGCTACGGGACTCGTTGGCTCGTTGGATACTGTGGCCGATGGACTGTCCGTCGATAATCGGGCTGCTAATTTAGATTGGTGATCTATAAAGCACTAACCCACAGCACACTTTTTAATTATTATTTCTTTTTTTAATATGAATTTCACTTTCTATTTTTCACTTATCACTTGAAATGTCTTGAATTGAAATATCGTTTATAGTCGCTATTCTTTAATAAAAGAAAACTTGAAGGACCATGTTCTGAGCTCTGGTGCACTCAGAATTAAATTGCTTCAAGATGCTGTCTTAAAACAATTGAGACGAGAAATAAAAGCAAACCAAGATACGTTATAATTATACGATTTATTGCTATGTCGTTGGAGTGATAATGAACAAGTGTTCGCAATTGTTCACACTAGTCCCCATGATACCTCGCCGTCAGGCACTACTGTACATTATTATAGCTTTTACGGAATTTATTATCTTATGTGGTCAATGACTCTTAACTTGAACTTGAATTTTCAATTCCGCTTCAAACATTATCATACTTGTGTCATGGGAACTGTGTGTGATTACATTGTGTATTGATTTTTATTCGTGTATAACTACGGTGACCATATTTTAGAATTCCAAATAATGAACAATAGAAAAAGACAATAATTCTTTTTCATTTTCATAGAAAATAGGTTCCTTTATAAAAAAATAAAAAAATTAAATACAACAAATTTTTTAGTACTACATTACTTGTTCACAAGTTATAGTATTTTAGTACATATATGATTTTGTTCATTGAATCTCGGTTTTCTTAATATTTAAGTTATTGGGGACGTTCAACTATCAAGTTCATTAGTCTGAACAGCTGTTTAACTAGATGTATCTCGGTTTTGATTGGCTGAAATCGGTCATATGAGCAGCTGTTTCAGTTGACGTTTATGGAGTGGTAGCCGTTGAGTCTAGTCGAGAAATTCGTGCCTGAGTACTAAGTTGACAGTAGACGTAGAAAAAGTAGTTTTTGCATTCAGGTTACATCCAGATCAATCTAGTCGACTAAAATAACTAGATTCTTGAATGTGCCCATTGTTTTTTTTTAAATCTAAACAAAATACAGAACAAATAATGAACAACTTTTAAAATACAGAACATTTAAATGTGTTTCTATACAAAATAATTCATAATGAACATCGTCTTCAAATACAGAACTGTTCATTATAATAATGAACGGATGGTCACCGTAGTATAACACTTTGACATTAATGCCCCATATTTGTCTTGGGGGTTAGAAGTGATCATACAATGCATTTTCCATCCTTATCTCCATAGCATTTGATTGTGCCCGTGTACGTTCATAAGAGGGGGATAGCCATTGGGCTCCTTTGCATTATCATATGTAAGAGAGGGAGAATGCATTGCATAAATCTTAATTGCACATTTGACACTTAGTTCAGTGTTTTTCTTGTCGCGTGTGTTTGATCGGTCTTTTGATTAATTTAATTTAATTTAATAAAATGCGTGAAAAGTTTAACGCGAGTGATTCTTTCAATCGTTCGTATTAAAAACTAATCATTTGGATGTACTGAATATAAAACAATATCCAAATGAATAGTTTAATTCGCCGATTTTGATGCATCAGTGTCAAGTGTGCCTTAGTTTACAATCATTTTACAAATTATTGATTCACAACTTGATAAAGTGTTGATTGATAGATCGGTGATTTGTCAGGTTTTTTGTGTTTTGTGTTGGGAACCAACACCAACACTAGTGCTATTACCTGCTGAAGCAACAAAAACTGAAGGCGATTGGGGACTTATATTCAACACTGCTAGGTATGACGAAGATTTCTTGTGTGTGGGTCCTTGCACTAGCTGATGTATTTTTTTAACGCCTGTATAGGCCAAACAAATTAAGTGCACGAATGGGTCGCACAAAACATTCTCGTTGATTGAAAGTTTGGTTGATTTTTTTTTATTTTGTTAGGAAGGTAGCTATCATAGAGAAACCATACTGAGACCCCCAAACTCACAATCCTCTTGCCGCTGGGCCCCTCAATTTTTTTTTTCAAATTCGCCATTTGTATTCCTATCGGTGTTATGTCAAAAAAGAATCAGTGTGACATCCAAAACACACACAAAAACTACAAAAATAAATGCTGCCAACCGCGGCAACAGTGCGGGGAAATGTGAAAGAGTTCGGGAATTCCATATTTTTACATTACTGAATGCCATTGGTTAGTTATTATAAATTGTTAAAAGGCGAACAATTTGATTTGTTTGGTTAGTAAAACAATCTAAAGTTAATGTTCTATATACGAGAAACATATTAGGACAAACATGGTTGCGTATTTTCCGCTTTTGGATATCATTAACTTCGATTTCGTGTGTACATTTTTCTTAAATAATGAAGAAAATTTGCTCAAAATGTTTTTATGTTTCCTCAACTAATCTACATTGTTGATTTTTCATGAATATTTTAAGCAAATGTGCACTTATTCCTAAAAAAAAAAATATTATCCACACGTAACGAACACTTTTTAAATTAAACGGATACAATTCTATGAACGCTGGCAGCAACTTTGCCCAAAACAGAAGTGTCTCATGCCTCCTGGGAGTGTGTTGGTGAGCCGGAATTTTTGAAGTTTCGTGACATTTGTCAATACGATTTTCTATGTAAGAAACAAAGCGCACGGTTGGTTAAAACACATTCACACATTGTTTGTCCATTTTAATTACTTAATGAAACGCCTTGTATTTTTGTTGTAATACAGGGTCCGCCAAATAACTTTTTTTTTGAAAATGCTATAAAAAAAAAACTACTGAATATTTTCTCAAATTTCTTTTTTTATTTGAAAGTACAATCCTTCCGGTTAATAATGGAACATAATTTCATTCAAATGGCTGCCTCGGCTGGCCATGCAGTAGCCTACACGATCGGTCCAATTTTTAAGCACATTATCGATTGTGTGCAGCTGTATTTCACCAAAGAACGGAACTATCGGGTCAACCATAGGCTGAATTCCAAAACGCAGTACTTCTGCATTACTGCTTAATCAAGCGTTTCAAAATGCAAACAGATTATTATGATGCAATGCATACTTCTCTAAAACGCATTGTGAATGCATCAGCTGCGCAAACAAAAGCAAATAGAGCATCGTGAATGACTATGATGCAAATGACATTTGACATTTCAGTTTATACCGCCAAAATAAAATGGATACATCGCCATCGCTGGAGTCGTAAGTAAAATAATATATTTTGTAATATTTTGCATATTTTACTTTTATTTGCAGTAATAAGAAGTGGACCAATGAGTCCGAATTTCGAAGCAATCGAAGGAAGAAAAAGGTGCTGTGGCGAGTGGTGTTGGAGGAGATAAGAAAAATCAAACCAGAATTCGGATTTTCTATAACTATAATTATAATAATATACAATTCTATAACTTTTAAATAATTTCTACACTTCGGTATATTTCGTTTTATTTGTTTAATTGAAGAAAGCAAAGACATTCTTCGAATAAACTGCTAAAGAATGTGCTTAAACGTGTTGGCATTGTACGAACAAACATTGTTTATTAAGCTGTTAAAAACTATGGTTGTTACTAATTGTTTAGACATTATTGGTGTTTGAGAAATTTTACGATAGTTCGCATCAAAGTCGTTCCAAAACATCAAAAATTGCAAAGCATAACAAATGCAAAGCAGCGCAAAAGCATTTATAACCTGGCATCACAAAAGCAGTGTGCATTCACAATGCGCATTTGTTTGACGTTTTGGAATACAGCCATACCCTTCCACAAAATTTCATTGAAATCGAGGGCTTTCGGCGAGCGATCGAACACATAGAACATAAATTTTAAACACAATGCAACTTATTTTTATATAATGGAGATTTGTGTCGTAGAGGTATGTACAGGGTGTCCGCCGGGAAGGTATACTACTTTGTTTGTTTATAATTTTTGATTAAATGAAAGAGAATGGATCTTCTATTGATATATGTTTTATTTAATGTCGGCAATTATGTATGGAATACATACAATATCAGGTAAATGTCCGCCTCTGTTAGTCTCACAAATGCGAGCCCTTTTGATCACATTTTTCATTACATTCTCACACATTTCACGCGGTATTTCATTAATTTCATCACGAATATTTTGTTTGAGTTGCTCAAGCGTTTCTGGTTTGTTTGCATAAACCTTGCTTTTCAGATATTCCCACAAAAAGAAGTCCGGAGCAGTCAAATCAGGCGACCGTGGAGGCCAATCAACATCACCATTTCTTGAAATAACTTGTTGTGGATCCTGGCTGTATGCGATGTGGCACCGTCTTGTTGATACCATATGTTAATCAAGCCCAAAGCATGAAGTTGTGGCGTTAAAAAGTTTTCAATCATATCACGATATCGCCGTTTTCATTCTCAAAGAAGTAAGGTCAAATGATTCCTCCTGACCAAATTGCAAATTGAAAGTAGTATACCTTCCCGGCGGACACCTTGTATATGGTAGACTTGTATACAACTATCAGAAACAATGTCTGAGCCCATTGACGATCCAAAAGCAAAGAGCTTGCAGAATATAATTATCTTACACTGACTATAGAAATTAGAGTTGCCATAATGGTCAAAATATTTTTCTTCGGATTTCGATATTTTTCCCTAAAAAAATCCCAACATTTCTTATTATTTCTTTAACATGCTCTTGCTCTATGTACCATTGTACCTACATCTTAAAATGATGATAAACAGATGATTTTACATTTTGGAAGGCTAAATGATACAATTTGTTGTATCCAAACTCGTAATATTGTCTCTAAATAACTAAAATAGAAAATATTTTAAACTTTCTCTTATACATATTGGGGCACAATTTCGAAATCGATGTGTTAGTCAATTCCGACATAATAATGTAAGATGTTTCGAAATTCCGCCCATCTATTTGTTTATTTCTGACACCTACAGTTTAAAATACATATCGAAAAACTATAAAAAAAATTGGTGGATTTTGATCAAAAATAGAAAACTAATAACTCAATAATTGGGGCAGCCACTCCGCAGGACAATGTTTTCAAAATACTGCGTACTTTGTTTCCAATTTCCAAATTGGTACTTTTATATCTCGAAAACTGCATTCTTGAAAACTGCTGTAACAATTACTTTTTAATGGGAAGTACCATTAATATTGAGTTTACCATGCAAAAATAAAATAAAGTGCACGAAATTTTCTCGTTCATCAAAAGTTTGGTTGGTTGTTTTCGCTAGATAACAGAAACTGTGCATAGAATATAGGAAAAGGACAAGCGTTAAATAAAATTTACTTTTGTGTTATTCATCTCATATGGCAATAACCAATAACAATGTAAGTTTTTAGAAGTTGAAGCCCTCAGTAACAGGGAATCGTCGCAAGTTCTGGTTAGAATTATACTGCACTATTTTATAAGCTCTTACACGTTATACAATTTTTGAGTACAAGCCAAAGTGTAGCAGGAATTTCTCTTTTCTGATCTGTTGAGGTATGTTTTATTTTTAATGGGAATATACATAATTAGTAACGCTGGTTTAAGGTGTCTATGATTGGTAGCAGGGTTCGTGATAGACCGATATATTTACATAGATATAGAATTATAGTTGTTAGAATTCAGAGTTTTCTTTTTGAATTCGCATTAGCAGTTATAAACTGAATATCCCGATGAACGTGTGTCGTGCGCAAATGAAGTGTGAGTGGGAAGTGTGATTGTGTACGCCCCAAGTGGCTTGCATTATTTTAAGGTGCCTATTCAATATGGTTGAAAAAAGAAGAAGTCGGTTATATTTGCTAACGTAGATATGTGAATACAGTTATTTTTGAAAAATAATTAATAATTTGATTTATTCGATTTTTTTTGAGAAAAACTAAGTAGGTACAAGATCTTATTTAAAATACTTTTACTATCCATAATAAGAATTTCGATCAAAATCCTTAGGGCACTTTTTTTTAATTATGCAGGCGAGTAACAAGTATTGCAATGTTTAGTTTGAACAATACTATTGCATATATTCAGCTGAAAACTGAGTATCTACCAGATATTTTGATTCATTTTGCTCACATCTATCATCCCTTGACCATCTTCCAGATATTATATTTTTATCAGAGATATGGATTTATGACTCTGAAAAATCACATTTTGAAATTCCTAAATATCTATTTGATGTTAACTGTAATAACTCATACTCCGCCGGTGGAGTTGCAGTGTTTTACCGAAGTGACTTAACTTGCGTTGTGAACGGGATTACCCTGAAAAGTGCGGATCTAATTTGTGTTGATCTTGAAATCAATAATATGCAATATTCTTTTGTTTGCGTATACAGGTTGCATAAATGTAGTGTTTCTGAATTTTTAGATGATTTTTGTAATTTTTTAAGAAGAAATAACTCTAAGAATATGGCCCTTTTAGGAGATTTCAATATTGATATTTTAGCGGATTCATCCGCTGCTGATAACTTCGTGTCTGCTTTATCTGCTTTTGGTTTTTCTTCTTTATTATCTGATCCAACTCGTGTAACTGAATCCACTAGTACGTGTATAGACCATATTTTCTTACGTTTACATAGAAACAACACAGTCAATTTTCAAGCAGCAATATACGACTTGAGGTTAACTGACCATTCCTTGATTTGTCTCCAGTTCGATCATACTATTAAATCTAAATATTCTGTGGTCTGCCACGATTCTAAGACTATTGATTATCCTGCTCTAAGATATGCTTTGACATTTGAATTCTGGGATGATGTCTACGATGCAAGTAATCCATCTATTGCGTTTGATCTATTTTTAAAAAAGTTGCAGGCTCATATTTCGAATTGCAGCCGAATTGTCAATGTAAAATCTAATAAGTTGAAGCGCCTTAAACCTTGGATGTCATTACCACTTTTAAATAAAATTAAAGAGAAACATCATATTCGTGCTTTGGTCAATAAACACCCTAGCAACAGTAGGCTAAAAAACTATTATCTTCGCTTATGCAGTGAATTGAAATCCGATATACCAAAATGCAGAGATGATTATTACACTCGTAATCTGGCTAACAACCTTGGGAATAGTAAAAAGGAATGGAAACTCGTGAACGAAATTCTGAATCGAAATGTGACAGAAGTTGAGCTTAAAATTAAAAAAGATAAACAAATTATCTCTAACCCGATGGATGTTGCTAATACATTTAACGAGTATTTTTCTAAAACTCCCAGTGCGTTTCAGGCCGATAATTCTCTGTTCCATGGTGACGCCATTTGTCATGATACTCTTAGACCGAATAGTTTCTGCTTCTCTGATTTTTCTGCACTAGAAATTCACAAATTAATTATGTCACTTAAATCTACGAATTCTACTTCCCATGACCTAATTTCAAGTCATATACTTAAAAATATCTCATTTTTAATTGCAGATGTGTTATGCTACATTTTTAACCTTAGTGTCAAAACAGGTGTGTTTCCTGAATCGTTGAAAACAGCTATAGTAATCCCATTACATAAAAAAGGAGACTCTATGGATTTAAATAACTATAGACCCATCTCTCTTCTTTCAGTTTTTTTCTAAGGTTTTTGAAAGGGGTATGAAGAACAGAATAATGACGTTTCTAAATAGAACTGAATTCTTTAGTAATCTTCAATTCGGTTTTAGAAATGGAAAATCCACAGAGGATGCCTTATTGAAATTTTGTAGTGAAATTTATAAATCAATTAATGAATCTAAGATTCCGGCAGCTTTGTTCATTGATATAACAAAAGCTTTTGATATGGTTGACCATGAATTATTGTTAAATAAACTTTTTAAAGCTGGATTTAGGGGCTTTGTTTATGATTGGTTTTGTTCGTACTTAATAGATCGTAATCAAAGAACTCGGATAAAAAATTGTCTAAGCTCAAAAAGCTATTTAGGTATGGGCATTCCTCAAGGTTCTGTTCTGGGTCCTATCTTATTTTTGATATTCGTGAATTCCTTGTTTTCTCAACCATTCAAAGGTATTTTAACTGCTTTTGCCGATGATACTGCTCTTTCTTACTCTAATAAAAATCATTTTGAAACGGTTGCTAATATGAATCATGATTTAGAAATACTCCGACATTGGTTCAGGCTTCACAAGCTAGTTATTAGTAGCAAAACTAAGTTTATGTTCTTTAATTTACTGGGGGTAGTTCCTGAAGGTCTTTCCTTAACTTATCATTCTCCTTGCTGCTCTAGGTTCCAACTATTTTCGCCAACATTTAGGTCTGATTTACCTTGTGCCAATGGCTGTTTTGAAATTGAATGTGTTGATCATTTTAAATACTTGGGTATAACCCTTGATAAGAAACTAAGTTGGATTGAACATACCACAAATTTAAAAATGTATCTGAACAAAGCAGTCAGACAGCTCTACCACCTTAGTCTTTATTGCCCTCAATCAATTTTGAAACTTGCTTATAGTGGCCTAGTGCAATCGAAGATTCAATATGGAATTTGCTGTTGGGGTGGTACTCACTCCTCTAAAATAAATCAGTTACTCATCAGACAGAAGCATTCGATTCGCATTATTTCTAAAGTAACCCGTAGAACACCTAGTTTTGCCTTATTCACTAACCTCGGCATTCTTCCTATAAGGCATTTGTACTTTTTTATTGTATTAAAATTATTTTTTAAAAGTGCTGGGTATAGCTCTGCAAGAGTCCAAGAGGACTATAATTTAAGAGCCAACAGCCGTCATTTTGTTAGTGTTCCAAGAGTTTTTAAATCCCATTTTTATCATTTTTATACAGTCACTTCGGCCCGCTTATTTAATATACTGCCCGATGAATTAAGAAGCGAGAGAATTGAATCGAAATTTTTAGGTAAAGTTAAAAAGTGGCTGTTTTCTATAAATCATTCAGAGATAGATAATATTTTTAGTCCAATAATTTGATTTTTATCGAAGAGTTTAAGTACATTCACTGATTCTTAATTTTTTTTTTAATGTCTTACCCCCACAAACAAAATTAATTTTTTATATCTTTTTAACTAATGGAACATTCGCCACTTATTCGTTTGAATAACAGAATGTTTCTCACTATTTCAATTTAAAACATTGCTTAGTTGTCATATTATGTATTTTATGAAGCCATTCAATACATATCTAATATTGTTAGCTTTAAGCTTGTATTTTTTTTAAATTGAAATAAAGAATTATTAAAAAAAAAAAAAAAAAAAATTTTACTCTAAGTATGCATCGAGGTCAAAATCTTTCTTAGCGTTTTCAGGTAAATTAAAGAAACCAAATTCTAAAAATATGCCTTTTTTTAAAAAATCCATTGTACGATAATATAGAGAAAAATTGAGTTTGCTATTAAGTAAGAAATGATTTTTTTACAATCCTATTGACCGTTTTCGAATTGATTACGATCTGAAGTTGGACATTTTGTACAAAAACAATATATTTAAGAGAATATAATCTAGAAATTAAAAAAGCTATGCGTCTGTCGATTAGTTTTGAAAATAATTTAAAATTATTCATTTTAAAACTTACTATGCATATGTTAAAAATAATAAAACCATTCGGAGAGCAGATTTATCGTTGTTAATGTACACGTTGGAATATGGGACGTCAAATCGTAACCATATTATAGAACAAAAAACAACATCTCGAAATACGGAATTCAATCGAATGTGGAAAAATGCTAATGTTATATATATATATATATATATATACTAGCTGTCCCGGCGAACTTCGTACCGCCTAAAATTGATTCAATTATTAACATCCCTTTTGATAGTTGAACCTCTCTATTGAACGAATGAAACTCCCTTGGAATTAAATTGAGTTCAATGCATAGAAACGACTTTTTTTCCACGCTAATGATTGAATAGAGTTGGTCCGGTCAGATTTTCTCAATCAACCAAATCAACCAAAGAAGAATGTGGGCAATCGGCAATCCCCGCTTCTGCCATTCGACCAAGTACATCCAGAAACGCGATTGTCCAAAAACATTGTGCTTAAAGATGAAAGCCATGAACGCTTTTAGCTTTTCTTTGAAAAATCGTGCGCTGATGTCATGTTGGTCGCTCATAGAAGGCCGGGAAGTTAGTATCACCGTTCGGATAATTTCTGTTCAGTTCACTTTCAATATAGGTGCTTAAAACAATAAATATCAGTAGTTGCGACTTGTGGAAACGGTGTTTCATTGGTTAGTATCCTGGACTACTTGAGTGTACGGGCTACGCCCACATATGCCACATGCCACATCAAATATTCTTAAATGCTTGCGATTTGCGCCCACCACCCCAAAGAAAGAAGATCAAGAACGCAACTATCGCGTTAACCATACACATCCACAAAATGTCCTTGAAATCAGTTAAGTGGCTTCAGAGATGGACAACAGCGCCACGTATCGGGTCCAAAACTAACTAACTAATATCCAAAAAAAATTTAATTTAAAGTGGTTGAGGCCTTTCTGAGGTCGACAACACATGTATGTTCACTAAAATATAACTCGTATAACCAATACACATACAAAGACCGTATGTACATACAAATCTTGTATTGATGTCACCTTTCATTTGAAGTTTCCAGAAACAAAATCGGTTCACGCATTAAGAGAACATCAATTTAAACACAATCCGACATATTTTGATATATTTATAGAGGGAGATAGATGAAACACGAAATGTGCCTACAGCGCCACCTGTTGAGAATTTTCCGAATTTTCATTTTCGAAACGTCATTATTCGTTCGGTATTTTCGTTTCAATTCAAATCAGCATGAACATCACGGCAATATATGAAATTCATTGGAATGACAGTGGCGCCATCTGTCGAAAATTGGTCGTACCAACTCAGAAACCTTCGTGGGTTCATGCACAACAATTTTGCTAAAGATCATCACATGATCAAATGCATAGTTTATGATTCTGTAAAGGACATACAGACAAACATCCATTTTTATATATCGTCGGCCTCATAAGAATACCTCGTAACTCCACCTTTGGGGGAAAATTACTTTTTAATGACATCTTATAGGATATTTTGTAGCGCATTGGTCTAGAAATCCTCGCAACTCCCTGAAAACTCTAAATCAGCTTAAATTTAGTTTCTGTGAAGCTCGTAACTCCACTGCAATACATGCTCCGTAGGACATTTTCGTTCCTCCTGTAAAATTTCAAATACTTATGTGAGTTATGAGGCATTCTTATGAGGCCGACGATATATAGTATACTATGTGACGAATAGTCGATGTCCGACTTATATTCAAACGCAAGGCGAAGAAGTGATGCACGTGTCAATGTGCGATACACTTGCAAACGCTGTTGTTCGCGTGTTCTCGTTGACGGTGACTCGTTGACGGGCCAGTCTTTGTGTCAATGCATTAGCTCGAAGGCGTTCATTGCGGTGCTCTTGACTTTCATTAGCACGTGTGATTGCAGTCGGATTTATTACATTTCCATTGTCCGTCAATTGATCTTGTGCCGATGTATTTAACCGATGGTTGTGCTGTAATTGTGAATGGATAGTCCGTCGACCAATATTTCCTCCTCGTCCACGAAGACGTGGCATTGTTTCAGTTACGTAACTTATATGTGAATGTAATACACTTAATGTTCACTGAAAATGCGACACCAAAAATATCCAAAGATACAAAAAAATTTAAATATGAAAATAACGAAACGCATAACTTAATGCAATACACTTAAATTAGAATACCTACGTGTGGCCGTAGTTGTTGCTTGATTCAAGTTTGTGTTGCTTTCAATGACACCACACTGATTGTCTTGCAATTCGAAATAAAACAAACCACTATTGCGTAAATTAAAATTTACTTTTGTTTGAACGATTGAGAACGAATTTTGAGATGTCAAAAAATAAAAGCAAACAAATAAGCTCGATGACCAAAAAAATTTTATTCAGTGACATACACACGTACAGTAGAATTATATACATAAAGAAGATTTGTATGGGAGGTACCACGCGTCCTTATCAAATCCCGCCTATATTTGCAGCATAACTTAAAATATGTTCACTCAACCGAAATACCAACCGTTAGCAGGAGCAGAAATATTGGATTCTTAATTTTTTTTTTTTATGGGAGGTACCACGCCCCTTTGTACAATCCCGCCCATATTTGCAGCAGCACTTAAAAAATGCACACCAAACCGACGTACCAAATTTTGTGCAAATACCGTTATCAGGAGCAGAAATAATAGGTTTTTAATTTGTGGTTTGTATGGGAGGTACCACGCCCCATTGTCCAATTGGACCGAATTGTAAATCTAAACCACCCGGGGCGCAGCCCAAACGCATACAAAAAAAATTATGCAAATCGGTCCAGCCGTTTAGGAGGAGTTCAGTCACAACACACGTACAGTAGAATTATATAAATATAATAGATATTGCTAATGCACTAATCAATATTTTTTGTGTTATTAACGTTGTACCATATTTTAGTCAGGCAACGTGATTGAGAGACTATCGTTTACAGGTTCATTTAAGAATAAAGCAATCAAACAATCTACGCAGCGGTAAATAAGAGAATACGTTTTCAGATCATGATATGTGATCTCGATGAAAAGCAGGATCATATTTTGTTGTTGTAATTGAATGTAAATCGATGGACTATATGGATCATAACTGTAATAAAAAACTAATGTTAGGTACTCCATATCGAGTCTTTATAAAAGAGTTATTTCTGCCTAAATTAAATAATAATGAAGTGGTCGATACGTCACGCAGTACGAAAAACAATTCAAATACTGCGTGAGTCATTTCCTGGTTGTTTGATAATGTTATTTAACAGCCATGGATTAAGGATTATTTAAAGTCAAAGCTCTATATCCACAAGCAACAAGAAGTGATTTTACGCTGCCTAAGCCATATATATGCAAAATGGTCATTAACAATTTTGACAAAAGATTAAGCATGTGCCCGCAAAAGCAGTGGAGGTTATTATTTTGCTTAATAGGTATGTTATTCCATACATATCCCTATCTAATTTATTTGATTTTTGAATTAAAAAAAAATACAAGTAAAAACGAAACCGAATCTTGTGTGAATTTTGGGAAAACCTCTAATCACAATTAAAATACATCAAACGCTTAACACTTTCTAACCGGAAAGAACCTCTGAAAATCACATGGTACTGAGAACCACCAATACTCACATTTCAATATGATTATTTTTTTTCGAGGAGGTATTGGTTTGAACCAATCCACCTATATAAAAAAAAATAAGTAAGAGATGATAAACTTTTGTCTGTGATCGCGACAAAAGTAATTTGAAATATTACTTCAGCTTATTTTTTAAGTTTGGATAACTTAAAGAAAGAAATAGAAAGTTTAATAATGAGAGCATTTAAAGGAAGAGAAGAATTTAACTAACCGATTAAGCATTTTACTTTGAAGGTCTACTGCATTAAAAAAATATTAAATATTTGGCGCAATAGGTTCTTAAGGGACCTTAGGTCCAGCTTCTCACAACGATTTAATTTTTGTCATAAGCGAGAGGTGGCGCAGTGGAAAAACATTAAAATGTAGTTAGTGTATTTTCCGGAGACCGTACCTTGGTCACCGCTCTCACTAGCCCCTATTCTTGTAAAGAGTCACCCTCTCTAGCCTAAGAGCTTTAAATTTTAAATTGCTGCATTTTTGTATTGCAGTCTCAAACAAATGTACCGCTATATCAGACAGATAATTTCAATGTAAATGTATTCTATTTAACACTATTCCTAGACTTTATGCAATTGCAGTAGTAGTGCAATCTTGCATATTATTTTCTTCTGCCCTCATCTAAAAGAGATTTTAGGACTGTATACCTAATATTGTACAAATTTGATGCCCCAACGAAGAAAGATGTTTGCAATTTACTCCATTAGGTTATATATTATGAGTATCCTTTAAAATGAAGATCTTGAATTATACCAAGATAAATTTCGACTTACGCGTTGCTCCTCGGGACTCTCTTCTTTAATTCTATCACTCCGTTACGCGATTTTCTGCGTGCACAGAATTACTTATCAACCAAATGTTAGCCACTACTGCAAGGCCAGTTGGATCTGGTATTGTGGTTCTGCACTGCTGATAAATTGTTGAAGGTGATGGGTGACTAATACCTAAAATATCATAATCTTACGCATATGTTGTGGATAAGTGTACAATAAATTTCGTTGCAATGCAACATGTCATCATCTCACATCCATCGTCATATATCGCCGTCGGTAAAATCTCTTTTTGCATCAAGCTTAAAAGCCGACGGTAAAAGTTTCGCCGATCAATTTAAGGTCAAATTGGAGAATCATAAAATCAAAAAAAAAATCGTAATAATAATATGGAGCCAAACTTCATCGACCCTAAGAAATGGGCAAACCGCTAGATGAATACAATACATTGTAGACGAGAAAAATGTAATTTACTATTCCCAATTGTGCACTCATATAATAAAGTTGGTAGCAGTAGAGTTTTACACATATTTTTGTTTGGTTCTAGCTACTTGTAAGGTTTTTAGTCAAGGTCCTTCTGCGCAAAATGAAATTTAAAAACAGTTGAACCGACGTAACTCAAGTTTAGGCAGTTTAGGACAACTTGAAAAAAGTAGTAAGACAAAAACTTTTTAATACTTTAGTTAAATTTTACAGTGGCAACTCCGTTTCAAACAAACATCTGATGGATATTGAAACGATACCAACTTAAAAAAAAAACTAAAAATAAAAGTGTGTTTTCAGACGATAGTTGTAATTTTTGTTATTCCCAGACGTAAGTATATTATTCTAGAATTATGCTCAATTTACAAGTTAAAAGTGTTTAATTATAATGTTTATATGTGTTGTGATATTATTCAACCAAAATAGTTTACATTGTTCCTAAAAAAATATGAACTTTTTAGTTTTTTATCCCTCTTATCCCCACTTTTGGACAATCCGCGAGGGTCACTTTTGGACATGTCCTAATCTGCCCCTTTTTATCACTTTTGAACAATGCATTTCGGTAATTTGTGAAAAATGATTTTCGTTTTATTTGATTTATCTCTGCAATAATAGTCAGAAATTACAAGAAAAATGAGGAAACTGCTCCTAATGAGGCCGATTTGCTCAAAGCCATGGAACTTGTTTTGGATAAAACAATGACAATGAGGAGAGCTGCGGATTCTTTTGGGATTTCCAAAAGTACTATGGGCTATAGTCTCAAGATGAAAAAGAGCCATAAGACAGTAAGAAGTGAAGAGTATCACATGATTTGCTATCTGGTTAAATTCAGGAGATTTTTGTTTAGTCAATATAAAAACGGAATATAAAAACTTGTCCTCCTATTTTGTCGCAAAAAGTATTGATAAAAATTATGATTTTTTTAACGTAACATTTTTAAAAAGAAGCCCGGTCTTAACAAATTTTATTTTCCTGATATCTCAATACCAAATGATGTGGTAGTACTTCCCGTACAGCTGGTATGTTCACTTTTAATTTTGATTTTTCTGCCTTAAACTAAACTAGGGTGACTGAACTGCATTTAATTGTTTATTCATTTGCAAATGAATATTAATGTCATTAATTGTTTTTTTTTGTATGATATTGAGACTGAAATTCAATCATTGCATAGCATATATGTGCTATATTTTATTTGATGTTATGTTTTGAAATAATATATTATTTTTGTTGTTAACTAAACACAAAAAACAACTTGAATGCGTCCAAAACTGTCCCATGGCTGTCCAAAGGTGACCCCCCAGAGGGGCAGATTGGGACACTTTAAAGAGTTTATTAAAATGAAAAAAAAGTATATGAATCATAATTGTACCTACATATTTATTTAGATATTATATTGAAAGATAAAAAAACATGCAACAATAATTTTCAAGATTCGATGGGATACACTGCTTTTTAATGGATCTAAAGCGATTTTTATAAAAATGTCCTAAGGTGCCCCCCTCTCCCTTACCTATAATGGTATAAATATTAAATAAATAAATAAATAGTTGGCGCAACAGGTCCGTAGGGACCCTAGGCCTAGCCTAAACATCGCCGCATACCCAGTTTTTTTTGCTAAAAAGTCAAATAACGGGACTTTTTTAGCACGAAAACGGTCTATACTTGTTGAACGAAAATGCATTCTTAAGGTAATATAGTTATTTCCAGCTTTCTATATTATCGGACCGGACAATGGATTTTGAATCAAAAATTGTGAAATGCTGTCGCGAAGAACTCAGGGTTCTTGGCACTCAGCATAAGATATTGCTCTGCTGGGTTCCGGGACATGAAGGCATTCCAGGCAACAAGAAACCTGACGAATTAGCAAGACTAGGTTCGGCAGCTGTATCAGAACAAGCTGACCCCTCCGTGAAAATCCCGTCTTGCACACTCAAGCTGGAAGTAGGAAGAAAAGCCACAAGAGAGGCGAACGCTAGATGGACTGCAATAGAAACTTGTCATTCCACAAAAATGCTATGGCCAACTTTCAATGAAGCAAGAACCAACAGTCTCATGCGGAAGGATAGAAAATCTCTTTCCACCCTCGTAGGAATTATAACGGGGCACAATACTCTACGGTATCACATGAAGAAACTACGCCTGACTGAAGAAGAACTTTGCAGGGGCTGCGGTGATGAGGAAGCTCTTGAGGACACAACCCACTTCCTATGTCACTGCCCAGGTCTCCAACACTACAGGCATAGATTCCTAGGGAGACACTTCTTCAACGACCTAGAAGAGCTTTCCAGCACACATATAGACAAGATAATGGGCTTCATCAAATCCACAGGATGGTTTGTATGCAACAGCACAGTGAGTACTTAGTCTCAGGGTTATTATGGGTAAGGGAGAACCTCTTCCCCCAATGGGCATCACAATGGGTCAGTATTGACCTGAGTGTGGCATGGAGCACTCCACGCCAACCCACGTACCTAACTTAACCTATGGATTTTGAATAGAGGCATATTTATATATTACGTTTTCTGAATGCAGGAACTACGATTTTGGCCAAAATGCAAACTTTGAGCAAAACTAATGTTTTCAAAGTTAATGCGTCCTTAATTTTCAATTCGAATCACCGCACACACTAATTTTGTTATCTGCTCATATCTCGATAGCCCCCTTTTCGACGTGGATAAAACTACGAAAACCAAGTAATAGTTACATCCCGGACAATATTTTATACTTTGTTTTAAGATAAATAATTAAGCATTAGTATCTTTCAACCAATATTTTGTCTGCATAGTTTCATAATAACCGCTCTAATGATTTTGATCAAAATTCATGTTTCAGATAATATACAAGTATTCTAAATAAGATTCAGTACTAAATTGTTCTCAAAAAATGCAAGCAAAGCCCTGTTAAAACTATTTCTCAAAAATTACTACGCAAATCCTAGCCTGTGTTACTCAATACAACCACGAAAAACGTCTTTTTAGCAAATACTACAACCATATTGAATATGCACCTCAAAATAATTCCAACCACTTGGAGCTTACGCAATCATAAACTCCCATTTCATTTGCACCCCCACACACGTCCATTTGGCATATTAATTTTAATAGAATTCGAACAGTGGTAGAAATTCTTCTATCGTACTAACCTGGCAGTTGGAAAACAAACTACACATAGCGTTGCATCTCTGCAACAAAATATCGAACGAATATGTTGAGTTTAAGGCAGTGAAAGTGGTTCTTAACTATTTTCTTTCGCCTATTTATATATAAGATAAAAACTGAAAATGAAAATTCAAAAACAAATCTCTGATCTCTTATTTTATACGTATACGTATATCTAAGTAAAGATATCGGTCTATCAGGAACCCTATACTTCCAATCATATAGACACCTTAAACTAGCGTTAAATTCCAGTCAAAAATAAAAACATGCCTTAACGGATCAGCTATCAGAAACTCCTGCTATGGCTGTATTTAAAAATCTTGTAAAGTAAAAGAGCTTCTAAATAATATAATGGGCGTTTATAAATCTCTACATAGCTAAAACTTCCGAAAATTGAATGTTACTATGAGGTTGAACTTAAACAAAGCTCACATTGCTATTTAATATAAATTATACTGCCAGATGAATAAGCCAAAAGTGAATTTTTTTTTAACATTCGGTATTCCTATATTTTATGAACCATTTCTTAAATCTAGCATCGCTTCTCAAATAAAAATAGAAAATAACCAACCAAACTTTTGATCAACGAGAAATTTTCGTGCGACCCAGTCACGCACCTATAGTTAGGACAGGGCAGGACACAGTAAATATACAAATCTGAGTTTATTTTTTGAATTTTCATACAAATAGTCCGATTAAAGTGCATGACAGTCGGAGTACCAATGAAGTGTTTTCAATTGTGTAAGTTCAGTGGCCGCAAACCATATCCGCTTAACTCGTGTCAGGACAAAATTAAGTTATAGGCACCATTCTGTTCAGCATTTAAATCTACTTCCACTTAATTTTTTTATGACCATAATCTTTTTTTAAACAGAAGTTTTTCCAACGAAAAAAATAAGCTTAGAAACAAATATTCCTGATTTGAAACTTTAATCTGCTCTCTGCTAAAATGAAGTTTTGCGTTGCTGTTATTGTATTTTGATTGAAAGTGAGGCATTGAAATAAACAAAATGATGCCGTATGTGAACACAGATCGGAATTTGGGTAGTAATTTTAAAGAAATATTTTTGAACAATTCTTAAAAGGAAGGTTTTTGGTTATTCAAATAAAAAATTAAGTACGCAATAATTTTGCAAATATCAATTTTAATCCACGTCTGGATTTTGGCTGATATCGGTATATGTATACGTTTTCGAATTAACTAAACAAAAAAAATGGGTTTTTTTTTTCAGAAAACCTGGCTCTGCTATCAAGTTAGGAAGGACCACCTTGCCTCAGGAATGCATTTTTTGTTACAATCGTATGGACCGTTTTTGAGAAGGCCGATTTTCAAAAGTACCGTTATCGGACAGAATTGCGAAACCCCCTTTTTGAATTACACTTTCATTGTTATATCAGAATTGATTGAAATCTTGAGTACGAGATAGTTTAAAAGTACTACATAAATGTACCAGTTTTGAAAGCCAGGAATCTGTTCTTTCATATTATTTTTTAACTGCTGGTACCCGCGACTTCGTCTGCGTAGAATTAGTGCTTCGAGTAGCTCAATTAAAATATTTATATAAACAACAGCGCCACTTATCGCGTGCAAAACTATGCTATCATTCAAGCCAACCAATCCCTACAAATTTAAATTCATTGGGAAAATACACACCAAATAAATTTATATATTTTTATTTTTAAATATAGATAGATAGATAGATAGATAATTAATTTATTTCTTGAAAATCTATTATGAACTTGTACATACAAAATTAAAACATCAATGGTACAAGGATAATAGATAAGAAAAATGAGACATTCTGCATTTTACAAATTGAATAATAGGAAAATAGGAAAAAATTGAATAATAGGAATATAGGTAGATACCTACCTATTATGAATTTTACTATCCCTAACTTGAGAAATAGTTCGTTCGTCATTTAAACTTGGATCCCCTACTTCACGTTTTGTTTTCGCGAGGTCTATACCAAAATTCATAAAAATTGGTTTTGCGGTCGTTAAAATAATAAACTAAGTTTAAATAGACCGTCAGCATAAACTAAGTATTAAAAAGACCGTCTGATCCCGCGCACCTACCCGATTCCCCCGCAAGTTTTGAAAAGAAAATTCTCTCTTAAATTTCCTATCTGTGAATACGTGTGGTATCGTGGTATCTCTACCTTTTCCATTTTGAAAAACTTTCCATGCGTAAAAGGCAAAAATGTCAAAATTGTTGAGCTATCTATAATCTGGCAGAAAAATATTCAAACTTCATTTCACCATGAATATCGACACGCACTGAATGTACATAAAAATGAGATTTGCTTGAGCAACAATTTCTATTACCAAAACATAATCATTATAATGTTAGCAAATTGCGACTTGTATACTGAATATTAATTTAATATGATTTTCTCTCCAAACAATACAAATTTTGATTTTAAAAGTATGTTTTTTTCATAAAAAAAGAGAAAAGGAACACGCTTGGTGTGAAAAATAAAGAGAGGGTGCTAAGAACACTGACTGGGAGATAGTGTATTTGGTGAGTTTCTGTCAGCTGATGTATGCGTTCTGAGAGTTTAAATTCGTTGTTTTATTTCACAACGAAAACATGTAGATATTCTACAAAATGTATAATAGCGAATGTAATCAACATAAATAAACAAAGGAATGATGTGTGAAATAAAATAAGATATTTTTGTACCTATAATTATTGTGTTTGTTTTCGTTTTCTGTTTTTGACGGAATATTTTTTCACCGTGAATGTCCACAGAAAAACGACAAAGAGAATAATTGATTGCGAATATTAAGATTTGAAATAATATGAGTTTTTAGTTATAATCTTTTCAAGAAGAGTCCGTTTATTAAAAAAAAAAAAAAAACAAATTAAATTTATTAGATAATTTGGAGCAATTGATATACCTAATTAATGAAATGACATTTGAAATCAATTGCGTCAGCCGAGAATATGAATAATGTTCATTTATAATAAAAATAAAAAATCTAACAGACACAATCAACGAAAAATAATTTTCCTTAAAATGTACGGGAAAGAACGAAACTCTAAATGTATTTAAGCAAAATTGGAAACAAACATGTTTACGGATTTGTACCTTGATATGTCTCACGCATTTAAGTTTTGCTGCTTACAATTTGCTTTTAATGTTTTTTTTTTTATTTTTGTCAATGATTCATTTAGTTTATCGATTTCGATTTTTTACAACAAAGAGAAACATCCCTTACTATATAGATTATCTAGGTAAAATAAAATAAATCTTAATACTCCTATGCGCGAGTGTATGCGTGCGGCTAATCTATTGTGGCACAAATGCTTTGCCACATAGCAACACGGAAAACAGCTTGTAGGCAAATTCCCTTAAGTTGTAAGAGCTGACGGTCTATTTAATACTTAGTTTATGGGTGGGTGGCAAATTGTATTTTTTCAGGCTCAATTGTATTTTTCATTTTCGTATATTTCTCCTATTCGTATAATGATTTCGAGATATTTATTAATGTTTAGTTTTAAGCATATTAATGCTACAAATAAATAGTTTAAGCACATTAGTTTAAGCATATTATTATTACAAATAAATAATTGAATAAACATCTCTACACTACCCTATACAGCGAACACTGAACAGCGCACTTAGCATCTCCTATTACACTACACACACTTCATCCAGTAGCCAATGCACTTTTTTCTTTCCCATGATTTACCTTGACGCACTGATATTAGGATCTCATATTGCACCACATACGCTTGAATACATTTTTTATTTCACACGATTTACGTCTTCATTTTTTATGTCATGTAAGCATTTTTAGAATAAGTTGTATGCTAGGCTAAGCATTTATCATTTATTATGTATAAATAATGCCCAAATAAAGGCGAGAGTGTAGATATTGTTAAAACGTCAAGCAGTTAACTTCTTTATCTCAATTGGGTGTTCTGGTGTACTACCAGCAACACAAGGCAACAGTCAAAATACAAGAATCTTGGTCTGTACATACACAGTAAAAGCACTGTGTACATTTGGTGACCCCGACGTGATTTGCTTCCCCCCAACAGTGGTAAGGGGGAAATCACAAACATATATAATAAAAGCGTCGTCAGAGCTAAACACTGACTAAAATATTCGCTTCTCCCTATACAAGAGGAAATTTCCAACAAGGTAATTGCGTTCGCCAAGGCAAAACATTGGCGAGGCGTCGACAGGGCCATACACTGTTCGCAACAATCGGACTTATTGGCATTGAGGAATGGACGAGGTGGAAACATTCGCGCTAGTAGCTCGTCAGAAGCTTCTAGCGGATGAGCTAACAAAGCTACTAGTCAACACAAAGAAAGATGGTCCTTCAAAAAGGACGAGGCAATACGTATCGAATAAATTGGAAAAACTGGAATCGATATGGAAAGAATTTGTTGAAAACCATGATCGCATCAAAGGCCACATCAAGCATGATACTCCGTACATACAAGGAGATATGCATGGGAATACCAAAATCAAGTATGTCGAATTAAGGTCGCTTCTCCTATCATCGCCAGTGAGTGAGGACGAGGAATCATCCGGCAACGCATCTGGTACCACAAGTCAAAAAAGGCCTGAGCCTACTGCGAGGAGTCAAGCGCAACAACCTACCACCAACATTAATCTCTCCGAAGTCACTAGCCTCCAAAGGCAACTACGGAGACAGCAGGCATTGATAGCCACAATCCAGAGAATAACTTCGAATCTGGATTCACTAACGGATAAACAATCCAAACAGTACTATCAGGTACAGCTTTCCACATTGGAAAGGCATTGGTACTTAAAGACTAATTTGTCCGGCGAAGCCCTTAGACTAATCAATCATTTAGCCATAAGTGACAACAACTATGAGTCATCATGGAACATATTAAAGAATCGCTACGTGAACAAGAGACTACTGGTTGGATCGTTCTTGGAGAAACTAATATCTCAGCCTCAATGTGCTGCCGATACAGCAATGGCATTGAAAAATTTTCATGACACGACCACTGAGTGCATACAGGGCCTTAATAATCTTGGAATCGATGTCTCCAGC
Source organism: Cheilosia variabilis (assembly GCA_951230905.1). NCBI lineage: Eukaryota > Metazoa > Arthropoda > Insecta > Diptera > Syrphidae > Cheilosia > Cheilosia variabilis. Next base: position 57,033,291 of record OX579676.1, read on the forward strand.
TGGGATCCCTTGCTAGTTCATATGCTCATCAAAAAACTGGATAAGAACACTCATGCTACATGGGAACAATCTCTCAAGGACCCAAGATGTCTCCAAACCATAGACAGTCTTCTTAAGGGGCGGACACATGGCATCGAAATGCTCATCTCGGGGATGCAGACAGTGTTCAAAAAAGCATAACACACTACTGCATCTGAACAATGCAGTTCAAGGCCCATCAGTCGCCCGCATAACCAGAGCAAACAGATCCACTAAAACTCAAGAGTCGAACGGCTCGTCTTCAAATCAGCCTGGTCCGTGATCCTCAAACATTGCTAGCATCAATCTACATGCAAACAACTTAGCCAGTGACTCCAATAGTTCGCTAGCGGCAGCTGACAAAAATCCAAAGCAAGGATATGTCTTCCTAAGCACCGTTATAGTGAAGCTGGTAAGCACCAGTGGAACAATAATAAACTGTCGTGCTCTCCTCGACTCTGGCTCGCAGATAAACATAATAACAGAGCGAATGATGCGCAAACTGGAGATACCACTCACACGCAATCCAATGATAGTAAATGGAATTGAACAATCCAGACGCGAAACGCAGCTCAGAGCAAATGTCGAGTTATTATCCGGCGCAACTAACTATTCAACGAGGATAGAAGCCATCGTATTGCCTCAAATAGTATCTTCACAACCTTCAAAGTCATTCGACATAACAACATAGCAAATTCCAAGGAACATTAAGCTGGCAGATCCGCAATTCAACGAGACTAATCGCGTTGACCTACTAATCGGAGCAGAATATTACCACCAGCTGCTGTGCATTGGACAAATAAGACTAGGGAAGGAGCTCCCACTACTGCAAAATACTCTCCTTGGATGGATCGTCACGGGCAGGATTGGTGAAGCATTCACAGTAGCCCCAACTTGTGGTTTCTATACGCGAGATGAATCACTGGAACAAGCAATTGAAAAATGTTGGGACATCGAGAAAGTACCAGAGGCAAATTCCGAACGGACAACATTGTGAGGAACGATCAAACGACCAAAAGAGACGCCTCAGGATGATTTGCGGTAAGATTGCCTTTCTCCACAGAACCAACGAAGTTGGGTGCATCCATGGACATAGCATTAGGTAGGTTCTACTCATTAGAAAGACGCTTAGCGAAGGACACAGACTTAAAGAAACAATACGTAGAATTCATGGAGGACTACAAAAACCTGGGACACATGGAAGAAATTGACTGCAACTCACTTACGACACCACACTGTTTCCTGCCGCATCATGGAGTGATTAAGCCAGATAGTAGCAGTACAAGGCTAAGAGTGGTTTTTGATGCTTCAGCTAAGACGTCCACAAATATCTCCTTAAAAATGTTATCGACTCAAGACGGTAACCTATGGAACAACAGCAGCTCCATACTTGGCAACTAGATGCCTTCAGAAGTTGGCCCAAGATAATGAAGCTACCTATCCATCAGGCTCCAAGGCACTCCAGAGAGACTTTTATGTGGATGACGTAATGACTGGCGCAAATAGTATACCAATGGCGAAAGAAATTCAGACACAACTGTCAGCGCTTCTTCAACAAGGAGGATTCAAGTTGAGAAAATGGAGCGCAAATCATAAACATCTACTAGAAAACATTCCATTGGACGACCAGGAAATTCGTTTTGATGAGCACGAACAAGAAGGGTTTGTAAAAACACTTGGGCTGATATGGCTTCCAAAATCAGATGCATTCAGCTTAAAAATTAATTGCCAACCACAAAAACGAGTTACCAAAAGATCAGTGGCATCTGAGATAGCAAAACTTTTCGATCCACTCGGCATTGCTGCACCAGTAGTGATCGTGGCCAAACTATTTCTTCAAGAATTATGGGAAATAAAATATGATTGGGATGCTGCCCTTCCAGTAGAAATGTGTACTAGATGGTGCACGTATCGAAAACAGTTGCAAGCTTTGGATCATATTCAAATACGAAGGCATGTATTTGCTCAATATACTCCAACATCAGTTCAACTCCACACGTTTGCTGACGCATCCGAGAAGGCCTATGGTGCTGCCGTGTACGTAAGATCCACTACCGAGGACGGCATGGTAATAGTCCGACTACTCTGTTCCAAATCCAGAGTGGCGCCAACCACCAAGACGGTTTCAGGAATAAGCTCATTGACTATCCCACGACTTGAGCTATGTGCTGCCTTATTAGCAGCAGAGTTATCTAGCCGCGTGAGATCCGACTTACAAATGGAGGATCTACACATTTCTGGACGGACTCCCAGATAGTGCTCGACTGGATCAATTCGGACGCACAATCATTCCAGGCTTTCGTAGCTCGTCGCATTGCAACCATTCAACGGCTATCCAGCAACATACAGTGGCGACACGTCCGGTCAAACGAGAATCCAGCCGATGTCTTATCAAGAGGAATCACCCTAGAGAAGTTACGAGAGCACAACTTGTGGTTCTACGGTCCCAGATTCTTAAGTGGGAATGAATCGGTATGGCCAATTGGCCACCACCATATACCAGTCACAGTCCGTATGCGGGAGAAAGGAAAAGAACAGCCTTGTCAGTCAGCAAAGGAACACCGGAGATTGTGTTTGAACAAATCAAGCATTCATTTTGCAAACTTAAAAGGATAATAGCTTACTGCCTACGTTTCATTAGTATCTATAATTAAGAACGGCAAATTTCGCTCCAAGATTCATGCGCTGCGACACTCCCATTCACAACCGTTTTTCCCAATCTGGCAGTTGATAGTTGCAGAGCTCAACAACGCTCTTCAACTCATTTTAAAACACATTCAAAAATCCGAATTCAATGCCGACATTCTTCATTTAAAGAAATACAAAGATCTAGACACAAAGAGTAAACTAATTGGGCTCTCCGCATTCTTGGATGAAAACGATCTCTTGCGAGTAGGAGGAAGGCTACAGGCATCTAGCTTAGCTTACGACGCAAAGCATCCAATATTACTGCCTTATTCCCACCCGTTCGTCAAAATGATAATGACGGAGATACATTCCGAAAACTTGCATGTGGGACCTCAAGGTCTATTAGCCATAACTAGACAACGTTTTTGGCCGATCAAGGGAAAGAATATAGCGCGCTCAATCGTCCAGCAATGCACAGACTGCATAAGGGCTAGGCCAAAATTGAACGTTCAGATGATGGGCAACTTACCAGCCCATCGAGTTCAACCAGCACGTCCTTTCATCAATTGCGGAGTAGATTTTTGCGGCCCAATTTGGATTCACTACCGTTCGAGGGGCAGCCGTCCACAAAAAAGCTATCTCTCAATATTCTGCTGCTTTAGTACGAAGGCTGTGCACATTGAAGCCGTCAGCGATCTATCCACAGACGCGTTCATCGGTGCATTAAAGAGGTTTATTGGTAGGCGAGGGCATTGTAAAAATCTTTACTGCGACAATGCCACCAACTTCGTCGGCGCAAGGAATCAATTAGATGAGCTACAAGCGGCTATATACTCAACCAAGGCTCAAAACCAAATATCAACCACCTGTCACTCAAAAGGAATAGAATTCCATTTCATTCCTCCAAGGGCTCCTCACTTTGGAGGTCTATGGGAAGCGGCCGTCAAATCCGCCAAACATCTGCTTCAGCGCAAGATCGCTTCAGCTTCATTAACATATGAAGAACTATGCACCCTGAGTGTAGACGCAGAAGCTATCTTGAATTCAAGGCCACTCACAACCCTCTCTACTGATCCAAATGACCTAACCGCGTTAACCCCTGGCCACTTTCTGATAGGAGAACCTCTAAGAGCTATAGCCGATCTGCAGGCGGAACCATTACGCGGAAGTCTTAACAGCAGATGGAAACTAGTCTCTCGTATCAAGGAAGAATTCTGGAGCCGATGGTCTCAGGAGTACCTAAACGAGCTGCAACACAGAAGCAAGTGGAAGACTTCATCATCAAATATTGAAATAGGCACAATCGTGATCATCAAGGAAGACAACATCCCGGTCATGAAGTGGCCACTTGGTAGAATTGTCAAAGTATACCACGGCACTGACGGATTCATTAGAGTCGCTGATGTCCGCACAAAATCAGGAATTCTCAAGCGACCAGTGCATAAACTTGCTCCGCTCATCAAGGACGAAGTAACCGAAGAAGAAAAACTTACAACAAGTGACTCTCTAGCTCAGAACCAATCATCAGTAGCCCCTCGGGATCGCAAAAGAACAAATCATTCAAAAATTCCCGACGCATCAAAAGAACAATCGGTTAAGAAAACTCGTAAGGTTGCATCAACGTTGCTTACCACCCTTCTGGTATGCCTCTTAGTGCCAGCTATAAGAGGAGACTCTGGAGTGGAAATATCAAAATATGACCAATCTCCTGGAATACACTTCTTTAATCAAGGAACTGTAAACTTGGTGGTGAATCAATGGAATTGAGTCATTTACTACGATCTTAACCCATACCGAAGAGAATTTGAAGCCCTTAGAAACAGCACGACGTTATTAGAACATGTTTGCAAGCAAATCACATCAAGAGGCATATGCACGCAAGTCATCCAAGTAATTCAGTACATCGTTCAACAACTCACTGATCAGAACCAATTACTCATAAATCAACCTCAGCCTAGACCACGAAAGACAAAAAGAGGAGCTGTGGACGCTATCGGCAACATCGCTAACGTTCTCTTTGGAGTACTTGATTCTCGATACGCTGAAGAAATGTCTGCTACTATTGATAAGGTGTACATAAACGAAAATCATCTGCTTGAATTGTTCAAAAACCACACATCAATCTTGGATTCCACTGTGAACATAATGACAAAAAACCAAGCAGCTCTGGACCAACAGCATAACTCACTTGTGGCGCAACTGGAACAAATCATCAATCGCGTGCATACCATCACTGAAAACTCTTATCAAATAAAGGTTCAGCAATTATTCTCATCATGGGCTATATACACTACACTCCTCATTACTAACATACAACGGACGCAATCATCTATTCTCACCGTGCTAGCAGATACTCATCATAAGAAAACGAATAACTTACTGATTTCACCACATCAATTGAAGGAAGAAGTCGTCAAAATTAAAAATCATCTACCATCAAGTCTTCACCTCCCTTTTGATCTTAACAACATACGGGCGCTATACAAACTTATGACAACTGAAGGACGACTCATGATCAACCACGTACTGTTCAGAATTACTCTACCTCTACTAGGACAAGAAGAATTCACAATGTTTAAGAACATTCCGATTCCAGCGATTATAAACAATACTCTTATCACCATAGAACCATCATCCACATAATTGCAGTAAACGCTCACCAAGATGAGTACTATCCATTATCCAACGACGACTTTTTATTATGCACCATTATCACGAACGAAAGGTATCTGTGCACCCAAAACCATCCCATCTACCGCCGAGGATCAAATGTCAGCCTGTGCGAAGTCAACCTGCTGAATAATATACCATCGCTGTCAGCATGCAGATTAAAAATCCTTGAAACGCTTCCAGTCTGGTTAAAAATTCCAAACACCAACGAATGGATATATGCCGTAATCAATGAAACCCTGTTGAGCGTAGTATGTGGCAGTCAACCATCGCTTATCACAGTCAGTGGAACCGGCCTCCTAAAACTACAACCAACCTGCGTCGTAAGGCAAAACTACTTAACGCTTCAAGCTCATCGCATATATACCAGCAATATTCGGGTATCACAAACTAGATTCTTCCAAGTTACCAGTTTACCAAACGTGACACGGTTGGCAGCACTTCATCTTTATGCAACCAATATCAGCACGCAGATCATAGAACTTCAAGGCCTACGTGACCAGATTAATGCCCAACAAACAGAACTTCCTAACCAGATTCATGATCATAACATCCGGCATACTATCATGGGTTCCTGCGGACTATTCCTAGCGGTCACAGTTATACTGTATATGCTGTGGAAACAAAGACAAAGGTGTTGTAAAAAGACGACAGCCAAACCAACGCCAAAACCAAGAAACTCATTTACGGTCACATCTGATAATCCGAGGATCATCAGCGAGGGGCAGGATGTTTAGTTTTAAGCATATTAATGATACAAATAAATAGTTTAAGCGCATTAGTTTAAGCATATTATTATTACAAATAAATAATTGAATAAACATCTCTACACTACCCTATACAGCGAACACTGAACAGCGCACTTAGCATCTCCTATTACACTACACACACTTCATCCAGTAGCCAATGCACTTTTTTCTTTCCCATGATTTACCTTGACGCACTGATATTAGGATCTCATATTGCACCACATACGCTTGAATACATTTTTTATTTCACACGATTTACGTCTTCATTTTTTATGTCATGTAAGCATTTTTAGAATAAGTTGTATGCTAGGCTAAGCATTTATCATTTATTATGTATAAATAATGCCCAAATAAAGGCGAGAGAGTAGATATTGTTAAAACGTCAAGCAGTTAACTTCTTTATCTCAATTGGGTGTTCTGGTGTACTACCAGCAACACAAGGCAACAGTCAAGATACAAGAATCTTGGTCTGTACATATACAGTAAAAGCACTGTGTACAATTAATTTTATGTAATATCACGCAATTCCGTCCGTCAGCTTTTGAGGCCAACAGCTAGGCGCATTTGTTTCAAACTTCGTTTTGAGAGTTTGTGGGCTTAAAGTTCGGAACCATTTTTTATTTTGCACGGCGATTTCAAAATTTGGATTTTTCTCGAAAACCATATATGCGATATGTGGACAAAAATGTATTTTAAAGGTAATACGGTCTTAACTTAATGCAATTCAATTCAAATCGTTACATTAGTTTTCTAAAGGCTATCTACATGAAAACTGATACAACAGTTTCATCCAAAATGCATGAGCCACTTAAATGTTTAAAATTATTTCGTCTCTCATTTTTCACTAAAGGCCCTCAGTTTGACTTTGAACTTGTTTATCTGCATAATAATAAACTAACTAATAAATGATATTGATATTGATATTGATCAATATTGAATTCCAAGTACTTCAAAAACATTTCCGAAAGGATTAACAATTTCACTCAAAAATCTTGTAAGATGCAAAAGTTATTGGATAAAAGCACTAATTATGGATACCTACACATTATAAAATAAACTATATTAAATATGCATTGGCCCTTAGAAATAGGAAAAAAAATCGGTAGGCAGTGAAATCTAGATCCCACCTAGCATTTCATAGAAGTAAAATAAATTTAACAAAAGCCAACTTCTGCTAGCTACTGTGACTAAATTTTGTTGTTCCATCAGAGGCGAGCTTCAACCTTCAAGTTGTCGCTGTTGTGAACCATATGAACCAAAATTGTTTTAAATTGCAATGAGAAATTCGAAAAAGGGAAAACTCTTGTGATTTGTGTAACTTTTAGTTGTTAATACATACAACCCTTCTGCTATTCGACCACCCTAATGAATGAACGCGCCACACTTTAAATATTCAGAAAAATGCATATGCACAAGCCCTAAGTTTCCAAAGCAAAAATATTAATTTACTTTACTAATTTGGAACATGGAACTCGCCTTAGTGTGAATTTCAACTAATTGGATTTGACGGATGCCACTTTAGATTTGGCCTACGTGGTTTTCGAATTTTTGGTATTTCATATTGAGCTGAAATTTCAGATTTCTGCTGATAAATCAAACATTAAATCCGAATTTTATTGGTTCTTGTGTGTATTAAGTTGGCCACAAAAAGCACTTTTTGTTTACTTCCCGAATAGCACACTTGGGTTTTAATATGGTACCTACAACTCTAATATAACTATCAAGTTGTTTCCTAAGTATTGCAGTAACATTGTCACATCCCACATTGTAACCAAAATAGCCGCTTTCCCCTTATATTTTGCAACAACTTTGTAGTATTTGTGTTTTACTGAGGTTATTTTTTGTTAAATGATAGTTTTTAATACGTTGTTTCAACGAAAACATGTTGCATTTGACTTAACTAATGTTTTAGCAATGTAACCATTAAGTAACTGTTGAGTTGTCCTGTTGTTTATGCAACTCAGTTTGAATAACATGTTGGATATAATATAAGTATGAGAAATGTTTCTGTAAACATTCCAGAAGAATTAAATAAGTTATTATTAGAATGCTTTTTGAGTCTACATGTATAGACAAACAAATTATGAAGTATAAAAGGAAAGGTAAACATATTTGATCTGAAAGGTATTAGTATCTAAAACAGTTCAAGTTTGCTGCGATTTCCGACCAAAATCCTTAAACTAATACTACTTTTGTCATGAACATTAATGTCTTGGGTCCGGAAAATTCACGCGCCTCCAAAAAAGGGTTAAATAGAAGAAAATTTTGAAAACCAGAATATATTAAAATTTGTATTTAAGCCTCAAAATCCCAAATGACTTGTGGAAACAAATTTCAATATACCATATTCATCAGTTTCTATACAAATGAATTGTAGAAGCTATGTAATATATTGGGAAAATTGAAATGTATTTTTTCACATCTTAAGACCTATGGTAAAACAGGTATATAAAATGGTGAACAATACGGCGGTTGTTACATGAAACATCATTAAAACATGAACCATAATATTATAACTCAAAATTTTCTTTGAAATGCTATTGAAATTAAGTTACAACAAAGTAACAACTGAATGTTAGCAAACTGTTGTTTCCATATTTATGAGATGTAACAACAACTGTAAGTATATAACAGACATTTTAGTTTTCTTCGAAATAGTAAATCAACATTATTAAAGGGTGATTTTTTAAGAGGCTTAGAACTTTTTAAAAAAAAAAAACACAAAAAATTCGAAAAAATTAATGAAATATTTATTTGAATCGATAGTTTGAACCTTGCAATTTAATGCTTAAAGATAATTTCATGCAAATGTTGACCGCGGCTGCGTCTCAGGTAGCCCATCCGCTGAGTCCAATTTTGGCATACTCTTTCACACATATCGGCCGGTATCTCACGAATGAATGCATGGATGTTGGCTTCCAGTGCGTCAATCGAAGCGGGCTTGTCCCTATACACATTAGCCTTGGCATACCCCCACAAAAAATAATCTAATGGTGTCAAATCGCACGATCTAGGCGGCCAATTGACCGGCCCGAAACGTGAAATTAACTGTTCACCAAACTCGCCTCGCAATTGCGCCATTGTTTCGCGTGCTGTGTGGCATGTGGCACCGTCTTGTTGAAACCACATATCATGCAAGTCAAGAACTTCCATTTCGGGCAAAAAAAAGTTTGTTATCATCGCTCGGTAGCGTTCACCATTGACAGTAACGCTGCGATTCGCATCATCTTTGAATAAATATGGCCCAATAATGCCGCCGGCCCATAAACCGCACCAAACAGTGGCTTTTTCGGGATGCATTGGTAGCTGTTGCAATGCTTCTGGCTGATCTTCACTCCAAATGCGGCAATTTTGCTTATTTACGTACCCCTTCAACCAAAAATGAGCCTCATCGCTGAACACAATTTTTCGATAAAAAAGCGGATCCTCGGCCAGCTTTCCAAGAGCCCATTCACCAAAAATTCGGCGTTGTGGTAGGTCGGCTGGCTTTAGTTCTTGCACCAGCTGTATCTTAAAAGGCTTTACGCTCAAATCCTTCCGCAAAATTTTCCACGTAGTGCTGTAACAAAGGCCTAACTGCTGGGAACGGCGCCGAATCGACATTTCGCGGTCTTCTGTCACACTAGCTGATACGGCCGCAATATTTTCTTCACTACGCACAGTACGTAAACGTGTTGGTGGTTTAATGTCCAACAAAGTAAATTTGGTGCGAAATTTGGTCACAATCTTCCGAATAGACTGCTCAGAAGGTCGAGAATGCCGATCATAAAATGGAAGCAGCGCGCGATGAACATTTCGAACCGAGCACGAATTTTGATAGTAAAATTCAATAATTTGCAAGCGTTGTTCATTTGTAAGACGATCCATGGTTAAATTGCAAACCAAACTGAAGCTGTTTGACAGTGACACAAGGTACTAAACACACGTCAGCTGTCAAAACCAGTGTTGCCAAAACCAAACCAGCTAAAAAATCACCCTTTATAACATCATTATAATTAAAAATAAGCAATAGCATTATAACTTCTATATAACTAACTTTTGTTTGTTGACATTATAGTCAGTGTTGCCAAACATTTTTAGAAGCTTGTTTTAAAAATGTTGATCGGTGATTTTTATAGCTTTTCCGTATAACTTCAACTTAAGCTTTTCAGCTTTTACAAACACTTTTGATAAATGTAAAATTTCAACTCTACGATGTTTTTTTGGTCCTATAGTTTGCACATTACAATATTTGTATCAACAACATTGCAATAAAATACTGCTCTGATCTTGCAAGTTTTCAGCTGCCATTTGGTTTTTTCTCCTTTTCTCCTTTTTTCGTGAAGATCGTAAGCAATATTTTTCCCAAAATCCGAAATTACATTAAACTTTTTAACTTACATTTGATAGCTGACTTACATTTTGAGTTTTAAAATGATAAACCTACAAATCAGTGCTATTATTCCTTTTCGGCGAAAAAAATCGTGATCTCACTTTTACAACATATTTTTGAATTGCGGATCGTCTGCGTGGAACAATATTACATTCGAGGTTATGTTTGTTTTTCTGCATTGAAGTAACATTTTCTGCAATACAGAATAATTGCGGAAAGCTGATTTGGCAACGCTGACTACAACTACTTGATTATGTGGAGGATGTTAAGTTATAATGAAGCTACAATAACGCCACGAAACTTGACACTGACATTTCGATTTTCTTTCTTTCTTTTCTTTTTTTATGATTTCACTAGTGATTGACGACGACTGAAGCTAATAATTCCAAATGATGTTAAAATACTTGTCATATAATGAAACATATTTATAATTGTAAGAACTCAATGCATTTCTTCACATTTTAATGATTCCCTTATTCTTTTTTACTGAATTGCAAAAATATCCCAGATGACTTGTTAATATACGGTTCGTTTTAAAAACATATAAAAAACTAAGCAGTGACATTCCGTTTTTGTAAGTTTCTTTATTTATATAACATTCTGTAAACGTATTTTGTACATATTAGAAACTTAACCACTTTTGGTTGTAATTAAGTTACTTTGTTGTTAAGTTTCTGCTATGCAAAAGTTTCAATGTGTTTTAGTTAGAAGTATCCAAAATCAAAATTTACTAAACGTATATGTAACTTATTACCAACCTTTTTAGAAATCTAACTTACGAACTCTTATAAAACTACTTTCAAACATCCCCCCTTTTTGTGAACAAGTTTAAAACTTAAAAAAACGTATTTACAACATTTCGAATGACAATGTTACAAATAGTCCCGCGTGAACATGAATACAACTGATATAGAACGGATTTTGTTACAGATTACTTAAATATAACAGAAATACAATCGAAGTTTTGTTGCAAATCGCAATCTGTGCTATTCGGGTTGCACTGTTATAAATCCATTGTAATTAAAACTTTTTTCCATACGCCAAATTGTTATAAGTGAAAATTAATCATGTACATAACATTCAAATCTGCGAAAAGGTTTAGATTTTTGAAAATTGCCCCGGTGCGGTGACTCCAATCTAACTATTTCCTAACTTAAAGTCAAATTAAGTCCTTTAGACTAAGAGTTGATTTTTTCCAAGAGTCGTATTCATTATCTAAAATGTTTTATTGCTAACGGCCAATGAGTACAAATAAAAATTCAAAATTAAAAAAATACTCTTTGAGTGTAACTTTTTCGGGGAGATTGTAATGTGTATTTTTTGAAAGTCCATTGTAACTTAAAAGTTACGATCGTAACACTTTTGCCAACCCTGGTGGGTGGCTGGCGCATATCGCACAAGCACATACATTTCAACAAAAACTGCGTGAAGTTTTCTCCGATTAGTGAAACGAAAGAGAAGTATGCGAGGCGAATGGGGATTGGTTGGGGTTTGGGCCGTTTGGGGATATAATCAACAGCGACAATGTTTTTCTGAGTAAATGCGCAGCTCTTAAAACTTAAGAGAATTTGCCTACAAGCTGTTTTCCGTGTTCCTATGTGGCAAAGTATGTGTGCCATGTTAAAGTAGACTAGCCGCACGCACTTGCAAATAGGAACCTGACAGATGCCTGACAGTTCATTCTGTGGTAATATTGGAAAAAATTCAAATAATTCCAATAATTGTCCGTTATCGGGACGTGTTAAGAAAACGGTGGGTATGGCGTGGTGAATTTAGTACCAAATTATATTAAAACGCATAGGTATCGTATACATCATAAACTAAGTATTAAATAGACCGTCAGCTCCCGCGCACCTACCCGATTCCCCCCGCAAATTTTGAAAATAAAATTCTCTCTTAAATTTCCTATCTGTGAATACGTGTGAAGCAGCAAAAAAAGAATTTCTAAAAGGTGGGAGGAGTAATAAAATACTGACACTCAGCAGTGTTCCTGCATTGTGGTATCTCTACCTTTTTGTGGGAATTTAAATTTTTGAAAAACTTTCCTGCGTAAGAGGAAAAAATGTCTTAATTGTTGGACTATCAATAATATGGCAGAAAAACTTTCAAACTACATTTCACTATGAATATCAACGCACTAAATGTACATAAAAAAGAGATTTGCCTTAAGCAAAAATCTCTATTATTAAAAAATTATCATTATTATGTTAGCAAACTGCAAATTTTATACTGAAGTTTAATTAAATATGATTTTCTCTCCGAACAATATAAATTTTACTTTTAAAAGTATGTTTTTTCCATAAACAAAACTAAGGGAATTTAAGTTTAGTGAAAAGGGAAAAATGAACACGCTTCGTGTGAAAAATAAAGAGGGAGTGCTAAGAACACTGACTGAGAGTTAGTGTATTTGGTGAGTTTCTGTCAGCTGATGGATGCGTTCTGAGAGTTTAAGTTCGTTGTTTTATTTCACCACGAAAACATGTAGATATTCTACCAAATGTATAATAGCGAATGTTATCAACATAAATAAACAAAGTAATAATGTGTAAAATAAAATAAGATACATTTTTGTTACTATAATTATTGTGTCTGTTTTCGTTTGCTGTTGTTGGCGAAAAATTATTTCACCGTGAATGTCCACAGAAAAACGGCAAAGAATTTAAAGAGAAGAATTTATTACGAACATTAAGATTTGAAAGGATATGAGCTTTAAGTTATAATCTTTTCATGAAGATTCCGTTTATTAAAAAAAAAAAAATTATTAGACAATTTGAAACAATTGAACTAATTAATGAAATTACATTTGAAATCAATTGCGTCAGCCGAGAATATGAATAATGTTCATTTATAATAAAAAGAAAAAGTCTAATAGACACAATCAACGTAAATTTATTTTTTTTAAAATGTTCGGGAAAAAACGAAACTGAAAATGTATATAAGCGAAATTGGAAATAAACATGTTTACTGATTTATACCCTGATAAGTCTCACGCATTTAAGTTTTGCTGTTAACATTTTTTTGCTTTTAATATATACGATTCATAATCATTAGTAATCAGATATTTTTCATATTCAAAAGCGTTTTTTTATATTTTTGTCAATGATTCATATAGTTTATCGATTACTATATATCGTACTATAAAGATTACCTAGGTAAAATGAAAGAAATCCTAATATGTATACATAGGCGTTTTAATATAACTCGGTACTAAATTCACCACACCATACCCAACGTTTTCTTCACGTCCCGCTAACGGGCAATTATTTGAATTATTTGAATTTATTCCAATGTTACCACAGAATGAACTGTCAGGCATCTGTCAGGTTCCTATGTGCGAGTGTATGCGTGCGGCTAATCTACTTTAACATGGCACACATACTTTGCCACATAGCAACACGGAAAACAGCTTGTAGGCAAATTCCCTTAAGTTGTAGGAGCTGACGGTCTATTTAATACTTAGTTTATGGTATACATATTCGGATTTCTTTCATTTTACCTAGGCAATCAACTTAATATCGTATGTTTACGTTTTTGTTGTAAACAATATGAATCATTGACAAAAAAAAATCGCTTATTAATATAAAAAATATCTGATTATACTAATTATTATGAATCTTATGAATTAAAAGAAAATTGTAGGCAGCAAACTTAAATGCGTGAGAATTATCAGGGTACAAATCAGTAAACATGTTTGTTTCCAGTTTTGCTTACATACATTTTGAGTTTCGTTCTTTCCCGTACATTTTAAAGAAAATAAATTTTCGTTGATTGTGTCAATGATTATGTGATATGTGATTTTTTCTTTTTATTATAAATGAACATTATTCATATTCTCGGCTGACGCAATTGATTTCAAATGTAATTTCATTAATTATGTCAATTGTTTCAAATTTTCTAATAAATTTAATTTGTTCTTTTTTTTTTAATAAATGGAATCTTCATGAAAAGATTATAACTAAAAACGCATGTTATTTCAAATCTTAATAAATATTCGTAATCAATTCTTCTATTTAAATTATTTGCCGTTTTTTGTGGACATTCACGTTGAAATAATTTTTCGCCAAAAACAGCAAACGAAAACAGACACAATAATTATAGGAACAAAAATATCTTATTTTGTTTCACACATTAGGTTCGTTCGCGTACGCGGTTTGAATCGAACGCAATCGAAATAAATCGATCGCAATCGCACAAAGTCTATACACGTGTCGAACGGGCTAACATTGACCACTTTTGAATTTCAAACAGGTGTATCATTTACGATTTTTGTACGAAAGTAAAACAAATGACACCAGCATAGGGGCTTGCGTTTGTACTTTCATTTTCCGAAGTTAGAATTTGCTTGAATACAGACGTAGTGGTAGTTTCTTAACAAAAACAGGGTGGTCAAAGTTTGACCCGATTTAGGGTAACTTTGACCAGCATATTTATTGTTCTCAAAAATGATAAGTTAGGGAAGTTTTATTCAATTTCATTAGCTGATTATATTAAATTTGATATTTGAATTAACTTCATAGTGCTTTGAAATGAAGAACTAATATTAATAAATAAGTTGCATAAAAAATAGTAGTTAGTAGTAATTAAAAACAGTTAGAAAACATTTGTCTTGAGGCTTAAAAAAAATTCGTCTTCTGGATACTGCATCGTCTAAAAAATGGTCGTTAAAATTCTTTTAAAAAATATTTTTATTTAAGAGACCTACCTACAATCTAAACATCCATTACTTGCTTTTCTTTGAGCACAGTAATGCAAAAACTTCATCCACGCAGAAATTACCATTATCATGCTCAAATTCAGTCGAGAGCTGTTCATCCACATATGTTTCTTTTTCTTCCAAATTATTATTTGGGTCTATTAAATCATCAGCATCTGTCAAAAATTCCACTTCCTCAAATAGTGCGAGTGGGCTTACCGGCACAATAGCTCCTGAAAAAGCATCAACTTCGACACTTTTACCAGGTTGGACATTGATTTTGCTCCTCTTTTTTCGAACTGGAGATTCGTTTTCGCCACTGCGCATTGTCTTCAGAACAGATAACACAGCTGATGAAACTGCACCTGTAAGGTCATTTAGGACATTTTCTGATGGGAGACGGTCTACAACTTCAGATGGATTAAAGGGCCAGATTCCGCACTTCCTAAAACCAGAAACTAAGTTCTCTGATATCCCAGCCATTGTGTTGGTTTAACTTTGACCACCCGGTCAAAGTTTGAAAGCTCCCGGTCAAAGTTAGCCATTGGCTGATAGATT
The DNA here is from genome assembly GCA_951230905.1 of Cheilosia variabilis. Classification (NCBI taxonomy): domain Eukaryota; kingdom Metazoa; phylum Arthropoda; class Insecta; order Diptera; family Syrphidae; genus Cheilosia; species Cheilosia variabilis. The sequence continues at coordinate 57,048,979 of OX579676.1, forward strand.
AAGACATCATTTTCAAATTGATCTCAAAAACTTTCTTAAATTTGAAATATATTGCTAAAAGTATATATTCTTAAAAGGAAACATATTAAACTACTTACTGTTCCTAAAATTTTAATGATTAAGTGTCTTTTTCTAACTGAAAAACATACAAGTTTCTTAGCACATAAAAAGTACAGACAGAAGGGTTTCAGTACATTAGCTGTCATGTGGACAGAGTTGCCCCTATTCCCTGAATCTTTTTTTCCGCCATCTGTGAACAAATAGCGGTTAGTATAAACCCATAACTATAATTCTAACTTATACTAGAGGCTGCGTAAGTGGATATAAAGAACTTTTTTACTTTTGGTCCCCCCTGGTCAATGTTAGCCGGTTTGACGGTACTCATCAAAAATGACAGAAAAAGAGAAAATTAGCATAATAACGAGTAACGAGCAGTTCCTCTCTTGGCTCGAAACAGCTCAGAGAATTTCAACCGGCAAGTACTGATAAAAATGTCAAATGCGAAAAATTGGCAGAAAACAAATTCAAAATCCGTTTTAAAACTCAATCGCACACAAAAATAAAATATCCGAAAATAAAGAAAATATGGTCGAATATTCTCCTAGAACTTTTCATAAGTTGCAAAAAGGTAAGTTTTTAATTTATTCGTGATATGGATTAGATTTTAAAGTTGTAAGTGACTCAAAGTAGCTCGAAGTGTATCCACGTACTTTGGAGTATATTTTCAGCTCTCTGAGAGAGTTTCGCTCAATTTTTCGAGTTTGACAGATTTTTAGTGCTTGGCTCGTGAAAGTACGCGAATGGACCTATTATTCCTTAGTTTATTTATGTTGATTACATTCGCTATTATACATTTTGTAGAATATCTACATGATTTCGTTGTGAAATAAAACAAGGAATTTAAGCTCTCAGAACGCATCCATCAGGTGACAGAAACTCACCAAATACGCTAACTCTCAGTCAGTGTTCTTGGCAATCTCTCTTTATTTGTCACACGAAGAGTGTTCATTTTTGCCTTTTCACTAAACTCAAATTCCCTCGATTTTTTTTATGAAAAAAACCATTTAAAAGTAAAATTTGTATTGTTCGGAGAGAAAATCATATTAAATTAATCTTCAGTATAAATATCGCAATTTGCTAACATTATAATGATTATTTTTTGGTAATAGAAATTGTTGCTTGAGGCAAATTTCCTTTTGATGTACATTTAGTTCATGGTAAAATGTAGTTTAAATGTTTTTTTGCCAGATTATTGGTAGTTCAAACATTCTGACATTTGTTTCCTTTAACGCATGGAAAGTTTTTGAAAAATTGAAATTCTCACAAAAAGGTAGAGATATCACAATGCAGGAACACTGCTGAGTGTCAGTATTTTATTACAACTCCCGCCATTTAGAATTTATTTTTTTGTTGCTTCACACGTATTCACAGATAGGAAATTTAAGAGCGAATTTTCTTTTCAAAATTTGCGGTGTGTATAGGGTAGGTGCGCGGGAGCTGACGGTCTATTTAATACTTAGTTTATGCATCCACCCCAAAGCATTGCTGATTATTTTCGATTTGAGAAAATAAGTTTAGTTTTTTCATGTTAGATTTTGGTTTGTATCTCAGGTTCTAGATAACACAGAAAGCTGATTGATGTCTTAAAATAATTATGGAAGTGTTGGCTCTGTTAAGTATTTTGTTTTGTTTGCATTGATTAAGAGTTGTTTGAGTAATGGCAATTAAAAGGCAGTAAAGTCAGAAAAAAAAACACATTTTGGTCAAAAACGCTTCCAAAAAAAGGCATGACAATGAAAGGAATAGCCTATGTCCTTCTCAGGATCTTAAGAGACATTTCAAAAAAAGTTTCATCGAAATCTGTGCAGTAGTTTTCACGCCAACCGTTAAAACATGAAAACGGCTACAGTTTTATTATATTTATGTATAGATAGATAGATATAAAGGGTTTTCCAATAAGAGGTGTTATTTTGGTATTCAAAGAAAAATGTCATTTTTTGAGATAAATGATCGGATGTTTATTTCATAATAAAGAGGAAGGTATGCCGTTAATAATGAAAAACAACATCAGCCAAATGGCCACCACGAGCACGCATACAGGACCATATCCTTTTCATGAAATTTTCCATAACCAAATCGCAAAGTGGCTGCCCTATGTCTTCGATAGCCTCACGAATTTTATCTTTGAGGTCTTGAATGAAATGAGACCTTATATTTCACGTGGCCCCAAAGGAAGAAGTCGCAAGGTGTTAAATCACAAGATCTCGGTGATCACCTCTTCGAGAGATAACACGGTCCGGAAACTTTTCCCGTAAAAGATCAATGGTTTCGTTGCTTGTGTGGCACGTAGCGCCGTCTTGTTGAAAGTAAACGTTGTCCAGATCAATACCATCCAACTCCGACCATAAAAAATCATTAATTATCGACGACCAAAAAATGCTTTAGTTTTGCGAACTGTGACTGCAAGATTTTCACCATTTTTGTAGTGAATTTTAATAATTTCAATGCGTTGTTGAAGCGTGTACGTTCCATTTTCAGTAATGGCGTAGTTTCTAATTGTCAAATGTCAAAGAATAAAAGCTTCAAAAGTGACAGCTACCGAAATAGCGGGTCATTCACAACAACACCTCTTATTGGAAAACCCTATATTTTCTTCTGTTAGAGATTTTAAAAACATCCTTACTCCAAAATTTCAAAAAGAAAATCGTACTGAAATAAAAGTTCTAAAAGTTTTTATCCATTTTTCGTCCCACCCCAACCTCCCACCTACAACGAATCCAATAGTGACACAGGAGGGTCGCATACATATTCCACAGTTCGCACCTGTGGATTGTTATCACTGTCTAAAAAATCATTATATTAATACATGAACGTCCAAGATTCCGTACACTTAGTAACGTATTCAAATTTTAGATTAGAACCTATTTTCGAAGTAATGCAATTTAAATACCCCTAAAAGTAAGCAACTCTATCTCTAAAATAAGGTTTAATTCAGAGGCATACTGTGAGGTGCTGGCTGTTAGTATTGTCGATTTTCGACCACAAGCGAAACGAGTTAATATTTTGAGGATTTTTGTCAATCAATATATTTTTTATCCGGATTTTGTAATTCTTTCGGGTTATTTTTTTCTTTTCTATTGACAGAAATAGATTTTATTTGTGGCTTTCAGATAGTACTTAACTGTAGGTAAGTGCTGCCGTGCTTGCCTGCCTAAAACGGGGAATAATGCAAGCCATAATACTTGTATACCTTACACTTTTCTGTAGGAATCCGTTATTATTTTGCGGCGAAAAAAGTAGCTAAACTCGTAACAAATTCAAAAAAACGACTGGGTCGAAAGAAACTTTTTCGTTCATCAAAAGTTTGGTTGGTTATTTTCTTATTTTATTAGGTAAAAATCTGAGAAGCGATGCTAGATAGTGTTAAATACAATTCACTTTTTCGCTATTCATCTGATATGGCAGTACACATCAAATAACAATGTGAGTTTTTAAAAGTTGACGCTTTCAGTAACACGCAATTGTCGCAAGTTCTGGTAAGAGGATTTTAAGCGCATACTGTACTATTTTATACACTTTACAACTTTTTCGAGTACGAGGACAAGCGTATTAGGAGTTTCTGTTTTTGATCTATTAGGGCATGTTTTTATTTTTCACTGGAATATTTTAATAACGCTGGTAGGTTGTCAATGATTAGAATAGAAGTATTGTCCCTAATAATCCCTAATAATATAAAACAAAGTGAATATTTTTTTATCGGAAGCTACACAGCAAACGGGTTAACCGATTTTTTTTTTTTTTTTATTTATTAGAACTTGAGGAGCAAGTTCGTGCATTTAAAAATATTTGGTTTTGATTGTGGAAGTCATCTTTATCTATTTGAATGGAATTAATTCCGGTTTTTAGATATCTACAACGCGCATCTTTTGAGTCCAAAATTTAGTTTCAATTTGTTAATTGACCAAGATTTTCAAATCGATCTCAGTGGTGGTTTCTTTTTAGTTTTCTGTCAAGGTATATTCGTATTTTTTGAGAGAGCGGGAGGGTTTTTTTTATTAAATACTCGGAATCGGAACTGGAGTCGAATGATTTGGTCTGCTCAAGTGCTCATGCGTTTAAGGTTTTGCGGAGGCATTTTTTTTTTTAGTTTGGTAAATGTAGATTATGAATATGAATGTGTGTATATACTACCTCATACTTACAAATTAGAAATTAAAATATTTGCATTCCAAAATCAAATCAACCAGGGCCACGGCCACGGCCATCATGGATGACGATGGAGTGCGACTGTGCTGTGCGTTTGAGCGGGACGGAGGATGGGATCGAGATTCGAGATCGAGTGAGATAACAGATAAGATAATGTGATATGTGAAGTGAATGGGATTGCGGCAGCGCTGCAGCAACATGCACTTTAGTTCCAAGTTGGCTCTTTCAAACGTGTTTGGCACCTAGGCACTCATAAATAAAATACAAAATAATTACTAAACTTCCCAAAAAAAATTCGAGCAATGGTATATTAATTTCTTTCTCCCCCAATTTTGCAACTGACATTCAACAAATTTGGACATATCTCAAAAACGGTACATACGATTGTATCAAAAATTAATTTTTAAGGTAATATGGTCATTTGTTACTTAATGGCAGACCTAGTTTTTCTCTGTGTTATCGTAAAATACATTTTTGAAAAGTATTTTTTTTTAAATTCAGTTTTCTTTAGTTTCCCTGAAAACGACAATAACGACTTTGACCAAAATGCAAACTTGAAGTAAAATTGATGTTTTCAAAATTATGGCGTCCTTAATTTTCAATTCGAATCCCCAAAAACGCAAATTTTAAAAACCAAGTAATGCATACATCCCGAACAAAAACTTGTACTTAGTTTTCAGCTAAATAACGGGTCCGCCAAATAACTTTTTTTTTTTTTGAAAATGCTATAAAAAAAAACTACTGAATATTTTCTCAAATTTCTTTTTTTATTTGAAAGTACAATCCTTCCGGTTAATAATGGAATATAATTTCATTCAAATGGCTGCCTCGGCTGGCCATGCAGTAGCCTACACGATCGGTCCAATTTTTAAGCACATTATCGATTGTGTGCAGCTGTATTTCACCAATGGCTTCACGAAAATTGTCCTTTAAAGCGTCAATTGTCGGCGTAACACTTATCTTTTACGGCAGCTCACAAATAATAGTCCAACGGTGTCAAATCGCAGCTCCGAGGTGGTCAAACGACATCAGCTCTGCGGCTGATAATGCGATCTTCAAAAACAGGGCGCAAAACATCGAGTGTAGCTTCGGCTGTGTGGCACGTAGCGCCGTCCTGTTGAAACCAAATGTTGCCAATATCCTCCACTTCAATTTTTGTGAACAAAAATTCGTTCAACATGGCCCGATAACGATCGCCATTGACTGTAACGGCCACTCCTTGCAACAACGATGATTTTCAAAGTAATGCCGCAATATTTCCCAGCGTTGTTCAAGCGTATACACAACCATATTCGTTCAGCGGAAGGATAAAACTAATTATCTGTCAAATCAGGCATTCGCGAAATAAGCACTAGTTGAAAAAAAAAAGTTAGATGGCGGACCCTTTATTTCTTAGAAATGAGTGCCCAAATTTCGATCAGTGCTCACATTTATACTTTTGAAATAATTACAACGACCTACTTCCTATGAAAGTACAATAACAGCTACGCAAAACTTATTTTAAGCTAATATTAGATACCAACTTAGTTTTTTTTTTTTAATAATGTTGAATATGCACACTCAAAATAAATCCAGCAAGTTGAAATTCACACAATCAAGCACTCCTAACTCATTTGCACCCAAAAAAATGTATAAACGAGAAAGTTACGTTCGACCCTGTCGTGCACTTTATTTTCTTTGTACATACAATTTATTTTAATGAAGTAATGAAAAATTCAAATATTTATAGTTTTTGTATTAATATATGAATTTTTTTTCAAAAAAAAATTGGAACGGTACTTTTTTTTCGGCTTCAGCGCTGAGAGGAGAGAAAAGACAGTTTTTGTGAAATTTGGTTGAAATCGGAAAACGTATTTCTATGTTGTGCGTGCGTGGAAACACATGAGTTTCCATACATTTTGCTCGACGGCTCGACGGATTTGAATGACTTTTTTTTTTTTTTTTTGACTTGAATCAGGGATGGTTTAGGAAAAATTTAAATTGAAATTCGGAAAATTCTCAACAGGTGGCGCTGTAGGCACATTTAGTTTTTCATCTACCTCCTTCTTTATAAATATAAGTTAACACCCTAGTTCCCCCGCTGAGCTATTCCAACCAAAGTAACGCTAAACCAAGGAATGTAGGGGGTTGAAACGAATTCCCAAACTATTGTGGGAACAACGGATGATCGTGGGAACGATCGAGGGATATCTGGCGAGCGATCGTTAACCGATACAACAACGTGCATCATCCAACCCCTACCAGACCAACTCCAGCAACATCTGGTATAGTAACGAACGATCGTGGGAGGCATTGAACAACATCTGGCGAACGATCAATACCACTATAAAAGGGAAATCAACGACAACCAGGGTACTCAGTAATCAGTGGAACATTACGGGCTTCAGACCTATTATTGGAACAAATATTTATTATAAAAAAAACAATAAGCGAAATTTTTTAATTTATATATCAAAATAAGTTGCATTGTGTTTGAATAATTGATGTTCTCTTAATGCATGAACCGATTTTGTATCTGGAAAATTCAAACGAAAGGTCATTCGAACTGAAAATGAATTTTACTCTAAGTACCTATACATTTTGGTCAAAATCGTTCTTACCGTTTACAGTTAAACTAAATAAAACCAAATTTTTGAAATACGATTTTTTCTAAAATGCATTGTATTATAATATAGACCTTAGAAATGAATTTTTTACAATCCTATAGACTGTTTTGGAGATACGACCAAATTTCGAAAGCGGTGATGTCATGTTGGTCGCTCGAAGGAGCCTGGGAAATAAGTATCACCGTTAGGATACATTTTTTTCACTCCACTTTCGATATAGGTGCTATAGAACAATAAATATCACTAGTTGCGACTTGTGAGCACGGTGTTTCAGTGGTTAGTATCCTGGACTACTTGAGCGTACATTAAAAAAAAAAAAATTGTAATGCCAATCATTTTCGTTGGTTAAAATGAACCCAAATATCAAAATCTTTGATTTAAGAATGAAATTGTTGGCAATGATGTAATAAAATACTTATGGCGAGTATATTATTCTTACGCTGAACACCTGATTATTGAAAACTTAAAAACGTGAACAAAAATAATATTTGAACCAAGAACTTTTAACTTACAATTATTTAAAAATCTCAAAATTCTTAGCTTAACAATCTTCTTTTTTTCTGAGTGTACGGCCTATGCACACATAGGCCACATGCCACATCACATAATTCTTTAATGCTTGCGATTTGCGCCCACCACTCCAAAGCAGGGCAAGACCAGAACTATCGGGTCAACCATACCCATCCACGAAATTCCATTGAAATCAGTATAGTGGTTTCGGAGACACAAGCGCCACCTATCGGGTCCAAAACTATCCTATCTTCCTAGCTTACGCTTACGCGTGCTGTCCCTGGGAAACTGGGGAATCAGCCGATGTGCTAAAGTGTCTGCACTGCATACCCAGAATCCTGGTCTCGACACAAAAGCCTGGATTGTCCGTTCTCACAGGCAGAGCAAAAACCGTCACGATGAAGATGGTAGCTCTCTGGTTGTGAGCATAGACAGGGCTTCTGCCGAAATCATTAAGTCGATAGGTATAACATGCGTCCCGAGAGACATAGGGCATGTCTTGTTTTATCGAAATCCCTTACGGCAGTTACAATCAGACGGTTCTGTTGCCAATATTTGGTTGCTTCAACTATTACTTACCATGCAAAAGGCAATTGGGAAACGTTTGTCGTTGCATCGGCTTAATTTCCCTACGACTCTTGAACTCCTCCACCACCAAAGGCTGTTGTTGAGCTAGAGTAGAGTACTGCGAGTACAAAAAGATAGGACCTATATTATGTTGCGATGCTAATGCTCAAAACACTGTTTGGGGCAGCAGCAAATGTAATATACGAGGAGATCATCTTCGGGACTTCATCTTACCGTCTGACATCACCATCAACAATGTAGGTTGTGGACCTACATTTGTTACAGCCAGGAGACAGCAAGTAATCGATGTTACCCTGTCCAATAGGCATTGCAAGACTATCACAAATTGGAGGGATACATCGAATTTCAAAACTAGTGTAAAGCTTCACCTTCGCTAGAGACGAGAAATCCGAGAAAAACAAATTGGTCTCGGCTTAAGGAGGAACTTGGCAATTCTGTTAATGCTCCACTTAATCTAAGATCAATACAGGGGGTAAAGAGGTCTGCTCACGATCTGAGCAGCGTCATTATCTGTTGTTTTGAACGAGCGTATCCAGTTACAAAAAACTCCTGTAGAAAACCGGTACCTTGGTGAAATACCGAACTGCAGTGTTTTCTCAGAGAAACCAGCAAGCTTTGTTGTGAGTCAGGTTTGGCCACAGGGGCATATTTGATGCTGGTTAGGAGGGCGCGGCACGCTCGCGGTTGCTCGGCTCAGCTCGTCTGACGGGGGTAGTTCTTGCCCCCTCACCATACACCTCCTGCTCTACACACATTGTATCGTGCCATAATAAAAAAATCAAGAGAGATAGAAAGTTACTTTAATTTACGTTGACCCCGGACGGACAAAAGTAAAGCTAATTTAGAAAGAGAATAGAGCGGAAAAGAAAAGTTCAAAAACGTTTGCCCCTGTCCTTGAGAGAAGTCGGAAAAGTTTACCCGAAACTAAATCTAACTAGCCTAAACTAAACCTCGTCTAATCTAATACTTAAGCTAAACCCTATCCCGTCTATTCTCACCATCTATTCTAACTTATGACTAACCTACAATACCCTAAGCGCGACTCGCTTTCCCATGGTCTCTCAAAGACAAGGGTTCGTCCAAACCCTGAGACATGCCTGATGACGATGGCAAACTCTGGCCTTCCCTCCCCTTTGTATCGTTGATACAACCGATGGTTACCATTCTGGCCGATACTGCGAATGGCAACCCCAAATCTGCCTCCCGGTACACTCCAAGAAACAAAAAAAAAGGTCGTTACGTCTATGTCATGTTAAGTCGTCGTTCGTTGCCGTCGCGATACGTCGATGTCAATCCACCCGTGGACGGTCGTATCTAGCCGGGTTGCCTTGTGAGTAGATGTGTTTGTCGTTTTCTAAGAATTCTTTAAGATATGTGAAAGAAAGTGTCACAGATTTTATCATTTTATCACAGTTGCAGATGTCTAGGTTCCAGGTACACAGTCGTTCTTTGCGCTGTCTACTTGCGTAGGATAGTACGTATTTAGGAACGAAGGCGTATCGCGATGTCTAGCTCCTGGGTAGATATTTATATACTTAAATATCACAGAGAGACTTATAAATAAAATAAATAAACTTATATACCTAAATCTCACAGATAGACTTATGGATAAAATAAATAAACTTATATAAACTTGGATAAAATAAATAGACTCTATATATATTAGTAAATAGCTCTGTCGGAAAATAAATAAATAAATGAACTCTATACATATATGTTAGTAAGTAAGCTCTGTGGACGACACTTTGTAGATAATTAATAAGATAAATGCTTTAATAAATAGAAGCATAAATAGTGAGACGACTTAATTCATAATTAGTATACATATATCTAGGAACAATACGTAACTATCACAGGTCGTCAGGCAACGGGCAGCTGAGTGCGTCGTATTTCGATCGTTGTTAAGTTGGATCAAGTGTGGAGATCCTTGGCACGGAATACTCCTATTTTCTCGCCGCTTAAGTTTCCTATCTCATAAAGAGAGTTGCCTATTGATCTCAGTACAACTGATTTGATAAATTTTGCTCCTAGTTTAGCGTTGTACTTGTCGGCTAAGCAACTTTGCTTAAAATTTCTGCGGTAAACTATTTGGCCTGCGTTATATTTCGTCTCTGCACCTGGTGTTATAGGTACGTGCTGCTCTATTATGTGCTTATTTGAGGTTGTCGAATATTTTGGCTCTGATTAGCTGTAGTCTGTCATTTCTTTCCAAAACTTCTGTGTTCATATCTTTTATCGTGTTATTTTGGCATGTTGAACCACGTGGTTGCCGAATACTGCATAATATGGTTCGAATATGGTCGCACCGTGAACCACACTCCTCAGGGAAAACGCTGCATCGCTGATATGACTGTCCCAATTCTTTTGGTCGTCTTTAATATACGATCTGATTTTTGCCAAGACCGATCGGTTGACTCTTTCAGAAGCATTTGCCTGAGGGGAGTAGAACGCGGTGCGGACGTGTCCGACCCCGTACTTTTCTAGGAAGCTGGCAAACAGTTCAGAGATGAATTGTAGTAGGTAGGTAGGATAGTACGTATTTAGGAACATTTCTTTCTGAGTCATGAGCCACTTTCTGAGTCATGAGCCACTTCAAACTCGCATGATCGGTGATGATAGTTAAAAGTAATCCCTCCACGGAGGCCCTGAATTTCTTAACAGACAGAACGGCCGCATAGCACTCAAGTTCCGTTACGCTATAATTCCGCTGTGCGGAATTAAGCTTTTGGGACATGAATGCTATCGGCCTGTCGTTGTTTTCCGCATCCATCTGGAAGAGCACACTCCCTACACCGGATGTTGAGGCGTCACATTGTACGTAGAATCGTTTCGTAAAGTCCGGATTCGTCAAAATAGGTGCTGACACCAAAGTCGCCTTGAGTTTTTCGAACGCGTTTAGCGCATCTTTGGTCATTGAGAATGTTTGTCCTTTCTTCAGGCAGTCGGTCATTTGGGGCAGCCAAAGATGCGAAATTTGGTATGAACCGCCTGTACCACCCCGTCATCCCTAGAAACCGACGGAGTTGCTTGGGGGTTTTAGGAACTGGAAAACTCTCGACCGCCGATACCTTGTCGGGGTCTGTCCTCAAGCATCCATCGCCAACGATGTATCCTAAGTACTTAATTTCCTTGTACCAGAACCTACTTTTCTCTACGTTGATTGTTAGCCCTGCTTCCCTCAAACATTTTGCCACCTCTTCCAGCAATCTGGCATGAGATTCGAAATCTGGAGAACAAACCAAGAGATCATCGAGATAGACAAAGACACACTCCCTCAACCGAGCGGGTATGGCTTTGTCCATCAGCCGACACATTCTCTGGGTGGCGTTACACAGTCCGAACGGCATTACCGTGAACTGATATAACGGTCGTCCAGGCACAGTGAAGGGTGTCTTCTCCCTTGACTTGTGCTCCAGAGGAATCTGCTAAAAAGCATCTTTTAAGTCGATTCCCGAAATGAATCGAGTATATTGAAGGCGACTCAATAGGCCTTCAATGTGGGGCCTTTTTTGTTACAGAGTTGACCTTTCGCGAATCCAGGCATAATCTGTTCTTGCCCGGTTTCCTCACCAGTACAACTGGTGAACTCCATGGGCTATTGCTCTCCTCTATCACACCTAGAGAGATCATCCTGTCGAGCTCGTCATATAACAGCTTTTGGATTGCAGGTGAGATGGGGTAGTGCCGTTGTTTGATGCGAATCTTTTCGTCTTCCACCTCTATCACATGTTGTTCGAGACTGGTTTTTTCCAATCCCAACACTGCAAACGATGGGAATATTCTTTTGATTCTCTCTAGCTGATCGGCTTGTACTGGTGAGAGTGCCTGGACTGGCGATGTACCACCTGTCGACGATGGAGTGTCCAGTTCTTCGATGATATTTGGAGCGACCTTAAATACCTTCCAAAAGTCTACTCCTAAGTAGAGCGCTTGCTGCAAATTTGGGACTACATATAATTCTACCTCATGAGACTTGCCACCCCACGAAACTGTTGTCGTAAATCGTCCTACAATCTTTTGGTGGTTCCCGTCTGCTGTTTTAATATCTGTGGTCATCTTACTCATTGTAATTTTATTCCTTTCTAGGAACTCTAGGGCTCCTTTGCCTAAGCAACTTATAGAGGCTCCGCTATCTAACAGCCCTAACATTTCCTCCGCCTCTATCTTGACTTTGGCGTAAGGTCTGTTATCGTCATTTACATTTATAACCGAAGCTAAAATCTTGTTCATCCTAAATCTACTTATTGCACCTTTTTCCCTTAGCCTACTTTTTCGCACCGGACCTGAAACTTCTTCCCCGAAAATTCGTTTTCTGGCTGCCTGGTATTCCAGGATCCTCTGGTGCAAACTTTTTCTATGTGGAGGAGCTTTCTTGGGTATATACCCCACTATTGATTCTCTCTTTAAAATTGTGTATTGTTCGGCGGGTTTTGTGTCTCCGGGATTAGTTTCGCCATCGGCGGGTTGTTCCCGGATATACCGCCGAAATTCATGTTTTCCTGGCACTTGGCGCAGTTAAAACTAAGATTACCCTGGCCGCAACTGAAGCAAGTTAGGGTGTGGAATCCTGAAGGGCATGTCGATGGATTCGTAGAAGTGATTCTAGACGTCGTTATATCTATTTTGGTTGGATTGCCCCGTTCGGTCCTAACTTGCCTATCTGACTGTCTGAGGTTAGGCTGCCTACTTGTTCCGCTTGGTTGTTTATGAAACGCAGCAGTTTCCATATCTTCGTGTTCTTCTTCCACTTCTTCTCGAGGCTCGTTCTTGACGCCACGTCGCAACTGGTCGTCTATTTCAGTTACGTGCTTCCTGAATTTCTGTTCCCTACTTGCTAAATGTCTCTCCGCTCGCCTACATTCATCGCGCAAGTCTTGGATGTTTTTGATGTAGCACCCGAAGATGAGCGTCGCGACCCTGTCCTTTATGTTCTGTCTCACCATGTCTACTAAGTCCTGTTCGTGTGGTCTGTTGGTCATTTGTAGAGTCATGGAGCGTATGTCACTATAGAAGTCGTCAAATGTTTCATGGGGCTGTTGTCTCCTATCCATTATGGATCTTAAGATCTCATGATCCCTCTTATTGTCCCTAAATTGGTACATCAGTTCAGCCTTTAAATCTCTATATCTCAAATCTTCTCCCCTTTCACTTTCCTGCAGAAATTGCCAATACCATTTCTCGGCGGGACCTGGTACTAGGTGGTGGAACTGGGCGAGTAGTTGTTTATCAGATAATCCGCTCTGTCTCTGCAAGGTTTCAATTCTAAAGATAAAGCTTTCTACAGACATTGATTTTGGTGTCCCGTCAAATCTGATCCCCCACTTGTGAACCGACATTTCAATTTTCCTACCTGAATCGCGTGACCGGGTATTGGGTCTTGGGTTTAACTCTTGAGTTTGAGTTATGGTTTGTTCTCTAGTCTGGTCACGTTGTCCGTCTGTCGTTACAGGAGGGCTTCTTTGCGATGCTACGGTGAGCTCCAAGTCGCTAATCTTCTCCGTAATAGTTCTGATGCTATTTTGGAAAGTGAACATCATACTTTTCATCGTTTCCGCGAAAGCTGACATTATCTCGACCGGGTATTTGTTCGGTACTTTGTCCGGCCTCTTGCTGGCTTCGTTTACCTATACGGAGGTCGTCGTTTTCGTACGTCAGTTGTTGTCTGTTCAGTCGTCCTTCTTGTAATGATAGTCCTTCTGATTCGTGTCTCCTTCGTACTGCTTCCTGTCTTGTCAAAGGCGTTCGTTTCTGAGTCGATGTACGTTCCTCTAGTTTGTTATGTCCTTTGACGTCGTGGCGTGTTATACGATGAGGTATTGGTTCTTCCCGTATTGTTTCCATTTGAGGAACTCCCTTTTGGTTCGCCTTGTCTGTCCTTGAGTCGGTTCCATTTCGGAACGAAGTATTGTCGTTTGGGTCAGGACTAAAGTCCATCAAGTCGTAAGAGTATAGCGTTAAGTCCGTGTAGTTGTTTAGTTGGATCCTACCTTGGCTACGCTGACAATGAACAGCGGCTGGTACTTTAGCAGCTTGAGAAGGAACTCCCAAATTAGTTTCCTCTATTGGGATGTTACTAAAGGAATAGTTCGCCATCTGAGAAGGATTTCCTTTTGGGACAGCTCCTAAGTTCCTCTCACTCATTTTATGAGCTGACTAATCTAACTGATTATTCACACTAAGAATCAAAGTAACTGTCTGATCTTTTAAGTTCTACCAAATTTATCTGCAATTATGCAATTGAGGCTCAAGTTCGTTCCTATTACGGATATTTGAGGTTGGTAACGAGTGTATTATAGTCTCGTTATGTGTATAAATCAAAATTCAATGTAAAAAAAAATAACACAAAGAAATTCATAAAGGTAAAAAGAATATTCTCGGTAAATTCAAATAAGGTAATATATAAAAGTAATATATAAAATATATGTTTTGATCTTGTTAGGTTTTTGTATGATTTTAATCGCGTTGGTGTGTGTACTTCTGGACAGGTTTTCCAATCAACCGAATGGATTACAGTCTGTTGAGTAATGTTCGTTGTTCGTCGCTCTAGTTCGTTTCTTGGAGTGAGCGGTATCTCTGAGTTTGACGAGTGCTGGTGGATAGCCGTTCTTTCCCTACCACTACCTGCTATCTGGCAAGACCAAACACAAGGTTGGCCGGGACTCCCAGGTTAAACTCCAGCACGGTCAAGGCTTCAAGGCTTACTCCTCCGCCTCACGTAAGATCGCTTGAAAGAGCCTTAATTCTACGGTTAGCAGCTATTAGCTGGCCTCTCTACCTAAACCTAGCTCTCGACTCTATCATAGACCCTCGATTACCTCACGATATCTCTTGGCTTGCCGCCTGAAGATTGGATAGCCATCGTAAGTCTACCATAGACTCGTCAACTCGCTCCTGACTGTTTCCCAGAACTCAGGCTACCTCACCCGTCATTCTGTTCAACACCCAAAAGATTAAACAGTCTTTGAACTAAAGGTGATTGGATAGAAAAGTGTTAAAAGAAATTAAAAAACTAAAAATCGCGAAAGCTGTTGCAATTCCGGACGGACAAAAGGAAAGCTAATTTAGAAAGAGAATAGAGCGGAAAAGAAAAGTTCAAAAACGTTTGCCCCTGTCCTTGAGAGAAGTCGGGAAAGTTTACCCGAAACTAAATCTAACTAGCCTAAACTAAACCTAGTCTAATCTAATAATTAAGCTAAACCCTACTCACCATCTATTCTAACTTAAGACTAACCTACAATACCCTAAGCGCAACTCGCTTTCCCATGGTCTCTCCAAACGAACGACATGCCTGATGACGATAGCAAAGGCTGGCCTACCCTCCCCTTTGTATCGTGGATACAACCGATGGTTACCATTCGGAGTATCGTCTAGTCCGCGAGCGTGACGCGCCCTCCTAACCAGCATCAAAGATGCCTCTGTGGCCAAACCTGACTCACAACAGCTTCTAAATCGGTCTTTAAAAACCAACTTAGAAGAAGACTAGAATCTGTATCGATCGAAACAAAAAGAATTTAAGATACTAATTCGTAAACCGTAAAACGACTCTTATATGAAATTTTGTGAGGAGGTCGCATCACCAAGTGCAACCAGTAGGCTTGTTAAACTCCTCAAAAGGGACAGACCAAGCAAACTGGAATCGCTCAAAAAATCTGATGGTACCTACACTGAGACAAAGGCGGAGACTTTTAGTCTCCTGCTGGAGACTAATTTTCCGGGAAATCATGTCACTGTGCCGGCAACGGTGGCCACTTCTGTACTGACAAACACCACGCGGCGTAGCTGGTATATTGCATCCAGATTGGTTACGGATGACGGTATCAAATATGCAATTGCATTGTTTGAGGGTTTCAAGTCACCGGGTCCGGACGGAATGTATCCGGCTATGCTGAAACAAGGTTTTAGTCAGCTGATGCCGACGCTGAAAATAATTTTCACCGCTAGCTTGGCCTTGGCCTTCTCCTTTGCGTATGGTTAAAGTCGTGTTCATACCAAAGATAGGTAAGACCGACCGATAAGGTCTCGCCAAAAGTTTCAGACTCATAAGTCTGTCTTCCTTCCTGCTGAAAAGCTTGGAGAGACTGGTTGCACATGCGCAATGTTACTCTTCGATCGCATCCTCTTCTTTATTGAATAAGCTCTTGATCGGAAGGAGTACGCGTTGGGTATTTTCGTCGATATTGAGGGTGCTTTTGATAATGCGACCTTTGATAGCATGTGCAATGCAGCCAGACATCATGGTGTAGATGAAACGTTGATTGCCGGGGCGGATTGTGCCAAATGCGTCATGACAGGGGTAAACAGGGGCTGCCCTCAAGGTGGTGTTCTGTCTCCCCTTTTATGGTGTATGGTAGTAGACTCTCTGCTAACGGTTCTCAATCTTCCTGGAACCTACACACAAGCCTACGTGGATGATGTCGTCGTTCTGTCTGTCGGATTAGACCTAAGGACTGTCTGCTCTTTGGCGCAGAGATCCTTGGGCTTTATCGATGACTGGTGCACAAGAAATGGGCTTTCAGTGAATCCTCTTAAAACTACGAGAAGGAGGAAAATCATTGGTTTGACTCAACTTGTGCTAAAAGGCGTCACTATCCCGATCTCCGATGAAGTCAAATATCTGGGAGCAATCCTCGATAGAAAGCTACTTTGGTCCAAGCATGTTGAATCAAAAACCGATAAAGCGCTGTCAACTTTCTGGCAGTGCAAAGGCGCTTTTGACAAGACCAATGATAATACCACTTCTCTCATATGCATCGGTAGTATGGTGGAACAGGCTTTCGCGGAAACTTGCTACTGCCTCTTTTGCCAAACTTCAAAGAACGGTTTGTCTTGGATGCACAGGGGCATTGTCTCTCGTATGAGAGATATCTTAAAAAGTATTGCACTACGTTTGAAAAAGACGTAGTCCAGTGTTTAGCTTCTAAAATTGTTTCTAAAAGCTTCAAAGAGATTAAATATTTTTTTACAAAAAAGTCTACCTGTCAAGATAAATGCATATTTTTATACATTTTACATTGTCGTACATGTTATAAATTTTTTTACATGTTATTCACATTTGTTTAAAATTTTTACGTAAAACTGTAAAACAGTTTTTTACACAAAATTGTCCATTCTGGTAAATGTAGACATCGAATGTAGGTTTTTCGTACAAAGTACATATTTGTTCTCTTTATATGCGCTAAATAGCTCGTTCAGGTTGCGGAAGAAGAATCTCCCAAGAAATTTGACAGGAGAAATTTATAGGATGTGGAACTCGTCATGCTATAGTTCGTCCGCTTTCTTATTGCCTGGAATGTCTTCATGTCCAGGGTCAGAGCAATAACCTGTGTTAAAGTCACCCACTTAATGCGGACCCCACCAAATCTACCAACCACTACAACAAGACATCCACTGTAGGGTTGCATAGGTATATCCTTTATCCAAACGAGTCGATAAAATAGTTGCAGTAAGGACAGACGCAAAAATACAATACAATAGGTAGTTATAGGTACTTAAATGCGTCTTGTTCATATATTTTTAATTCTTTTTTTTTTTTACAGTCAGTCGGGTTTTTTGGTTTTCTTAAATTAACTTTTTTTATTTTTATCTTTTCAGCCTATGACACTCCAGGGAAGAATACGAATATTATGATACCTCACTCTTCAAAATCGGTCAAGCCGTTTAGGCTACAGGGCGTCCCGTAGGAATGTACATAGGATACGCGCGAAACACGCCTGTGCACTCATTCCGTAACATTTCAGACGATTATCGTTGAAACGATAGACCCCCAAAACCAGCGACTAAGTGCAAAAAGTTTGAGAGCTTAAAACAGTTCATTTTAAACTGTCATCCTCACTTGACTGCGTGACAACCCCGGAGGATAATGAATGTCTTGGCATCTTTTGCATCGCCATTGAACAGGTTTTTGACTTCGGGCTTGTTGATCCCAACACCGTGAATCCTGACTGGCGAAGGCTTATCAAGGCGCTCCCATCAGTACACCCACATACGAGCTATCTGCGGGAACAGAGCTTATCAGAATACAATACATTGCCGCACATCTCACCAAGGACTTCTTCTAATGATGAACTGGCGATGCAGCAAGTGTCACTCGACCTCAGAATAAGTAAGGATGACCCTGCACTCAACCCCTGTATGCAGGTAACGGGAATTATATTAAAACTTGATGGCCAAAGTATCCAGAGTTACCGCTATATACTTAGCACCCCCTATCCATTAAGATGAACATTTAAAAAAGACCCTGTGCAGTGTGCATATCCTCTATTCGAAACTTGTAACCCTTTTTTGATATCCTGTATTATAAGATCAGTTTTATTAAACATTGATATCAAATAAACAAAGTTGAATAGACACTTTCCCAATAAAACGATCCTCCTATTTCTATAAATACCTGAGAAACCCAGCCTCCAAAGTATTTATGATCAAAATGTTCTGATATATTAGGTTTATGATTCTCAGATTTGGCCGTGTGTCGCTTGGCATTATATAACGGCTCCCATTGAGCCAATAATCCTTTTTTTTCTTTACTTTTTTGCATAACTCAGACCCACATTTAAGGTTTCTAGTTGCCTTGGAATTGCAAGACACGGTCAAAAATATTAAATTCCGGTATTTAAAGGGAGTGTAAGTTTAGTGAAAAAAAAATTATCTAAGGAAAACGTTTAGTTCGTATGTGTTTTGTGTACATAAATTTCCTAATATACGCGTACCTATATAGAGAGTGCAAAAAAAGAAAAGGGTGCTTGCCGAAATTGAAAGAGCGCAACGAAAACTGCAGCCAATCCCATTCGTATAGGCCTACAGAGTGTTCCTTTGAACACCACCGCTGCACTCTGCAGCCATACTACTTCCCTTTCGATAGTCAACCTATAAATCTATCTTTTTTCCTCTATGCACTCGACAGCGTCCTTTTGATCGCAGATGCACAGGGCATCGTATCCACTTCGGGAAAAATGCACTCATGGGCAGTGCACGATGTTCTTTTGCGTGTGGACGCGAACGCATCTTCTCCCTCCTTGTGCATACATTGACAGTGCATTGTATAGGTATGGCTGTCAAAAAAGTTTCAAAGTAGTGGAAAAAAAACATTTGCTCAAATGAGATTTTTTATGGTATGATAGCCACTATGGCAATTTGCATAGTTTTATGAAATCTTTTTCTATGAGCGAGTATTGTACCGAAACATAGACGCTCTTTGTTGCGGGAAATTGGAAAGTGTGCGTATTTAGCATGTATGTTTTATTATATACGCTACCTGTTATAACTATACCTATCTACCTACCGCATATCAACGAATAAAGCTTTAAGCGGTAAATCGCTACTCTTCTTATTCCTTCAAACAATACGCAACGCATGCTGGATATTTCAGTTGAAAAACTTATCTGGAGGGCTTTTTGTCTAAATTAGAAATAATTAAAAAAAAATGTGTAGGGTATGAGATTTTATCTGTTGAGAAGATATACCGTATTTTGTCAGTTTAAATATTAAGCTAACCATTATGAATATTTTGTCATAAAATGAAAGCAGCCATTTTGTTATATTCGGCATTACTAATAGTCAAACACTAATGTCGACGATTAGCTGGTTGCCAGCTTTCGTAAAAATGTACATTTTTCAAAGAGGGTTTGGTTGCAGCCAAATATCTATCTGAGCTGCCTAAGGAGAATTGTACAAATTCAGGTATGAGCTGTCCATTTTCCAATCTTAAGAGAACAGATATTTTATTGTCTTCGCGACAACTCTTTCTTAAGAGTATTGTAAAGATCCCAAACTTACATCAAATTTATTTTTTACCAAGCATTCGTTACTTGCAAGCACAAGTTAACTAAGATAAAGCAGAGAGGAGCATTAACCATTTCATTTAATCAAAATATTTAAAATATATATTCTAAGTGTTCTGAAATAAAACAAAAATGCCATATTTTTCACAAGCTTGTGTTTGTTAGACTGGAAAACCACTTGCATTGTTGCATTACAACGAATAAAGTCAGAAAACATTTACAGTTTACTAAAATTTGTTTATAATTATAAACGCTCAGGCTGAACAACAGCGAATGTAAATTCGCTCCTATTACGAAATTCCATACCATCATTTAGGATGGTTGAGCAACACTCTTCTTCAAAATGACATTAAGGGCGGATTCATTTAGCTAAAGCCCGGGATTATATGAAAAGTGTGGGGCCTTTGCGTAAACTGCCAGACTAAAGTTGATTATTGGTAAGGCCGTATATCAATAACAATTTCTTACATTAACTAACTAGTATTATTTGTTGTCAAAACTCGGCCTTTTTTCTATAATAAATACTAAAAAATTTAACTTATACATATAAGTAAGCAATCTTCAATGTTTAGGAGAAGGTGTTGTACCTTGATCCGGATTTAAATTTTGTGCCAGTTACTTTAGTTTAGTTTTTTTTTATGTAACTACCTCAAATTTTATCTGTTATACGGCGAAAATACCAAAAAAATACTGTTTTCCACTCTTAGAAAACTTTACTTTTATGTGTCAGCCTCGAACAGTCCAAGGTACAAGATGTGATTGTACCTTGGTCAACTGAGATTTGTACCTTGGACCATTGAAAGTTTTCCTAGAATTAAAAGATTAATTTGTTAGTAAAAATGTAAAAACAATTATTTTTAATAGTTTTTTTTTTAAATATTTTTTTTTTAATTTAAAAATTCTAGTCATGTCGCTGAAAATGGTGAAATTTCTTGAGGAGATCAAGGTACACCACCTTCCCCTACATATTTTTTTAGTTGATGTCCGTGTACTTTCACTGTCAGTCGCTACCAACTACCGACTGGGTGGGTTTGTTTCAAACTTTTCATTTCAGCACTAATTATTTAACCCACATGATCTATATAGATCATTGATTTCCACGGCTTAAAATAATAGTACGTAATCCAACTGTTGTTGTAAACCATGGAAATCCATGATCTATATAGATCATTTTAGCATAATAAAAAAGGCCTATTGGCATTCTTGTATTTGACAAATATTTATATCAATGTAGAAAATACCTGGGACTACACATTGGACTACCATAGAATTAAGTTAGATATTTTGGTCGTCAAATCTTTGTGAAAAACGTTGACCTTGTTTCCTGACCGACTTACCGGTCTTTTTTTATTAACAACTCTAGCTTACATAAATTTTATCGTAATAGTGACTGAAAACTTTGCGCAATATGACTCCTCTAACCCCTTAAAAGGGCAGAATACTTAATAAAGGGTTTTCCAATAAGAGGTGTTATTTTGGTATTCAAAGAAAAATGCCATTTTTTGAGATAAATGATCGGATGTTTATTTCATAATAAAGAGGAAGGTATGCCGTTAATAATGAAAAACAACATCAGCCAAATGGCCACCACGAGCACGCATACAGGACCATATCCTTTTCATGAAATTTTCCATAACCAAATCGCAAAGTGGCTGCCCTATGTCCTTGATAGCCTCACGAATTTTATCTTTGAGGTCTTGAATCGACGCTGGGTTGTTGATGATCAGCCGGTTTGAGTTCTTGTGTTAACTGAACTTTATAAGCCTTAAGACCCAAGTCTTTATGCAAAATACGGTGTAATGACGTGTGTGGAATGCCCAATTCCAAAGAACGACGAGGAATGGACAAACCTGGGCTTTCTTCAACACTTTGGGCTAAAGCGGCAATATTCTCAGTTGTTCTTGAGCGACGTTCACGGGTTTTATTCTTCACATCACTAACTTGTCCCAACAGCTCGAATTTTTCCATGAATTTCTGAATTGCGGTCCGACAAGGTGCTTCACGAAAATGCTTTTGTTTTGCGAACTCTGACTGCAAGATTTTCACCATTTTTGTAGTGAATTTTAATAATTTCAATGCTTTGTTGAAGCGTCTATCGTTCCATTTTTAGTAATGGCGTAGTTTCTACTTGTCAAATGTCAAAGAATAAAAGCTTCAAAAGTGGCAGCTACCGAAATAGCGGGTCATTCACAATAACACCTCTTATTGGAAAACCCTTTAGCTTAAAAGTTAATTTCGTCGAAAGGAACACTCGTATTTGTGTGTTTGTTAATATTGTATTGTTGTACCATAATAAAATGCGTTTAGCTATTACTCCAAGATCATTGTAGATCTAAGAATATTGGGGATGTATATTTCTAGTGCATTTTTTTTTTTTGAAACAAATACATTCGCAAATATTTCCAAGCTGAATTGCGATTCCACACTAAAATGCTTCATAAAATTATTAAAAACAAACGCTTCTTCTGAAGGGTAATAAATTGCTACATCCACGACTGATTTAAGAAACCACTAATATGTCAGTACGTAACATAAGAAACAAAGTCTAGGGTGTTTCCACGTGCGTTTCTATGTATAAGCGATTTGTTCTGATATGATTGTTTCTTATATCCGTCGATATTTGCTTTGCTAAATGGAATACTGGTTGTACATACCTGCGCATGTAGCAAAATGGATTTATTCATCTAGTATTCTAGTTGATTGTATCCTAAACTGAAATACGAACTTGCCGTCGGCAAAACAACGGGAGTCTAATAAGGCGTTCGATATTTTCAAAGAAATATTTTCTGTAACGCCTTTACTCCGCCAAGAACTGAGCACAGATCCAAATAGAAATACGAATAGCTGGTAGTTGCTATTTTTAAGGCATTTCATAGACCTGTGAATGCCTTCTGTTTTTAAATGTAACGAAGTGAGATTTGTAAGAATATACTAACAAGTGACGCCATCGCACTTTGTAAATGTACGAATGTCGTTGGTGAATAGTACCTTTATTCATAAAATGGTGGCGCAAATGATTAGATATGTAGGATAATACAAAAAAATATTCAGCTTCTTTGTCGTCTGCTATATAGATTGACATTTTATTTCTAAAATTTAATAAATATATAATATAAAACGATTATAGATTAAAAACATGAGTTAGGTAAGAATAAAAGTTATCGCTTATAATTCTTGTTCTGTAATTGTAAGCTTCCCTATACAGTAAGCTGCAATGGAATTTCAGTCAAGGCATTCTGATTATCTAGATTTTAGATCCTATTCTTTTCTTAAGAAGTTTGAGTCTTCTTCATCTTTTTTAAATTATTACTTTATGCATTTCGCAAAATTTATTTTCAATAGTGCTAAAGATACATTTTTTTTCGTTGCCAGCCTTTCCAAGTCGGCATAGAAGTGTGACTCTGTACTTTTGAAATTAACCACCTTATAAAAATGTTACCACAATTACCAAGCAAGGAAAAATGCGTATTCTGTAAAAAACAATATTAGCATTCCCTAAATTCGTTTTATAATTTACGAATGAACAAATTATACTTACATTATCATTAATAAATACAATCGTTTAATATACAAACAGGTGCGGGTTTTGAATATGATGAACATAGCAACCCCTATTATGCTCTGTTGGAATAACTGAACGAGTCTGAGCAGTCTAACTATGGATAACGAAGAAGCCAAGAGCAAAACGGAAAAAAGGACAATGACTTTCGGATCTGGGTGAAGAATTTTCGGACTGCTACAAAGAAGGTACAATTGCCATCGAGGAAGTACGATCGGATGGAGTAAACATAAAGCGGATGAAAAGTTGTAAGATCTGTTACGGTGTTTGCTGCAGAAAGCAGAGTCAGAGTTTTCAAAAGTGCTCAAGTCACAAAATTATGTTTTTAAGTAATTTAAGATTAGATGCGTTTTTGATGTGGGTAATAAAAACACCAAAATCAAAACATTTGATGCCAGAAAAAAGTACCATCAGTTAAAATCATTTTTAAAGTTGTTGAACAGCTATAGTTATCAAATTTATATCAAGATTTGTACAATCATGTCGCCAGTTTTCTTTTGTAAATCAAATTGTGCTGAAACGTTGCTGATTAGGAGCAGGTTCGTGGATTTTTTTTCCAGGGGCGTTGTGTTTTGTTTTATAAGTCAAGGCGGCGGATCCTCAATGGTATTGCATGAATTTGTGTGAAGTCTCTCTCTTAAAAAGGAATAAGAAACAAAGTTTAGCACGTAAAAAGACTTGTTTTTATTTGGCATGATATAACTACATGTGTATAAAAATACTCAAAATGCATATAAATAATGGGTATTGAAAAGAAATGAAAGAAATGAAAAATAATGCGGAGTCCAATAGGCTTAGGAACCTGAAATTTGAAAATTAGGTAGAAAATGTGCAGGAAATTGGAATTTTAGTTTTTTTTTTCAATTAATTGAATCATTAAGGCAAATGTTTGTATCCGATATACGATAGTATGGTTTTTGGAAAGTGGATATCCTTTTATACATTATTGTTTCGTCTATTATGATATAAATAAAATTCTTCAATATATAATATATACCATACGTGGTGTGCTGTTTCAAAAAACAAATATTTGTTCGCAAACAGTTGGACTTATGCAAGGTGGGCCAAAAGAGATCACCCTATTGGAAGATGTTCTTATTTTTGCAAAAGGCCGCCAATGTCAGATCTGTTTTGACATTTGTGGACTAGACAGATGTAGAATAAAAGTGAACAAGCCATGGAGTGATACACTCCCCAAGAGCGCGGAATAATCGTGTCTATTTTTTTGCGTAACAATTCGTCTGCAGTGTTGGCGCAGCGCGAATTCCGTCGCTGATTACACGGCCGTCCGACACCGACTGCGCAAACACTGCGCCGTTTGGCCACCAACCTTGAAGAGTATGGGACCACACGAGACGTTGCCAAGAGTGGCCGGCCCCGGAGCGCCCGCTGTGCCCAGAATATCGCCGCTGTTGACGAGGATGTCGAGCTGTCGCCGGAAACATCGACCAGACGCCATGTCTCGCAATTAGCCATCAGCCGGTCGTCCCTAAGGCGAATTTTGGTCAAAGACTTGCGCATGTTCCCGTACAAAGTCCAGTCCGTATATCAGCTGTTGCTGATGTGTAACCTACGCCCATCCTCAATCTCGAGGACGTAGTGAACAAGCAAAACTATCTCTTCTGGGGCACCGAAAATCAACGAGTAATTCACGAGGAGCCATTACACCCCCTCAAAGTTACTGCATGGCGCGCTGTTCACGCTGGAGGAGTCATCGGGCTATTTTTTTTTCGAGAACACCGCTGGTCAAACGACAACAGTGGCGAACCGAGTTTTTTTTTTTTGTCGCAATTGGACGAATTATGACTGGAGGACATGTGGTTCCAACAGGACAACAGCTATGGCACACACTGCGCGAGCCACAACCGATATTCTAAAAGCGGCGTTCCCGGGTCGCCTCATCTCTCGTTTTGGCGATTTGCACTGGCCCGCAAGATCGCTCGATTTAACCGTTCCAGACTTTTTTGTGTGGGGTTTTTTGAAGTCCCGTGTTGTAGGACAACATTCGACACGAGTGCGAGAATCTGTCGCCCGAAGTTCTCGCCGAAGTGATGAAAAATGCCATAAAACGAGCCCGTATGGCAATCAATTGTGACGGCGCCCAATTGGCCGATATCATCTTCTCGACTTGACCAATAAAATTCTAAAGCTTAAAATAAACATAATCAAAAAATAGAATGGAAGTTTTTCATTTAGAAAAAAAAATGAGAGCCAAACAACATCGGATGACTTCTTTTGGCCCACCTTGTATTAGGAATAGCTTTTTCAAACTACACCATGACAGTTTATATCCAGCATTGGTATATTCGTTTTGAAAAGATATAACCATTTTTCCCATACCAGCTGTGGTGAAACAATTATTAAATAATAAATAATAAATATAAATAAATAAAACAGATGGCAGGGTAAGAGCTGCGCATTTTAGCTTACACTACTTTTCTACTATGTATATATACTCGGCCTTACCAATAATCAACTTTAGTCTGGCAGTTTACGCAAAGACCTCACACTTTCCAAAATCGCTTTAACAATAATCAAATATAGTTGTAAGAATATCGCTAACTATAGGGTTAAATGTTAATGTTCAGAAACCCGCATGTTTATCTCGGGCATTAGCTAAATAAATCTTCCCTAATTGTCATTTTCAAGAGGAGTGTTGCCCAACCATACCTATTTGAAATAAACCATTGACCTTGTTTTTCACGAAAACAAATTATGAAATTTGAATTCTGCGATGTAAAAAATGTAATAGATTTTAAGAAAGTTGTCACACTAGCAAATGTGAAGGTCTAATTTTTTATTGGTACCGTTTCACTAATGCTGTACATTTTTACTAAAGCTGGCAACCAGCTAATCGTCGACATTAGTGTTTGATTATTAGTAAGGCCGACTGTGTTTTTGATTTATTCATTTTCAACTTCAACATTAGCATCGATCCATTGCAGACATAACCTTTCACAACAATCAAATTTTTTTTTCGAATATGTGCATTCTTCGGAAATTCCAAACTCGCAAACAAGCGGAATATTGAAATGGGTGCACAATAAAATAAATCAACACTTGAGAGTGGGTTGATCGCCCTGATAACCAGGACACCTGGTTCATTACAACGCGCTTTTCTCGCTGGTTGTAAGTTTGACAATGATTCGGCTCAGCTGTTGAATGGAAACTTATGCATATGAATAAATTATGATAGACGTTATAAATAATTTGATTGAGAAAGTTTCCATGTCACAATCGGATGAATTTCGAAAGATTATCCTATCTAACAAGTAAGCTGCTGAAATCATTGTAGGGTCGGAATACTTAACAGCCAACTTATTGGGAATTCAGCTTGAGCGGAATAGATTACAGGGACTTACAAGTATCGGATATGTGCTGATTCCTCTCGTAAGAGAGATAAACCGAGATATTACCAATCGCTTTTTGGAGCTCCTCCACATAGTTTATACGATCAGCAATTAAATACATAATGATCCCCACGCGGAACATGCAAATTGATTATGATTACAAACATACCCAAGAAAGGTATCCGTCGGTACGGAAAATTCTCCGATTTTATACGATTCGGAGGAGTTTTGCTGCGAGGAATTCTTCCGAACAGCTGTTCGGAGAATTGTTCCGACACAAATGTCACACACTCCAGCGTTTTGCGTTGCAGTGTGATCAATGTTGTTTTTGAGTACCTAACATTTTCGACAGTTTCATAAGAATTGTTTCCGATATCTTCCGACAACAATCATTCGCTGAATTTATTTACGATTTTCAGTGAAGTTTCAATAAATGTGGGCATTAGAAAGAAAAAAAAACAGTATACCTAAGAACGCATTTTTTTCAAATTGTGTTTCCAGTGCAAAATCAAGCGAAAAAAAAGCACCAAACAATACGTTTAAATCATTTTTTTTTCCGAAAACGGATACCTCGAATGTGATTTGAGTTTCCGACAGAGTATGCGCTGCGCTGTAGAAGTTTCCGTTCCGACGGAATTTTAGTTTAAGAAAATCTAGGAGTCCAACAATTTAAACAAAATAAAAAAAAACAAGGCACATATAGACATATGAAGTTCTACTTTATCATAGAGCTGTTTCATGAAGCCATCATCAAGTTAAACTACCAATGAACAGGAGGCATGACGGCCGATTTACTTACCAAGAATATGGTGAAACTAGTATCTTTGAAACTAGTAGATTGTAGAGCGGGAGAGCCTTCAAGGAGGGCTCTGGCACTGCGGCTTCTTAAAGGAGCCTATTGTGCCTATTGAAACTAGTAACTTTATGTCTTGTTCACAATAGCTATCTACTCTATGTCTTTTACATGTTAACAGAACCAATGCACATTATTGTAAATTGCCTAGTTTGATTTTTTTTGTACAACTAGTTATTATATAAGATTTTAGGCTCGGACTATGCACTGAGTTAAAGTAATCAATGTCAAATATAGTTTGAGCAACGAATTCCAAAATTTTATTATTTCTGCCCGTTGTTCCAATATTGAGATAAAAACCTTACCCGACGATTGTTCAAGCTAGTTTCCGAGTTCCAGAGGTATCGTATCTAATAGGTATAATATACATCTATCCAGACATCCAATTAATTTTTTTTTTTTCGTTTCTCGTTTAGAGATTATAGAGAATCGTCTGGAATGTCGAGAGAAATTAAAAAAGAGAGCTACCTAGACATTTTGGGAAATTTGCAAATGCTTTCAATAAGCTGGCTTGCCTGTGAGCTTCAGAAATTTTGCAGTTCAAATGCCTATCTTACGCAGATATTTTAGATCCAGTTACACCATTAAACACGAGACTTCAGTGTAAGAATTTTTGTATCTACTACCTTTTAACTGTGGAATATTATATGTCTACACGGGTAAAACTCTTACATTACTTGCTGATGACATCTATCTTTGTAATCGTCAAAGTGTCAAAACCCTATGTTTTTAGCTCTTTGTGAATTTAACGAAACACCTACCAATTAAGGAAGCTCACGAACCAGTCTTAGGTAAAATCAAATTCATCAGTTATTTTTTTTAGTTTGTCTTTTCAGATAACTATATCTTTAGGTGCAGCTATAGCTACTTGTATGTAAGTACATAGCTTACATATGTGTAATAAACATAAAATCGTATTTAGCATCAGAACACACTGTCTAAATATTTAATATATTGATAAAAATTGGTCAATACATTTACTAAACTTCGTCAACAATTTTAAATCTTAATTAGGTACTTAAAGAAAATATTACGAGCAGTGTAGGTATCTACCTACCTACCTATGTTTTTTTATATCATGAATATAAATACATACATACATTGTGCATATATTCGAACAGGGTAGCATTTAAGCTTTTTTCGCAGACATACCAAGCCAACTAGGTGGTACGGTTTAAAATAAGAAATAACGGAAAATCTAACACTAAGATCAGAATTTTTCTAAAAAAAAAGTTCAGCAATGCAAAATTGTGCGCTTGTATTTGTAAAAGCAAGAAACGCAATTTATACGCATACTCCTGGCCTTGGTCAGGGTAAGAGCACATTTTTAGAATTTTCGTTAAGCAAAATTAAAGCCAAATGCGCTAGGGCGAGTTCATTTATACACAGGATACGAAAATCCAAACACATTCAAACACCGAAACGTAGGGCAAATCATTGGTATAGTAATCATATGCTTTCACCCCATCGCCATGCAAAAATTCAAAATGAATTCTCAATACACATTTTTCTTTTTCTGTTTTTGCTTTCCTATATATCCTTAGCGCTGAACGAACTAGCTACTATACTAGGTGAAGTTCTGTTAACCACCACTAACGCAAAAATGTTTTCCCTGAATTTTTCTCCGCTTTTCTAATAGGTTCTCTCTTTTCTTCTTATTACTCTGCGGCCTTACGCACCTTTTTTCGTTTTTCCCTTTTATTTGTGTATACCTACACCTATATGTATAAACATTTGAAAAATGTGAACACAAAAAAAAATCTAACGAATACGTTTTCATTGGGCGTGTTTTTTGATGTTCTATTTCATGGCACGTACCTACGGCAAAACTACCACCATATAATATACCTACATTTTGAGTTTTTGTTCACAAAACATAGATGTAGATATTTACTTCTGATAGTTTTCCTTGCGAAATTGCAAGAAAATAAGTAAAAAAAACAAAAATAAAAATAGAGACCAATTTTGTGTTCGTTTTCGCCATAGGTATATTCTTTTTTGTTTTATCATTGTGTGAGTAGCTTGTTACCCATCCCCATGAATTCATCAGCATTTTTGTAGTACGAGTATTGTCTGTGTATGTGAACAACATAAAGCCATCTTTTATGTTTATCAGAACGAACTAAAAGATGTGCCACACCCAAAGATATTTTTTAGGCATCCGCATTCCATTCCATATCTATAAAAAGATATAGCTATTGAATTCTAAATTACTTCTTATTGGCGCTTTCTTTAATTTATTAATTTTCGTTATTTTAACAGTTTCCTATCATTACATAGATACCTACCTGTGTTTGATTCACTGGCTAGGTACTTCTTCTTTTAATACCTTCCATCTTGCAAATAACGCATGTAAATAAATGTATGTTACCTACCTATAGCTATTATTATAGGAGGGAGTAACGAGTAAGGTGTTTTTCATTACAAAAAATGCCACCATATAGTTGGCACAGTTTATAGGGCCTACTTTTTGTGGACTTCGAGCAAATCTTGAAGGCTCTCTTCTAAATCATTTCTGGCTGCCTTGAAAAGCTCGGCGGTTATGCGTTATGCCTTCTGATACAGCAGCCTTGTGGGAATTCAGTTTGGATACTGCTATCCTAAATAACTTAATTTTGGTCAGGTGGACGAAAGTCTTAACTACTTGGACTTAAGTCACATCGTCCAGGTTGAATAATCCATTGTCCGGCGATTAAACGTCGTAGTTAGGGCATTGTTTATGCGTTGTCGGAGGGTTGAAAGAAATATTCTTTGCTAGCATCTCACTCCTGGTTGGGATGATTACCCAGTCTGAAGTAGAGTAATTCAGTAATGAACATTTTTTACTTTACTTTTGTTTACCAAGAAAAATGTTCATTAAAAAACAAATATTGGAAGCTACTGAAATGCTGCGTTGATTCCATGAAAGATGATGCGATGGCATCCAGTGGTTCCAGTGGTTCCCAATATTTTACCCACATCTCGAAAGCCTTATCATCGATTTGGATAAAAATATAAATTGTGGGTAATTCTTTGGAATTTAAAAAAACACTTTGTACTAATTTTTCCAATAAAGTATTGCAAATTTGGTACATACTTGACCACCAGTTCGAGCTTAGAAGCGAACATTCGACGATCGATCAAGTGCATCGGATAACTGACGTAATAAAACCAGCTCTAGAAGAAAATAAAATCTGTTCTGCAGTATTCTTGGACGTTTCTCAAGCATTTTATAAGTGCTCTCCGAACGGTTATGGAAAATTCAATAATCGTATCAAGAGAAAATACCCTTTTGTGTCAAACACGGAAACGAATATTCAGAATATAAAGGAAGCGTCCTTGGGCCACGCCTGTACTTAATACTGCAAACACAAGGTTTTTGCCGATGACACTGCTATACACTAGCAGTTGTTACAACGACCAAATAAACAAACAAAATATTGCAAGGCGCTCTTTACAGGGTGAATGGACAAAATTGTGGAGGATCGGTGTTAACGAAATCAAATCGGTCCCCATGGATTTTACATATAAGCAAACAAATATCCTGCCTGTATTTATAGTCCAAGTTTCGTTTGCCAAATATATCGAAATGATTCGTGACACAAAGTTGAAAGGGAAAACTCTCGCAAAAAAGAAATGCAAAGAACTTAAAAACAAATATAGTGATCTTTATTGGTTTCTCGGAAAATATTCAAACGTTTAAATAAAGCTTTTATTATAAAAGCACGTGCTAAAGCCTGTGAAATGAAGATCTCCATAGAGGCCTCGGAATTCAAAAAGCATAGAAATCGACTTTTATGACACGTCAATAGCTCGGTTCTCACATTACGATGAGCACGCACGGACTGTCCTAAAAGTGTCTGTTAAAAGACGTCCACCTGTCTCGGAGACAAAAAAAATATAAAAAGCGTATAAACTTTCCAACCAGAAATCGGACAAATTGAATGTTACTAGGAACTAAAATTAGGCTTTATAACAAAAAAGAGGAATTTACTTAAAGTTCCAATTTGATATGTATTACCATATTAAATGAATAAATGTTTAGCCAAAATTGCTTTATTTTTAAATATTCCTGTACAGTTTGATTTATTGGGGATCGCTTCTGCAATTCTTATCTACCTACGAAATGAAATACATAAAAGCTCACCCAAACTCCAAATGAACAAGAAGGTTTCTTCCGATCCAGTCATTCACTTTATTTTTTATGTACTCTAATCGCTAGGGGGCGTATGCTCACATGATTAGCAAATTAATGACACAATTAATAATTAAGCACACAGAAAAAGGATTGTCTGATTAAACAAAGGAAAAAAGAAAACAGAACACTTTCTTTGTCATAGTGTATCTATACGTTCATGCGATCGGAATCGTGCCCGTACTTCGCTCGTGAGGTTTATGAGATAGTGTTTTGTATCTGCTGCATCTTTAATTTGTCTGTGCTTATTTTTTTGCAACGTTGCTACATCAATAATAATCAATGTTGCTTAGTTTATAGTTTCATTTATTCTTATTAAAACATGGGTTGGTACCTACTTAAGTTATTCTCCTGATTTTGAGACTAATAGAACTTGGTAAGTAGATGTATTCTGTGAACCGCATTAAGATTTTCACAAAAAAAATAGAAAAAAACAATTAATTTTGGGGGTTCCCCATACTTAGAACTACTCAACATTTTTTTTTCATCAAACCCATACGTCGGGATATCTATGGATAGGTATTGAGGTTTCTAATATCATTTTTTTCTAAACTGAATAGTTTGCGCGACGTCATAAATCGTAAACCGCAATTTACATTTCATTCAATCAATTCAAATATAAAAATAAAAGATATGCGAGCCCATATAGGCTGCTACGGAATCCTTCATGGGCGAGACCAACTCGCACTTGGCCGTTTTTTTATTATCAGCTATGATCCATATAGTATATAGATCATCGATTTACATACACCTACGACAACAGCACATGATCCTGCTTCTCATCGAGATCACGAACCATGATCTGAAAATTATTTCTACTATTTCCGACTAGGTGGCTTGTTTTATTTTAAAATTTTGGTGAGCCTGTAAACGATAGCCACACAATCACGTTAAAAATAGTTGGTGCAACAGGTCTGTAGAGACCCTAGGCCTAGGCTTCTCACAACCATTCGTTTGTGTGAGTTTTTCATTTTTGGGACGAATGGAAGGGATCTACAATTTTATGCCGGGTCCAAACGGCTAATTGAGAAGCTAATTCATGACAGTTATACTCTCGGATGTTTGTCAGACGTTCGCGAGGGGTGGCGCAGCGGAAAAAAACCATAAGTTGGAATTTGGGTTTTTTTCGGGATTCGAACCTTTGACCCTTCGCTTAGTAGTCCAACACACTAACCACTAAGCCACTGCGCCTACACAATCACGTTGTCAGACTAAAAAATGGAACACAAAAAATCAATTGATTTTTTTTCGCAATCGAATTTTTTCTCGTTCTATAAAGGTATGTCCAAACCAGCCAAACATTTGATAAACAATTAAATACCTACATGTTCCATATTATTATAAAACACTTATTAAACAAAATAATTTTTATGAAATGTTTAGAAATGTTTTATTGGTTTGGATCTGGACACCAAAAAAACATTTATGAAATGTTTCACAATTACACAGTCGTGATGAGAAATCATTTTTGTTTTACAAGTTTCCCTGCAGAAAGTGAGCGCTGTTTTTCGATTAATATACGTTTTTAAATAAAATAAAAATGTCCAGAAAAGCTTTGAATACCTAATGAGATAGTGATTCATTAATGAATAAATTTTAGAAATATTTTATAAATGTTTATAAAATCTGTCCGATTTGCTTCAGAAACATTTCATAAACATTTCTGAAATGTTTCGGTGGTCTGGATAGACCTTAATATGCCAAGATAAACATAAGCGGTAGCAGCAATATTGTTCATGGGTTGCATATTTAAACATAAAATACTAAATTTGTTTTACAAAAATATATTTGAAAGGAAAAATTATGCAAATTTGATTCAAATATGGTAACACCTCCGACATTGCAAGTGAAATGACATGTGCCTTGTGTGACGTCACGTTGAGAAGAATATTTGCAATGGTGGCAATATTAAGTTTGAAATACCGTGTATTATCTGTTTTGTTTTTGAAAGCAACTGTTGCCACAGTTCCAAAAATAAACTTTTCATTGATCCGTTTTGTTTTATTTTCGTTATCTGATCCGGATCAGATCACGCTGATAATAAAAAAACAGCTAATATGCCACTGAGTTAAGTTATACGTACTGTTGCTTACTTTACAACATGATAAAAATAAGGAAAAAAATGCAGTGTCATACGGGCTTTAGAAATAAAATAGCGCAAAGATGAAACTTGCAGCGAAAAAAATGTAAAATGAGGTTATCAGGACTAAAAAGAGAAAGGAACGAATTACTTTTCATAAGCCTGTTAGAAAAGCTCTCCTTGGAAAAAACTGACACAGGACGGATACGAATGGCACGAGTTGGTCAAAGGGGTCATGAACTATCGAACTATCAAGCATTAAACAAATGCCACTGCCATTTTATATTAGAGAAGTATCTTAATTCGATTTTCGGAAATAAGAGGCAAACATTTGCTTCGTTATTGCAAGAGACATTAAACTTTATTCAAACACTTGAATATATCCTTTGGCTCGAAGAAATAAAAGGGGTAGTAAATCAGAACTTCTTTCTAAAGAACACAAGTTCTGTGAGAAAATAAATCTTATCCATTGTTGTATGAAATTAACCGAATAGGGGAATCCTTACGACTGCTTTTCACATGGAAACATGTTTTCCAGCGAAAAACCAGATCACTGTGAATGAGAAATTATACTCACCCTTTATTTCCGACCTTAATGTCAACATTATTTTTCTTTTAAGGCGAAGGAATTCATGTATAAGTAAGTACATATCCCATACGAGAATGGGTATAATAATGTTGGAATGCGACCAGCGCGTGGATTCATCATAGGATGACTTTAATGACGAATACATTTTTGAAATACTGTCATCAGTAGAGTCTAGAGGTCAGCACTTCCAGAACAATTATGTTATACTGGTCGTTAATAATTATCATATTATAGTGTCCTGGCTAGATTTTACGAATTCAGAATGGTGAATTTTTTTTGTAAATAAAGTTAAAGGATACATGTACATGTATTTGGGAACGCAATAATTTTAATATGCAAATTCAAAAGCAACCATTGAAAAAGGACACAGATAAATATGCCGCAATAGAAAGTTTGCCGCGAATCTGCTTAAAAAATACCTTTCGCTTTCCCATAAACATGCAGACTATAATAGTAATGGTATCAATAAGCATCAATTAGTCCGAGCAAAGTATTTATTTGAAATTTACATCGTTCCTGACCAAAGGACCCTGAACGAGATACATAGTTAAAACAACAGCGCAGTTTCGACGGCTCGACAATTTTATTGTAAAGTAAATTGTAATCTAAGTAAATTAAATTACTAAGCGAATTCATAAGTAGAAGCGTTTAGGCTCTTGGAATAATTTTCAAAAGTAGAGGAGAAATAATAAGCCTTAATTCTAAGTGGGACATCTAAGCCCAAGATGTATTCGATCTGCTTTTGGGCAATTTTAACAAAACAGCCTCAAAGCCAATCAGATTTGCTGACGCTTTATTTTCTTTTTGTTTTAACGAAACAAAAAAAGTTTTACTTTAATTTAATATAAATGGAAAATAAATACCTAAATATCTACTAATTTAACTTAAAATGCAGTTGTTGCCACAGACGGATGTCATGTCTTATTTTATTCAGTAGGTGAATCTGTCAACCTATTTAGATTAAGATCGCCTTTAAAAGTTGAATATTAGTTGATCTTTTCAATGTATTGTATTTTCTTCCGAATGAATTATTGTGTATTATTAATCTAATTGATTTTATTATGGCTCTCCCTGTCCAAAATTTTATTTGACAGGAAGAGCCAAATAAAATATATATATATAAAACGTCGTAAGAATATATTTTTATTTTATTTTCCCAAATTTAAATTATGTGCTTATTGAAAAGGTAACTGGGCAAAAAGCATAGAAGAAAAAGCAAATATTTTTGCAGAGTACCTTGAGAACGTTTTCAAACCTTATGAAGATAAAGATTATCAAGGAAACGAAGAAACGTGCGAAAAAGACAGACCTATTCGGCCGGTAACAGCTACAGAACTTGCCAAAGAAATCAAAGAAGGCATAAACATAAAAAAAGCCCCAGGGTTCGATTTAATCACAGGGGAAATTTTAAAACAATTTCCTCGAAAAGGTTTAAAAAAACTAGCGCAGATTATAAATGCTGCATTTAAATTAAGATATGCGCCAAGCATGTGGCAGGTCGCGGAGGTAATAATGATACCAAAACCAGGTAAACCACCTAGCGAAGTAACCTCATATCGCCCAATGTTGTCCAAGCTATTCGAAAAAATGCTGGCAAAACGTCTGCAAAAAATTATTGATGAAAAATCGCTACTTCCAAATCATCAATTTGGGTTTAGAAACAAGCACTCTACAATTATTGATCGGTTGCATAGAATCACAGATAAAATCGAAAAAGCATTTGAAGAGAAAAATGTG
Organism: Cheilosia variabilis; assembly: GCA_951230905.1. Lineage (NCBI taxonomy): Eukaryota > Metazoa > Arthropoda > Insecta > Diptera > Syrphidae > Cheilosia > Cheilosia variabilis. The sequence continues at coordinate 57,085,008 of OX579676.1, forward strand.
TGCTCTATAGTATTTCTTGATATAGCACAAGCTTTCGATAAAGTCTGGCACAAAGGACTGATACTCAAACTACAAAAGCAACTGCCGAAGCAGTATTCAACCATTCTGGAGTCTTATTTCTTATATATCATATCGATTCTTCAGAATTAAGCAAGATACAGAGTGCTCAACATTAAGAGAGATTAAAGCTGGTGTACCGCAGATTAGATTAAATGACCTTAAGTCAGTCCATATTAATTTTACGTATAAAAACGTACCACACATTCCAGTCTACATTAACAACAATGTAGTAGAATTTTCTAACACAGCTAAATATCTAGGCATGACTCTAGACGCTAAACTGCGTTGGAAAGCGCACGTTAAGAAAAAAAAAGATGAGTTGAACATGCGATACAGTAAAATGTATTGGCTTATTGGGAGATACTCATCCCTGTCCAACTACAATAAGTTATTGCTATACAAGCAAGTTCTAAAACCAGTATGGACCTACGGGCTCCAATTGTGGGCATGCACATGCCAAACAAACTTACAAAAAATTCAGGTTTTCCAAAATAAAGTACTAAGGAACATAGTTAATGTTGGTACATACGCAACGCCGATCTGCATAGAGATCTAAATGTTGAAATGGTTGAAGATGAGGTTAAAAAGGTTGCCCGGAGGTATAGAAATCGGCTTCTCAACCACGTAAACACAGAAATAACAGAACTTTTAAATAATGAAAATGTAATCAGGAGATTGAGACAGATAAAACCTCTTGATCTGTAAGATTTGGCTAGGGCTAAGAAATTAGGTATTGATTTCAAACAAAACAAATTTAAAAATCCGACAAACGGCGGATTTATCTTTTTAAATTCATTGAATATTTCAAAAATAAATTGGTGATTAGTCGTACGACTAGGTGCAATCCTATTCCGGATGGCGAATGTCAGTCCCCCGGGAGTTTTTTTAGATGAGTTAAAGTCCATCACTATTGCAGAAGCATCCCTCGCGTATAGCTCTGCAATGTATTTCGATGATTTTTTACTTCCAGCGAATTCCCAACACAAAAAAAAAATTTTTCCAAAAATTTGTTAGGTATGTTTTTTTTTATCTTGTGTTTAATTTAAAGTGAGGATCAACTGAAAATTATACACTTTCTTTGAATTAGTTAATTTTTTTTCGAAAACTAGATATAACTTTTCGACTCGGTGAAGGTAATGTTGTAAATTGCAATTCCATAGAAATTATAAGGGCAGGTTAAAGCCTAAGGGATGGATTTTGTGCACAAATTATATTATTATCTTACCATTTTTATATCACTAATATCACAAAGCCTTCTCTTTTTTTATTACCGACCATATAACATCAAAACGAACAAAAAGCAACAGTTGACGCAAACAAAATCAAAACAAGACTAAAAGATATAAAAAAGGGAACGATGATCTCTGTCTTCTATAATTTTGGGTTGAAACTAGTTTTGACATTAAGAAAAATTGTCTGGACGAGAAATTATTCTCACCCCTTGTTGCGGACTATACTACGAAGGGATTATTTGTATAAGGGGTTGCAAATGTCTACGCGATACTCATTCAAGCAAATTTAATGCTAATTGAAATGATACCCGTCCCATATGAGAATTAACACTTTTTTCAAAGAAATCAGAACAGGACAGGACAGGACAGGCACGTGCCACATTTTATAATACATTTTTTAACTTTCTGTTTTTTTCTCTGTGCAGTTTGTTTTAAGCACCGTCGGCGGCTGCTTATATCCTAGTTTGCAAATCTTATTCACGTAAACCTCCAGACAGTGCCGGCTTCAGCCAAACTAGGGCCCTGTGCAAGATTTAAAGAAAGCGCCGTTTTTTCGTATTTGCACACATGCATAAGTCTTTTCCACATCACCCAGAAGGTAGACTTTCAATGCGTTTTTTTTAATGCGGTATTTTTCGTTTTAAGATCTTTGAACTAGATTCTTTTGTAAAATGTAATTGGATGTGCAAGGAATATACCTACAGGAACAGGGTGGAATATTTTAAGATTATTATTTATTATTATTATTTTAAGTATTTGTTTGCGCAAGATAAAATTATTTTTTCTTCCCAGCAATGCGCCCCCAGAACTTGGAGCCCTGAGCATTTGCACATCTTGCACATATGGTTGCTCCGGCCCTGCCTCCAGATCAACACAAATTTGTCTTGTATTGCAACTAAGTAATTAACAATAAACTTTTTTTTCTTAACATTAAACTTTAAACGCTTGACGGGTAACTTAACTGCGATTGTTCTTGCTTAATAGTTTTTGGGCTAAGTAGGAATGTTTAGTTCATCATAAAACTTAAATTAGTTCCGATGACGATGTGACTAATAAAATTCCGTACATTTCTTTCTAAGTTATTTGCATTTCCTTATTGCATGTGACTTTCATTAAAACCTTGCGTAATTAATCTTCTGTTACGTTTCTAAAAGTAAGAGTACTTTTTCGAGATGCAATGCAGGCCGTCATACATCTCATCAAATGCTCTCGAATGATCGAAAAATACGGCAGAGCGAAATCTATTTTTTTATAGTTTGCTCTATTACGTCAGTTGTTATCTGGATATAATTGATTGATCATTAAAAGTTTGTTTCTAAACCCAAACTGGAGGCCAGGTAGGTATAAGTCGTTCATTTATGATTATTTTGATTGACTGTAAGCACCCGAATAAAATTCTCTCGAAAACTTTGGAAAATTTGGAAAGAAGCAAGATGGGTCAATAAAATCTATAGGTAATGACTTACGAAACTCTAAATATGTTGTATTTTAATCGCGGCGTTTATATTACGAATAGGCTTAGTTCTGGGCTTACTTTTTAGAAGTTTACACTCAGTGAGGTCTGACCTCTAAGAGTGTAACGTTTTTACGTCCTTTTTCTAAAATATTCTATCGGGCAATCAATGCCTTAAGTTATCTGGAGCGGTATGATTCTTCTCTTTGCAAATCACTGATGTTATTTTCAGAGATTGTATCGTTAAAAGGTAAACAAAGTCATTATCTACAATAAAGCTCTATAGCTGTCTATTCAGTGCTATTCATCGATGTTATGTGCCCCATATTGTTAAAAACATTTACAACTTTCACAGCTGAACTAATTTTCCCGCTTCTGTCACAACATTTCCAAACACGGCAGCAGAATAGAAAGTTGGTAATTGTACTAGTAATGCGCGATATATATATCGAGTCACTCGATTCATTGACATTTTCGTAAACATTATAATCTATAATCCCACTCCATAAGTTTATTTTCCACCGATTTTTTGCACTCGAACACCATTGTGACCGTCACATTTTGTTAATTGTTTGTTCATTGATTAAGGACGTGACGACGCCCCACATTGACATGTCACGACTCAATAAACTTTAAATATTTTCTCAGTTCAACAACGTCGACACTTCACGCCATCGATTGATATTCATAAAGTCCTGCATGTTATGCACTGCAGCGCCATTTGAAAATCATAAAAATAAGAAATAAGGCCGACTGGGCTTTATTTCACTTTAGCAAAGTGAAATAAGACCGAACAGGAAATTCGGTGTTTCTCTTTCGCTCGGTGTTATTTCACGGCACCATATAAAAAAGGGCCCAGGGTTTGATCTAATTACAGGGGAAATCTTAAAACAAAAGGCTTAAAAAAACTAGCATAGATCATTAATGCTAGATTTATGTTAAGGCATGTGCCAAGCATGTGGAAGGTTGCGGAGGTAATAATGATTAAAAAACCAGGCAAACCACCTAGCGAAGTAACTTCTTATCGCCCAATATCGATACTGCCAATGTTATCCAAGGTGCTTGGAAAAATACTGGTAAAACGTCTCCAAAAAATAATTGATGACAATTCGCTAATCCTAATTCACCCATTTGGATTAAGAAATAACCACTCTACAATTATTGATCAGGTGCATAGAATCACAGATAAAATCGAAAAAAGCATTTGGAGAGTAAATGTGTGCTCTACAATATTTGTTGATATAGCACAGGCTTTCGATAAAGTCTGGCATAAAGGAATGATCCACAAAAGCAACTGCCGAAGCAGTATCCGACAATTCTGGAGTCATACATATCAGATCAGTTCTTCAGAATTAAACAAGAGACAGAGTACTCAGCATTAAGAGAAATTAAAGCTGGTGTACCACAAGGCAGTGTTCTAGGACCAGTTTTATACCTATTATTCACTAGCGATCTGCTGTTAGTGGAGAAACCACAACAGCAACATTTGCAGATGACACTGCTGTACCTGATATGGGAGCAACTGTCGAAATAGTGACTAATGGACTAAAAAATGGCAGATTAGATTAAATGACCTAAAGTCAGTCCATATTAATTTTACGTATAAAAAAGTACCACCAAGAAATGGTTGAAGACGAGATTAAGAGGGTTGCTCGAATGCACAGACGTAGGCTTCTCAATCACGTTAGCTCAGAAATAACCGAATTATTAAATACATTCTGGATGACGAAAGTCAGTCCCCCAGGGATGGTTTTTCGATGGGTTGAAGTCCCCCACTATTGCAGAAGCATCCCTCGCGTTCTAGCTATGCAATGTCTTCCGACGATTTTCGCTTCCAGCGAGCCCTAAAAAAAATTGGCTGCCAGTATAGCTTATTTCATGTATACCAAAAGTTTAATAACAACAGTTTATACTCTTCGCTATGATACCTTGACTTACAACGAAACGAATTGATTAAAGTTATCTATATCGAAATATTAGGCGTTTTTTATTATGCTCAAATGATCTATATAGATCATTGATTTCCAGTACGTGATCCAACTGTTGTTGTAAACCATGGAAATCCATGGTCTATATAGATCATTTGAGCATAATAAAAAAGGCCTATTAAATCGTATAGCCCCTTGCAAGTGCAATTATCTATCTCAATGACAAAGAAAATCTAAATTATACCTACACAAAAATCTAAATCATTTTGGTACTTAAGTATCGATTTATCGATATGATTTTGGATTATTTATTTTATATTTTTAAATCAACGAAATAAAATGTCAACAGATCAAGGAGAACAAATAACAAATAAAAACTTAAAAGTGTAATCGTCTTAAATTTAACAATACTAGTTCAATGGATCTAGGCAATACTACATTTAGAACAGTAAGAATGGTTAACATAATCATTCAAAAAGAAACGGTGCAAAGCAAAACGCAAAAAGTTTTTTTCGACTCTATTAATATTTTTCACGGAAAACGTGTTTTTTTAATTTAATTTTTTTTTTAATTTTTGGTGGGGGCAATACCCCCATATATTTGGCTTAATACAAGCTAAGACTTAAAACTATGACACTTAAAACTAAGGCATGGAAAACCTTAAAACTAAGACTTAAAGATAGGGAGAATGGTGGAGGAGATGGAGTTTGAGGTGGGCAGTGCTGCGGTTGAAATCGAAAACAGAAAGGTTAGAGTTAACCTTTCGCAGCATACGGGAGATTGGTTCATTGGAGCCATATAAGGTATGATGGGTAGGTAGGTAAAAGAGACGTGCGCGACGTAAATTACGGGGGTTTGTGTAAAAGAAAATAGAGTTATAGAGAGACGCACAATCAACGGATCCAGAGAGAAGACGATAAATGAAAAGAATGTCTGCAGCGTCTCTGCGTTCCTCAAGGGTATTCAGGTTGAGCCGCTCTATGTATGGTGGCAAAATAAAAGGATCGTCCCAAGGCAGACCTCGAAGAGCAAATCGGAGAAAGCGGCGTTGGACATTCTCAATTCTATGCTTATGAACTTGATGAAAGGGAGCTTACGCTTGACTAGCGTACTCAAGGAGGGGGCGAACAAAGGTGATATAGAGGGATCTGGTCACGTACGGGTTCGAGAATTCTTTACACGATCGCTTAACAAAGCCGAGTGATGAGTTGGCCTTTAAGATTATATCCTCAATATGCGAACGAAAATTTAGCTCCCTGTCGTACAATATACCAAGGTCACGCAGAGATTGAACTAGAGAAATTGGTTGACCGTGGAGAAGGTAGAGTCGGCGAGGGGACATGTTGCGCTTTCGCGATAGGGTAATGTATTGGCATTTGGTGATGTTAAGCTCTAAGTAATTTTTAAGGCACCAGGTCGAAAATCGGTCAAGGTTTTGTTGAAGGAGAGAGGAGTCTTGAGGTGAAGAGATGATTTTGAAGAATTTAGTATCATCTGCGTAGAGAGAGAGAGAGAGACGAGTGCTTAATGACCTTCTCAAGATCATTTACCGTAAGGATAAAGAGAAGGGGACCTAAATGGCTGCCTTGAGGGACACCAGATATTGCTAAGAAGGAGGACGAAAGAACGCTGTAATAGCGGTTAGCAAGGTAGGAAGATATCCATTTTATCAATATAGGTTCAAAGCCAAGGGCTGACAGTTTGAAGAGGATTAGTTGATGCGATATCTTATCAAAGGCCTTACTGAAGTCAGTTGCAATAACGTCGACTTCGTTGCCACTCTCTAAGGCTGATAGGGCAAAGGATACAAATTCTACGTGATTTGTTGTTGTTCATCTACCTTTCAGAAAGCCATGTTGGTGGGGGGAAATAAGACTTGCACCGAAAGCTTAAGACTTCGTATAAAATACTTTCAAATAGTTTTGGTATATGAGAGAGTTTAGCAATTGGGCGGTAATTAGTAACTTCATTTTTTGACCCTTTTTTGTGTATCGGAGTAATGAACGCAGTCTTCCAAATCTGAGGAAATTCTCCTTTTAGAAGAGACAGAAGAAAGAGATTAGAAAGGGGAGCGAGAGATTGGAAGAACACTTCTTAAGAAAAATGGCTGGAAGACCATCTGGACCGGGTGAGAACTCACCATTGAGCTTTTGTAACTTATTTACAATAAGTGAAGGGTCAACAGTTTGTGAGAGAAAGGGACCGAAAGAGAACTTAGGTAGGTAGCTAAAGTAAGAGGAGTCAGGTTCGAAGGAGTTATCGGCAAAATATTGCTTAAAAAATGTGGCGAAGAAGTTGGCAATGGTGTGTGGGTCGGTGGATGATACATTTTCGTAAGAGAGCGAAGCAGGGTAGCCGTCGGATTTTTTTTTATAGTTTACGAATTGGAAAAAGGACTTAGGGTCGTTTATTAGATTGGTATGTGCATCATTTAGATAGCGTTGGTAGAGAGAGTTATAAAGCTGGGTAAAATTAAGATAAGTACCGAGATAGTTGGAATAGTCAGAAGAAGAACCGGTGCGAAGAAAAACTGTCCATAACTTGTTTCTTTTGTTTCGTAAGGAACGGAGTCTCCTATTATACCATGGGGGCGATGTGGATGAAGTTTTATGGCAAGAAATGGGGACATAGAGAGAAATAACGGTAAATAATTCTCTGTAGAACATGGAAAGAGCATCGCTTAAGGAAAGGTTGGAAAAGTCGAAAGAGCACCTACTGAGATAGGTATTAATTTTTTGAAAGTTAGCTTTGTGAAAGTCGTAAGAGGAGACGACTGCGGAAGAACTGGACTGAAGTGGAGAGTTGTGGAAATATGAAAGAAGAAGAGGGGGATGAAAGTTATCAATAGTTGATAGAGAAAGGGGACAAGGTGAGACAGAGGAGTTAATGGGATTAGTTGTGAAGATTAGGTCTAATTGCCTACCCATGTAGTTTGAGACCCCGCTAACTTGGCATAGACTAGAGTCTGTCAGGCTATCTATGAAGAGACATTCCTTGGTTGATTTGGCATTTGAAGCTATAAAGAAGGATTCATCTTCTGATGGAGTCCAGTGCAGCTGAGGCAGATTAAAGTCGCCGAAAATGAGGATGTCGTCAAGAGAGTCAGATGCGTCGATTATTAAGTCTATTGCACTAATGGCAAGTTGGTAGGATTCGATCGGTTGGGCTGGTAGAATATAGAAACACATAACGTACAGGGACTTATGGGGAAGAGTTATTTTTATTGAAACAAAGTCTAGTTTTGAAGATGAGGAAATAGCAAGAGGAGATGCGTCAAGACTATTGTTAATGGCCAGTAGAACGCCTTTACAAGGAGAGTCATCTACTGGGCGGTTAAGATCATCGTCTCGAAAGACATTGAAAGAAGGGGGAATTAACTCTTGGTTTCTTATGTTGGGTATTAGATTGGTTTCAGTTAGGGCATATATATCGAAAGGAAGAGCATGAGATTGGCGCAGAACAGCACTGGTTTTGGAGCGCAGCCCTCTTACATTCTGGTAATAAAAGGTAAGAGGAATTTTGTTCGGAGATGAAGGGTGAATCAATGGCGGTAGAGGCACATAAGGGACGAAAAAATGTGTTGTGGTCAACGCGGCTCCGTTGGAGGTGTGATATTCTTTTGGAGTGAACAAAGTTTCCAAATGCAGTAAGGTCTTCCACTACTTTATGTGGCGATATATTAAAAGACTCGTGGAACTTGGTGTAAATGTTCCTTAGACTGATAAGGCCGGTAGGGAGACCTTCCTGCTGGATTGAAACCATGACGCTAGTTTTTGTGTTACCCTCGTAGCAAACCGAGTCAGATTTGTCATGAAGATATACAAGAAAGAGACGAGTATTCGCGTAAGTCTTTTTTTCTCTAAGCCTAGAGAGCGCATATCGACATTGTGTGGAATCGAGGGTTTGCTGGGTTTATTTAACAAGGGGTGGCAGAAGGGAATCGAGAAATGGGATAGTAGGGGTGGTCGTTGTAGGGGAAGGGATGGACGAAGAGGATGTAGATAAAGAGGATTTGGCTGATGTATTGGATAAGTCTTTAGATGTACTAGATATGGGATTTATAAAATGGGAACTAATGAAATTGGGGTACTTAGCACCTGTTGTTAAGTCAAAATTCGGAAAAGAATAGGAGATGGTGTTAGATGCTGGAGTAAGTTTAAAAGAGACGCGGTTACGCGGGGCCTCAGATGGCCTAGAAATATTTAAAGAAGAAGAGGGTGGGTTGTTAGGGATATGGGTAGGAGGGGCAAAATTAGGAAAAAGGTTGGTTTTTAGGCTCCCATTCGGGTCAGGTTTAGGACGGGAACTGGGAACAGGTTTTGGTATCTTATTACTAGTTTTATTATTATTATTGGAGGGGACAGATTTTGATGACTTATTGCTATGAGCGTTGGCGGGGACGGATGTTGATGACTTATGACTATGAGCCTTGGAGGGCTTTTGCGTCCACTTGCATATACTCATCTTCCCGAGGTTGAGAATATCACCAGCAGACCTTAGGAATAACCATTCATACTTAGTGTGGAGGTCTAATTTAAATTTGCTATTACCTTTATGGTGAAACATATTGCATTGGCTGATAGTAATGCCAAATCTTTTTGTGAAAAATGTCTTAATCCAAGAGATATCTGCATATTGGGGGGCGCCTTTGATGAAGAGAGTGGTGAGGTTTTCGGACTCCAGTTTATCGAGTCTGTCTTGCCAATCGGAGGGTGTCCATGTAGTACCAAAATGCTTTATAAGCCTGCGTGGAGCAGCGGTGGGGGGAGCAGGCAAAGTAAGGGGTGCAGCTGGCGATGTGGACGGTAATGGTATGGGCACTGTTGATGATGTTTTATGAGATGCTATTGTAGTGTTAATAGTGGTTGTTGTTGTTGCTGTAGTCGTCGTTGTTGTTGGTTGGGGAATGGGTGAAGTTTGGTATTCTGTAGATTCAATTTCAGCGAGTATTGATGTATTGTACACGGAGCTCGATTGTGGCTGAATGAGCTCTGGTATGAAATCAATCTTGTTTGAAGTCAGTCTAATATTCTCATCAATATCGCCCATAACTACGCGGAAAGCAGCGACATCGTTACTAATATCATTGATTTTGCTTATTAAATCAAACAATAGTGGATCGATGGGTTGATGAGGTGGAGCAGTTGGCTTTGATGGGCTTGGCAAGTACGTATCCAGGTAAGAGCGAAAGGAGTTAAGATGGTCATCGATCGTTATTAAATGCGGGTTCAGAATTGACTTAATATCCGATTTAATACACTTTTTATATTCAAAAACTTGGAATTAAATTCAGCCGGGGACTTTTTTGTTAATTCACTAAGACTTGCCAGCTGTTTTTGAACTTTGTTTTACAGAAGGTGGTGGAAAGATCTATGCTGGTAGATATTTCTTCTACACACTTGAATAGATCGTCAAATTTAGCGTGTTGGGTCACGATATGCTTGTGAAGCATTTTACACTCGGAGGAATTGGCGTTAAGGGTGTCACTAACACATTTTATCGCGAGCATTACATGCGAAAGGGAGATGCCCTCGCACTCATCGCAGAAAAAAAGGAAATTGTTATTATAAGCTGTTTTTTATTATCAGCTATGATCCATATAGATCATCGATTTACATGCACTTACAACAACAGCACATGATCCTGCTTCTCATCGAGATCACGAATCATGATCTGAAAATTATTTCTACTATTTGCGACTAGGTGGCTTGTTTTATTTTTAAATGTAGGTGTGCCTGTAAACGATAGCCACACAATCACGTTGCCAGACAAAAAAAAATGGAGCACTAAAAATCAATTGATTTATTTCGCATTCGAATAAAGTCCCTGTCCGTATTCCGAGTTATTTTGTTTTTTCTTGTTCTATAAAGGTATGTCCAGACCAGCCAAACATTTGATATGATGATATAACATGACATTTGATGTTCCATATTTATTTCTAAAACTCTTATTAAACAAAACAATTTTTATGAAATGTTTAGAAATGTTTTGCTGGTTTGGATCTGGACACAAAAAAATCGTTTATGAAATGCTTCACAGATACCCAATCGTAATGGGAAATAATTTTTGTTTTACAAGTATCCCTGCAGAAAGTGAGCGCTGTTATAAAAATGTCCAGAAAAGCTGAATACCTAATGAGAAAGTGATTCATTTAATACGATTATTTGAATTAAATCGCGTGTCGCGTGATTGCCCAGACTAAAATTACAAAAATAAAAACTCGCTTCTAATAATCCCACCACATTATTTTCTTCTAGTCCAAAACAGGATAAAGTTGAAACATTTCACAAACATTTACACCCGTATTAATAAACAAATAAGTATACAAAAATTTGACGTAGCTGCTGAGTAACGAGTTGATAACTTTTACGCAGTGTTTATTAATACGGGGGCTAGTAAATAAATTTCAGAAATCTTTTATACATGTTTATAAAATCTGTCCGATTTGCTTCAGACACGTTTCATAACCATTTCTGAAATGTTTCGGTGGTCTGGACACACCTTAATATGCCAAGATAAACTCAAGCGGTAGCAGCAAATATTGTTCATGTGTTGCATATTTGAATATAAAATACTAAATTTGTTTCACAAAAATATATTTGAAAAGAAAAATTATGCAAATTTAATTCAAATATGGTAACACCCCCGACTTTGCAAGTGAAATGACATGTGCCTTGTGTGACGTCACGTTGAGAAGAATATTTGCAATATGGCTGGTGGCAATATGAAGTTTGAAATACCCTGTATTATCTGTTTTGCTTTTGAAAGCAACTGTTGCCACAATTCCAAAATTAAACTATTCAATGATCCGTTCTGTTTTATTTTCGTGATCTGATCCGAATCAGATCACGCTGATAATAAAAAAACAGCTATAGTCACTTAGGTATGTAGTGGAGCGCTTGCTTAAAACGACGCAGAGAGCATGAAACGATTTACCGCATAGACCATTACATTTCACCCAGTCAGCACTAAATCTTGCGATGATAGCACACAAACAGAATTGCCACACTGCTTTGACATATTAAACGAGAGGTGGGTCAGTTATTTTAAGTAGGTGAAGGCGATGACCAAGAAATAGGTGTTCAGGGAAAAATTGCAAGTATGCAAATAAATTAATTGGAATTAAATAAACTCGCGCAGCGGGAGCAGAAGAAAAACACGTCCGAACGGTTGGAGGTACTGAAATGTTTTGTTCCAAACAACACTACAATATTCAAGACACGGACGAGCCATGCTTATATAATTGGCCTTAAGGTTATAGGGATCCTTGAAGTTCGATGAATTTCATTTTAGAAATCCTAAAGCAGATTTAGTTTTCGACATTATTTTACTAACATGGACATCAAAAGCAAGTTTACAGTCAAAAACAACAGATTTTTAAACTCAACTGCAATTTTGATAGCTTGGTTTCCAAGGCGATACTCGGGGATAAGAATATCTTGAATGTAAAATCATATTATACGACAGGTGGCACATTTTTCTATATTGAGATGTAGATGATTTAGATTACAACATTCAAAAACAAAGCATCTAAATCTCTCTACATAAAGAAAAAAAGAGAAAAATTTAGAATTATCGGAAAATCATTAATAAATCAAATCAAAAATAAGAAAAAGGATTGGTCCAAAATGGCTACATTCAGGGACACCAGACACAACGTTAGTTACAACAGAACATGCATTTTCAATAGAAACAAATTATTTTCTACCAAAAAGGTACGATTTGAACCATGAAAGCAAAGGATCGAAAAATCCGTAACACTAAAGTTTCTTTAAAGAACAAGAATGTTTATTCTACTGAAGTCTTTCACGAAATAAATATACACTACATGCCTGCTTGTGATTTTCAATTGAACTTGAGCATGCCGAGTGACTATTCCAAAATCCATGTTGAGAATCAATTATAATGCTATATTTAAAATTAATACCATTCGTTCGTTTACTAGACAATCCAAAAGTTTAGGTATAATAGAAAGTTTAGAAACAGGTAATTATCGCGCATCACTGTTATTATCTTACATAAATACGACTATACGAGTTTCTTGGAATATTTTTGAATGATGTTAGAGATGTCGCATGACAGGCCATTATTTCTTTTTATATCAATGATCTCGAGTTGTTCTATTCTTTTCACCAAGTCATATCCTGCTGTCAGCGTGTACGCCTTTTCTATTTATTCCAGCATACATGTCGATCTTGAGTTTCAAGATTGCTAATTTGACTTATCTTAACACATTACACGTGTTTCATATAATGTAATACGTTATTCGTTATTATCAACTATATAAGTTGCAAAAAGTTAAAAGTGCTAACACAACGCAAATCAGCATCTGCGTGTTGTGTAGGAAAACGAAAAATAGTCATACCTCCTTTGGATTATGGCGCAGGTTTGAAGAAAATGAAAAGTGGATAAGGATCGAGTTATTATGATTCACTTTAATAGTGGCTGAAAAGGGCCGTCGAGAGAATATTCGGGACCGGGACGGAAAAATGCCGGGCCCATGTACATTGTACACATAGTTAAGGAGTTTAAAAGCTTCAAAGATTCTTATTCAAATAAATCAGTGTGCTCTTTTGAGTGACCTGCATGGAATGACATTTTCTTTCATAAAAGAATTATAAATAAATTGCTTGCGTTGTTTTGTACTCCACAAAGTTTTCTCTTTTATATACGAACTCTTCTAATATTCCGTGCAGAAAAACTACCTTCAATTACATTGAAATCGAATTTCCTAGGTGCTTCAATACAATAGTAACTAGCTTCACACGATCTCGTGAAGAGCACGAGCGATGAAAATTTGTAATTCTTGCAAGGGCGCTAAAGAAACGTTCAGCAATAACTACAGTGACAGGTATGGTGCAAAATACACGCAGAGCAACACAAATATTTGTGAAAATCGTACCCCACTTCTGCGAAAAAAATGTATTCACCCGAAAACTCATTAGAGAGAGGTCTGCTTCAAAATTGGCTTCATGGATATGTTTCAAATGGTTAAACTCTTCTTTCAAGTATTCAGATACGTGTGATTTGTATTTTTCGACAAAACTTTCGACAAACAATGCGTCGCAACATTTTGACACCGCTCTAAGAATTAACTACTGACTCAAATTCTGCTCCTTTTGTATCTAGTATTTATCACATTCTATCCGTATAAACATCACACGTGTCCTGAGACCCTAAACCTAATGCCAGCTAAGAAAGGCACGCGTCTATTATGAGATGTCCTAGAAGGGAATATAGCAAAATAGGTTTTTCACCTATAAGGCATGTCAACCACTGGTCAGCGCAGGGCCAACTGAATTTGTAATTATATTAATAGACCTGTTTAACCAGATCTGACCATTCTTTCTTGAAGCGTGAGATGTATTCTTTTTGGAATTATTCATGAAACTAGTTTAATTTTTCTAAGACCAATTCCAGTACTCACCTGGGTGTAGGTATGGGAAAGTAACCCTCTAGTTACTAAAACGCTAAAATACGAGAAGTAATGTAAAAAGTTTAAAGGTGAGGGTATCTACGTTCAGCACAAGTATCTTAAAGGAACCTGAAAAACATGTAAGGTTAAAGGTTTGCTACACTACCAGGGGGTATTTGTTGCTTAAAAAAAACATAAATATACCATACCCATATATAAAGCAACAAAAATATTTGTTTAGATGTTTATGTAAATATACGTTTAATTTTTAAAGTGCCGAATATTCATATATACGTTTTCATACCTAGTATAATCTGAATATATGTTGGCTTTTGAGATACAAACTTTTCTATACATATATGTCCGAATAGAATTGTATACCACAAATACTTGGAGCTATAGCAGAACACAACCTTACATCTTATGAGTATATACTTAAATATAACTCTAGCCTCTGCTCCCACCTTGTTCATGTTTCTAAATAAAACATTAAACTTTCATGCATGTAAGAAGGTAAAGCACAAACCTTAAGCTAAATGGCCACCTTTTGTTGATTCGCATATATTATAAGTTTTTGTCATTAATTTATATAGGAATAATGATAGAGGGTTACGTAGATGGTGTTGGTGCTGCTGCGTCTCTGAATGCGGGTACCATCTGAAATCCCTCCTTTTTCATCACTTCCACTTCAGTCATAAGAATAATCATTGAAAGAAGGGGTTTCAGTTATGTATATTATGTAGACCTTTTATATTTATGTAACTGGTTTTTAGCTGCATGGATTAGGGTTTTTGATTTACCAGTACATACAACGAACGTCAATGGAATGACTTAGATCTGTATATTCGTGGGAGTAAGAAAAGGGCTGTCGCTAGTGTTCATGCTTAGGGTCGTGCGTTTTCCTGTGTACAGATCCAAGTAGATATATTTCAGTTAATTTTTTTTGTTATTACACCAGTAGGGGCTAGGAACTCAATTGAGTTCAAAAATTTTGTTTTAAAACTATGAGTCGCTATAATTTTACTGAAAAAATTAAATAAAATTCACTTCAAACCATTTATATGGTAGGTAGTTAGTCCAGCTAAATATTATATTATGTTTCTAGTGGGGGAGCAATAAAACATTGCCTTGAAAAAAAAATATAAAAAAATACGCATATATACCTGTTTTCTCCAACTGCTAATGATTGGAGCAGGTGTTCAAAGAACGCAGGTACATGCTAAGTACTTCGGATCCCAGTGACAATTTGTCGGATGCTGATTCCATAGATCACCTTTGATAAAATATGTGCCGCTCTAAAATATGACATCAATTCATCATTTAATTTTATTTCGGATTTTAAGCCATTTGTATAAAACGGCACTGTGATGTGATCGTAAATGTTTACTACGTTCGATTAATGTCGACGCACTTATATCTTAAGTCTATTTGTTATTTGAATTAAAATAACGACGTTACTTTAACTTCGCCCGTTTAACTAAAATGTTTTTGTTTGGGATAATAGAAATCATTATATTAATCCATCGAAAGTTTCCGTGCTTTTTTGAGTATTTATTAAAAAATGGGGGCTACGAAACTTATATCTTTGTTTGGACATATAAATTTTAGAGTACTACTAGTCCGGTAGCATATTTCATTTCGAATTCGAGAAAGAAAACCAAACAAACCAGAACAAACTGAACCGGTTTGATTCTTGATGATCCACTACCGATACCTACCTTCTCGATATACACACGTATTTCCTTCTGATATAAGGAAACAGGGTTGAGGTTAGGGTTATTGTTTGGATTTTCTTAAGGTGAGGGGGACAGAGATAATGAGATGCAAGTGAATTATTGAGAAGGGGGACGATGCAAGGGGTGATCAGTTCCGAAGGATAAATTTTATTCTTTCTCGCAGTATCATATGATTTACAAAATTTAACTCTTATTTTGGCTATATATTTGTCAAAAAATGCAAAGCTTTGTTTGGTTCTTTCTGTAATTGATTTAAACACATTCGATCTACGAATATCGTCGAGTACCTAATAGCTAAATGCCTTTCGGTCAGGAAACAGGTCAACGTTTTTCACATAGATAAGACGACCTAAATACCTACCTTAATTCTATGGTAGAATAAATTCCAATAGTCAGAGGTATTTTCTACATTGATATAAATACAGGACGTCCGCCGGGAAGGTATACTACTTTGTTTGTTTATAATTTTTGATTAAATGAAAGAAAATGGATCTTATATTGATAAATGTTTTATTCAATGTCGGCAATTATGTATGGAATACAATATCAGGTAAATGTCCGCTTCTGTTAGTCTCACAAATGCGAGCCCTTTTGAGCACATTTTTCATTACATTCTCACACATTTCACGCGGTATTTCAGCGTTTCTGGTTTGTTTGCATAAACCTTGCTTTTCAGATATCCCCACAAAAAGAAGTCCGGAGCAGTCAAATCAGGCGACCATGGAGGCCAATCAACATCATCATTTCTTGAAATAGAGATAGATAGATAGTTTTTATTTCGTATATAGATTTACAGTAGGATTTGTTACCACACATTTTACAATTCAGATATATGATAAATTGTATCTTTCTTCTGAAACATTATTTTTAATTAATTTAATTGTAATAATTTCATTGGGCAAGAAATATAACTTCTGAAGGAAAATACGAAAAAACCTTCAATTAAATAGAAAAAAATAAAAAATAATAGATGAATAAATAAATAAATATTTACATTAATAGCAATAATAAATAACAACAATAATACACAAAAAAAAAAAGGCTATATCAACTATCGAGTGAGATATAATTCATATTTAAAACGTTTACTAGAGGATTATCAGCAAAATCACAGCGTTCTAGAAAACGTTGGTTTAATTTTTTAATTCTTTGGAAGATCAATTCAACATTCGCTTTATCGTGAGTATCCAGGGTTGAGTGATGCCACGGTAGATTAAGCATCATTTTTAATAATTTATTTTGAGAAACCTGTAATTTCTTAATATCACACATAGCACAATTCCCCCATACTTGGCACCCATAAAGCAAAATTGCTTGAAAAATTACTTTATGGATGATAATTTTATTTTCATTTGAAAGCTGCGACTTTCGGTTTATGAAAGGATATAGCATCCTCGTCGCAATTGCAATTTTTTTAAGGGTGTTTGCTATATGTGGTCCAAAAGTCAACTTGGTGTCCAAATAAACTCCTAAGTATTTTACGGAAGGTTCCCAACTAATACTTGTACTATTCACCTGTAACGGTCCGCTAGGAAGATAACAAGCTTTTCTTTTTCTCGTAAAAAAGATGGCTTGTGTTTTTCCCTGATTAACTTTAATTTTCCATTTGTTGTAATATTCCTCTAATATCGTCATCGCATTTTTTAGATTCCTCTCAATATCGCAGTATCGTCGGCAAAGATACCTGCTTCGCAATGAGGTAGACATGGGAAATCCGATGTATACAAGTTATATAAAACGGGCCCAAGAACTGAGCCTTGGGGAACACCTGAGTGAAAATATACTACATTAGAGACACCACTATTAACATGCACTTTAAAACGACGATTTGATAAGAAACTACGGATAATTTGACAAATATACGACGGAAAATTGAAATTTATCATTTTAAATATAAGTCCGTCATGCCAAACGGTATCGAAGGCTTTCTCTATATCCAGTAGGATCATATCAGTTGATTTGCCTATTGAACGATGTGCCTTAACGTGATTGCAAATTCTAAGCACTTGATGGGATGTACTATGGAAGCGCCTAAAGCCAAATTGTTCCTCAGGATACTGATAGTTTTCTGTGATGTGCTTTGAAATTTTTTCTTTTATGACCTTTTCATATATTTTACTAAGGCTGCTTAATAAACTAATTAGTCTATAACTATCAGTCTTTTCGACAGGCTTACCCGCTTTTATTATTGGTACAACCTTAGCAATTTTCCATTCGTCGGGGAAATATTCCATTTTTAAACACGATTTTAGAATGAATGTTAAAAACCTAATACCAGATATGGGCATTTGCTGATTGTATATATTTTTTATTGAGTCAGTGCCTTCAGCTTTTCGTATTCGCAGGTCATTAACTATGAATGTAGTGTCTTCTATTGTAATATAATTACTTGCGGAAGGTTGACTCGTATTATTGTCTAACAGATTTTGGACGGCTCTATCAACTAAATCATCAGTAGCGCTATCTCCTAAATTATTTACAAAATTTTGAAGCTAGCGCATTTGCTTTTTCTAGGTCTGTGCAAAATGTTGTGGTTGAATCTTTGAGGAAAGGGAGTTGTCTGTTTTTATTTTTAATCACTTTTACAATGTTCCAAAAGGGCTTAGTATTTTTATCATGGGAATTTAGTTTTGCATTCCACTCATGGTTTCGATGTTTAAGTATATGCTTGGATATTAATTGGTTCAGATAGGAGACTTGATATTTGAAAAACTGCTGACGATATCTTTGCCAATATCTTCGATAAGTGTTCCGTATCTTAATGAGTTGCAAGATGTTAGAAGGCAGATTAACCGAACGCACTTTTTTGGAATTTTCGGAACACTTTTGTCAACAGCGTCTAAAATTTGTTCTGTAAAAAGTGCGACAATGGAGTCAACATCACCTTTGCATGTTATGTCATTCAAGTTATTTGCAATGTTTTGAAGCCTACCAGTTAACTCAGACCAAAAACGTTTCCAGTTGGCATTTTTTAGATCTTGCACATATTGCACTTTTCTTACCCCTGACCTTAGAAGTCGGCAAATAACTGGGTTATGATCTGAACTCAGTTCATTTAGAGAATTAGGTTGTGAAACATCGCTGGGGATGTTAGTAATAAACAAGTCAAGAACCGAAGGACGACGACTAGAACCGGAAAAATAAGTAGGGCTAGGAGGGTATAGCAAGGATATTGGTAGACTAAGGGACAGATGAGACAAAATATTTCCCCATGCATTAGCTCGTAGACAACCCCAATCTCTGTGTTTACAATTAAAGTCTCCTCCAATTAAAATTTCACCATTAAGTGTGAACAATTTAAGGAGATCATTTTTAAGACCTACTATTTTATCTGTTGATATTCTACCGCCAGGAAAATAGACGCAGTAGATTTTGATTTTCCTCTGATTGGATACTTCAAGTTCGATTCCCACATTTTCTACGAACAATGCTCTCACCCTAGGTAAAAGCGAATGCTGAATTGATCTTCTTATCAAAATTGCTACACCCCCACCTACTCTACCGTTTCTATCAAATCGATAGCATTTAAAATCGGCTGTAGATAGGTGGAAGTCCTGCTTAAGCCATGTTTCAGTCACTAATGCAATGTCAACGTTTCTAGTGTTTAAGAAATGCATAAATTCTGTAATTTTGTTGCGAATACCCCTGGCATTCCATGTTCTAATATTTAAATGTCTATCTACCATATTATTTAAGTTCATCATACAAAAACTTAGTAGCTAAATGTGTGATAACATTAAATTGTTCAGTTCTTGTTCTACAAACAGATAGTTGCGTGATCATTTCCATGGCCAGAGAGTTTAGTTCCTCCGCTGTAAATAGTGTATTCATATTCCTGTATGTGGGTGTGTTGCTTGGGATGTTGCTAGCGATGTTGCTAGGAATGTTGCTGGATGGACTGCTGAATTGCACATTCGAGTTTAATTGAGAGTTGCTCAGCCACTCATTAGATGTTTGCGCTCGAGAGCTGGCATAAGTGGTGCTCTCTACATTATTAGTGGCCTTGGGCGCGGGCGTGGCCCTTTGACGACGTCGGCTGGGCTGTAGAAGTGAGGGGAACTCAGTCAGACATGCGATCGAAACCGGTTTTTGCAAAGCGGGAGCGGAGATTTGTGGTCTAGGAAAAGCTGTCTGCTGAACAGATGATTTTGGCTTAGCTGATTTCTCCATCAGCTGTAAGTATTCCGCTCTGTTTTGACAAGCAGGATCAGTCGATTTGTGAGGTTTGCACAATTTGCACATTTATGTAAGGTAAGATTATCACATTCGGCAGTCTTATGTGGGCCAGCGCAAGTTAAACAGTTGGTCTTTACGTGACAGTTTCGCTCCCCGTGGCCAAACATTTGACAGTTGTGGCATTGCGTTAGCTTACCTTTTAGTTTTCGTTGATAGCTCCACTTCACTTGAGTGTGAAAAATATATCGATGTTTTTTTTTTAGGTCGATTAATTTAGTAGAACCATTTTCGAGAGAAATGATATAGATTGTGTCACTATAATGTTCAAATTTCTTCACGATTTTTTTAACTTCGAGACACTTAAGTCCAAGTCTTATTAGTTCAGTTTTCAGTGAATCGGTATTAGTATCATCCATACCATTCAGTATAAATTTAAAAGCTTTTGCACTTTTTAAATCGTGAGAGAAAAATTGACAGTTTTCTGTTTTTAATTTGCCGATAACCGAATTGTAAGCTTCAATAGATTCGCACATAATTTTGATTCCAATTGATAATGTTTTTACAGAATAATTATTAATATTTATGGATTTCATTAGAGTGTGCACATAATCACAAGACTGTTGAAGAAGTTTTATTGGTGGAATATACATACACCCTTTTAACAGGGTCAGACACAATTTCGTCTGTCATATCATCATTATCACTATCCGGTAAACATTGAAGAGGACTATAATAGTTTGCACTAGAGTCTTTCTTACGAGCACTGGTGTTTTTCATGTTTCTAAATCGTTTATCCAAGGACAAATATTTGTCCTCGGTATCGGGTGATCTCTCGCGTTTAGAAATTTTGGTTGATCGCAGAGTGATAGGTCGGAAGTCAAGCGTGGATGACATGCACAAGCAAAAGCTCCGGGATGACACATTTCTTGAAATAACTTGTTGTGGAAAGAGGTCTCGCAGTAATTCCATTGTAATCCTGGCTGTATGCGATGTGGCACCGTCTTGTTGATATCACATGTTAATCAAGCCCAAAGCATGAAGTTGTGGAGTTCAAAAAGTTTTCAATCATATCACGATATCGCTCGCCATTCACAGTTACCGTTACGCCGTTTTCATTTTCAAATAAGTAAGGTCCAATGATTCCTCCTGATCAAATTGCACACCAGACTGTAACTTTTAATGGATGCAAAGGTGACTGATGAATAATTTGAGGGTTTTCCATTGCTCAGAACCGACTATTCTGTTTATTCACATATCCATTCAAATGAAAATGGTGCCTCGTCACTCATTATGATTTTTTCATAAAATTTCGATGATTGATTTTGATAAAATGTTTTAACGATTAAAACACGTTGGTTTATCGAATATTTTTCCATAATAAATTTGCCACGTGTCTACTTTACGACTGCCAAATATGAACTGTCAAGACTAATGTTTACCAAAATGGCGGCAAAACAAAGTAGTATACCATCCCGGCGGACACCCTGTATTTGTCAAATACAAGAATGCCAATATTGGACTGGTGCTGAAATGAAACGTTCGAAACAAACCCAGCCACTACCGACTGTAGTCTGTAGCGACTGACAGTGAAAGTACACGGACATCAACTTAAAAAAATATGTAGGGGAAGGTGGTGTGGCTTGATCTCCTCAAGAAATTTGACCATTTCCAAGGGCTCTATCGCCAAAGCTATTTAGAAGAGGATGACAGCGACAAAAAATAACTAGAATTTTTAAATTAAAAAAGACCTATTTAAATTACAAAAAAACAATTTCAACATTTTTTTATTACTGTATTGAAATAAAATAAAAATATCTGCTTTTACATTTTTACTAACAAATTAATCTTTTAAGTATAGGAAAACTGTCAATGGTCCAAGGTACAAACCTCTGTGGATCAAGGTACAATCATAATCTTGTACCTTGGACTGTTCGTGGCTGACACATAAAAGTAAAGTTTTCTAAGAGTGGTAAGCAGAATTTTTTTTGGTATTTTTGACGCATAAACGAATAAAATTTGAGGTAGTTACATAAAAAAAAAACTTAAAAAAATTAACTAAACTAAGGTTATTGGAAAAAAATTGAAATCCGGATCAAGGTATAACACCTTCCACTAAACTGTGAAGATTGTTTACTTATATGTAAATTTTTTAGGATTTATTATAGAAAGAAGGCCGGGTTTTGACAACAAATGATACTAAAGGGTTTTTCAATAAGAGCGCTACAAAATTTTTTTAAATAAAACAAAAACAGTTTTGGATATCAATGAAATTCTTTATTGCTGTGAAAGTACGTTCGATGCCATTATATATGGAACTGGATTTCTTTTGCATGGTCACCACGGGCACGCTTGCAGAAGTCCAGACGCTGAACCCAATTTTCGACGGTTTTCAAGCATAAATCGGCCGATACTGCTGCAATTTCACGTTCGATATTCGTACGAAGTTCATCAATCGTCGCTGGCTTGTTGGCATAGACCATAGACTTGACGTAGCCCCACAGGAAATAGTCTAACGGCGTCAAATCGCACGACCGAGGCGGCCAAGCGACTGGACCATTTCGTGAGATAACACGTTCTCCAAACTTGGTTTCCAATAAATTGATTGTGACATTCGCTGTACGGCTTGTGGCGCCGTCCTGTTAAAACCACATGAACTCTAAGTCCATATCATCCAATTGGGGCCAAAAATATTCGGTTATCTTGATCATCACGGAAGAAGTACGGCCCAATGACGCCGCCGGCCCATAAACCACACCAAACCGTAATTTTTTCGGGATGCAATGATGACTCATGAAGTTCGTGTGGATTGCTGCCTGACCAATACCGCATATTTTGTTTATTGACGAAGCCATTCAGCCAGAAATGAGCCTCATCGCTGAAGATGATTTTTCGATGAAAATCCGAATCATTTTCAAGTTGTTGCTCAGCCCAATTCACGAACATACGACGCTTCTGGTGATCAAGCGGCTTCAGTTCTTGCGTCAATTTAATCTTGTAAGGATTTAGGCCAAGATCTTTTCGCAAAATTCGCCACAGCGACGTCACAGAGATGTCCAACGCTTGAGAACGACGTGTGAGAGACACATTTGGGCTTTGTACTTCGACTCGTTGTTGGCTCGTATATCTCTCCATCATGAAATGGCAAACCTTATTGAAGAGAAATGTCAAAAGAGCGGCAAGAAATTCGGCGTCGTTTGCTGTCCCTGTCGCTGTTGAAAAACCCTTTAGTTAGTTAATGTAAGAAATTGTTATTGATATAATGTGTGTTTTCTAAATTTAATCAAATAAGGCAGATAATTATATTTCTATCGTAGATTTCCTTCACTTATTTCCTGTGCTCGCGTTCGAGCTATAATATTTCTTTTGAGGTATGAGCTGGTTAGAAGAAAATAATGAAGATTTATAACATGACTATTGATATGTCTAAACATTGATTTATCACAAGCAAATACAGATGTTTATATTTACTTAAACCCTATCTGAAATACAATAGCTACGCATACTACATTTGTCATGCAAACCACCCTTCAATGCGAAGGGGTTAGATTGAATTTCATCAATAGGTATTTCAGTAAAAAGGGTAGCATAACTTTTTTTTAGATAGATATAATTTATTTCTATAAATTCAATACAAAATACAAGTTCGGAAATAAGTACAATTTTTATAAGTACTTTAAGTATAGAATTTAAGAAAAATAGAGACATTCTGTATTTTGTGCACTGAGTACAAAAAATAGTGTTGAGTGCCACTTCAAAGAACTATTACAAAATTCAAAAATGTAGTTTTGGGTGGGTCGACCCTATAAGACATTAGCAAAAGGATATAAAGAAATACAAAATTTAGCACAAACAGAATTAAAAAAGAAGAAGGGAAGAACTTTAAAACTCAAATAGAATAAAAGAAGCAGATTACTTTAATGAAATTCAAACGTAAGTGCAAAAAATAATAAATACATACATAATTCGTAGAACTAAAATTTAAAATTTAAACCAGAGTGTCTGAAAGAATAGATTCTAAATTGAAAAGCCAGCATTTTACATGGCTTAACGGCTTAACATTGACTGAGGAAGTTTATTATATAAACGGTATGAGGAAACAGAATAAAAATTACGATTTGCGGTAGTACGAAAATTTGGAACAGATACCATATTTAAAAAGTCTCTACGTAGATTGTAGTTTGAAATTAACCGATAATTACGATTCCTGGACTTCATAAAGGTGTTTAAATTCGTCAACTCTTTCAATTGGGAAGCAGTTATCACTACAACTTACATTGTCACAAAAAGAAGAGCTAGATCTGCAGTAGCAATTTAAAAGTTTATATTTTAAGCTTTCAGGTGCGTGATATGAAACATTCGCTTCCAAACTGTTTATGGATGATAAACTGAAAAACATGACTTTAGTTTTTGAGCTTAGAAGCAGATTATGTTCAGCAAATCAGATCCTTAACAAATTTAGATCTCAATTTATGTCAGAGACAAGGTCTATGGGACTACTCAAGCCATAAGAATAGCCTATATCATCTGCAAAAGCAGTTGGTGAGCTTTGGGGCAGCCCCAAATTAAAGAACCTAATTTTGCTCCTTATCTGACCTATCTTCACTCCTTGCGGACTATTTTTTAGGTAAGATTTAAACCAGTCAAGAATGAAGCCACGAAATCCAGCTTTTTCTAGTTTACGCAACAAAATATTGTGGTTGACCATATCAAAAGCTGTGGTTATATTGATAAATAACCCAGCCGTGCACTTTATCGAATCTAGGCTTGACATTATTTGACTACAAAATTGTAGAAGTGCATCTTCAGTAGATTTGCCTTTCTGAAAGCCAAATCTATTCCCATTAAAGAATATACTTTTACTTAAAAAACTCACTATCCGATTTTCCATAAGTTTTTCAAAGATTTTGCTGAAAACAGGGAGAAGTGATATGGGTCTGTAATTACACATTTCACTAGAAGAACCTTTTTTAAATAAGGGAACAACATCCGCGCATTTGAGGGCATCTGGAAAGACCCCCTCAAAAACGCAGCGATTAAAAATATCTGCTAAAACCTCCACTATGAAACATGTATCTTTTTTTACAACCAACTTGTAACATAATGAAAATGCCGGGTAATATTTTATTATTTTAATCAGAGAAGCTGCATTAAATACAACCGTATCGATTTTTCTCATAGATTTTGATTGTCGATACCACAATACCCATTAAAAGGATATAAAAAAAGCAAATATGCTAGTATAACCGAACGAGAAATATATTTTAACAAAATTGACTGTTCAAATAAAGCTTTTGACACCTGGTATATATTTAGTTATAGGTGCTATATTAAAACAAGCCAAACTATGGGAATCTAAGCGGGCAACCGGTTCAGTTTTGAGTAGTTGTATCTATAACAAATAATCCGCGCTACCGCGACCTCTATTCGTTTCAATGCAGTGCAAGTCTTGGGCTATACCTCCTTCGAGTACGTGGAAAAGTTCCAGCGATGCATCATCAGATTAGTTTTTGATTTCACAGCAGCTCTCCAAATTACATGCTCTACCTGGATATGGGAGTTTTTCCTTTCTTCCTCGATACTCTAAATCTAATAGTACAGAAAATTAGATGTTACTTTAGCCTCTCTTAATCTTTCCTTGGCTATTTCAAAGTGGTCACTATCGGGCAGTCCATCGGTACATATACTTCACTCTAGACTGTAGCTACATAGCCAAAAAATGTCCGGCGGAAAACAAACCGAGTCAAACACAACACAATCCTGTCTGCGAAGAATCTAGCAAACCATACGCCCCCTCGTAGCGATCAGACTGAACTAGATTTGCTGAACAACGTGTTAACCTAAGCCCTCGATAAGGCTTTCACGGGCTCCTGTCCTCCCACCACAGTGACACAAGGCAGGAAACCACCGGGGTGGTGCAAACAACTTATTGCGCTTCGCTGCAAGAGCAGGAAGGCCCTTAACAGAGCTAAAACAACGAAGCTATAAACGGACTATAGGAAGCCTACAAAGACAGCCCAATACTCTTTAAAAAAGGATGTCCGAAAGGCACAACGCAGCCCCTGGCGGTGAGAACATTAACAACACGAATGAGTGCTCCAGATTGCGGAAAGTCCTATCCAAATCCACCCCTATACCTACCCTGCGTACTAAAAGACCCAAATGGCCAACGGCCAGAATCAGAAGAACAATCGTTGAATCTGCTCATGGATGCACATTTCCCTGGCTGCACGCCTGTCACTGGTAACCCTGACTATAGCAGGAATGCCCCTTTGGGTACCCTTCCAAATGCAATGAAGTGGACCGTCAATAGCTTTGAACCGCACAAGTCTCCAGGACCTGATGGCATCTTCTCGGCGCAACTATGCAGAACGCCTTTGACATTGTCGATACTGTCAGGCTGCATAATTCTGGGCAGCATTCTTTCATACTGGACGATGGTTAAAGTTGTTTTCATTCCCAAAGCAGGTAAGACACTCATACACACTTCCAAATGACTTTAGACTAATCAGTCTGTCCTCCTTTCTATTCAAAACACTTGAGAGGATCATCAATCTTCACATTAAAAGAACTGTTGACCAAGCGCTAATTTCTAGCTCTCAACATGCCTATCAAAAAGGCAAATCCACTGAGACCGCCCTTCATTCAATCTTCGTCCCTTTCATTCAAGGAATATGCAATGGCTATTTTCCTTGGACATAGAGGGGGCCTTAAATAACATTAGTTAGATCGTTAGATTATTCCAGCCTTGAAAAAACTAAACATTGGCGAACAAATATGCTGCCAATCGGCCATATTCTCACCTGCAGAAGGGAGACAGTTCCGTTCGGCAGCAGCGCTGTCTTGTGCACCGAGGTACCCCCCAAGGGGGAGTACTATCTCCACTACTTTGGAATCTAGTGCTCAACGAACTTCTTATACTGTAGGTTTCCCAGCCGCGGTAAGCTGAGCGGGAATGTCCGGGTCCTGTTCCGGGAGACTAAGAGCGGGGAGTAAAAACGTATCGACGACCCAATAATACAAGCACCAGTACTGCTTTAACAATGGAATTCAATTACTTTTATTTACTTAAAGAAATCAAGTTAACCTAATGACAATGCGCTCTATGGCGATCGCTGACTGACCTCAGTCTCGGGCGGTCCTGCCTTTTATGTTGTCGCCATCTGTTGCCGTTGTCGATTGTTGTTGGTTGTTGAAGCTCCTGCGTACCCACTACTGCTATTTCTACAGTTACCACTACCATTACTACTACTACAGACACTTCCTACTCCAAGGTGGGGCGAGTACCTGGGCCGCAATAGCTGCCAACCCTGTGTCCTCTCTGTACCAACCGGAACCGGAGGGCTACTGCTCCACAGTCCACATACGAGTCGCTGTACCCAGCTAACCGTGTGTCTGGTCCGGCGTCCGGCGGCCCCCACTCGACTGACTGGGCTATTAACTGGCTGCTGAAGTGCTGAGCTCAGTGTTGCGCAGAGAAATATTATAAGGTAGTAGTGCAGCCAAAAATGGGGAGTATTTTGGAAAAAAAAATAGTAGTACGCACAAAAACTTTTTTTTTAACTTTATTTAAAAAAATGAATTCGGTTGAAAAGAAAACAAAACATAAATATAAATTATTAAAACAGATGAAAGTAAATATCTTTTCAATTATAAAAGATCTGTCTCATGGAAGATAGCTTTTTGATTTTTCATTTCTTTCTATTATGCTGTTTGTTGTTTGTAAGTTTCATACTACAAGACGAACAGAATGGCCTTTTGTCGATTCCTTTAAGAAACGCATAGTCATTCAGTCATCCTTGACGGAAGATTTGCGTGCGATTTTTGCTTTTTTTTTGAAGATGTGGTAAGTGTATCAACTTCATCAGCATCAGAAATCTCAACATCGTCGGTTCTTTCCCAACTCGCAATACTTTTGCCGCTGACCCCTAATTTTTTTTTTAATTCCGCCATTTTGTTTTCATATCGGCGTCGTGTCAAGAATCCGTGTGACATGCAAAAACATACAAAAAATTAAGAAAAAAATGCTGCCAACCGTGGAGATTTTAATTTGATTTGTTTGGTCAATAAAACTATCTACAGGAGATATTTTACATATAAGAAACATATGAGAACAAACACGGTTATGTATTTACCTCTTTTCGATATCATTAAGATCGATTTCACGTGTACACTGTACATTTTTCTAGCATAGCCTCCTTAAAATAACGATAGCATCGAAATTTAAGGTTACATCTTTAAGGAATAATGCGTGGAAAATTAACGTCGATAACCACGATGATTACCGGGCAGTGTCTCAAAAGCTAAATACCGAGAAGATTCAGTGGTATACTTTCGAAATAAAGTCAGAAAGGCCACATCGTGTTGTAGCACGAGGACTCCATCCCTCATGTACCAAAGAAGAGGTTATAAACGACCTCCAAGCCAAAGGGCTTAAAATTCTTGATGCCGTTAATATCATCAAGAAGGAGAAGCAACAAACGGAAATCGATAAGGATATCCTGGTAAGGCGTGGACTACCGCTCTTTATGCTTACATTCGATAGGTCAGATACTATCGAAGATACCTACCGAATTAAAATAATACTAAATATCATGGTAAAAATCGAACCCATGCGTAGAAATGTAAGAATAATTCCACAGTGCAAACGTTGCCAAGGATTTAATCATACGCAAATGTATTGCCAAAAAGAACCGCGATGTGTGAAATGCGCCGTAAATCACCTCTCCCGAGACTGTGGAGTAAAGAATCAATCTTCCGCTACCTGTGCTAATTGCAAGGGAAAGCACCCGGCAAATTATAGAGAATGTGAAGTAGCTAAGGAGTTGCAAAAACGGAGAGATGCGCTCCTTAAGCCCCAAAATAATAAATCAAAACCGCTAACTAAGACAAAGCGTGAGACCGCTCAGGAGATATTAGGCAATCTAAAACCTCCGTTTCTTGAACGTAAGAATATCAAAGAAAGAGAGACAGCAGAAAAGCCCTCGACCAGGTTGTCAAAAGAAACCCTACTCAAAAATTACCATCAGGAAAGCCACCGAATAGTGGCCCTCGGACAGCCAGAGTGCAGACCTACGCTCAAGCCGCGGCATTCGAAGAACCAAAAAACGTTGAAGCTTCGCCAAACCCTGTTTCTCAAGTTTTCTCAGTTATTCTAGAGAAACTTGAAGAACAAAGCAAAATAAATAAAATTATTCTCGATCGGTTGGTTAACCTCGAAAATAATTCAAGGAAAACGCGTGCTTCAAATATAATATGAACGAAAAACCAATGTTAAAAATATGTACTTGGAATGCAAACGGACTTTTGCAAAAACTCGATGAATTGCAAGTATTCATGCGCGAAAAGGATATTGACATTTGCTTGATTTCTGAAACCCACGTAAAAGAGCGTTCACTTTTAAAAATAAAAGGCTATAATGATTTCCACGCTTGCCACCCATCGGGAAACGCGAGAGGTGGATCATCTTTGTTTATTAAGGACTGCATTGAGCAATACGAAGACCTGAAGATAGAGCTTGAAAGTATGCAACTGTGCACGATTCGAGTAAAATATAGTCAGCGTACTCTTACTATTTCATCTATCTACTGTCCACCACGCTCCGCGCTTGAAAAAAGTGATTATACTAACCTGCTTAAATCGCTCAAACCAAATTTTATTATTGGCGGCGATTTTAATGCGTAACACACGTTCTGGGGTTCTAGATACATTTCGCGAAAAGGTAGAATGCTCTATGGGGTAGGTATGGAGTACAGTTGTGATTTCCACTCGACGGGCAAACCGACCTACTGGCCAACTGATACTTCAAAAATACCGGATCCGATAGATTTTTTCGTCGTGAAAGGAATATCTACCAGCCACATTAAAGTTGAAGAGAGCTTTGATCTGTCATCTAATCATTCACCGGTTATTTTAACATTGAGCGTAAAACTAGTCAATAACCTAGACTGGTCAAACAACTAACTGGGAAGAGTTTAGGAACGAAATTAAAGGGAATGTTGAACTGAGCGTTCCACTTACGACACCGTATGAACTTGAGGTTGAAGTTAATCGCTTCGTTGAGGTCGTTCAGCTCGCCTCCTGGAATAATACGCCTAACCCAAGGAAAACACCTGCCAAATACGGTCTACGATATCCTACCGAAATGAAAGAATTGGTCAACGAAAAAAGGAAGGCGTGTAAAAAATAGCAACAGAGTCGCGCTCCGCAACATAAAGCACATTTGAATTATTTGTGAAATTTGTTGAAGATAGCTATTAAGGATTTTAAAAATCGTGCGGTAGGTTCTTACCTTGAAAGTTTAACAGCGAAAAAAGATTCCGATTATTCACTTTGGAAACCTGTAAAAGGCACCAAAAGGCCCAAAATCCCCGCGCCGCCAATAAAAATAAATCAAAATGCTTGGGTTCAGAACCAAGCATTCGACGATTGACCAAGTGAAAGCATTTGAAGAAAAAAAGATATGCTCAAGCGTATTCCTTGACGTCTCACAAGCCTTTGATAAGGTGTGGCACGACGGCTTAAAATTTAAGTTACGACAAGTTCTCCCCGTAAGCCTATATGATATCCTAGAATCATACCTCGGGAATAGACTCTTCCGTGTTAGACATGGAAACGAATACTCGAAGCTTAAAGAGATTTCGGCCGGTGTACCGCAAGGAAGCGTCCTTGGGCCGCTTCTCTATCTGTTATATACACGCGATATACCAAGAGAAAATGGCTCTACCTTTGCTACGTTCGCCGACGACACCGCTATCCTTGCAGTAGGTAATACAATCGAAGAAACGACTGCAAAACTGCAAACCGCACTGAATAAAGTAAATGAATGGACGAGGGACTGGCGGATCGCCCTCAACGAGCCCGCATTTTGAGCAAGCTTTAAGAAAGGGGATGAGGAAAGTTTTACCAGCTGCCGAAATACGAGGGTGCTGGTTTCACTACTGCCGTGCTATAAAGAGAAAGGCTTGGAAAATTCCCAACTTTTTACAAATTTTGCGGAAAGAGAAAAAGTTTTACAACATTTTGTTTTTAGTCCTCCCACTTGTGAATCCCGAGCACATCCAGAGGGGATTTGAAATAATCAACAAAGAAACCACCGGACTTTCTTTCTTTAAAGGATTTTTGGAATATTTTCGAAAGCAGTGAATTGCAAAGGTAAAATACGTAGTTGTTTGAAGATGATTTTTCCCAAAAAAATTATCTTTTAAGGATGTGTCGAACCAGTTCTCGGTCTATAAAAAAAGCTTTCGAGCCACAAGTATGGTCGAAGCTTATAATGACAAGCTAGGAAAACTGCTCCCCAAAAAAGGATTTTTTTTTTAATATTGTGGACCAGCTACTCGATGAGCACGGAAAGAATTGAAAATCACCAATTGCAAAATTTTGAGTTGCAATTTACGAATTATATATTTCTCGCAAATCACAACGAAGTTTTCATGGATTGATACAAAAATTGGTAATTTGACATTGAAAACGACAGAAAATACAAAATTCTGTTTGTTGAAATTTACGATTAGAAGTATCAATTCGAGCTTCTTTTATTTGTAGTGATTTGCGAGATTGTTTGGCGCAATTTACCACTCCAATCGGTCAATTTCTCAAACACCACTTTACAATCTCAAATTGCAAAAAAATATTTGGTGATTTACCAACACTGAATGATGAATCAATAAATTCTTGGAATAATTTAACACATGAAACTGAAAACGTATATTGACGTTCAGAAGTCGTAAATTGCAAAATATTTTTTGTAATTGTAATTTTATGTGTGGAATTTTTTTATGCACAGTCCATAGTCCATGTAGGTACCTATCAAATTCCTTTTAAATCCTTTCTATTTATGGATGAATGTATGTAGGTTGTATAGACAGCTGCTATCATGAAGCCAAATATTCATGGAACACGTTGCGCGGCGTTGCAGAGAGAGGCAGTCGGTATTCAATGTTTCCTTAAGGTAGTCGAGTTAAAGTTGTAACTAATTCGTATTGATAGGTTGTGTACTTCTAATTATAAAGCATTCTGGAATATATATTGTAAGTACCTATTGAATAATTACAAAAACGCGGAAGTAGTAGAAGCATATAAATCTGTATTTTTTTCAGAATGTACATCTCGCAATTAGGAAGGAAGTATAAATGGAATGGATTCTAAAATATGTAATCGAGAAGAATTGTAAAGGTTCGTATCAATGTCAAGTTCATCTAAATATTTTATTTGTAATTTAAATTTCATCATAGACCGAAAAACCACCCCAGACAAATCCCGTTGTCTCCGGACGAAATGGCACCGTATGATTTTCTTGGATATCAGGAGGAGTACGAAAATAACCTAATTAATAAAACTATGAATTTTGATTTGTAAATCACAAGATTTAAGTTGCAAATTGAGAATAAAGTTTTCTAATTTCACGACAAAACATTT
This sequence comes from Cheilosia variabilis, assembly GCA_951230905.1. NCBI lineage: Eukaryota > Metazoa > Arthropoda > Insecta > Diptera > Syrphidae > Cheilosia > Cheilosia variabilis. The sequence goes on from OX579676.1 coordinate 57,117,425, forward strand.
TCAATTTAATAGGGCGATGCCTCAAATCACTACTCAAGAAACGTGAATCGCAAAATATTAATTGCAAATTGATAAAAATCCACCCCTGTTAGTTCGCAAATCAACACTATTGAGTTGCAATTCAAGACTAAATGGTTGTATTTTGCTAAGGGAGGAAATCGTAATTTACAACAGAAAAGTGGTAATTTACGAATAATTTTTGCAATTTACAATCCATGTAATATCAAATTGATAACTATTTGTGTCAAATTGCGATCGGTTATGGCAATATCTATTTCTCGTTTGATCGCATTATTGATACTGAAAGGTGTTGATTCACGACTTTTGAGGGTCAATATCTTCACTTCGTACAATTTCTAGAATTGCGAAAAAAAAGTCGTGAATCAGTAAATCCTTAGCTAAGCTCTAAAACTAGACAAACTTTTCGTGATTCTGCGCTTATTTTTCTTGATTTGATCTTAAAATTCTTTCCGTGAGGAGTTTAGTTTAACCGCCGATTTGGATTCTTCAATGGATGGTGCAACATGGGAAATGTTTGAACGTCCAAAATCTAAGTTCCATTATCGAAACCAATTGATTTAGAGTGTTACAATAAAATTTGAAAATGACAAAATTACCCTTACCGAAATGATTAATCAATTGGCAACGATTTATACCAAGAGGCAAACATTTATTGAAGAAGACGACAATTTAACGGGTGAAGAAGATGAAGAAGAGGACAACGAGCTTGAAAGCGAAGCTCAAAATTCTAGTAATGAACTCATTTGTGGTGTTTGCCTCCAAAACCCACGAGACACAATTCTCCAGCCTTGCAATTATTTTAAGATTTGCGAAGAGTGTTTCAAAAAAGTAGTGGAGCAAGCGAAACGGAATAGAAATGAGATTTTATGTCTTTTTTGTAGGCAATTTGTTGTTAACAGCACAAAAGTGTTTTTGTGATTTTTTTGTACGTATACTGTTTGTATTTAGTTTGTTTATTTTCTGCACTGAGTGCTTCATATTATATAACAACATATATAAGAATTATTCCACTTCGCTTTAAAAAGTGAATCCATTTTGTCAATTATATATCATATTTTTATATGTTTACATTTAGGAACACCATTAAATTATAAAACATTCCCATACTTCTTGAGTTGTTTTAATTTATTTTTTAGTCATATGGATAATTGTGGCCTTATGGCCTACTTCCATTTTAAAATTGTGAACCTATGGCCCAAATTATTGTGAATTTTTGGCTCACCTGGGAGGGAGGTTATAAGTCCACAAATCGATTGTGGACTTTTGGCCTGCGGACTTATGACCCTGCGCCACACTGGATACTAAAAGATCGAAGGAGCTTCTGCGGCTGCACATATGTACAGTCGTAGTATCTCGCTAGTCGCTAATGTCATCACCGGTCATTGTGCTCTGGGCAGACACGCGCAATGACATGGACTGCCAAATAATGACTTTTGCACAAGCTGTAGGGATGAGGAAGAGTATGAGTCCGTCACCCACCTTATCTGTAGCTGCCCTGCCCTATCCAACCTAAGGATGGCGTACTTATGAAAGTACTTCCTCAATGATCTTAGTGATAAGTATATGCTACATCAGCGCTTCCAACATTCTTGGCTTTATCAAAGGTAGTAAATGATTCACAATGAGTAACCAGTAAAGGAACCCCTAAACACCAGTGGTATGCACAATGGGCCGATTACCGGCCTAAGTGTTTCTCTCACCGAGAGCCACTTTATCAAGACATAACATAGATAGTTTTATTTCTTTGAAAAATTTCCAAAGTGCTTATTCTTTTTTTCATAAATATACAAATAAATAAATTAATCAAAAACAGAATAAAATAAAGTGCACGACTGGGTCGAACGAAACTTTCTCGTTCGTCAAAAGTTTGGTTGATTGGTTTCATATTTTATTACATAAGTACATAGGTAAAAATCGGAGAACCGATGCTAATGCTAGATAAAAGAAATGATTCATAAAATATTAGATCAGTGTTTAGCTTATTATGGCAGAACATATAAAATGACAATCTGAGTTTTTATAAGTTAAAGTTCTCTGTAACAGGTAATTGTTGCAAGTTCTGGTTAGAGAGTTTTAAGCGTATACTGTACTATTTCATACACTTTACACATTACAAAGTTTTTGAGTACAAGGCAAAGTGGTTTCTGTTTTCTGATATGCTAAGGCATGTTTTAATTTTTGACTGGAATAGATTAGTCACACTGGGTTAAGGTGTCTATGATTGGAAGTGGGATTCGTGGTATCGTGGTGATATCTTTATATAGATATTATGTAAGAATTCAGAAATTTGTTTTTGAATTTGCATTAGCAATTATAAACTGAAAATCCCAATGGACGTGTGTGGTGTCCAAATGAAGTGGGAGTTTCTGATTGTGTAAGACTCCAAGTGATTGGAATTATGTATTTTAAGGTGCATTTTCAACAAGGTTGCAGGGTAATACTTGCTAAAAAGAAAATTTGCGTAGCTGTTATTGCATTTTTATCGGAAGTGGGGTATTGCGATTATACAAAAATATAGCGTATGGACATAGATCGGGAAATATAAATAATTAAAAAAACTGATTTTTCCGAAATTTCTGAGAAAAACTAAGTAGGGGACCTTGTTTGGAATACTTATATTATCTTTAATATTTTTTTTTGATCAAAATCGTTGAAGCGGTTTTTGTAAAATTTGGCAGACAAAACGGTACCAAATATTACAATGTTTAGTTTGAAAAATACTATTGCTTAACTATTTAGCTGAAAACCAATTATAGGTTATTGTTCTGGATGTTAGAATTACTTGGTTTCTAAAGTTTCATCGAAAATTGGGTTTTCGAGATATGAGCAGTTTTTAAAATTAGCGTTTTCGTTAAGTTTGCATTTTGGTCAAAATTGTTGTTGCCGTGTTCAGGTAAACTAAGTATAACTTCATTTTTAAAAACATAACTATTTTGAAAAACTATTTTACGATAATACAGAGAAAAACTGAGCTTTCCATTAATTTAGATATGACCATATTACCTTAGAAATTATTTTTTGTTGCAATCGTATGGACCGTTTTCAAGATATGTCCAAATTTCAAAAGTGTCGTTATTCGATTTTTTAGGGGAGAAGTATGCAGTCATTTTAGCCTCACCTACCTAAGCTAAAATATCAATTTTGGTTGAAATTGGTAGATTTTTACCGTGCAAAAAAAAACTGTCATGAACTGTAAGCCCCTAAACTCCAAATCCGAAGTTTGAACGAAATCCGGGCAGCCGTTTCGGCGGTAGACCTCGGGACATACCAAAAAACCGACAGACGGTTGGATAGAATTTTGTGACCCACTTTTTTTAGTTCCTCCATTTCAGAATTGATTAACATCTCGAGTTCGAAATTTTGTACGAATACAATATCTTTCTCTTACTAGGTAATCGAGAAAGTTAAAAAAAAAAGTTACTAGTATTTGATCAATAATAAAATTAAGTGTTCTATTTCCTCCTTAACAATGAAGACACTATAACCAACCAAAGAAAGCATAAACTTAAAAATGGGAATGGCGCTCGTCGGATGAACTTGTAACTGTCTAACGTTTTTTTTTATGGGGTTAGTAATGCGCATGCATGAAATGAAGGTATGTAGCAAAATGGCTTTGCTCACTGAGTTTAGCAAACGCTAGTTATTGTAAAAACGTTGTTTTACGTTCGATTTACTTTTATATTTAGAAGTTTTTTCGCGTTCACAATGAGAAGCGTCAAAGTAAATTCATATTTATATAACTCATCACAATTTGAACCTAGAGAAACTTCAAAATGTTAAAGATAAGTGTTCAAACTTAATTGTTATCTGAATATATCTGGTTTCTTTAAATCGTGTTTATGGTCCCCAGTGTACTTTACATAGTTCTGTGCTAGCTGAGATCCCCATACGTAAAGCCCGACTTTTAATTTCTACTCATAGGCACAGAGAGTTACACCAACCCAATTTCAGACATTTTATGAATATTCTTTACTTTCGGAATATTTTACAAACAAAATTAAAATTTACCGAATAATCATAGCAAAACCAATTTACAAAATGTTCAAATAAATATAAGTTATTCAAATTCGCAGTAAACGAGAAATTGTGCGCCATCGAGCTAGTTCCTTCTAATGCAAATCGAACTGTCACGCACAGTACATAAATAATGCTGGCAAAACAAATGTGCGCACAAAACGTTATTCATATCAAAAAAAAAACAACCCTCATAACTAGATTGCCCAATGAGTAACTGCGAATCATACTTTATTTTTTTCGGATAAATCATATTCTCAACAACCCCTAATGTTTATCCGAATCTACCTTATCGACATGACACAGAACTAGCTACGCGCTAATAGATGTCGGTAGTGACCACTTCTCATTAGCTAATAACAATGAAAATGACACATTTTCTCTCATTGGGTAACACGTCCTTGAATTGAAGTTTTGCTATTGAAATTAACTGAAGAGTGTGGTTTTCTAATAGGCGTTTTCCTTTTTTATCTCAGAGCTGAGCTCTGAACGGAGCTCTAGCATTATGAGCTTTTCGCTCAGGATGCTCAGGCAATTTATTCTGAGCTCATAGAGCGCGCTCTGATGGTGCTCTGAACGAAAGAAGGAACACAAATTCTGAGGTCTGATGTATCTGCGCTAAAAAAGAAACACGGACTTTTTGTATAACAGTTCAGGTTGTGCTCTGAACTAAAAAAGAAAAACGCCTTTTGTTCACTCCCCAAAGGAGTTATTAATTTAAACATGCTGAAATAAAAAGGAAGATTACAATAGAAAGGCAGTTGCGTCATTACTCAGCACTGAATGTTTTAACTGCGATTCCACTTATCGAAAGTCATTTTCTTGACTCTGCTTTTTCGGGCGCAGAATTGATCGCTGCATTAAATAAAGCAAAATGTTACAAGGCCGCTGAAACAAACAGAATGCCGAATGAATTTTTCAAGCATGCTACTCCAGATTTTGTACCATTATTAAAATTTAACAGACCCTAGATATTCTCTCTATAGTTTCCTGTAATCTGTAATTTTTACACTATTTATAAAAGGAGACGCAGCTGTTGCTAGTAACAGTGATATTTCGTTGTTGAACGAGTTCATGAAATTGGATGTAAGCATGATATTCGGCAGACTTACGACGTAGGTGATCAAGCGGGATTTCGTTCGACGACGGTCAAAGTATTTCTGCTCACAAATATTGCGGAAGTGTAGCTTCGTCGCTGGAAAAAAGTGTATGCATATGAAGGGACATGGAAGACTGAAAAATTGTACTAACAAGGACAGGAAGTAAACGTAGTAAAACAATTCAAATACCTCGGTATGCTGATCACGAGTAGCCTTTGCATAGAAAATACGTCAAAGCAAAACTTCAGGAGGCCAAAGACGCTGTTTCACAAAGAGTATGAGGATGTCGAGAAATCTATTCGATTCTTTTTAAAACGTGTTTTCACTCTTCCCTCCACGACACCAAATTACATGCTTCATACTGAAACGGAAGTACCACCGAAGTTCATCAACTCGCTTAAAATCAATTTTGATTATATTAGGGGTTTCTTTTTTAGTTCAGAGCACACCCTGAACTGTTATACAAAAATGCCGTGTTTCTTTTTTAGCTCAGATGCATCAGAGCTCAGATTTTGTGTTTCTTTTTTCGTTCAGAGCGCGCTCTATGAGCTCAGGATATATTGACTGAGCATCCTGAGTGAAAAGCTGATTACTTCCAGCTTCCAGTCACATTTGACAGAAAAAAAAACCAGGATAAACAAAATAGTTGAAATGGCAGACGAACCTTGTTGTTCGGGAATAATAATTAATAAATAACAATTGATAAATATTAAATTTATACATATATTTACAACAAATGACAGCTATGTGCTCAAGTGTGTTTCATAATACCTCAGAACAATCTGAGCAAGCTCGCTTCAGAGCGCGCTCATAATACTCGAGCTCAGTTCAGAGCTCCACAAAAAGGAAGTCAATATCCATCTACACAGATGGATCTAAGATTCACTGTGGAACCGGTGCTGGAATTTTCTTCGAAGAATTAGATATGCACCACTCAATCAGATTGCCTGATCACTCCGAGGCGGAGGTTCTGGCAATCGCCGAACCTGCCTATATGGTGTCAATTCATTGACAGCCAGGCGATTATAGAAGCTGTTGAAATAAAGTCAAAATTAGTTCGCCATGACCGCGAAGATTTTAAGGTTCTCTGCTCGCAGCATACCACGCATCCCTGCTGTGTTCCTGGGACACAGGGACAAAACCGGCAATGATATGTTTGATGAACTGGCAAGAAACGGATCTGTAATGGATCAAGACCGGGCGCTTAAGTCGATCAAGCCACCACTCTGTAATCACAGAGATAGAGTGGAAAATAAGATCCGCATGAAAGCCAACAACAGGTGTAAAGAATTAACTACCTGCGAAATATCAAGGAAACTATGGCCCTAATATAATATAAGTCGGAATAATAAGCTTATGCGGCTTAATAGAACGTCGTTATATAAGCCGGTAGGTGCCTATACGGGTCACAACTTTGTAAGTAACCATGCATTGAAATTGAATCTCAAGGATGACGATATATACACGGGCTGAGGAGATGGGGAGGTACATGAGGACACACCTCTCTTTCTCCGTCATTGCCCAAGTCTCTGTCACTTGAGGAATAGAACACTTGCAAGTTACTACTTCCAAGTTCATACATACATCAGGATAAAGTTGAGTAACCACGAGGGGGAACAAATCTCATCGCCAACAACAACGGCTAGCCCACCAACAATGGCATCGCAATGGGTTCACATGGACCTTAGTGGGGTACTGCAGGTCTCATTCAGCTGTACCCACCCATAATTTAATTGAATTCAAAGAAGTTCAAATTAGACGCAAAATATAGAGAGGACTTCATCAAGCAGGCTAAAGCTTCACAATATAGGGAATATTACAGCAGACTCGAGTTATATCTAGGCGACTTAAATTATTTCAACGAAAAACATCAACTATGATATCAACTACTCTTAGAGACAGAGGGGAGATACTCGCTTTGAATTTTATTCCTCGTAGACCGGTCCTACCACTTGAAAGTGAAATATGCAGTACCCACGAAAGAGAAAACATGGCGCACTTTTTAGGATCAAGTGCAATTCTTCTTGCAAATTCGGGGTGAAAATTTACAAATTTATTCGAACAGCAATGATTTACAGAAAAAAAATTTTCATGGCAAATTTTTAATTTTAATTTAGATTTTTTAATTTAGAAATGTTTTTTTTCGTTTAAATGCAATTTCTAAATCTAAATTTATTGTAGTCATATCTACTTATTAACTTTTGATTTTTTCTTTCTATCTGACCGACAAATCTTAAACCGAATCCTGCCAAACAAAAAAGATTGTAAACCTGAATTTTTTATATAAATTAAGTCTATTCTAATCTATCTTTTATTATATAAAAATTAATGTTTGTCTGTATGTCCTTTAGAATCGTAAACTATGCATTTGATCATGTGATGATCTTTAGCAAAGTTGTTGTGCATGACCCCACGAATGTTTCTGAGTTGGTACGACCAATTTTCGACAGATGGAGCCACTGTCATGCCAATGAATTTAATATTATTTCCGTGATAGTTCATGCTGATTTGAATTGAAACGAAAACAGCAAACGAATGATGACGTTTCGAGTTGTGAGTGACATAAGAATTTATGTAAATTGTGAAATTCATGTCCGTCTCACATTGAACGTGAGGTAAAAAATCAAGAACGACTCGACGGATTTGAATGATTTTTTTTATTTTGTTTGTCCTGAATCAGGGATGGTTTAGGAAAAATGAGAATTCGGAAAGTTCTCAAGGTGGCGCTGTAGGCACATTTCGTGTTTCTTTCTTTCTATCTGCTTCTATATATATACACAAAATATGTCAGATTGTGTTTGAATTGATGTTCTCTTAATGCGTGAACCGATTTTTTTTCTGGAAACTTCAAATGAAAGGTGACGTCAATACCAAGGTTTGTGTGTATATACCTACGGTCTTTGTATGGGAACTGGTTATACGAGTTATAGGCATTTTAGTGAACATACATGTATTGTCGACCTCAGAAAGCCCTCAACCACTTTAAATGAAATTTTGAGGATATGTAGATATGGTTGGTTGCAGCTTAAAAGTTAGGACAGTTTTGGTGGTCACCCGATATGTGGCGCTGTAGTCAATCTCCGAAACCACTCAACTGATTTCAATGAAATTTTGTGTATGTGTATGGTTGGTTGCAGCTTAAATGGCAAGATAGTTTCGGACAGTATAGGTGGCGCTATTTTTGTAGATGTATATGGTTGGTTGCGGCTAGAAAGATACGATAGTTTTGGACCTTGACTCAGATTGTCGATCTCCAAAACCGCCCAACCAATTTCAGTGAAATTTTGTGGATGGGTATGGTTAAACCGATAGTTCCGTTCTTGCTCTGCTTTGGGGTGGTGGGCGCAAATCGCAAGCATTTAAGAATACGTGATATGGCAAGTGGCATATGTGGGCGTACGCTGTACACTCAAGTAGTCCAGAATACTTACCACTGAAACACCGTTTCCACAAGTCGCAACTACTGATATTTATTGTTCTATAGCACTTATATCGAAAGTGAAGTGAAAAAAAAATATCCGAACGGTGATACTTACTTCCCGGGATTCTTCGAGCGACCAACATGACATCAGCGCACGATTTTTCAAAGAAAAGCTAAAAGCGATCATGGCCTTCATCGTTAAGCACAATGTTTTTGGACAATCGTGTTTCTGGATGTACTCGGTCGAATGGCAGAAGCGGGGATTGCCGATTGCCCACATTCTTCATTGGTTGATTGGGTTGATTGAGAAAATCTGACCGGACTAACTCTATTCAATCATTAAGGCGGAAAAAAACGATCAAGAAGCCGACCCGGAAATCTATGAAGTCGTTTCTATGCATTGAGCTCAATTTAATTCCAAGGGAGATTCATTCGTTCAATAGAGAGGTTCAACTTTCAAAATGTTATGATGATGTTAATAAATTAATCAATTTTAGGCGGTAAGAAGTTCGCCGGGTCAGCTAGTCTAATATAATAGAAACGAATAAACGCAGGGGAACTACACTAACCTCACTTTGTTTTTTTCTCTGCTTCAATTATTAAAAACCAATTACAATTTACAAGTCAATGATCCCCACTTCCAATAATCGATACCTATGCACAATTTGAATATCTAATGTTGGTTTTTTTATTCAATAAACATACAGGTTAGGTTAGGTAAACGGGTAGGTAGAGCAGGGAGAACCCTGCGCCACCCTACTTAGGTCCTCGTGGACCCATTGTTATGCCCTTGTTGGGGTTGGCCGTTGGTTGGTATTGTATCGGTGGTCTTCGACCCCTCTCCTTATGATCTGTAGACGCTGTCTAGCGATCTCGATGTCCTCAAAAGCCTATAAAGATCAGACAGTGAGACATCAGAAAATTCTTGTAAGTCATGGAAGTAATAGCTTCCAAGTGTTCTATTCCTCCAGCGACAGAGACTCGGGTAGAGAAAAAGGAAGTGAGGTGTGTCCTCGTGGACCTCCTCGTCTCCGCAGCCTCTACATACATATATCATCATCTTTGAGATTTAGTTTGATTGCGTGGTTTCTTAGGAAGTTATGCCCAGTTAAATCCTCACTAACTTAGATAGCGATGACCTGTCAAACTGCAGAAGTTTGTTGGTACGGTTATTCTTATATTCTGGCCAAAGCTTCCGTGAGCAGAAACTGCATTTATGGCCGCCTGACTGTAAATGAAGATGGTAAAATCGGTACTTGGTATTGCCAATATTGAAGCCATACGGGCCGCTAACGCGATTGCCAGAACCTCAGCTTGGAAGACACTACTACTATCAGGTAGTCTGATTGAGCAATGTTTATTTAATTTCTCCGAGAAAATGCCAGCACCTGTTCCACAGTTCATTTATGATCCATTTGTGTAGATGGAAATTGGTTTTCTTTCCGTGGGTTAATTTGAGTTCCATTCTTCCTTACTCGGAAAGGAGCGGCTTAATGGTCTGTCAAAGTCTAGATGTAGTCAGTAGTGACAAAATTCCCTGGTTTCGCATACCCAAATGCTCGTGTAAAATAGTAAAAACACTACCATCTGATATCTTTACAATGGCAGCTAGCTGGTGCACCTTGAATTTGCAATCGTTCATAACCAATTTGTGGATTCTTTTTATGTTTTCTGGAATAACAGCCTCATTTGGGCGTCCACTGCGCTCTGCATCATTTGTGCTGGTACGACCACGTTTAATTTAATTTCAGCAATCCACTTCTCTACCATTTGTCTCGATGGAGCAGAGTCTGGATAATGTTTATCAAGCCATTGTTTGGTTTCCACTGAATTTTGTTCATCAAAGAGCAATGCTTTATCAAAACTCGAAATTCACTATTTTAAATATTTTTTTTCAATAACAAAAGTTGCTTCACACAAAATGCTTTAACTCACGAATCAATGATCAGATGGCTGTCAAATTTATACACTTATCGTTTGAAGGCTAATAGTAAATAAAAATCATATGAAAAAAATTCTAGTAACCCCATATATGTGTCATCCTATGGACTTTTTGAATGGACTAATAGGTCTACAGGTGTTAGATTGAGAATCGCCTCTAGTTCAGCTGTAGGTGTGGTTCTCATAGCGCTAAAGATTGGTCGCTTTGCTGACTGCTTGCCACCAGACTGCGCTACCATATATGAGTATTGGTCACACGATCGCCGTGTACATCCCGGGGATAATTTTTGGGTTTGGTCCCCATGCGGTTGCATGCTTCGAAAGCATTCGCTGCTTCCTTCACTCTTTCACTGACATTCGGCTTCCAATTAAGTTTCCTATCAAGGATAATAACCAAGTCTCCCGCACTATCTGTCACCCTTAAGGGTATTCCCTCCAGAGTTGGTGGCTCGAATTGCGGTATGATTCTTTTATTCCAGAACAAAGTCCAGGGTCGGCATTCTGTAAGGCGAAACGTTCAAACGTTTTCGTGTACACGAAGAAATTTGCTGTGTAACACAGTGCAAATCATTCGTGCGCACGAAAACGTCTGATCATTTCGTTTCTTATAGAATGCCGACCCAGTTTTCGGGGTATTGACCCCAAGGCCACATTGTTTTGTCCACGTACTTGACACCCTATAAGTGAGTTGCCTACAGGTCGCTAAACAGACTAAACGGCTTGTTCGATCTTGATTATCTTTAATCGTCGGTTATTTCAGCTGGAAATCATCGAATGTGTTTGTTCAGCAAAATACTAACTAGAGAATCGTTGGGTTGGTTAATTAACCAGAGAAATCGATAACCAGCCGATTTTGCGCGGTTAATGCGATTTAACCAATGATTTTCTTGAATTTCGTTTGTTCAAGTTGTTTTAAGGACTGCGTAGGTATTAATTTTGACCAATACTTTGTACAATATTGTGGGGAAAAAAATACAAATAATACAATTAACGTATATGCGAGTATAACTCAAGATCTAGTGAACTGAACTAATAAAATCTGTCTCGTCAGTTTCGTAGACATTTTAAATTGCATTATTTATAGAATACGGTACACGAATTGAATAACAGTAACGGTCGGTCCTCAACACAATTATGGATGCGAAGGATGAAGTGAGATTATTTTCAACATTTTTAGTCGATGACAGCTCTATGATATTAATATCAAGCGCACTCATTGGAGCAAACATTGAAAGAATGAGAAAATTGCGACGGTCGTTGAACAAATTAAGATGATCCATTTGTAAAATTGTATTGGTTGTGGCTTTTATTCGGTTTTGTTTTTAACAAATTGCTTAATGTCTCACACCAACAAGATTTTATTCTTCAGTTTTTAAAAAACGCCTGTATCATTTGATTATGACATTCTTGTGCTAAACAAATTTTGTAATCTAACTAAACGATTACTGAAAATAAATACATTAATAAAATACATTAACAAATTACTTTAAAAATATTACTTTACTTAAAAACAAACGAACCCGGAAAACAAAAAAATTTAACTATAGATTCGGTCAATCACTGAATTGACAAATAAACTGAAAAAGTGGAACGATTTGTCGCAAAGCTAGGGTTTGGTGACCGAAGTCAAAAATCGTTCAACAAACACTCATCGGTTATCACAGATTTAAACTCATGGGTTAATCTAAATCTATGGTAACCTAAGCAAGGATTTAACCAGCTGTGAACAGACCGGCCCTTAAACTACAATATACATGTTCCAATTCAAATTCTCACGCAGGATACATCTGGTTTATTTTTATATATATGTATTGAACTACATAACTTATAGTTTGTTTTTAAATTTCGATATATAACTGAACTGAAATAATTTATGTTGAATTAAAATAAGCTTTTGTTTGTGATATTTTTTTAATGAATGAAAAACTTCTGTTCAAATAAAACAAAACTTTTGAAAAAGTATAGTATACCTAAATGTGAATTTTGTATAGGTAAACAAAATTCCGATTCTAATTATTGAAAAATACCATAAAGCCCTTTTAGGTACATTATTGCGTACTACCTTTAGACCCATTTGAGTACAATTTTCGACCGCAATGAGAACTCTGGCTAACGACAAGGAAGGGAACGCTGGGTCAGTGTCGCCTAATTTCCTCTCACTGAGCAAGCTTAAAATCACATTAATGAGAGATTGATCAACATTCGAGTTCTGAAGTGCTCCTTCAATGTCTAGGAACGCAGCTAGTGTATATTCTTTGTCATTTAATGACTATAGTTCTCAGTAATGTCCAGCCGTGAATATCACATTGTTATCTAGCCGACTACGTGACATTTATTAATTTTTCTAAGGTTTTAAGAATTAACGATGTCAGACTTATAGGCCTGAGGTCTTTTGCAGTAGTGTAGGCTTTGGGAATATAGCTCTCCATTGACTGGTTGGTCTGGTTCATGGTCCAACCCGGAAAGTGAGTCTGTAGTAACAGATTGAGAGTCTGTTCGCTAGATTATGTCCACGTTCCATTGGTGTCTTTAAGAAAACCTGGGACCGCAGTTTCTTTGCATAGGATTTTTCTGAGTCTGGGTGATTCTGTGGTGGTTTCAATATTGATAAAGCACTGGTTATGGCTTTTTTGAAATTCCTTTGGCCTACTTTATATGTATTCCAGTCAGTCTGGAAACTTGTAGCCTTAGCCAAATTAAAAAGAGCTCCTGTTCTCCGCGTCCACCATGGTGGAAATTTCCTATTCTTTATGGTCCGTAAGGGTGAGATGTTTGTATGCCTTGCTCTGAATTGTCAACATTGTTGATGTTGCTTCAATTTCTTCTGGCTTCTCTGTTTTTTGCTGATTTAATTTTCGATCATATTTCCCTGCTTCTAATAAGAAAGCTTCACAGTTTGTCAATCTAGGGTTCCTGTATTACCTTATTGTGGTCTGAAAAGGAGGGTTCTGTCGAAACTTTCCAGTCCCGCACAGCAAGGATTTGTGAATTACTTAGAAGGGTAATGTCATTTTTTATCGTCATTTTGCAGTTGAAGACCCTTTTCCTTATCGATATTGAAGAGTTTGGATGAGCTGGCGATTGAACGATTGTCCTCATCCTCGAGAAACAGCTTCTCGAGTCTGAGGTCAACCGTTCCCTCGCCTCCTCCAACCGTAATAGCCTTGTAAGTTGACGGTTCTTAAAGTAAGAAGTTTATGATTTTAGTAATAACTCTGTCTTTCCTCTTCACTCGTCAGTACACTTTAAAGACGTTTAAAACCAAATTGCACACATATTTCTACTTGCTGTAGTTGAATATAAAATAGTTGCTTTAAAGTGACCTGTGTGTGAAATGTGTACATAAGTTTGGACGGCATATACCACTTAGTCATTCAAGCTTATTCAATTAGTCGTTCAGAAATCAATACCTATATTGGGGGAAAAGACCCAAATAGATAACTTTCTAACAGATAAATATTAAGCATGCTTAGCTCTACATTCGTTTGCTTTCTATGATAACACCTTACTTAATTCTAAATGGGTCGATTTTATTATGAGTTTAGCTAGGGAAATATCCTATTGTTGGCTATTCGCAATAAATATTACGATAGGGACATATCCGATGTATTAAATCGAAGTATTCTTATCTCTGATAAATTCAATTCCATCAATAGGTGTAATATTAACCTGGATACGATTTTTCGTAAACACCGATAAGAATATTGACTCAGATAACGTAGTATAACTTTTATCTAGTCAATAAAGAAAAAGCCTTTGCATCGAAACAAATTAGGCCGGAGAATAAATTGAAGACAGATAAGAAAAATATAATACCTATTATATATGTAATACTGAGGGTACTTACGCGTAAAGCTATATATATTGGGTTTTATAACAGCCAACTTCATTTCAAAAATACTACCATATAATATGTTTTTACAAGTATTCAATGGGACTTCGACCTTTGTAATTGGATGTTTGTATGAGTTGTATTTATTTTTGTTAATAAGACGTACGGCTGAATTAAGAAGCTTTCTCAGGACATCGGTTATGTTTGTCAGGTATTCGCCAGAGGTGGAATATGATGTAATGTGGGAGTTAAACCGGAGACCCTCACTCAACAATCCAGCACTTACTTAACAGCTTTTTGATTGCTTAACCAATCTTCTTGTTCGATCATATTTGTAGCGTTCTCAGCATTCTCATATGTGCACTGGCTCAATGCATCAACAGTGCTTATGAAACAAAGCTCGGCCCTACCCTGGTATAGAGTAAAAAAAATTCAAAAAAATCGTTGGCACGAGTACGATAACTTCAAGCATTTTTTACTAAAATTATTACAAAAAATGTCATATAAATCATTAACCAAATTAATCAACCGTTAGGCTGATGGATACAATTTATGTTTTATTAGATTGGTTAGGTGGAAAACTGTTGGAAATAGAAAATTTCATCACATGGCTTTGTATCGTTTCGGAGATAGCGAGGGTTTTAAGTCGATTGCTTTAATTGCATATAAATTCTCTTTGGTTGGAACAATTTTGCTATTTTCGGTTTTATTAGATATCAACAATAATCACTTCCGAACCCGATGAAGCGGCACTATCATTCGACTAATTATCATACATGTTTTCTAACAACTAACTAGTTTTTACCCGACTGGACACAGGGAGGGTTATGTGTTTCGCGCGTATCCTATGTACGTTCCTACGGGACGCCCTGTAGCCTAAACGACTTAACCGATTTTGAAGAGTGGGGTGTCATAATATTCGTATTCTTTCCCGTCTTGCTCATATCTTTTTAATTCTTGTTTTTTACAGTTAGTCGGGTTTTTTGGTTTTTTAAATTATTTTTTTTTTTGTCATTTGTAGTGTCCAGTATTTGAAATATCCGTCTCCTTAATTTCTTATATTTTGAATAAATCGTTATCTATTAACAAAAGATCACTTTTTCTTATTCCATTAGAAACATATAATTGAAAACATTAGAAAAAATAGATTTCACTATTTTGAGTTGCTAAATAACCGAAATATTGATATGAGTTTATATGACGAACTACTCTTTGCTTAAGTTGCGTCAAAATCTTCTTCTTTTGTGACAAAATCACATCATTAGAATTGGATTAGATAGCCAGGAGTACAGACTTTGCAAAAATGATGCTTTTGTTGCTATAAATTGTTTATAAGTGGTCGTTTTTTAATGTTGTTCAAAGGAATAGAAAAAATTCTTGGAATAAATCGGGCTTTATTGATTGGTGACTTATAGTGACTTATATCGATGGACACGGATGAATGCTTTGTGGAAATGTGTTTACCGTTGTTTTGCTGTTGTTGGGAAATCGATATATGGATGCAGCCGTGAAACAATGCATTTTTTGACTTTAATTGCGTTTTATTAAGTAACACTTGAGTGAATTCCGAAATTTTAAATGCAGTTATTTAAGTTAGGATATGCTTTATGCATCAATCTATTGAATCTATCTATCTGTCTATTGGAAATTCGGAGTTATAGGTGCAAACACAAATGTCCTTATATCTCCGAAATAAGACATTTTTGAGAAAAAAGAATTTCACTACAAACAACCACAAACGATTTCGAATGCAACTGGCTAGTTTTCATTTCAAAAGATCAAAAGTGCGGGCGGAAACTTTTTTTCAAATTCTTTTAACTTTCTAACGGTTAAACTTCAAACGAAAAAACTTTTACTACAAACAACTACAAACGAATGTCGAACTGCATTTCACGTTTTTCATTCTAGAAAAAGTGCAGGCCAACTTCACATTGGTGTCTCTTTTTCCCTCAAAACTAAGTTCATATACCAATCCTTTCGGTCAGAGTACAACACATCGTAAGGTGTTCCGAAATCAATTTTACCAAGACATTCATTCGCTTTATCCGCGATTTCGGAGAATGATTCCTTCAAAATTGTACTGTGTCCTATGCAACTGTTCTTAAAAGGCCCTGCATTAGCGAGCCGTAACGCACTATTATCTGCATTTGATTGTACAAGGTGGCGCAAAAGTAATCCTCCTATCAGAAAATGCTATAAATTTTGCGATTGGCCCCTAATGTCAGTTCTGTTTTGACATTTGTGTAGTAAACACATGCGAAATACACGTTAATAAACAATGTTATGCTACACTGCTCCAGAACGCTCAAGCTCAAGAGGAAGATGATTTTTCATCAAAAATATTCATGAGTGATGAGGCCCATTTCCATCTTAGGGGGTACGTAAATAAGCAAAATTTACGTTTCTGGGGCACTGAACATCCGCGTGTAGCCCACGAAGAGCCATTACACCCGATCAAAGTCACTGTATGGTGTGCTGTTTTCGCTGGAGGAGTCATTGGACCTTTTTTCTTCGAAGACGTCGCGGGCCAAACGGTTACTGTGAATGGTGAGCGCTACAGAGCAATGATCAACGAGTTCTTTTTGCCGCAACTTGATGAATTGGGATTGGAAAACATGTGGTTCCAACAGGATGGTGCAACGGCACACACTGCACGTGCCACAACCGATATGCTGAAGGATGCATTTCCCGGGCGCCTAATCTCCCGTTTTGGCGATTTGCACTGGCCAGCAAGATCGCCTGATTTGACCGCTCCAGACTTCTTTTTGTGGGGCTTTTTGAAGTCGCGGGTTTATGTCAACAAGCCTCAGACTCTTGCAGCTCTTAAAGACAATATCCGTCAAAAATGTGAGGACCTATCGCCGGAAGTTTTGGCCAAAGTGATGGAAAATGCCATAAAAAGGGCTCAAATGACAATCAACTGTGGCGGCGGCCATTTACATGACATCATATTCTCGACTTGATGTAAAAAAAATTAAAAGACCAAATAAAAATAATCCACAAGAAGAATCAAAGTTTTTCGTTTTTTTTTTTTTTTAAATTACAGCCAAAAAACATCGGAAGGTTATTTTTGCGCCACCTTGTACCTATATATGTAAGTCCAGTGGTATGCATAAACGCTTCCAGTGCAGCCGTTAGTATGGTACGTAAAGCACCCGTAATGGCTTTGTACCCTGGTCGTCAACATATCCCGTACATACTTCTTGTTCGTGGCTTTCCACAAACAGACAAGAGCCCATATTTAATTATGGGCCTTACTTTGTATAGTCCTCTTAAAAATGAAGAGAGCATTGCGGACGCTTTCCTGAACGTTAAGTACTCAGTTTAGTTTCCTGTCGAATACCAAGATATTTTGCGCTTTCCGGGAGAGAAAGTTCTACTCCAGCAAGTCTGGGCAGCTTGAAGGGCGGTATCTTGTATTTCGTACTAAATAGTCAGAGCTCAGTTTTCTCCGGGGTGACTCGTAGTCCACACCCTTCAGCCCATATTTTGAGCCTATTGAGGGCTGTTTCCATGAGTGTATTAAAATATTCCCGATGAAATTTTAAACTGTACATGAAGCTCTTTGTAACATAGCAGGCAGAATGCCATCAGGGCCAGGTGCTTTGAACGGAGCGCAGGACTTGATGGCCCAACGCAGTTTCTCAGGCAAAATTCCGGCGATAGTTCCTGCTCGTAATAATTTAGTTCGTTGTAGAAGCGGTAATAAATTAACGTGTTATTAAAGTGTCCTAACAGTCGATTTCTATGCCTTTCAGCAAAATTTCTCGTTTCATCCTTTACCGTAGGAATTCCGAGGTCTCTATGTAGATCTTCATTTCTAATGTACGGCGCTGCACTGAAAAATGATCTTAACAATTTGTTTTTGAAAAGATTGAAAAATATTTAGATTTGTGTCTCTAATACAATCCCATAATTGCAAACGGAACTTTGACCGCATTTATAAATACAGGACCGAATTTTCATTGAGGTTTCATTGAGAGCGATTTCTTCATGATTATGTCCATTCATTAACCCGGTTAAGCGCGACTTAAGAGAGCTATTCTTAATATCAATAAAAAAAACTATTTCAATTTGGAAAGTACTTCGATGCATAGAGTTTATTACACAAGAATGAGCAACATGACTAACAGCCCGATTTTGGCAAACTTCACTGATACCTCACTAGTCACAAAACCCTCACAAGGTGAGGTGAAATAGATTTTGTGAGGTTGTCGTATTCTGGCAGCACTCACAACTTCAAAAACAATTTGATTTGTGATCTCCTATAGAGCAAGTCACAAAATAGAAAACCAGTCATAAGCGCTCACAAATGACAATATTTGTATTTTTTGATGGCATTGTTTCCCTCTTTCCAAGCATTTAAAGACCCAAACCTGACATTTTACGCTATATTTATTAACTCTTCGGGGAAAATTGATATTCGTATGAAAAAAACTGAGGAATGTCGAAATTTCGATTTGTGACAAATGTCGTTAATATTTTATTTTCTTCGTTTCTAAAACATTTCAGTGTCAATATTTCGCATATTTTCTTCATAAATTTGTTTTTCTTTATTTAATTAATGGTGTAGTTGTAATATTTCGTTCTCAGATCCCACAAAATCGAAGTGATAGTAATCTAACCATTGTGAGGTGAATTTGTTGTGAGGTTTGCTGTGAGCATTATCGGAGAATACGAAAAATGTTATCGAATCACAACAAACCTCACAAGAGCTTGGACTTGTGATTCCTCACAACGGCAGAATCGGGCTGTAAAATTACAAAAGGCTTTATATTATTTTCTAGAATATTATATTACAGAATAAATCGATATATTGTATTACAATGAAAAATTTGATATGGAACTTTTAATTAATGAAAATGCATACCAAGCAAGTGCTATGGTGCATCGAAGTGTTGATGGGCGTTTCTGTGCACATAACTCCTCCCACCTAAGAGTGAAGTGAAGGCCATGATAGTGTAACGTCTTGTTTTTGATCCGGAGCTTCCTGGTCTACCCGACTTTCTTGTGATACCTTTGCAGTGATAATGATGATGCTTCAAAATGCAGGTCACCCAAAGTATTAAATTTACTACGAGG
This sequence comes from Cheilosia variabilis, assembly GCA_951230905.1. Taxonomy (NCBI): domain Eukaryota; kingdom Metazoa; phylum Arthropoda; class Insecta; order Diptera; family Syrphidae; genus Cheilosia; species Cheilosia variabilis. Next base: position 57,136,836 of record OX579676.1, read on the forward strand.
ATGCTGATGATAACGTAAGTTACTGGGACGTTAGGCCGATGATAGGCTGGACCATATGTTAGCGTAACGATTTCGGTGTTGGCTATGTCCGTTGATTTTAGGACAGGTACTGTTGTTTAGCTTATCTATGAAATTTAAAGAGTTATTCATTTTATTAAAAATTGATGGAATTATTTGGATCCTATCCAAAATCAATGCTGATTTATTTTTATAGGTTACGTTATTTAATACTTCGCATCTCGTAATGCAAGAGAAGAGTCCAGGAAATGAATCTTTTTTTTTTATTCCAAATGTTGAGGTCTTCTCTATACTGGGGGAGTTGATTAGGAGTAGGTATCCTTCCTCTGGTTGGGTTATACTGCTTTCGATTGGCTTTTCAACAACTTCACAGGTGGCTTCTTCATGTTTGATGATGTTTGGTATGCAGATGTCTGATGTTGAGTTGCTTAGATCCCCTCTGGGGCAAAAGTACGTTTGTTCAGTCAATTATTCAACTCGGGCCTAGTTTCATTGAGAGAACGCCCTGGCTCTTCGACAGAACCTGGATGTCCATGTCCAACCGTTGGCTCATGACTGGTGTTAGCCTGATATTTTCGTTTTTTAATTAGTTTATTTTTATGGGCTTTCCTATCTTTCTTTGTAAGTACTTTATTATTTCTGACTACAGTTAATTTGTTTGCTCTAGGGGTCATTTTATTTATCCTGCTGTTGCGTTCAAAGACTATATCGTTTTCACAGAATGTAGGGGGTATTTATCGATTTATGTTCAGTTTGTCTATGACTGATTTATTATGACTCTCTATTTTCTCTCTAATCGTTTTATACAGATAATCTTAATAAAATTTTAGTTTATTAATTGTTCTGAATCAGAGGGTGTGAGTTTCCTAAATTTCTGTGTTCTTCTGGAGTTGTTGTAAGTTATTAATTCTTCATGTAGTAAATATATCGTTCGGAATTTGTTTGTTTTTAATTATTATATGTAGATAATGCGATACATTTTAGTCAACGTTGAATGAAGTCGTTCTACAGGAGTGTTGCCGGTAGAATTTTGCGGGACGTAATGTGCAAATGTATTTCATATTGTCTACAAAAATCTTTAAAAAGTTTTGATGTGAACTCAGCAGCTGAGTCACATATGATCTTTTTCGGTGTACCATGCTGAGAATAGAATTGTTTCAATGAACTTATTATATTTATACTGCTACGTGCAGTAAGGATATGAGCGGAAGCGAACTTCGAAAACATGCCTTCAATCGTTAGTATTTGTATGCTATGGATGCTGTGTACATCAATGTGTAAAATGTGAAGGGGCTTCTTGGGCATCTCTGAATGTTCATATTGTATCTTCGGTGGATGTCTGTCGTATTTGAGAAGTTTGCATTTGTCACAGTTGTTGATAGTTTGGATCCCTCATCTTAGAAAAGTAGTAAGTTCTGCGGAGGTGCTTAAAAGTTTCATTAATACCACGATGATTATTATCTTCATGATATTTATTTATGATTTCATCTTGTTGATCTTGATCTGTAATATCATTTATTTAGTTCTTCTGTACATCTTATTTTGAATATTTTATTACTGGCAAAGAATTTTGAAAAAAAAATGTTGAACTAGTCTAAACGTATCATCATCAGTAAATATAGCGGTAAGTTGGGGTTGAGATATTCTTTAAAAATAGAAACTATAACAGGTTCTTTATCCAGGTCGGGTTGTCTAAAAATGCGTCTACGTTTAGTATCGAAAAGAACGTTATAAATCATATTTGGTTTTACTACACAGTTTGTTTTTGTTAAAACAAGTTGCTCGGAATATTCGTTCAGTGGTCTCTCAGAGATATATAATTGTATATGCCATCATTTCATTTTTCAGAAGCAGAGTGAATAGTTGATGCATTAGAATTATGTTGTGACGAACTAACATTGTTTTGTACTGATGTATTTGAAGCTTGTAAAATGGAATTTGAGAAATAGATTCGTTAAGGTGGAATTCTATACGATTCAACGCATCAGCATTTGTATTTGCTGTGCCTTTCTTATACAAAATTTTGTAATCGAATTCCTCCAATTTCTAGTTTGGAATTGGGCTCTTTTAAGGAGAAAAGCTTGTGAAAGAGAAAGAGGCTTGTGGTCGGTTACGATTTTAAACTTACGACCAAAAAGATAAAGCCTAAAATATTTGGTCGACCATACAATAGCCAAAACTTCCTTTTCTATGGTGCTATAATTTTGTTACGTTTTGGAAAGGGTTCTAGATGCATAGCACACTGGTTTGTCCGAACCTATTGGTCCTTGACTACACGGAAAGAATTGAAAATCACCAATTGCGAAATTTTGAGTTGCAATTTACGAATTATATATTTTTCGTAAATTACAACGATTTTGTCTTGGATTGATACAAAAATTCGTAATTTGACATTGAAAACGGCGGAGAATACCAAATTCTGTTTGTTGAAATTTACGATTTCTTTCTTTTATTTGTAGTGATTTGCGAGATTGTTTGGCGCACTTTACCACTCCAATAGGTCAATTTCTCAAACACCACTGTACAATCTGAAATTACGAAAAATACTTGGTGATTTACCAACACTGAACGATGAATCAATAAAATATTGTAATAATTTAACACACGAAACTGAAAACGTATATTGACGTAGAGAAGTCGTAAATTGCAAAATATTTTTGGTAATTTCCATGGAATCAACTACCTAATGTGTGGAATTTTGTTACGCACAGTCCATAGTCCATGTACCTATCGAAATCCTTTTAAATCCTTTCTTTTTATGAATGAATGTATGTATGTTGTATAGACAGCTGCTATCATGAAGCCAAATCTTCATTGTGCACGTTGCGCGTCGTTGCAGAGACAGGCAGTGGGTATTCAATCTTTTCTTAAAGCAGTCGAGTTAAAGTTGTAACTAATTGGTATTAATAGGTTGTGTACTTCTAATTATAAAGCATCCTGGAATATATTTTGTAAGTACATATTGAATAATTCCAAAAACGCTGAAGTATGCATATAAATCTGTATTTTTTTTCAGAATGTACATCTCGCTATTCGAAAAGAAGTAAATTGGAATGGATTGTAAAATATGTAATTGAAAAGAATTGCAAAGGTTCGTATCAATGTCAAGTTCATCTAAATATTTTGTTTTTATTTTAAATTTCAGCATATACCGAAAAACCACCCCAGACATGATATACGGCTATAAATAATATTATGTATTCGAAAATAACCTAATTAATAAAACTATGAATTTTGATTTGTAAATCACAAGATATATGTTGCAAATTGAGAATAAAGTTTTCTAATTTCACGACAAAACATTTTCAATTTAATACGGCGATGCCTCAAATCACTACTCAAGAAACGTGAATCGCAAAATATTAATTGCAAATTGATAAAAATAAGTTGCAATTTACTAAGAATTTGTAAATTGCAACTACTCAAGTAGTAAATCTACTCCTTTTAGTTCGCAAATCAACACTATTGAGTTGCAATTCAAGACTAAAGAGGAAATCGTAATTTACAACAGAAAAGTGGTAATTTACGAATTGTTTTTGCAATTTCCAATCCATGTAATATCAAATTGATAACTATTTGTGTCAAATTGCGATCGGTTATGGCAAAATATATTTTTGTCGTTTGATTGCATTACTGATAATGAAAAGTGTTGATTCACGACTTTTGAGGGTCAATATCTTCACTTCGCACAATTTCTAGAATTGCGAATAAAAAGTCGTGAATTAGTAAATCCTTAGCTAAGCTCTAAAACTAGACAAACTTTTCGTGATTCTGCGCTTATTTTTCTTGATTTGATCCTAAAATTCTTTCCGTGAAGTATTACTCCAATAGCGACGTTACTCGTGTCGGTTGTTAGGTTAAATTCGTTCGTGAAATCAGGATCATAAGGGATCATTGCTCAGTATATCTTTACAATGATTGAAGCATTGTACAATTGTACATATCGTTCGTTAAGAACTATATTTTTTTCCTTTTTTTAAGCATTCCGTTAAGGGTTTGGGGATTTTATTTCCTTTTGAGTTGTTGGAATAGGATAGTTATTTATCGCATATATTTTATTCGGGTTAGGTTTAACCCCTTCAGATGTCACTAGATGACCGATTTCCTTGCGTAAAAACTCCGATTTATCCATTTGATCCATTTTTAAAAGTGCTAATCGCAACTTCGAAAATACCTTTCCTAAATTTTCGGTGTGCTCTTGTAAGGAGGTAGAAGACTATAATATCATCCATGTACACTAGGCATATACTTTGCCTATAAGATCACGTAAGATATTATCCATTAATCCCTGGAAAGTAGATGGGGCATTTTTGAGTCCGAAGTGCATTTGGATACACTCATAATGTCCATGGTCGACCGTTAAAGCCGTTTTATCTACATCCTTTGGGTCCACTTCTATCTGGTGAAATCCAGATGCTAGGTCTAGCGTGGAGAAATGCATAGATTGCCCTAATTTATCTAATACTTCCGTTATTTTTGGTAATTGGTATCGATCGCCAATTGTTTTGTCATTTAATTTCCGGTAATCTACTACAAGTCGCCATTTTTGTATGCCGGATTGTATTGTATTGTAAGTAATAGGCCCTGTACCTCCGCTTAAAAGATGTCTGGTGATTTTCCCAGTGCTATAGCTCTTTGGAACCTAGGCCCATAGACCCCAGCACCGGTGGCATCATCTTCCATCTTTGAACCGACTGCCGGATGCGGAACAATCCAAATAGGACTACTCCATGGCGTAGGTCTTATTATTCCTTGTTCTAGGAGTTTTTCAATTTGTGAACTTATTTCTTGTTTATGTATTTCAGGGTAACTATACGATTTGTTGTAAATCGGAATACCGTCTGTAGTTTCAATACGATGTCACCTTCAATAAAGAAAATGTTGTCGTATTTCCTACATAGGTTAAAAATAGATTTCTATTCTTCGGAGCAGGGGCGATACCTCTCAGTAAGCTAGTTTAGCGGCGCTAAGCCAAAAAAATAAATTCTTTGAAATTGATTTTAATAGCAATAATAGCAATACAGCAAATGACGAGGTTAAAGTAACTATGAAGATTAATAATTGTAATAATCAATCACATACTCAATAACAAAACTAAATATTTAAAAATCATATTTTCTTACAAAAACACAAAACGCAATACTCCCATACAAAAAGTTTCCCTTGAAATATTCTTTAGCGTTAAAATTTGCGATACCGAATTCCCTATCTGCACACACAAGTAAAAAAAAGTCTCCCGCTTGTAGCACTTTAGCGTAAAAATTTGCGCTACTAAATTTCCTACAATCTATATAAAAGTGTTTGACTTCCAGTCGTCGTCTCGTAAGAAAAGCCGAGTTAAATAAATGGAAGAGTTAGCGCAAACAAATGCGATAAAACTTGAGAGTGGAGTGTAATGTGCATGTGTAAGCCAGGGATGAAAAATGAATTGTGTGGACTGTAAGCAAATCTTCCAATTGTATTTTTTCGGGCTCGATTGTATTTTTTATTTTCGTATACGAATAGGAGAAAGATATCGTTTTCATACAAAATTTCGAATGATTTCGAGATGCTTTTTAATTTTATGTAATATCACGCAATTCCGTCCGTCAGCTTCTGAGGCCGACAGCTAGGCGCATTTGTTTCAAACTTCGTTTTGAGAATTTGTGGGCTTAAAGTTCGGAACCATTTTTTATTTTGCACGGCGATTTCAAAATTAGATTTTTCTCGAAAACCATAAACAAAAATGTATTTTAAAGTAATATGGTCAACTTTTGTCGTTTTCCATTGGGCAAAAAGAAGCGTCCGGAAGAGTCAGAATCGAAAAAATCACTCCTGAAACCGTTCCATTGGCACAAAAAATACTCTTCTGGTGATTCTGAGGAGAGAATTTCGCTTCTCGATTTGAAGTCAGAATCCACTCAAGAAGCACTCATACAAGTGTACTTTATGTATTTTATACAAGTCAGCTGACAGCAGCCGTAGACTATTTTTTGGCAGTTCACCAATACTTTTGTGGATTCTTTCAGAAGCAGTTTTGTTGTTCCATTGGATTTTAGAATGAGTGGATCCCCGAGTGAAACCAATGGAAAACGACATTAATGCAATTCAATTCAACTTGAATATTTGAATTTGAATTTGAATATAGTATACTTTATCAAACCAATTAAGTCCTCCCACTTAATTTGCGATCACATACTTTCATTTCAAAAGAAATCAAATTGTAGGTTCACTAAAAGCCCTCAGCTTGACTTTGAACTTGTTTATCTGCATAATAATAAACTTTCATGATCACCATTCAATTCCAATTATGTATGGACTTTGAAAACATTTCCGAAAGGATTAGCAATTGCACTCAAAAATCTTGTAAGATGCAAACGTTATTGGATAAAAGCACTAATTATGGATACCTACACATTATAAAATAAACTATATTAAATATGCATTGGCCCTTAGAAATAGGAAAAAAATGGAATTTAAAGTCCTCTTTAGGTAGGCAGTGAACTCTAGATCCCACCTAGCATTTCAGAGAAGTAAGATAAATTTAACAAAAGCCAACTTCTGTTAGCTATTGTGACTAAATTTTGTTTTTCCACCAGAGGCGAGCTTCAACCTTCAAGTTGTCGCTGTTGTGAACCATATGAACCAAAATTGTTTTAAATTGCAATGAGAAATTTGAAAAGGGGCAACTTTTAGTTGTTAATATATACAACCCTACCGCTATCACCCGACCACCCTAATAATGAACGCGCAGCACTTTAGATTTTCAGAAAAATTCATATGCATGCACAAGACCTAAGTTTCCAAAGCAAATATTAATTTACTTTACTAATTTGGAACTTGGAACTCGCCCCAGTGTGAATTTCAACTAATTGGATTTGACGGATGCCACTTTAGATTTGACCTACGTGGTTTTCGAATTTTTGGTATTTCATATTTTGAGCTGAAATTTCAGATTTCTGCTGCTAAATCAAACATTAAATTTTATTGGTTCTTGTGTGTTTTAAGTTTGGCTACAAAAAACACTTTTTGTTTAGTTGCACTGTTATAAATCCATTGTAATTAAAACGGTTTTCCATGTGTACAAGCTTTTTAGACTATAAATGCTATTGTTAAACATTTTATTTTATATCATTTATTTGTGGAGTATAATTAATAAAATTTAATAACCACGATTAGTTTTTTTTTTTTTAACTTTCCCAGAGCGCGTAGCTAACCCAATGCTTAAGACCAGGAATCGCCACTGCTTCGGAGTAAAGATGTTCAGTTCGAATTAATTTTGTTATATCCATTTATATTTGACTCATCATATATGGACAGATGATAATATGATTGAATTCTATAAAATTATTTTTAACATTTTCTACTGGAATGGGTTGTTTTTAAAAAGGATTGTTCTGCATTTAAGGTATTGTTTACTTCAAGGTCGCAATATTCTTAATAACTGTTCATTTTGGTTGGTTTTATGTAAATATCACCATCTTTGAAATCTGTCAGAGTTTCATAACTCCAACTGTTGAACTTAATGGTTCTTTAAGTTCAATCAGAAAGGTATTCAGACACATGTGGGTGTTAATTTTTCATGAATCTGTATATGATTAACCATGTTTGAGAGAATCTCTATTATTTTTGCATAAAATTGTTCAATTGTATAATTTCTTTGTATTTATAAAACCGTGACGGTCTCTTATCACGGACGTTTCATTCCTTTTGTCTGCATAATGTAGAATTAAATTAGACTTTATACTTTCCCAACTGGTTGAAGTGCCATACATGCTTAAAACATCGTTGACATCACCCACAATTTTATTTCGTATAGCTCTTAAAATAATATATTTGTATATATGATGTACCGTCTAATTGAGGCATATTAGCCGCAATATTTCTTCTACGTTTTTTATGAATATAATGACCTTGGGTTTCCATCATAGCAGGTCAAGTCTTTGATAGCATTTGGTATACGGATGTTGCTAAAAATATTGTTTAAGTCTAAGGTAGCCAAAGAAGTATTGGGAACAGGTGGAATAGTGTTATTAGCGGGTACAGCAAAATTTGGAAGATTTTCAATCTCAAAAATATCTATATGTTCTTCAGGGATAGATTTCAATTCGTATGGACCAAGACTTGCTACATGAGTATGCTTAATATCTTAAGGCATTACAGTTATGCCGGGTCCAAACGGCTAATTGAGAAGCTCCTTCATGACAGTTATACTCTCGGATGTTTGTCAGACGTTCGCGAGAGGTGGAGCTGCGGAAAAGAACTTGAAATTTGAAATTTGTTTTTTTTTTGGGATTCGAACCTTGGACCCCTGGCTTAATAGCCCAACACACCAACCACTAAGCCACCGCGCCTACAGGCATTGCATGTTGGAGCTTTATAATATACATATAGGAATGTTATTGTTAATATCTACTACTTTATTTATTCTATTTATATCATAATGTTTATAATGGCAATTTGGGAAGTGGAATGTAGGGATACACTATTATGAACAACATTAATCAATCAAAAACTGACATGAAAATTATCCAACAGAACATTGTTTTACGTGTTGGTCCTTTGTCTTTGTCTTTGTAGATGGTTTTTATATTCTCAGCTTGTTTGTTGAATTCTTTTCGATGTCACAATAATCCGTTGTGTAGGTTCTTGAATTCCTTTCCGATGTCACAATAAGCCGTTGTGAAGTTTCATATTATTGTTCACAAGTCACTTTAGTTGTATGATAACTTTCGCACAATAACACGTTGTGTAAACGGTTGTGTAGATTTTCGCTTAATTTGGACTTAAAGGATTCATACCACACCTTATCAAATGCTTGCGAAACGTATAAGAATGAAGGGCAGAGCAGATTTGATTTCCTGCTTTTTTTTTGAGAATACTCAGTTCGCAAGATAAGAATCTAGTTTTATATTATCCCTAATCCCTAGTCCCTAATAATATAAAACAAAGTGAATATTTTGTATGGAGCTACACCACAAACAGGTGAACGGATTTTGAAATTTTTTTTTTATTTATTAGGTTTTTATGAGGATCAAGTTTGTGCATTTGAAAATATTTGATTCTGTATGTGGAAGTCCAAGAAATTCAATAATTAGACTTTGAACACAAAAAAAGTAAACTTCTCCTTCGTCTATTTGAATGGAATTAAGTTTTTAGTTTTTAGATATCTAAAACGCGCATCTTTTAAGCCCAAAATTTAGTTTCTATCTGCTATATCAGCTGAGCAATATTAACAAATCCTTTGCGAAATTCCCTTTTTATCAATTTGTTAATAGACCAAGATTTTCAAATCGATCTCAGTGGTGGTTTCTTTTTAGTTTTCGTATTTTTTGAGAGAGCGGGAGGTTTTTTTTCGGAATCGGAACTGGAATCGAATGGATTTGCTCAAGCTCAAGAGCTCATGCTCATGCGTTTAAGGTTTTGCGGAGTGAATTTATTTTTTTCAGTTGGGTATAAATGCAGATTATGTATATGGATGTGTGTAGGTATATACTACCTTATACTTACAAATTAAAATATTTGCATTACAATATCAAATCAACCACTGGCCCGGCCACGGTCAACATGGATGGCGATGGAGTGCGAGTGTGCTGTGCGTTTGAGTGGGACGGAGGATAAGATCGAGAATCGAGATCGAGTGAGATCCCTAATATACCTAATATATATGTATAAAAATCAATTGCGGTGCGTTAGTCGGGTAAAAACTCAAGAACGACTCGACGGATTTGAATGATTTTTTTTATTTTGTTTGTCCTGAATCAGGGATGGTTTAGGAAAAATGAAAATTCGGAAAATTCTCAACAGGTGAGGTGTATGCACATTTCGTGTTTCATCTATCTCCTTCTATATAAATATACAAAATATGTCAGATTGTGTTTGAATTGATGTTCTCTTAATGAGTGAACCGATTTTATTTTCTGGAAACTTCAAATGAAAGGTAACGTCTATACCAAGGTTTGTGTGTATATACGGTCTTTGTATGGGAACTGGTTATACGAGTTATAGGCATTTTAGTGAACAAACATGTATTGTCGACCTCAGAAAGCCCTCAACCACTTTAAATAAAATTTTGTGGATATGTAGATATGGTTGGTTGCAGCTTAAAAGTTAGGACAGTTTTGGTGGTCACCCGATATGTGGCGCTGTAGTCAATCTGCGAAACCACTCAACTGATTTCAAGGAAATTTTGTGTATGTGTATGGTTGGTTGCAGCTTAAATGGCAAGATAGTTTCGGACAGTATAGGTGGCGCTATTTTTGTAGATGTATATGGTTGGTTGCGGCTAGAAAGATACGATAGTTTTGGACCTTGACTCAGATTGTCGATCAACCAATTTCAGTGAAATTTGTGGATGGGTATGGTTAAACCGATAGTTCCGATCTTGCTCTGCTTTCGGGTGGTGGGCGCAAATCGCAAGCATTTAAGAATATTTGATGTGGCATGTGGCATATGTGGGCGTACGCCGTACACTCAAATAGTCCAGGATACTACTACTACTACTTATATTTATTGTTCTATAGCACTTATATCGAAAGTGAAGTGAAAAAAAATTATCCGAACGGTGATACTTACTTCCCGGGCTTTTTCGAGCGACCAGAATGACATCAGCGCACAATTTTTCAAAGAATAGCTAAAAGCGATCGTGGCCCTCATCGTTAAGCACAATTTTTTTGGACAATCGTGTTTCTTGATGTACTCGGTCGAATGGAAGAAGCGGGGATTGCCGATTGCCCACATTCTTCTTTGGTTGATTGAGAAAATCTGACCGTACCAACTCTATTCAATCATTAACGCGGAAAAAAACGATCAAGAAGCCGACCCGGAAACCTATGAAGTCGTTTCTATGCATTGAGCTCAATTTAATTTCAAGGGAGTTTCATTCGTTCAATAGAGAGGTTCAACTTTTAAAAGGGATGTTAATAAATTAATCAATTTTAGGCGGTACGAAGTTCGCCGGGTCAGCTAGTACATTTAAAAAACTAAGTGGCAAAATGCGTATGTTTCCCTCTACCGCCCGTTGTTTTTTGTTAAATACACAGTATATGTAGATAATAACGGTGCAAATGTCAAACGCTATTTCTCTGCATTTCTTATGGGAACTACTGTTGTTAAATTTAGAACTTTGATAAAAAAAACACTTGGGAAAAAATAGGCGGATAAGAAAAACGGAAAGTGGCACTTCCCATACAAAAAAAAAATTTTTAAATTTTTTAAATTTAACTTTGAAATTTGGTAAATGAACGTATATTGTCTGCTGGAAGCATTCTACTCAGTGGGCAGCAAAGAAAAAAATCAAACGTTATTTCTCGGGGATAAAGCTGTAGAATTAAGATTTAATATAAAAGACGAGGCAGGCGTTAAGCTGGTACAGTTCAGCTAGTTAATAAATTCAAAGCGAGTATTTTCATTTTGCCTACATCTCTTAAACTACCTATTTGTTACTATTAGCCTTAACAAAACAAAATACTCGAAAATATATCAAGAATTTCATCAAGATTGAGGAGGTGGTCATGATAGATTTTATAACTCCTCGAATACTTTCTGTAGACTATTATTTACTATTTTACTATACTATAATTACACGCAAGTCGTCAGCAATTCAATCCAAAATTACCAACCAAACATTCATGATTCCTCATAATAGTCGGAGAGCCAGTGACCATTTTTGCGAGTCATTTTCTCCAGCAAATTTGTGTGATTAAATCGTTGCTTTAGGTCCATAGGTCAAGAAATTTGAACCTCGCGAAGTTGCCAAAAAAATTAAAAAAATAAGTAATTTTCTCCCGTCTGATTTTTTGTAGGATGGTTGTCATTGAAACTGTATGATTATATGGTATAATTGGCAAAACGATTTGTTGGTCGCAAAGGGTTGGCAGAGCGACACAAATGTGCAAAAAAAAGTGGATTTTTAAAGTCATTTTCTCCAACCTGAAAATTTGTCACGTTATTAAATGCATTTTGAGGAACCTAAAATAATAAATGCAGAACGATATTGCGGTCGCAAGACCCTGGCAGAGTAAAATTAGCATAACCTTCACCTACGCACCTTCCTATGACAAGTTCGAACAAAAATAACTGTATCGTCCAAAATATGCGTTCGATTTGGACGATCAAAGTCTCTATAGAAAGCCCATAACTAGATCTTAAGCTGATAAAAAATGCTAGTACTTAGAATTTGTGAGATATTGCACTCCAAAGTAAATATTATTATTAAAGTTGAACAATTATTAATAAGATTATTTTGTTGACCAAGTACAATTTTGCGTATGTCTTTTTTTGGTCGACTCTTCTCAAAATGCGTATATGAAAATTAGTATTCCATTATTTTCCACCCTACATTTCGTTGGTATTTTCCAACTTCTTAAGGGCAAAGTTAATTATTGGAGTGCTTGTTTACAACTACATTTAAAATTATATAATAAATAAATAAATAACTAAACAACTGCATTGAACACAAACTTTATTGGTAAAAATATCTTCCCAAAGTTACATAGCGGCAACTACAGGAGAATAAGTCCCTTAAATGTTACGTATACGATTACGATTCTGTCGCCTACACTGTGTGAATTCTTAAACCTTTTGCTTATCTTATTTTTGGCCAGGAAAGTCTGAGTAAAACGGCAGTGATTCCAGATCGATTCACATCAACTCTTTATCGACTTCAAAGTCATCTACGATAGCGTATATATGTAGTAACGAGTTATACAAACCACGACAAATTCAGCATTCCTGCCAAAGTTGTTCGTCTGTGCAGAATAACGATCGATAAATCTCGCTGTTCCGTTAAGGTCGGAAAGAAAACGAGGACAAGGTGACTCGCAATCATGTAACCTCTTTCTTGAAGCATTTTTCACGACATTTTCACAGGGATTTGATCATTATCGGTAGAACGGATTGCGGCAAAGATGTATGTAATTGTTAACGACGATAAAACAATGTATGCTGTCATCGAGAAGTGAATCTTTTGCCGATCGCTTGTTCTTCGTGCTAAGAAAGCATCTAAGAACCAAAGCACTCTCTTACAAAACCAAACAGACCAAATACAACACCGCAATCATCTCAGTTCTGAGATATGGTGCAGAAGCATGGACCTTATCGAAAGGGGATGTAAAGGATGCTTTGAGAGAAGAATAATCCGTCGAGTGATTTTGGGTCAAGTTTGTATCGATGGAGTTTGGAGAAGAAGATTCAACGACAAACCTTACGGTGCTCTACAATGATGTTGACATCTTCGAAACGCTTAAAGTACAACGGCTGAGGGGGTTAGGTCACGTGGATCATGTGGACAACAGTGCGCAGATTATCGAGGCTTTCAATACACCCAAGAGGCACAACGAAGCAGATAAAGATCCCAACTTTAATGGATTTCTACCAACCTTTTTTGGGGTTCAAGCTCTGGGGAGAGTAAGATTAATTAGGCGCCAAGAAATTATACCGTTATTTTTGTATAAGTTATATACAAGCATTTCTTACTACGGTCTATCTCGCTCTGTTTAGGAGGGAGGGATCTTGCTTTGCATTTAATTAATTAAATACTTAATCGATTATTATAACATTTGCATGTACTCAAGCACGCACCCACCCTAAATCTAACAGCGAACCCCAGCATGGGTGTTGCAGGGGGCAAGAAGCTCTAGTTTTTGAGAACTACTACTTTTAACCAACTAACTACTTTTTTCTAAATCGATTTTTAGGGTCTATTATACAAGGTGGGCCAAAAGAGATAACCCTATTGGAGGATACTCTTATTTTTGCAAATGGCCGCCAATGTCAAATCTGTTTTGACATTTGTGGACTAGACAGATGTAGAATACAAGTGAACAAGCCATGGAGCGATACACTCCCCAAGAACGCGGAATAATCGTGTCTATTTTTTGCGTAACAATTTGTCTGTAGTGTTGGCGCAGCGCGAATTCCGTCGCCGATTCCACGGCCGTCCGACACCGCAAAACACTGCGCTGTTTGGCCACCAACCTTGAAGAGTATGGGACCACACGAGACGTTACCAAGAGTAGCCGGCCCCGGAGCGCCCGTTGTGCCGAGAATATCGCCGCTGTTGACAAGGATGCCGAGCTGTCGCCGGAAACATCGACCAGACGCCATGCCTCGCAATTAGCCATCAGCCGGTCGTCCCTAAGGCGAATTTTGGTCAAAGACTTGCGCATGTTCCCGTACAAAGTCCAGTTCGTGCATCAGCTGCTGCCCATCCTCAATCTCGAGGACGAAGTGGACGATTTTTCGACCAAAATCATAATGAGCGATGAGGCTCATTTCCACCTCAGAGGGTACGTGAACAAGCAAAACTATCGCTTCTGGGCGGGGCACCGAAAATCCACGAGTAATGCACGAGGAGCCATTACACCCGCTCAAAGTTACTGCATGGTGCGCTGTTCACGCTGGAGGAGTCATCGGGCCATTTTTTTTCCGAGAACGCCGCTGGTCAAACGACAACAGTGGACGGTGCGCGCTATAGGGCCATGTTCACCGAGTTTTTGCTGCCGCAATTGGACGAATTAGTACTGGAGGGTATGTGGTTCCAACAGGACGGAGCTACGGCACACACTGCGCGAGCCACAACCGATATTCTGAAAGCGGCGTTCCCGGGTCGCCTCATCTCTCGTTTTGGCGATTTGCACTGGCCCGCAACATCGCCCGATTTAACCGTTCCAGACTTTATTTGTGGGGTTTTTTTAAGTCCCGTGTTTACGTGAACAAGCCCGAGACCCTAGATGCCCTCAAGGACAACATTCGACACGAGTGCGAGAATCTGTCGCCCGAAGTTTTTGCCGAAGTGATGAAAAATGCCATAAAACGAGCCCGTATGGCAATCAATTGTGACGGCGCCGATTTGGCCGATATCATCTTCTCGACTTGACCAGTAAAATTCTAAAGGTTCAAATAAACATAATCAAAAAACAGAATCGAAGATTTTCATTTAGAAAAAAAATGAGAGCCAAACAACATCGCATGACTTCTTTTGGCCCTTAACTTATTTAAATAAAACTTGCATGTACACAACATCGCAAACACCCAAAATCTAACAGTGAACCCAATCAGGGGGGTTGCAGGGGTGCACCATGCGTGATTGATAATGATGATTGAGAAAATAATACGTAGTTCTTATTTTTTTCTCAAATTCTAAAGGCTGAAATAACAAGACAAAAATTTGAGAAATAACGAGAGGGGAAATTAAAGAAAATAATAGGTAAAAATTTCAAAATATTATATTTTTTCTAATTTATTTTCTTGGTTGCGCCTGGAGGTGAGCAATCTTCATAAGATACCAATGGCCTGTACCATCGGTTATGCCCTCACCCCTCAGAGAGGCACTATGAGATCCGGCCGCTCATAGTAGTATGAAATTCGTTGTTCTCATTTTTTAATTTTTGTGAAGTCTACGACTAAGTTACCTTAAGAAGTAGTTCACGCTTCTGAAGTGTCAATCGCGTTGGTAGGTAGCTGTCCAGCGAACGCACCTACTAATACTGTCATTACATGCGGTTTTTCCTTATGGCGCTAGGTCGAACGGTCTTGTTCTTTGTAGTCGGCGCTCAAGGTTTGGCACGTCCATAATACGGATTGTTTCACTATTGAATGAACATGAATACGAGTCCGAAGATTGCGACCAAAGTTTGTTACTTCGTAACAATTCCTAGATCTCTGTGAATATCACTATTCCTTATATACCATGGAGCATTCACGATTGCTCTTAGAGTTTTGTTTTGGAATGTTTGTACAAGGTGGCGCAAAAATAACCTTCCGATGTTTTTTGGCTGTAATTTAAAAAAAAAATTAAAAACTTTGATTCTTCTTGTGGATTATTTTTATTTGGTCTTTTAATTTTTTTTACATCAAGTCGAGAATATGATGTCATGTAAATGGCCGCCGCCATAGTTGATTGTCATTTGAGCCCTTTTTATGGCATTTTCCATCACTTTGGCCAAAACTTCCGGGGATAGGTCCTCACATTCTTGACGGATATTGTCTTTAAGAGCTGCAAGAGTCTGAGGCTTGTTGACATAAGCCCGCGACTTCAAAAAGCCCCACAAAAAGAAGTCTGGAGCGGTCAAGATTAGGCGCCCGGGAAATGCATCCTTCAGCATATCGGTTGTGGCACGTGCAGTGTGTGCCGTTGCACCGTCCTGTTGGAACCACATGTTTTCCAATCCCAATTCATCAAGTTGCGGCAAAAAGAACTCGTTGATCATTGCTCTGTAGCGCTCACCATTCACAGTAACCGTTTGGCCCGCGACGTCTTCGAAGAAAAAAGGTCCGATGGCTACAGCAGCAATATTCTCTGCAGAACGGCTACTCCGGGGTCTGCCACGCCTGGCAGCATCTCGTGTTGTGCCAGTCTCTTCGAGGCGAGCGGCTAAACGTCGCAGTGTTTCACCAGTAGGCGTTGGACGGCTAGGAAATCTGCGACGAAATTCACGTTGTGCCAAAGTCACCGACCGATTATTGCTCAAATAAATAGTCACCAATATTCCGCGTTCTGGAGCAGTGTAGCGTAACATTGTTTATTAACGTGTATTTCGCATGTGTTTACTACACAAATGTCAAAATAGAACTGACATTAGGGGCCAATCGCAAAATTTATAGCATTTTCTGATAGGAGGATTACTTTTGCGCCACCTTGTATTATAGCCATATTGCTTGGTTTGGTACAACCAAAATGTTGTATACCGTATGTCCAAGAAGGCTTTAGCACTTGCTTATATATATATATATATATATAGGAGCAGTTTGTTGTATACGCTTAGCATCGAATATTTTCCGAGTAGATAATACATTTCTCTAAGTCTGATTGCAAGCTCGTCGTGCTTTTTCTTAACGTGTGGCTTCCACTTAAGTTTTGCGCCTAGGGTCATTCCAAGATATTTTGCCTTGTTTGCGTATGGTCTTTGTACCGCGTTAATGAAGACAGGGAAGTTGTTTATCTTTTTGTACGTGAAATTGACATCCTTCGTCTTGGTCTCATTAAGGGCGATTCGCAAGGTCTTTGTCCACTCGCATACTTTGTTAAGAGCCCGTTGGAGTTTTCCCGTTGATGATTCGACTGACTCATTGATTGCGAGGATAGCCGTATCGTCTGCGAACGTTGCTACGATGGTCGCTTCATCTTGTATAGAGTTGAAATAAGATTGGGCCGAGAACGCTTCCTTGCGGAACACCGGCTCGGATTTCTTTCATGTATCATGTCTAACACGAAAGAGTCTGTTTTCAAGGTAGGATTTCAGTATTTTGTATTATTTTTCCGATATGATTGTCCTTAGCTTATACCTTAGGCGAAAGGTTGCGCTACATCGAGAAAAGCGCTAGAGCAAGTCTTTTTCCATTCTATTGCTTTTTCCATTTCATTCGCTATTCGATACAACTGATCAATTGTGGAGTGTTTGACCCGGAAGCCGAATTGATGATCTGGTATCAAGCGTCTTTCTCCAATTATGGGTTGTAATCGTTTTAGCAGGAGTTTCTCGAAAACCTTAGATATTATCGGCAGTAGCGAAATAGGTCTATATGATTTCTTATCATTTGTACTTTTCCCCGGTTTCGGAACCATAATGACTTCGGCTACTTTCCATTGTCTTGCAACATATGAAAGTCTCAGAGAAGCATTTATAATGTAGAGTAGCTGAACTAATGCTTTTTTCGGCAGCTCCTTCAGAATTTCGCAATAGTGATTAGATCGTATCCTGGTGCTTTGTTATTTTTCAGCTTTGTTATTATCATTCGTAGCTCAGACAGAGATACGGCTTCTACTTTATAGTTGTCGGATGACGTATAAGCATTCGGTTCTTCGTTTAAAGGTCGTCCATCGAACGGCCTGAATGTTTCTTATAGATGCTCGGCAAATAAATCGGCTTTCTCTTTGTCTCCTTTTTCCCATTCGCCGTTTGCCTTTCTTATTGGTGGCGATAAAGTCTGGCACAAAGGACTAATTCACAAGTTACAAAGGCAACTGGCGAATCAGTATTCAACAATTCTGGAGTCATATATATCAGGTCGATTCTTCAGAATTAAACAAGAGACAGAGTACTCAACATTAATAGAAATCAAAGCTGGTGTACCACAAGGCAGTGTGCTTGGGCCAGTGCTATACCTTTTATTCACTAGCGATCTGCCTGAAAGCGGAGAAACCACTATAGCAACTTTTGCAGATGACACTGCTGTACTTGCTGTCGGAGAAATAGCAACAAAAAAGCTCCAAAGAGCAATAAACCGTATCTCAGAATGGACTAAAAAGTGGCAGATTAGATTAAATGATCTAAAGTCTACCCATATTAATTTTACGTATAAAAACGTACCACATATTCAAGTGTACATAGACAATAAGGTAGTGGAATACTCAAATACAGCCAAATATCTAGGCATGACTCTAGACGCTAAACTGCGTTGGAAAAGGCATGTAAAGAAAAAGAAAGACGAGTTGAACATGCGATACAGTAAAATGTATTGACTTTTTGGGAGATACTCATCCCTGTCCAACTACAATAAGCTATTGCTATACAAGCAAGTTCTAAAACCAGTATGGACCTACAGGCTCCAGTTGTGGGCATGCACATGCCAAACAAATTTACAAAAAATTCGAATCTTCCAAAATAAAGTACTAAGGAACATAGTTAATGCACCTTGGTACATACGCAACGCTGATCTTAATAGAGATCTAAATATTGAAATGGTTGAAGACGAAATTAAAAAAGTTGCTCAAATGCACAGACGTAGGCAAATACAGACCATGTAATCAGGAGATTAAACAGACCGTGTAATCAGGAGATTATTGAAACCGCTTGATCTATAAAATTTAGCTAAGAATAGAAATTAGATTATATTTTCTACCAAAAAGGTTCAGAAATCCTACAACCGGTAGATTTCTCTTTTAAATTCTCAAACAATTCAAAAATCAATTGCCGATTAGTTGAACAACTAGGTGCAATCACATTCGGGATGACGAAAGTCAGTCCCCCAGGGAGGTTTTTTAGATGGGTTAAAGTCCCTCACTATTGCAGAAGCATCCCTCGCGTTCTAGCTCTGCAATGTCTTTCGATGATTTTCCCTTCCAGCGAACGAAAAATAAAAAAAATTGGTGGCGATTGCATTTTGGGTTTCCTTATGGACTTCAAGACTTTCTAAAGTGAATAGTTTGAGCTCTTTTCAGCAGTCAAGCCCTCGAGGTAAGTAGATGTCTCAAGATTTCATAGATCCTGTGGCTCATTTTTAAGTTTGTTGCAAAGATGCTTCAGATATGGTTTATCAGGGGTTGCGCGGGATTGTTGTTATCTCTTACGCGCTCTCCTCTTTGCTCGTATGACGTCTTCTATTTCAGTCGTGTATTTGACTTTATTGTCCCTTGTAGTTGTGTTCCGGAAGGGAGTATTTTTCCAGGCTGCGCTCTGAATGGCTTCCACGAGATTGTTAACTTCATCTTCTATTTCGAGCGGTGTCTTTAGCGGCACATTTAAAGCGACATTTTCTTTGCGGTCTTTTCGGAAAACGTCCCAGTTGGTTTTTTTATGTAGAAGAAGCTAAGCAGAGGAGATTAAAAGTATGTTGTTCGCTCAACGGCTGACTTAGAACTGTCGACTAACTTTATTTTTGTCGACCAAGTTACAAGTATATTTATATACATATGAACAAGTACCTAGTTGCAGTTGCATCATACGATTGAATACATTTAAAACGGCTTCATACAATAAATTATAGGTATATAAACGAATACAAGAGTAAGAGTGCTTAGGTATAAATATAATTGAGTGGAATTTTCGACCACAATTTGGCCATTCCTGATTTTAAATCGACTCGATTTATACAAATATCGATTATTTGATATTTTTAACACAAAATTACTTTTCAGTTAATTAAAGTAATCGAATGAGAGTCATGAAAGCGATGGCTTTCATATAATGTAAGTATCTGATCACCATCTGATAACCATTTCTACAAAAAGAATTTCTTGTTTTTATGTAGGTAACAGATATTTTAATTGCTCATCACGTACGGCTTCATATTTTCGGGACTCGAAATCCCATCGTATAGGTTTCGGGAGACTTGCAAGTTTTCTAAATCTGTTATGCGATACCTATCGTTAGGCAATACTTCGTATACATCATACGGGCCTTTGTATTTGGGCAATAGTTTCTTGTTAACTCCTGCAGTAGTGACAACATTTTTAACTACAACATAATCACCTATTTCATAGCGAAGAGGTTTCTTGTGATTTTTATCGTACTTGATTTTATTTTTTTCTTGATTTTGTATGATCCTATAATTTGCCTTTTCCCTTTCCTCGACTACGTCTATTGGTTCTTTTTGAATGATTTCAGATTTTAGGTACTCGCGGACCGTATCATTACTTTCGCCCTTTTGGAGAACACCAAACAACAAAACACTTGGACACATACCTGTACTCCTATTAATAGTGTTGTTTATGGAGAATTCAATTTTATCCAAATGTTTCGACCACTCCCCCGGCTCAAGTTCAGATTCTTTTGACAACATAGCAGTCAAAAGCCTGTTCATCCTCTCCACCTGTCCATTTGATTGGGGAGAATGAGTAGCGACTTTAATATGTGTCACATCAACATCTTTACAAAATGACAAAAACTCATCTGAGGTAAAACAGGATCCCCTATCTGAAATTAATCGTTTTGGTCTGCTGTAATTTGAAAAATAATTTTGTAAACTCCGAATGACCTCCCTAGAACTTGTTGTCTTTACTGAATAAAGCTTCGTAAATTTTGTGAATGCATCAACTACCAGGAAAATTTATTTCTTTAGATTTCTTACACCCGCTGGAATAGGCCCATAATGGTCAACATGAAGTGTATCAAAGGGCTTATTACCCACAGCGAAATAAATGCATTTTAAACATGACTTGATGTAGTCTTTGATTTTCTGTTTCATTGATGGAAACCAGTAAGTATTTCTAAGGTGTTCAAATACTTTATCCGCACCCACATGACAGAGTCCATCATGGTGTGTTTGGATAACGCTATTTTCCATTTGTTTTGGTACGTAAAAAGCAAGAGAATCTTTACATTTCCGGTAGATAAGACCATTAATCATTTCGTAAAACTGGAGTTGCTTGTGTTCTAAAATTTTAGCAATATTTTGAATGGTGATGTCCTGATTTTGGGCAGAGGCCAGTGCGTACTCAAATGAGTCAGGTTGTAGAAGAAGGATATTGTGGCACCTACTAAGGGCGTCAACGTGATTCATTCTGCCGGAATCTCTATGCTCTACTGAATAATTGTATTCCTGGAGCTCTAACGCCCACCTCGAAATCCGAGGATTGATAATTATTTTTTTTAGTGTAAGAGTTTGAGACTTACAATCCGTAATAATTTTAAAGCTTATGCCCAATAAATAGGTGCGAAATCTTCTTAACCTTCACTTTGTCGCTAAATAAAAACTCCTTATCCTGATGGCGAACATCGGTGTAGAGATTATCTTTCATTAATTGAACTATTTCAAAAATGTGTAAGCCTTGTAATGCACATACTAAATATTTCTTTTTTTGAATCTAGCGCCTATCTACTAAGTTTTGCAAATATTTAATTTTCGTATACTGGTGATTTGTAGTTGAAATTCACCTACAATAGCGGGTGACAATAAAAAAAATCGATCAAAACGTTGTGAACCAGCCTATCAGTTATTGAATTTCATCGTATTGCCAATATTTGTTTATTTCATTAGTTAGTTATTTATTACATTTAGATTTTATAAAGCAACGAAGTAAGTAAGTTACTGCAAGAGTTGGATGAAGATCTTTGCATTCCAGTGATAAACAAAAGAGCTCTGGTTTCAAGAGTTATGGGTAATTTTTGTACTAGAATTGCAATAGAATGTATTTTGGGCGTTCCAGCACAAGAGCTACAATAACCCTTTATACCAGATGATCTGACGGATCGGGATGGATCTGGTCGCCCAACGCAAAAAGGACAATTTTTTTGTGAGGAGAAAAGGAAACGCCCCTCCAAGAAAGTTTGCGTACAGTGCAAAAAAAAAACAGATTTCCAAGTTCACAGTCTTACCCAAACAAATAATAAATACGACAAATGCATTCGTAAAATGTACAAACGCGTTCGTGAAATATTTACGAATCTATTTATTTATTGGACAAATATATTTGTACTAGGTAACAATAAATATTTGTAAATAATACGAATGCATTCGTAAAATGTAAAAACGCGTTCGTGAAATATTTACGAATCCATTTATTTATTGGACAAATATATTTGTACTATGTACCAATAAATTTTTGTAAATAATACGAATGCATTTGTAAAATGTAAAAACGCGTTCGTGAAAAATTTACGAATCCATTTATTTATTGGACAAATATATTTGTACTATGTACCAATAAATTTTTGTAAATAATACGAATGCATTCGTAAAATGTAAAAACGCGTTCGCGAAATATTTACGAATCCATTTATTTATTGGACAAATATATTTGTACTATGTAGGGGGAGAGGGGGATGGTGTAAACGCGGGCAGGTGTGAACATTCCATCCTCCGACTACACACTACTATGTAGCAACAACCAGTTTGGCAGTCCTTACAAAAAATAAACACGCTTACACTATATTAAAACGGCGAAGAACCGATTTCAGTGTAAAATTTTATTCACGAAAGAAGTTTCTCGCTGTCACAAGGTAAAATTTTGAATGAGTGTTAAATTGTGGATTTCAAGTGAAGTTTTTGACCAATTCAAAGTGAAAGTGTATTTTGTTGTAGCTGCAGCATATAGTAGTTTCAAGTTATATTGGTAAGTTCTTGTTTGGCAACCTTTTTGACTTGTTTTCTTCTCAAAAAGGCCAACAGGGGTAGCTTTAAACGGCGTAAAAGGGGTACTTGTGAACGCGTTTACACCTGCCCCATTTTAATGAGTTTTTAAACTGAGTGTGAAAATTGCAAATATCCACTTCTTTTTCTCTGATAGAAGATGGTCCGTACCTACACAAAGAAAGGGAGGGTTGAAATAACCGAATCGGTTTATATGGCTGCTATTCGTGAAGTCATGTCTCAGAAGAAATCTTACAGAGAAACGGCAGCAAAATTTAAAATAAATTTAACAACTTTATTTAAGAGGGTAAAAAAGGCTAGAAAAAATCAGAGTGGAGTTCAAGAAGTTGATGAGTCTGGTCTTATGGGAGGTGAAGTGTGTCTAGTCTCACTTGCTGTGCAGGACAAACCAAAATATTCTGCAAGACAGATATTTAACACTAACCAAAAAGTGTCGCTTAAAGAGTACCTCATAAAATGTGCAAAGCAGTGCTACGGCCTAACTTTCGCTCAAACCAGAGATCTTGCTTACAACTATGCTTCTTTCATAAGAATTAAAATCCCCGAAAGCTGGAATACTAACAAGAAAGCTGGGATTGACTGGATGCAATCCTTTATGAAGCGGCACCCAACCCTTAGCTTAAGAAAGCCGGAAAGCACATCACTATCTCGGGCCATTTCATTCAATAAGGAACATGTGCAGACTTTCTTTCAAAACATAACTACCGTCATGGAAAAGTACCAATTTAAGCCACATCGCATTTATAATTTAGATGAAACTGGTGTAACTACCGTCCTTTCCAATCCAAAAGTAATTTACTACATTAGGTATGTGTTCCAAAGTGTGAAAGGTCTCTATTTTTAGGTTATTGCTGAGTCAAAAACGAAACAAGTTGATCAAATTGTGTCACAAGAGCGTGGTGAGCTAGTTACATTTGTTGGCATTATTAATGTTGTTGGTTCAGCTCTCCCCCCGGTCTACATTTTCCCCAGAGTAAAGTTTAAAGATGTTTTTTTTAAACGGTTCTCCTAATGGAAGCATGGGACTGGCAACAAAAAGTGGATGGATGACCGCTGAAAGCTTTGTAGAAACGCTGAAACATTTGAGCACTTATGCAAAGTGCTCCAAAAATGATCCTATTCTTCTCCTACTTGATAACCACACGAGCCATGTATCCATCGAAGCTGTAAACTATCCAAGAGACAACGGAATAATAATTTTGTACTTTCCGCCACATTGTAGTCACCGCTTGCAACCCCTTGATATATCCGTATACGGCCCATTTAAAAGCGCTTTAAAAGTTTCTTTTCAAGATCGCCTAACCACCAAACCAGGGTCTCCAATCACGATATATGATATTGCCGAACTATCTCGGGCTCCATTTTATAATGCATTTTCTGCTCGCAATATTAACTCTGGATTTAAGAACTCGGGAATGTGGCCACTGAATACACAAATTTTTAATAATGATGACTTTGCAGCGAAAAACGGAGAATTTGTTTTAGTCAATGCCGACCACAAAGGACGTCCGATTTATTTTGTTGGAAAGATAGTGCAAGTCCATAGCCGATTTGACTTTGACATACAATTTTTAAGAAGGTCTGCATCAAAGACTTTAAGTTTTATATATCCCCTCATTGACGATATCTCCATTGTTTCGCGAAATTGGATAAAATATATTCTTCCTGGTCCAGTTGCTCCACCAGGAACATATCGATTTCAACACTGATTTAAGCAATTTCGTCATTAGCTAATTTATTTAAAATAATAAAATTTCATGTTTATACCTACCCCACATGAGTTTTAGTTTTGTTTACACATACCCCAAGGGCGGAGCAGATGTAAACAATATTACTCTGTTTTTTAACCCTTGTGTGACTGGCAACAAAAAATTACACTTAAGAGTGGTGTGGTACCCAGGTACATTAGTATATTTTTTATGACAATTGTGTGCTAATTTGTGAATTATGATAAAAAGAAGACTATTTTGCAAAGCTAATGTTTATAAAAGTTTATTAATTTTAAATTTAATTTTATTTGTACGCAAACGATAAATAATAATTTGTATTGAAACTGTTACAACATCTATGGATAGGCAGCTACGCAAGCAAGGCACTTTGCAAAATTTTTGCAATGCTGATCGCATACTGGCTTGGTGCACCACATACACGCCCTACGTGTTTTGCGTTTACGTCCTGAAATGCAAAGGTGGCATGTACCTTTGAACACAAGGCGGCCATCAACTCCGAGTTCTTGTGTAGGTAAAGCAGCCATTGGATCTATCGGCTTACCTAGTGCTAATTGGACGCAATGCGACGTGGAGAAGTTAGCCATCACTCTTGGGAGTTTTGACCGCTCTTCTATACCTGGCAGCATGAGTTGTTTAGCCATGTTGGTGAGAAACATCCTCCGCTTATTAGTCGCAGAAATATCTGGGTTATTGAAAGAATACACGACATAGGCTGCTACACCGCAGACATCGAGCAAATTATAAAACATTGAAAGGGGCCACCGTTTGGTTCTGCGTTTTGTCGTGTAAAATGCTGTCATTTTGTCCATCATGTCTACTCCACTCTTCGTCTTATTATAATACAGTACCACTTCTGGTTTGTACTTACTTTGCTCATCGGCGATAGAGTTATCGTGATGCATAGAAGATAAGACAATCACAGCTTTCTTTGCTGCCGGTACATATGATACCATACTGTACTGCGATTCATGGAACCCGAAAACACTAGATAACTCTCCACGGTTCGTGTTTTTCTTCATTTGTGGAGGAATAAACGTTTTATTATGGCGAACGGTGCCCACCAAAGTCAAATTTTTAGCGAGAAGGTATTTCGCGAGTTCCAATGTAGTGAAAAAGTTGTCGGTAGTTACATTTCGGCCTGATCCTTGATACCTTCGCATCAATCGCTTTACAACATTCTCTCCAACTTTTGTCTGGCGTGCTGCACCTGCCTCCTTTCCAGTGTAGATTTCGCCACGCAGTGGATAATAGTTTGACGCATCGCAAGCCCACCAAACCTTTATTCCATATTTGGCTGGTTTTGAAGGTATGTACTGCGTAAACTTAGTACGGCCTCTGTACGGAAACAGCTGTTCATCCACAGTGATATCCATCGATGGCTTATAGTTTTTATATAGCTGTTCGTTCATTAGGTTCCAAAGATCACGAATTGGGCCGGCCTTGTCAGTACACATTCGATCAACTCTAGTACGTATGTTATCGAAACGTATAAAGCGCGTAATTGCAGAATATCGGCAAAGAGACATTGCAGCGCGAAAATGAATAACAGAGTCCGAGCTCCAGAGGACCGATGCGTGCTCTCCACTCGAATGATGTACCCCGGCCATAAAGAGAACACCCAAGTTAACCTTTAACTCTTGAACAGTGAGTGGTTTCCATACCTTTGGTGGTCTATCGGAATGATTGGAATTGAACGACGCATACACACTTAGAGCTTTTCGATTAGTTTCTGTTACCACGATGTCTGCCATAACAGGAGTGAAAAAAGCCATGAAAGTATCAGCTTCAGCTTTAATTTCGAAGCCCGCAATAGGCCCCTCTTTTTGGCGAATAATGTTATGCGCAGGGGTTCGAACACTTGTATTTGGCGGAACTGTACTCCACTGCGTTATTCCATCCTTACCAGTCATGATTTCGCATGCATCCGCCCACTCTGTAGTCGCATCCTCATCATCGTCGTTTTCAGCAATTTCAAACTCGACCTCAGATTCGTTTTCTACATCAGAAGCCTCACCAATTTCTTCCACTTCGCCGAATGACATAGCTGTTGGTGGTGGTACATAGTCATCTTCAGAACCATTGGTAAAATCACCGTCATCACTTTCTATTTCATTCAAGACCGTTGTCCAATAATTATCCTGCTCCTCTACACTTAGTCTTAAATCTGAAAAAAATAGTAATGAAAATAGGAAACATACCAGAACTACAATATTACTTATTCACTGAGCGCGCTGAACGAAAGCGAAATTGTGAAACACCAGATGATGAAGCCATATTTGTTTATAACGTCTGTTCAGATAGTCTACTTATTTGAAAATGACATGTGAAAAAAACAAAAGCGATGCAAGTACAATTTTATTCAAAAAAATGTTGTGAACTTGTTCGTGCACTCATTTTAGAACAGAAAATATCGGAGTACCCGGGTACTTTGATGTCATTTTGGAGAACATGTCAACAAAAAAAAATTGTAGCAGAAACATATGGCTCGATTTTGGAGATAAGTAGCTTATTTGACGCAGAAATGTTTTTTAGGAAGGTACTAAAAATACTAAGATAGTGGTTCCGGTAAAACATTAGTTTTTTTTTTAAATTACGCTCACAAAGTACCCAGGTACCTTGATACCTACAAAAGGGGGGCAGTGATTTTTATATAGATTCTGATATATTTCAAAATATTTTATACAAATCGAAGGCCAATAGTGAAAAGTTAATTTTTGTTCAAAGCCCCGTGATATTTAAAGCCCCAAATTTATTTTTCGACCAAACTTCCAAAAATCGTTTACACCATCCCCTACTCCCCCTACCAATACATTTTTGTAAATAATACGAATGCATTCGTAAAATGTAAAAACGAGTTCGTAAAATATTTACGAATCCATTTATTTATTGGACAAATATTTTTGTACTATGTAACAATAAATATTTGTAAATAATACGAATGCATTCGTAAAATGTAAAAACGCGTTCGTGAAATATTTACGAATCCATTTAATTATTGGACAAATATATTTGTACTATGTAACAATAAATATTTGTAAATAATACGAATGCATTCGTAAAATGTAAAAACGCGTTCGTGAAATGTTTACGAGTCCATTTATTTATTTGGCAAATATATTTGTACTATGTACCAATAAATTTTTGTAAATAATAATCGATGCGAGATTTTATATTTGCAGCCAAACATTTCCACTCAGTCTTTTGTTTGGCTTGCGACAATCCACAAAATGTATGTGGGCGACTTTAAAAATGTTTGTCCTGGGTAACGATCGGACTAGTTCTCCAAAGAACTTTTTGTGTTTTCTGAAAGAGATAAGATATAAAGCAAATAGTAAAACATCTGTCTGCTTCGCGTCTATATATATTTAATATTGATTACATTATAATGTTTATTATTATTATTTGTTGCATAAAAAGATTAAGTTACCTTTTATATTCTTCATCAATATGTGAACGACCGGACTTGGCGATTCGTCTGGCAGTTCGTAAAACTGTGCGTTTATGAACTGCCACATAAGTCGCGCGGCTGGCGAATACTCCCACCGAAACAAGTTATATGCCTTAAAGCATATGTCGATTGCTCGCGGCAGGCTATCCATTTTATATGTTATATTTTCGAAATCGCAATATATTTGTGTTGGTGCCAAAAGCTTGCCAATTATTGTTATAAATGGTGGAACCGACGACTCTCTTAGCA
Organism: Cheilosia variabilis; assembly: GCA_951230905.1. Classification (NCBI taxonomy): domain Eukaryota; kingdom Metazoa; phylum Arthropoda; class Insecta; order Diptera; family Syrphidae; genus Cheilosia; species Cheilosia variabilis. The sequence continues at coordinate 57,165,072 of OX579676.1, forward strand.
CTTTCGCATCAAAGTACTCCTTATAGAGAGTATCGGTTTCACATACCACAATGAATGCATCGCGCGATTCATCCACTGTGAAATTTTTCTGCGATTTACGTTTCCTCTTTGGATTTGAGGAGTCCGTCAGCATTTGTATGGCTTTTCCATTGGGCGATAGGGATTGGGTTAGCCTAAATACTGCGGCACAAATCGCATCTGTTCAAATAGATTCAAATTCAATAAATAAAATAACAATGCCTAATAACAGAAGTGCACGCATGCAATGGACATACTTCGGTGTAGCTTTTCTTTATTTGCATTAACTTCCCTAAGGAGTTCAATGTCTGCTGCATTTTGTAATTCCCGAGGCAAACTTGCGTTAGCGTCACGTCCACAAAATCGGTTTGATTGTCAAGAAACATATTTTTGACGCCAAACAAATAATTGAAATCAGATTCAAGCTAATCAGAATAGTAGTAGAAAGAACAGTAAGAAAAAATCATAAATAATATTAAAAAGAGTCACAGCCATAAACAATTACCAATTTGTAGCCATATGGTTCTTTGTGTTGCGGCCAAGAATCGAACACAGGCTTTTTGGTTGACATATCCCCGTTGTTCAACATATTTAGCCTCGTCATATAAAGGCTGCAACTTTTTAGCCATCCTAGCTCTTGGCTCGGAAACTTTACCAATTTTGGTGCTTTTCCAATTATGGAATTTGTTGTACAATAATCCTAATGGAGCACCATATCTCTCCACATAGTAATATCCCTATGAATGCGTTAAAAAGTCCCGTTAATTTATTTTGTTTTAGAAATACAGAGAAATTTAATGGATAAAAGTATTATTACCAAAGCTTCTTTAGGAAATGTTGCCACGATTTCTTGTGCGAGTCTTTTGCACTCGCTCTTGGAAACATTTTCAATATTGTTGGAGACACAATATTGAAGAAATGCTTCCACAAGCAATTTGCGCGTCCTCTCATTAGCTCACCGTGCGTTTCCTGATATTCGCATATAATTTTTTAGTACGGACTGCCACTCGAAATAATGTTGTGCAAATTTATTTTCGAGCTTTGCACAAACATTTGCGAAGCACGAGGCGGGGATATGTTGCGGCTACGGATATTAATTGAGTCCATTGAGGCCATTGCTGGCACAGGCTGTGCATGTGCCAATGACTGGCATTGCTTCCAAATTGACCAATTATATATAAATTCGCCTTGCATACCAAGCGAAAAGTTTGTGCCCTTAAACAATTTCGCGGCCAATTCGTCCGGGAAGTATTTCAATACCCCGACATAAAGTTGTTGCTCTATTGTGCAAATAAATGATAATTTATTATGCAAAAGTTATAATTAGAAAATATAAATATACTAGATAAACTAATAATTATTGTAATTGTAATAATAAGTACAAAATTGTGAAGCCTACTTTCGAAATAGTCGAATAAATCCGACAAATTCCAGCTCTCCAAAAGATGCTTGAGTTCAAGTACATCATTGGGGTTTGAATAGTACAAACGCTGCATCTCATCAGATGTACGTATGTCTTCAAAGATATTATGCGGCTCTGGATTTAAATTTTGACTTATGTTCATAACATCTTCTGCACTAAAATGCTGAACATATTGCGGAATGTAGTCCGCTGCTACAATGTCATTGACTGCTGGTGTTTCCATCTTTCTTCAAATTTTAAAATGAATTATAACATTATGTAATTATATATTATTTATTTACTACAGTGGACGTACAGTATTTTGAAAACAGGTATAGTAGAAAAAAACATTTACTCTTAAATCTATTATTTTTTAATACTAAAAATTCCGAAACAAATTTTCTATCCTTACGAAAAGCATTTAAATTAGCGAAAAACTAGTGCTAAATATTTCTTCAATTGTTTCTGTTAAATTGTTAATAAAAATAAAATGCACGGCTGGGTCGAACGAAACTTTCTCGTTCATCAAAATTTTGGTTGGTTGTTTTCTTATTTTATTAGGTAGGTAGGTAGGTAAAAATCTGAGAACCGATGCTAGATGGAAGGAATGGCTCAATAAATATACGAATAGTGTCAAATAAAATCCACTTTTGGGTAATCCATCCGATATGGCAGTGTATATCAAATACCAACGTTTTTATAACTTGAAGCTCTCAGTAAAAGGCCATTTTCGCAAGTTATAGTTAGAGAATTGTAATTGCAATTAAAGTGGGAGTTTCTGATTGTGATTTATAGTAAGCGGGGCAATTGGATTATTACAAAAATATACCGTAGACATGTGAAAATAGATCGGGAAGCAAAAATAAATAATTAATTTTTTTTTCAAAAATCCATTGTTCGATAATATAGAAGAAAACTGAGTCTGCTTTTAAGTTACAATCATATACCGTTTTCGAGATATGTGCAAATTTAAAAGTAGCGTTATTCGATTTTTTAGCGATAAACTGAGAAATCTACTTAAGCTCAAATACCTATCAATTTTGGTTGAATCGTCGAACAAATCAAACTGGTATGAACATTTATATGGGAAGTTCCATTAATATTGAGGTTACCGTGCAAAAAAAAAACTGTCCCGAACTGTAGGCCCTCAAACTCAAAATCCGAGGTTTGAACCAAATCAGATAGATAGACAGACAGACAGACAGACGGACGGAAGGACGGAAAGACGGATAGAAATTTGTGACCCACTTCTCTATTATCGTAATGTTAGAATCGAGTTCGAAATTTTGTACATTTATACATAGATACATAATATCTTTTTCTTACAAATAAGGATAACAAACCATTTAATTTATAAATAGAAATATGAAATCTATTTGAGAGATTTTGTTCGTTATAGATTTTAGTCGTTCCTATATTATTAACGCCATGATCCTCCTATACATAGCTACTGATAAATAAAATTTAAGAAAATACTAACAATATTGTTTTGGTCGGAATAAATGGAGTCCACGAGCTGTTTCGTGTGAATTGGTAGGCGGTCCAGCAAAGTCGTTCATATGCATTATTTTAAAAACACTTACTTCTGACGAAACATCGATATCGTAAGATGCATAATGCCTTCTATACCTATTTATTTTGACATCCCTACAAATAACATATGGTGTGTCTTGGCCAGCGAATATTAAAACTTCGGCAATTTGGTATACTACAGCATTTTGAATATTTATATCGGCATATTGGCAAATAAAATAGCCACTTTTGAACTGTTTGCTTTGGTATGTGCATTCACTATAAGATGAGTAAGACGATTTTAATGGATATGATCGCAGAAATTCTTAATAAAATCTGAGTGGCAGGTATTAGTTATTTCATGGCATTCCTGAACTAAAAAGGGTTTCGTGGCTGGTGGTTGCTGCAATAAATGCGCGAATTTCAATTGAAATTTTTTTGCCAGACTAACGCAAATATTTCTTCTGCTCGACATAGCTCGTGCATATGACTTAAACTCTTTATGCTTGGCTTCATACCGAAAGCACCAATAGTTCCGTGGAGGACCCGATTTCAAGATTACTGAGGGGTAATGCAACATGAGATGGTGTTTCGGTTTTAAATTATCATTAAATAGATAAATGTAGTCTGCATGGTGGCGTTTGATGAGGTAGCTGAGATGCTCAGCCAAATCACTTGAGATATCAGAAAGAAGAAGAATTTCTATAATATCCAAAAGATTTAAAAAAAAAAGGGAGCGTATCGGAATCCCGCTTTTTGAAATCCCGCTTTTCAAAAATCCCGAAAAAAAAGTTTTAAAATCCCGTCTGCTAAAATACTGTTTTTTTAAAATCCCGTCTTCTAAAATCCCGCTTGTTCAAAATCCCGATCTATTATAATCCCGCTTTTTAAAATCCCGCCAGATCCCGCCAATCCCGTTTTTTTACAAAGCATTGTTATCAAAAAAATAGATGTTGGTTATATGCGCTTTTTTATTATATTATTATTATATATTTAAAAATATTAAAAATACTAGACCAAAAAGAAAATGCATCCGAATGTTTTTAGTTTTTACTGTAAGCACACATTTGTTTTTGTTTACATATTCTACATTGTTTTTACGCATTGCGAAAATAGTATATAATGCACATAAAAATTTAAATTTACTGCTGTAACAATAACTGCATTTCAAAAAAACACTCATTGCTTGATTTATTTAAATTTTCTCATCAAAATTTTAGAATCAAAAGTAGTTGTTTTATTTTAAAAAATCGCGCGATTTTTTAAAATAAAACAACAATGACAAACACCTTCAAATATGTCATGCATCACGTCGACGGCAAAATTGCTGGTAACGTGGAAAGAATTAATCGAGTTTAAAAATGAATTCTCCTTAATGCCAGTCGAAGAAACGTTTTCGGCAGACACATCTACGTCATAGTTCATTACATTTCTCAATAAACTTGGATTTGCAGTGGAAGCTGTGTGTGTTACAGGTTTTATCATTTTACAGAACCGACAAAAGAAATGTGCAGAAAATGACGGAACAAAGCCCAAGACTGTATTTAAACCTAAGTTATCACCTAGAACAAGTCCCAACACAAAATGAACTGTTTTTGTGCCCTCCGAAGTGGCATCTCTATTCCATCTCGCTCCAACTTAATAATTTCGCGAACTAAACTGACTAAGCATTTTTCATTGCCAAATTCTTTATAGTCCCTACCTTTCATAATTGCCGCTGCATAAATTTCGCAATTTTTGATGACCGGAAATGAGTAATATACAAATGAAACGGAGTCTCAATGTGATCCAAGTGGGTTGTTAATTTCGGCGTCATCGATGTAAAGAAAGTATGGAATTATAGTTTTGTGCAAATCTATAAAGGGCTTCTTTTTTTCGCGCCAATGTGAGCCTTGAATAAAGTGCGAATTTAATTCAATGTTGTTTGAAAGAGTATTCATATCTTTTAATGCGCTTAAAAGCTGATCATTTTGCTCAAAAATTTTACGAAATTGAAAAGAAATCGGAAGGAGAACACCAGTGGTTTCTACTTCATCATAACGCATTTCGCCGCGACGGTAAACTTGGTCAATTTCATTATTGATAGTGAACTCTTCGAAATGGCTTAAGTAGTCACTTCGGATTAAATGTTCACGCATTTGATGATCAGTCCCACAATTGCGAAATGGATCTTCAATTTCTTGCATTAAGGACGATAATAGACATGTCTGTTCAATGGAAAGTGGGAAATTATTCTGAATAAATGACCGAACTTGCGAAATAATTGGCTGCATTAAATTTTCTGTCACATTCTTTTGAATGCTTACTACGTCTTTTCTATTAAAATTGTTATTATTGTGAAGTTGAAGTGCGAATGCAACTCCAGCCTTACCTATATTTAGAGTATGATGTTGAGAGCTAGTTATAAGAGAAGACAATGCATTGGAAGATGCAATCATGGTTGCTTGGTTTGACATGGCTGAGTTGGGAACTGAAATTTGCGAGGATGACGAAAGTGATTGATTAAGTAAGGCTTGTGAACTGCTAGGACTACTGGCAGCAAAAAGTGTTTGCGCAGAAATAGCAACATTTTGGTTCCCGGTCGTTAGTTGCAATTGCAAATGCCCTTTAAAATGCCTAATAAGGCTACTAAAACTGGATAGATACTGCGTGCAATTACCACCATAAGTGCACCTGTAGGTATCTTTTTCCTTAAGCGAATGGATCAGCTTGAAATGTTTTGACATACATTTTAATGTTAATCGCGTTTGGCAAATAAAGCAATCCATCGCACCGCCCAAAACAATAATGAAATGGTAATTTATATACGTAAAATACAAAAATATAAGTACTAAAGCAAAATGAAAAAAATATCAGCAGCAATAAGGTAAACTGTAAAAAGAGAAATGTTTCAAATAATATAAGATTCACAGTAATTTACCTAAAAATAGTTAAATAGAAAATATAGTTGTTTGGATAAGACTGTTTATGTTCATGCTATTTATCCGCTGTTTTGGCTCAAACTATCATGTACTCTATCAAATTAAAGAAATGGAATTCATCGAATTTACCAGAGCTTTTTGTAGTCCTCTGATTAGAATGATGCGTTGCAAATAGATTCATGCCAAAAGCCTTCGTACCTGACCAGTCAGATAACTGACCTTAGCTAACCGGCAACCATTGGGGTATAATATTCGTCGGCAGCGGAACTATGCCCTGGAGCCGGCGCCAAATTATGAGTACTGAATCACCGAAATGAATTACAGCAAGCTGAATAAATTTAACGCACACAAACCAAAAGCTGAACTGACCACATAAAACTCCAGTAAATACGAATGTAAATTTAAGCAAAATAGTACGTATTTTAATTATTTAATTATTGGCGGAAAAATATTAAAACTTCTTATGTAAATTTCGTAAAACTAATAATACCTATAGTAAAATAAAATATTAGGTTTATGGTGAGAACGAAATGAACTTACTAGTAAGTAGGCAAGGAACAATTTATGCTGATGTGCCTTGAGATGATGGTATAATAATGATTAGAAACTGCAATCAAAATAAGCAAGCAATTCAAATGCAGAAAAGAAAATGTTAAAATTTTCATCAAAAAGTAAATCAAAGATGGAATATTTTGCCGCTGTTTGGTTCAAGCTATCATGTACTCTTATCAAATCAAAAAAATAGAATTCATCGAATTTACCAGAGTTTTTTGTAGTCCTTTGATTAGAATGATGCGTTGCAAATAGATTCATGCCAAAAGCCTTCGTACCTCACCAGTCAGATAACTGACCTTAGCTAACCGGTAACCATTGGGGTATAATGTTCATCGGCAGCGGAACTATGCCATTAGCGCAAAACATTTTTAGTCCCCTGGAGCCGGCGCCAAATTATGAGTATGCTTATGAGAGCGCTTATCACCGAAATGAATTACAGCAAGCTGAATAAATTTAACGCACACAAACCAAAAGCTGAACTGACCACATAAAACTCCAGTAAATACGAATGTAAATTTAAAAACAAATAGCACGTATTTTAATTATTTAATTATTGGCGGAAAAATATTAAAACTTGTAAATTTCGTAAAAATAATAATACCTATAGTAAAATAAAATATTTGGTTTATGGTGAAAACGAAATGAATCGTAAGGATTGGAAGCTAAAAAACACAACTAAAATATACACCGAAATACAAAATTAAAGCCATTCGTAGAATGTACAAAGGCTGTTCGTACTTTTAAATATGGCGGCAAAATATCTAAGGCATTTATTAAAAAAATATGCAATTAAAAAGTTTGTAGAAATACGAAACTACAGCCATTCGTAGAATGTACAAAGGCTTGGTACATACTACGAACGCTGTTCGTACTTTTGCAAAATGGAATAAGAATCGTAAGAATGGGAAGTTAAGCACAACTAAAATTTTTGCAGAAATGCGAAAGTACAGTTCCTACAAAGGTTTTATTTCTATGTTTTTCTATAAAATCTCACTGTTATCAAAAAAAATAATATAAAAAAAAACTCACCGATAGCTACGCACACAATTATGCGGAATGGCGTTTTGGAAAAAAACACAAAATATGATAGCACTGGAGCACTGAAAAAAATTAAACAACGATCGAAAATTACAAAAAAATAAAGAGCAATACCACAGTACCACATCTTTTCGGCTTATATTTGCACTAAGTCTAATAAATTTACGAACTACATTCGCATATTTAACAAACTTGCAAACGTATTTTGATGCCGGTTTGTAAATATGCAAATGTAATTCGAAAATCTTAAGAGATTATGGAAAATTGCAAACACAATATTAAACAACAAACACTAATCACAATTATTACACGTCTTACTTTATTCGGAAGAGATATTCAATTAAACTTTTGCAGTTGGCACAGCCACAATGCAAATCAAATTCAAAATTCATGGCATACTTGGGCAATTTTATTTTAAAGTAATAGAGTTGTCGTAATTATCGTATTTTTTTTATAGGGACTGTAGTAATGTTATTTATTTAACTAAAATAACTATTAGTTAGGTGCATCCTGATAAACTGTAATAGGTAGTTTGTTAGTAGTGGAATCTACACTTGCTCTAAATGTCCCAACGAAGTTTCGAAATCTCCAAATTCAGATTAGTGTATTACCGGACTCAAATAATTTATCAGTACATACTCTTGGACACTAAATACGCCGATGACCATTAATATTTAACCCTGTTACCACTGTAAGCGCTTTTCCCTATACAAAGCGATTATGCCCAACAAGCATCTATACTTAACGCATCCTTAATGGGAATAACTTCAAAGCAATGTCCGTTAACTGAAGATTAGAAACCTAAAAATAAGTTCGTATACAACCGCCAAGATAACCAAAGTTGTTACAAGTACCATATTTCCTCGCATTGGAATGGAAGGAGCTAGTAAAAATGCTCCGAGAAGCATATAAGATCTTACACTATGAAAAGGTTTCAGGACTAGATAACAAATTAAATAGGACCATACGAGTATATTTTTCTGCTAAAATACTGGTCGACATATTTGTTGAAGTCATACTGGAAAGAAAAACGGAATTCACGCACTCTGAATGTGGAAAACGCATGTAATTTGGTCAGTTGGTAATGTGTTGTATGCTTTCTTCATGTAAAGGAAACACCAAACTATCTCCGTGAAATGATAAAAGGCCATACTATATAGGAATATAGTTCTCGGGAATATTTTGGTTTTCGTGATTTAACCATACATTTTATATAAGCGATCCGGAAACCATTATAGTTTTACTTTAGTTCCAGCCTTCAGATTCCGAACTACATAATTCTCTGCATTCACAGACTAAAAGCAGTTGTTCTTACGCCTAGCCTTTGGGGTCGACACTGTAACCTACAATTGGAATCGTAGAAAATCGTATGTAAAACCTTATAATAATGCTAAAAATCGCCTTGAAAAGTAAGCAAATCGTAGAAAAAGCAATAGATTCAATAAATCGTACCAATTGCGATATTTATGATAATATTTAACAACGCTCGATATATTATCCAAACTTATTTTACCGTCATTTTTAAAAGTATAAACTATCGTTTGGACCAACCCTTTGTACATTCGACGAACGGCTGTAAGTTCGTATTTCTACGAATATATTATTTGCGTTGTTAAAGTTACCATCTTACCAATTTTGACGTCATTCGTAAATTTACGAACGCCATTCGTACTTTTTACCAAGCCTTTGTACATTCGACGAACGGCTGTAAGTTCGTATTTCTACGAATATATTATTTGCGTTGTTAAAGTTACCATCTTACCAATTTTGACGTCATTGGTAAATTTATGAACGCCATTCGTACTTTTTACCAAGCCTTTGTACAATCGACGAACGGCTGTATGTTCGTATTTCTACGAATATATTATTTGCGTTGTTAAAGTTACCATCTTACCAATTTTGACGTCATTCGTAAGATTACGAACGCCATTCGTACTATTTAACTAGGCTTTGTACAGTCTACGAATGATGTTTGTACCTTCAAAATTTCGGCTTTGTAAAATATTACAAAGGTGAATTCGTTGAATCTACAAAGTCTACGAATCCAATCATTTTTAGAAATTTGCCAAAACCACGAATATTTGTATTATGTACCAAACATTTGTGCATTCTAAAAATTCTCTCTGTTCGTATTTTTACAAAGATTTCATTTGTATTTTTATACTAACTATTTTCTGAGTGTATGTGGTCGAAATATACTAAAATTTTCGTTTTTTTCGCAAAATAAGATATCAAAAAATGTTCTTACTATCTATTTCCGAGAGTACAGATCAATTTGGTCACTGAGATAAAACGATTTTAGAATTGGTAAAAAAATAACAGATATTTAAAGGCGAAAACTGGGATCTACACCTGGGTGTATATCGTCAAGGTGAAGGTTCAGACGTATATGATCGCGAGGGTTTCAAGTTCAAAGGAATGGTACCTTGACTCTGCCGTTGTTGATCTTTTGGAGAAAAAAAAAAGATAGGGTGGAATTTCCCGTCTGACTGCTTCTGCATTAAAACTCCACCAAAACCCATGGAGCTGGCGTCGCAGTGCAGTTCGGTTTCTGCCTGTGGCGAATAAATGCTCAACACTGGTGATTGAAGTAATTTTTGTTTCAATAACTGGAAAACGCTTATCTCTTTTTCTGCAAATTGAAATTGAACGTTTTGTTTCATTAAGTCGTATAGTAGTTTTGATATTACTGAGAAATTTTGAATAAATATGAGCATAATCCAAGAAATGAATGAAGCTCCTTGATATTTTTTGGAGTGGGGAAATTTTTCACGGCAGTTATACCATTAGAGTTAGGTTTTATACCGTTTGCACTGACTTCATAGCCAAGATATGTTATTTGTTCCTCCATAAAGATACATTTGTCGTACCTAAGCTCTAAGTTGAAATCTGAGATTATCTTGGCAACTTGTTATAGAACATAAAAATGTTCATCTTTGGATTCAGTGGCTATGAGCAGGTCATCAATGTATACGACTAATTTTCCCTCAGCTATTAAATCTTTACATCTTGTATTTTTTTATATTTTAAGGCCAAATGGCATATAAAGGAATTCAAATTGGCCTATAGGCGTAACAAACGATGTTAACTTTACAGATTCATCAGCCATCTTCACGTGATAAAGCCCGTTTTTAAGATCTAATAATGAAAAGTATTTCATATTCCTCAACCTGTCCAAATGATCCTCGATTAAGGGAAGTGGGTAATTATCTTCATGTGTGACACTATTTAGCTGCCTGTAATCTACACATAAGTTGAAAGTTCCGTTTTTTTTTTTGTCAAAACAATCGGTGAAGCAAAGGGGGAATTATTTCGCGTATTATTTTTCGGGTCAATAAATCATTCATAAATTTTTCTTAATTCAACAGTATGTACGTATGGTAGACGACGCGATCTACTCACATTATAATTGCAAAGATTAATTTTCATTTCATAAAGGCTATTCGGATTAGAAATTGTTTTGGCAGAATTGGTTTGTTTCATAATATCGTAAATGCGTTGTTGTTCTTTATATGTACGAACGTTATTTATCCTCAAATTAAAATCATTTTTGTCATAACAAGTGTCTATATTCAAAATATCTTTCGCGAAATTATCGTCATTCAAATCCATAAAAATATTGTCATATTTGTCGTTGAAATTATCATCACAATTCTCTAAGTTATTTAGGTTTTCATAATTATTTAGGTCATTAATCGTATAATTTGTAGAATAGGTATTACTTCTTAAATATTTCTCGTAATCTTTAGCATAATTTATCAATTTCATTTTAGAATTTTGAGCATTTAATTTAATATTAATAGCTCGTAAAAAATCTCTGCCTAGAACAACAGGGTTAGACATAGTTTTGTTTTTCACTACATGCAACATGCTACTTACAAGACTATCACTTATATAAATAACACATTCCGCTTTTCCTAGTATAACCAATTTAGTTCCATTTATTCCAAAGTAAAGATCGCTCTCATGTTCTAATGGCAGGATAACAAAAGATGGTATAAATTGTTCCTGTACAAAGCTTATAGGACTTCCTGTATCTACCATTGTATTTGCTTGAAATTCAAAAACATCATTAGTAATATTATTCAAAAATATGTACTTAACATCACTAATAATAATAATGTAATGTATAAGATCCTCGTCTCCGATTTCTGTGTTGAATGCGATCTCCTGCATAGCCAGTGTGTATTGGTGAATACTCTCGTCCTTCCTCTTCCTTCGGTTCCGTAGGGTATCATGAACATCAGCTGACGTAACTACTCGGTGAAAATATTGGAGAAGTTTAGACTTCTATTCTGACCATGAGGTGCAACGAGATGAACGAAGAAATAATTTGGAGGTTCCTTTTAGACTTCTTCTTGCAAAAATAAACGATTGTTGCTCTTCCCTCTTATGCAAAGATCTTGCCTCTTCGAAACTCCGTACCCATTGCTTAACAGAGAAATTTTCGTCACCGGAGAAGTGAGGGACAATATCTTCGACGTCTTTGTATGAGATTGAACACGTGGAGCTTTCGGCTGCTTGACATAAGGCAGCGAGCTTTTGCTTGAGAGCTAGAATTTCCTCTTGCTCTCTGATTCTATCGGCAAGCCTATCGATTTCGTTTTGAAGTACATCATTGGGGTTTGAATAGTACAAACGCTGCATCTCATCAGATGTACGTATGTCTTCAAAGACATTATGCGGCTCTGGATTTAAATTTTGACTTATGTTCATAACATCTTCTGCACTAAAATGCTGAACATATTGCAGAATGTGGTCCGCTGCTACAATGTCATTGACTGCTGGTGTTTCCATCTTTCTTCAAATTTTAAAATGAATTATAACATTATGTAATTATATATTATTTATTTACTACAGTGGACGTACAGTACTTTGAAAACAGGTATAGTAGAAAAAAACATTTACTCTTATATCTATTATTTCTTAATACTAAAAATTCCAAAACAAATTTTCTATCCTTACGAAAAGCATTTAAATTAGCGAAAAACTAGTGTTAAATATTTCTTCAATTGTTTCTGTTAAATTGTTAATAAAAATAAAATGCACGGCTGGGTCGAACGAAACTTTCTCGTTCATCAAAATTTTGGTTGGTTGTTTTCTTATTTTAATAGGTAGGTAGGTAAAAATCTGAGAATCGATGCTAGATGGAAGGAATGGCTCAATAAATATACGAATAGTGTCAAATAAAATCCACTTGTGGGTAATCCATCCGATATGGCAGTGTGGTGTGACTCAATGCAGGCACACAAAGTACGAAAGCCCATTACGTAACATTGTATCGCCCCAGATACCAGAAAGTGTCAAGTGGCATTCGAGCGGTATCGACAGTGACTCATGCTACGTAGAGGTGCAATGTGTTTGTTATTGTTTACACTTTGTCCATTACTCCCAATACAATATATAGATCAAAGGGATCAAATTAATACATTGTAGCATTATGATTTGGACATTCTATGCTTAGAATGAATATGATTCCATAGTAAGAATTTTGTATAAATAGAAATGAAAATTATCTTGACTCGTTAGTAACACTGCGGAATTTTTGCCATACGAATTAAGCGAGCTGCGCTTTGTACAGCAGTATAGCGTGCTACGCTTATATAGCTTAGGGCACGTAGGGCTCGTAAATGTATAACCATTACATGGCGATCCTGCCATCTTCGCAGTAAAATCATAGCGGAGAAGTGAGAGACAAATCTGATGACATACAACAAGGAAGATCTGGACCAATTGTTCAAAAATCTAAATGAACAATACATATCAAAAGGAGGCCCAAGCGAGGAAGAACTCATACCCAAGTACGTCCCAACACCAAAATCAGCGGGACCAAGGGCTCTGACGATAGAGCAGTATAAGCAAAGACAGGAACTCCGGAAACAGCGACAACAAACTGTACAAGAACCACTAGAAGAAAAAGAGGCGGAACAACCACAAAAAAAAGAAAAAGGGGCGGCCAACAAGTTCGTCTAAGACAACAACGTGCCGAACTACACAAAGTAATACTAATTACTAAAGACGCAGAACTCAAGAGACAACTGATAAAAAATCTAAAACAACTATGGGAAGCCAGGAATCAAAAGAGGAAGTTGTGAACAATGTAAACGCAACCGGACAAATGAGCATAAATGAAATGAATATAAATATTATAATATTAATAATTATAATAATATTACTATTAGCTAAGCTCCATTCATTTTATTAAAAATATGTAAAAAAACAAATAATAAGAAACAGAATAAATAATGTTTAAATTAAACAAAACACATTATATTATATATTTTATAACGTATTAAAACAGGTTATGGACAATTTAAAAAAATTATTAAAGAAATTAAGCAACTTAAAGAAAGCACCGAATAGAGAATACACTCAAGAGTATATTACAAAAACGAAACTAGAATTAAGCACACTATGGCAAGAAATATTAGTAAAAATAACAGACGAAGAAGAAATAGAAGACATAAGAATATATTTTAAAGGAGTAGAGAAGCAAATATTAGAATTATTAAAAGAAAAAACTAAGAAAATAGAAAAATTCAACATGGCAAATTTTGAAGTATTGGTAGCTGCAAAACTCATAACAGAATTTGATGGGGAGTCAAAACAATTGTCAAACTTCTTAGGACTCATTGAATTTTATCATGACACATTAGGCAAAGAGATTGAAAAAAAAAATTAATAAAATTTATAATAGCAACAAAAGTATCCGACAAGGTAAGAAACAAGTTACTCACGCTAGCAGACCAATCAGAAAAGTTTACAGACTTTAAAAGGATCTTAACTGAGCTGTACAAGTCAAAAACCAACCCTTTAAAAATACATAATGACTTAGCTAGGCTACAACAAGGTACCCAAGATGTAAACAGATTCGCAGATAAAATAGAGTCACTAGTATCTCAGTTAAATGAAATACAAATAGCTGAACAAGGCGAAGTCAACAAAAAGCTAATAATAAGTCTAAATGACCAGTTAGGACTTAACGCTTTTAAAAATGGATTAAATGAAGCTAGTAGACAGGTAGTGCAGGCATCAAGAGTTACAACATTCAATGAAGCTGTAAGGATAGCTACTGAAGTTGAAGCTTCATACAGACAAAACAATATAATGAACTTCAGAACCAATAATAGGGGAAGATATCCATATAAACACAACAATTATAATCCAAGATATAATAATAATAGTCATAACAATGATTATGAAAGGAATAACATCAGCAATAGAGGTAGTGCTAGAGGTAGAGGTGTTGCAAGAGGATACCATAACAACAATACAAGGTCGGAAAACAGAGGTATCCCCGGTCAACAGAATCGGGGGAATCAAAGGAACCAAAGGAGATATTAAATTTCTATGGGAACGATGACACAAATTTTGTTAGCATAAGAATAAAACATTTAAGAGAAACTTTTAGATTTTTAATTGACACGGGTGCAGATATTTCGATTTGTAAAGAATATCTAACAAAAGAATTGTATGAAAATACAGCATGCCAAATAAATGGCATAACTAACAAAACAATATTTTCTAAAGGTGTATCAAATCTAGAGCTTGTGTTAGGTGAAACAAATATAGAACATCAATTTCACGTGGTTAATGAAGAAGTAAATATTACAACTGATGGAATACTTGGAAGAGATTTCCTTAAGAAGTATAATTGCAAGATAGACTATGAAACTTGCGTACTTAGTATATTAGTACAAGATGAAGAAATAATTCTGCCTTTAAACATGTCAATGATTAATAACTAAACTATTTTAGACCATACTTGTTTGGAAGAAAATTCGTAGTATACACAGACCATAGACCACTAGTAAGCCTATTTTCACACAAAAATCCATCATCAAAACTAACCAGAATACCCGTAGATCTAATGGATTACGACTATGAGATTGTGTTTAAACAAGGAAAAATGAACACAAATGCAGATGCACTCTCGAGAATACAAATAAACTCGGAGAAACTAAAAGAAATGATACCAAGACACAATGTAGATGTATTTAGTAACAAGAGCATTGAAAAAGAAAACTGAGCAGATAGAAATATCAAGAACAACTGAAAACTGTGCGAGAGCCTTAGACCCAAATGAGGGGATTGATCACCTTCACATATGGGACTGTACATCAATATCGGACATAAGGCGGATGAAGAAGATTGAATTCAAGGAAATGAAAAGAAATGAAAAGGGTACCCAACGAAGTAATATAATTATAGCAGCAAACACTGTAGTTGTAGAATTTAGCGATAATTCTCTATCAGAGTTAAAATTGATTTTGAAGAAACTAATATTCAGGATGAACAATGCAGGTGTTAATAGACTAGCGCTAGCAAGAAATAGTTTGATATTTAAAAATATGTACGTACAAGAATTTAAAAAGATATTTAATAAGCTGCAAGAGAAGAAGAACACTGGAGAATGTTTGGATATATTGATATATGAACCTCCGAAGAAGATAACAGATGAAAAAGAAAAGCACAGGTTAATTGAAGAATATCATAGCTCAAAAATAGGAGGACATTGCGGTATTAGAAGATGCATCAACAAGTTAAAGCAAAAATATGTATGGAAGAACATGAATAGAATGGTAAAAGCGTTCATTAACAAATGTGGAAATTGCAATCAAGTTAAGATAACAAGGTATACCAAAGAAATTTTGTCGTAACAGACACGCCAAGTACCTCATTTGAAACCATTTCAATAGATACGGTAGGACCTCTGAGACCATCAAAAGGATTTAGATATATACTAACAATACAGTGTGAACTAACAAAATTTGTGGAGGCACTCCCAGTAGAAACAAAAGATGCCGTTACCATCGCAAAGACAATAGTAGAGAAATTCATACTAAAGTATGGATGTTTTAGAAGGCTTAAAACTGATAAAGGAACAGAATTTACGAACGAACTACTAAAAAATATTTGTAAGTTATTAAACATAGAAAAGATAATATCAACCCCATATCATCATGAAACGTTAGGATCTTTAGAAAGAAATCATAGGGTTCTTAATGATTATCTAATGACGATAGGAGATAAGGATAGTTGGGATGAATGCTTACCATACTATACATATTGTTATAATTCAACACCTCATAGTAGTACTTTATATTCACCTTTTGAATTAGTTTTTGGTAAGCTAAGCACTTTACCATGTGAAATATTAACAAATAAAGAAAAAATGTATGATTTAGATAATTATTTGAATGAATTGAAATGCAAATTAAGATATTCGCATAATCAAGCTAAGCATAATTTGTTAGAAGATAAGCATAAAAGAGTTATCACACAAAATAATGTAAACAAATCCAATTAGAATAAGAAAAAAATTGACAAACCATTTAAAGGTCCATATGAAATTATATCACAAAATGGTCCTAATAGTTGTATTATGATAGATAATAAGGAATATGAGATACATAACAATAATTTGATTAAATTTAAACAAGATTAAGAACATCATGTAAGAAAAGAGCATGCATATTCTATAACATCATCATGCAAATGACATTTATTTAAATTTTAAGAAATGTAAACAAATATCATAATTTTTTTGGGGGAAGGATGTGGTGTGACTCAATGCAGGCACACAAAGTACGAAAGCCCATTACGTAACATTGTATCGCCCCAGATACCAGAAAGTGTCAAGTGGCATTCGAGCGGTATCGACAGTGACTCATGCTACGTAGAGGTGCAATGTGTTTGTTATTGTTTACACTTTGTCCATTACTCCCAATACAATATATAGATCAAAGGGATCAAATTAATACATTGTAGCATTATGATTTGGACATTCTATGCTTAGAATGAATATGATTCCATAGTAAGAATTTTGTATAAATAGAAATGAAAATTATCTTGACTCGTTAGTAACACTGCGGAATTTTTGCCATACGAATTAAGCGAGCTGCGCTTTGTACAGCATTATAGCGTGCTACGCTAATATAGCTTAGGGCACGTAGGGCTCGTAAATGTACAACCATTACAGCATTGTATATCAAATACCAACGTTTTTATAACTTGAAGCTCTCAGTAAAAGGCCATTTTCGCAAGTTATAGTTAGAGAATTATAATTGCAATTAAAGTGGGAGTTTCTGATTATGATTTATAGTAAGCGGGGCAATTGGATTATTACAAAAATATACCGTAGACATGTGAAAATAGATCGAGAAGCAAAAATAAATAATTAAATTTTTTTTCAAAAATCCATTGTTCGATAATATAGAAGAAAACTGAGTCTGCTTTTAAGTTACAATCATATACCGTTTTCGAGATATGTGCAAATAGCGTTATTCGATTTTTTAGCGATAAACTGAGAAACCTACTTAAGCTCAAATACCTATCAATTTTGGTTGAATCGTCGAACAAATCAAACTGGTATGAACATTTATATGGGAAGTTCCATTAATATTGAGGTTACCGTGCAAAAAAAAAACTGTCCCGAACTGTAGGCCCTCAAACTCAAAATCCGAGGTTTGAACCAAATCAGATAGATAGACAGACAGACAGACAGACGGACGGACGGACGGAAAGACGGATAGAAATTTGTGACCCACTTCTCAATTATCGTAATGTTAGAATCGAGTTCGAAATTTTGTACATTTATACATACATAATATCTTTTTCTTTCAAATAAGGATAACAAACCATTTAATTTATAAATAGAAATATGAAATCTATTTGAGAGATTTTGTTCGTTATAGATTTTAGCCGTTCCTATATTATTAACGCCATGATCCTCCTATACATAGCTACTGATAAATAAAATTTAAGAAAATACTAACAATATTGTTTTGGTCGGAATAAATGGAGTCCACGAGCTGTTTCGTGTGAATTGGTAGGCGGTCCAGCAAAGTCGTTCATATGCATTATTTTAAAAACACTTACTTCTGACGAAACATCGATATCGTAAGATGCATAATGCCTTCTATACCTATTTATTTTGACATCCCTACAAATAACATATGGTGTGTCTTGGCCAGCGAATATTAAAACTTCGGCAATTTGGTATACTACAGCATTTTGAATATTTATATCGGCATATTGGCAAATAAGATAGCCACTTTTGAACTGTTTGCTTTGGTATGTGCATTCACTATAAGATGAGTAAGACGATTTTAATGGATTATGATCGCAGAAATTCTTAATAAAATCTGAGTGGCAGGTATTAGTTATTTCATGGCATTCCTGAACTAAAAAGGATTTCGTCGCTGGTGGTTGCTGCAATAAATGCGCGAATTTCAATTGAAATTTTTTTGCCAGACTAACGCAAATATTTCTTCTGCTCGACATAGCTCGCGCATATGACTTAAACTCTTTATGCTTGGCTTCATACCGAAAGCACCAATAGTTCCGTGGAGGACCCGATTTCAAGATTACTGAGGGGTAATGCAACATGAGATGGTGTTCCGGTTTTAAATTATCATTAAATAGATAAATGTAGTCTGCATGGTGGCGTTTGATGAGGTAGCTGAGATGCTCAGCCAAATCACTTGAGATATCAGAAAGAAGAAGAATTTCTATGATATCCAAAAGATTTAAAAAAAAAAAAATCCATACTTCGTCATCATCGGCCACATAGTCGCCAGTCATCATTGAAAATAAATTTATAAAACTCATCATCTCACGAGCTGTCATTTTCAGGTGGGAATTGTCCAAATTAGATTGAGTTATTTCTGGCGAAATATTACCAATTTCAATTTCACCTAAGTTAAATGATTTTTTCTTGTCATTCAGTTTATTTAAATTAAAATAACGTTTTTCAATTAATTTGCGAATTATGTGGCACAGATCGTAATGACAAACACCTTCAAATATGTCATGCATCACGTCGACGGCAAAATTGCTGGTAACGTGGAAAGAATTAATCGAGTTTAAAAATGAATTCTCCTTAATGCCAGTCGAAGAAACGTTTTCGGCAGACACATATACGTCATAGTTCATTACATTTCTCAATAAACTTGGATTTGCAGTGGAAGCTGTGTGTGTTACAGCTTTTATCATTTTACAGAACCGACAAAAGAAATGTGCAGAAAATGACGGAACAAAGCCCAAGACTGTATTTAAACCTAAGTTATCACCTAGAACAAGTCCCAACACAAAATGAACTGTTTTTGTGCCCTCCGAAGTGGCATCTCTATTCCATCTCGCTCCAACTTAATAATTTCGCGAACTAAACTGACTAAGCATTTTTCATTGCCAAATTCTTTATAGTCCCTACCTTTCATAATTGCCGCTGCATAAATTTCGCAATTTTTGATGACCGGAAATGAGTAATATACAAATGAAACGGAGTCTCAATGTGATCCAAGTGGGTTGGTAATTTCGGCGTCATCGATGTAAAGAAAGTATGGAATTATAGTTTTGTGCAAATCTATAAAGGGCTTCTTTTTTTCGCGCCAATGTGAGCCTTGAATAAAGTGCGAATTTAATTCAATGTTGTTTGAAAGAGTATTCATATCTTTTAATGCGCTTAAAAGCTGATCATTTTGCTCAAAAATCTTACGAAATTGAAAAGAAATCGGAAGGAGAACACCAGTGGTTTCTACTTCATCATAACGCATTTCGCCGCGACGGTAAACTTGGTCAATTTCATTATTGATAGTGAACTCTTCGAAATGGCTTAAGTAGTCACTTCGGATTAAATGTTCACGCATTAGATGATCAGTCGCACAAATGCGAAATGGATCTTCAATTTCTTGCATTAAGGACGATAATAGACATGTCTGTTCAATGGAAAGTGGGAAATTATTCTGAATAAATGACCGAACTTGCGAAATAATTGGCTGCATTAAATTTTCTGTCACATTCTTTTGAATGCTTACTACGTCTTTTCTATTAAAATTGTTATTATTGTGAAGTTGAAGTGCGAATGCAACTCCAGCCTTACCTATATTTAGAGTATGATGTTGAGAGCTAGTTATAAGAGAAGACAATGCATTGGAAGATGCAATCATGGTTGCTTGGTTTGACATGGCTGAGTTGGGAACTGAAATTTGCGAGGATGACGAAAGTGATTGATTAAGTAAGGCTTGTGAACTGCTAGGACTACTGGCAGCAAAAAGTGTTTGCGCAGAAATAGCAACATTTTGGTTCCCGGTCGTTAGTTGCAATTGCAAATGCCCTTTAAAATGCCTAATAAGGCTACTAAAACTGGATAGATACTGCGTGCAATTACCACCATAAGTGCACCTGTAGGTATCTTTTTCCTTAAGCGAATGGATCAGCTTGAAATGTTTTGACATACATTTTAATGTTAATCGCGTTTGGCAAATAAAGCAATCCATCGCACCGCCCAAAACAATAATGAAATGGTAATTTATATACGTAAAATACAAAAATATAAGTACTAAAGCTAAATGAAAAAAATATCAGCAGCAATAAGGTAAACTGTAAAAAGAGAAATGTTTCAAATAATATAAGATTCACAGTAATTTACCTAAAAATAGTTAAATAGAAAATATAGTTGTTTGGATAAGACTGTTTATGTTCATGCTATTTATCCGCTGTTTTGGCTCAAACTATCATGTACTCTATCAAATTAAAGAAATGGAATTCATCGAATTTACCAGAGTTTTTTGTAGTCCTCTGATTAGAATGATGCGTTGCAAATAGATTCATGCCAAAAGCCTTCGTACCTGACCAGTCAGATAACTGACCTTAGCTAACCGGCAACCATTGGGGTATAATATTCATCGGCAGCGGAACTATGCCATTAGCGCAAAACATTTTTTTTAGTCCTTTGATTAGAATGATGCGTTGCAAATAGATTCATGCCAAAAGCCTTCGTACCTCACCAGTCAGATAACTGACCTTAGCTAACCGGTAACCATTGGGGTATAATGTTCATCGGCAGCGGAACTATGCCATTAGCGCAAAACATTTTTAGTCCCCTGGAGCCGGCGCCAAATTATGAGTATGCTTATGAGAGCGCTTATCACCGAAATGAATTACAGCAAGCTGAATAAATTTAACGCACACAAACCAAAAGCTGAACTGACCACATAAAACTCCAGTAAATACGAATGTAAATTTAAAAACAAATAAGCACGTATTTTAATTATTTAATTATTGGCGGAAAAATATTAAAACTTCTTATGTAAATTTCGTAAAAATAATAATACCTATAGTAAAATAAAATATTTGGTTTATGGTGAAAACGAAATGAATCGTAAGGATTGGAAGCTAAAAACACAACTAAAATATACGCCGAAATACAAAATTAAAGCCAAAGGCTTGGTACATACTACGAACGCTGTTCGTACTTTTGCAAAATGGAATAAGAATCGTAAGAATGGGAAGTTAAGCACAACTAAAATTTTTGCAGAAATGCGAAAGTACAGTTCCTACAAAGGTTTTATTTCTATGTTTTTCTATAAAATCTCACTGTTATCAAAAAAAATAATATAAAAAAAAACTCACCGATAGCTACGCACACAATTATGCGGAATGGCGTTTTGGAAAAAAACACAAAATATGATAGCACTGGAGCACTGAAAAAAATTAAACAACGATCGAAAATTACAAAAAAATAAAGAGCAATACCACAGTACCACATCTTTTCGGCTTATATTTGCACTAAGTCTAATAAATTTACGAACTACATTCGCATATTTAACAAACTTGCAAACGTATTTTGATGCCGGTTTGTAAATATGCAAATGTAATTCGAAAATCTTAAGAGATTATGGAAAATTGCAAACACAATATTAAACAACAAACACTAATCACAATTATTACACGTCTTACTTTATTCGGAAGAGATATTCAATTAAACTTTTGCAGTTGGCACAGCCACAATGCAAATCAAATTCAAAATTCATGGCATACTTGGGCAATTTTATTTTAAAGTAATAGAGTTGTCGTAATTATCGTATTTTTTTTATAGGGACTGTAGTAATGTTATTTATTTAACTAAAATAACTATTAGTTAGGTGCATCCTGATAAACTGTAATAGGTAGTTTGTTAGTAGTGGAATCTACACTTGCTCTAAATGTCCCAACGAAGTTTCGAAATCTCCAAATTCAGATTAGTGTATTACCGGACTCAAATAATTTATCAGTACATACTCTTGGACACTAAATACGCCGATGACCATTAATATTTAACCCTGTTACCACTGTAAGCGCTTTTCCCTATACAAAGCGATTATGCCCAACAAGCATCTATACTTAACGCATCCTTAATGGGAATAACTTCAAAGCAATGTCCGTTAACTGAAGATTAGAAACCTAAAAATAAGTTCGTATACAACCGCCAAGATAACCAAAGTTGTTACAAGTACCATATTTCCTCGCATTGGAATGGAAGGAGCTAGTAAAAATGCTCCGAGAAGCATATAAGATCTTACACTAGGAAAAGGTTTCAGGACTAGATAGGAATATAGTTCTCGGGAATATTTTGGTTTTCGTGATTTAATCATACATTTTATATAAGCGATCCGGAAACCATTATAGTTTTACTTTAGTTCCAGCCTTCAGAATCCGAACTACATAATTCTCTGCATTCACAGACTAAAAGCAGTTGTTCTTACGCCTAGCCTTTGGGGTCGACACTGTAACCTACAATTGGAATCGTAGAAAATCGTATGTAAAACCTTATAATAATGCTAAAAATCGCCTTGAAAAGTAAGCAAATCGTAGAAAAAGCAATAGATTCAATAAATCGTACCAATTACGATATATATGATAATATTTAACAACGCTCGATATATTATCCAAACTTATTTTACCGTCATTTTTAAAAGTACGAACTATCGTTTGGACCAACCCTTTGTACATTCGACGAACGGCTGTAAGTTCGTATTTCTACGAATATATTATTTGCGTTGTTAAAGTTACCATCTTACCAATTTTGACGTCATTCGTAAATTTACGAACGCCATTCGTACTTTTTACCAAGCCTTTTTACAATCGACGAACAGCTGTATGTTCGTATTTCTACGAATATATTATTTGCGTTGTTAAAGTTACCATCTTACCAATTTTGACGTCATTGGTAAATTTATGAACGCCATTCGTACTTTTTACCAAGCCTTTGTACAATCGACGAACGGCTGTATGTTCGTATTTCTACGAATATATTATTTGCGTTGTTAAAGTTACCATCTTACCAATTTTGACGTCATTCGTAAGATTACGAACGCCATTCGTACTATTTAACTAGGCTTTGTACAGTCTACGAACGATGTTTGTACCTTCAAAATTTCGGCTTTGTAAAATATTACAAAGGCGAATTCGTTGAATCTACAAAGTCTACGAATCCAATCATTTTTAGAAATTTGCCAAAACCACGAATATTTGTATTATGTACCAAACATTTGTGCATTCTACAAATTCTCTCTGTTCGTATTTTTACAAAGATTTCATTTGTATTTTTATACTAACTATTTTCTGAGTGTATGTGGTCGAAATATACTAAAATTTTCGTTTTTTTCGCAAAATAAGATATCAAAAAATGTTCTTACTATCTATTTCCGAGAGTTCAGATCAATTTGGTCACTGAGATAAAACGATTTTAGAATTGGTAAAAAAAATAACAGATATTTAAAGGCGAAAACTGGGATCTACACCTGGGTGTATATCGTCAAGGTGAAGGTTAAGACGTATATGATCGCGAGGGTTTCAAGTTCAAAGGAATGGTACCTTGACTCTGCCGTTGTTGATCTTTTGGAGAAAAAAAAAGATAGGGTGGAATTTCCCGTCTGACTGCTTCTGCATTAAAACTCCACCAAAACCCATGGAGCTGGCGTCGCAGTGCAGTTCGGTTTCTGCCTGTGGCGAATAAATGCCAACACTGGTGATTGAAGTAATTTTTGTTTCAATAACTGGAAAACGCTTATCTCTTTTTCTGCAAATTGAAATTGAACGTTTTGTTTCATTAAGTCGTATAGTAGTTTTGATATTACTGAGAAATTTTGAATAAATATGAGCATAATCCAAGAAATGAATGAAGCTCCTTGATATTTTTTGGAGTGGGGAAATTTTTCACGGCAGTTATACCATTAGAGTTAGGTTTTATACCGTTTGCACTGACTTCATAGCCAAGATATGTTATTTGTTCCTCCATAAAGATACATTTGTCGTACCTAAGCTCTAAGTTGAAATCTGAGATTATCTTGGCAACTTGTTGCAGAACATAAAAATGTTCATCTTTGGATTCAGTGGCTATGAGGAGGTCATCAATGTATACGACTAATTTTCCCTCAGCTATTAAATCTTTACATCTTGTATTTTTTTATATTTTAAGGCCAAATGTCATATAAAGGAATTCAAATTGGCCTATAAGCGTAACAAACGATGTTAACTTTACAGATTCATCAGCCATCTTCACGTGATAAAGCCCGTTTTTAAGATCTAATAATGAAAAGTATTTTATATTCCTCAACCTGTCCAAATGATCCTCGATTAAGGGAAGTGGGTAATTATCTTTATGTGTGACACTATTTAGCTGCCTGTAATCTACACATAAGTTGAAAGTTCCGTTTTTTTTTTTGTCAAAACAATCGGTGAAGCAAAGGGGGAATTATTTCGCGTATTATTTTTCGGGTCAATAAATCATTCATAAATTTTTCTTAATTCAACAGTATGTACGTATGGTAGACGACGCGGTCTACTCACATTATAATTGCAAAGATTAATTTTCATTTCATAAAGGCTATTCGGATTAGAAATTCTTTTGGCAGAATTGGTTTGTTTCATAATATCGTAAATGCGTTGTTGTTCTTTATATGTACGAACGTTATTTATCCTCAAATTAAAATCATTTTTGTCATAACAAGTGTCTATATTCAAAATATCTTTCGCGAAATTATCGTCATTCAAATCCATAAAAATATTGTCATATTTGTCGTTGAAATTATCATCACAATTCTCTAAGTTATTTAGGTTTTCATAATTATTTAGGTCATTAATCGTATAATTTGTAGAATAGGTATTACTTCTTAAATATTTCTCGTAATCTTTAGCATAATTTATCAATTTCATTTTAGAATTTTGAGCATTTAATTTAATATTAATAGCTCGTAAAAAATCTCTGCCTAGAACAACAGGGTTAGACATAGTTTTGTTTTTCACTACATGCAACATGCTACTTACAAGACTATCACTTATATAAATAACACATTCCGCTTTTCCTAGTATAACCAATTTAGTTCCATTTATTCCAAAGTAAAGATCGCTCTCATGTTCTAATGGCAGGATAACAAAAGATGGTATAAATTGTTCCTGTACAAAGCTTATAGGACTTCCTGTATCTACCATTGTATTTGCTTGAAATTCAAAAACATCATTAGTAATATTATTCAAAAATATGTACCTAACATCACTAATAATAATAATGTAATGTATTTATAAGATCCTCGTCTCCGATTTCTGTGTTGAATGCGATCTCCTGCATAGCCAGTGTGTATTGGTGAATACTCTCGTCCTTCCTCTTCCTTCGGTTCCGTAGGGTATCATGAACATCAGCTGACGTAACTACTCGGTGAAAATATTGGAGAAGTTTAGACTTCTATTCTGACCATGAGGTGCAACGAGATGAACGAAGAAATAATTTGGAGGTTCCTTTTAGACTTCTTCTTGCAAAAATAAACGATTGTTGCTCTTCCCTCTTATGCAAAGATCTTGCCTCTTCGAAACTCCGTACCCATTGTTTAACAGAGAAATTTTCGTCACCGGAGAAGTGAGGGACAATATCTTCGACGTCTTTATATGAGATTGAACACGTGGAGCTTTCGGCTGCTTGACATAAGGCAGCGAGCTTTTGCTTGAGAGCTAGAATTTCCTCTTGCTTTCTGATTCTATCGGCAAGCCTATCGATTTCGTTTTGAAGGTCATCATTTTCCTCGGCAATAGACGCTGTTTCATCTTCTACGTTGGGGAAATGTGTGCTGATTTCCGAATCGTCCAACTCAGCAACGTGCTCCTGTAACCTCAGCTTCAACTCTGCTTTGTTACCATTACTTTGAAGGCCGAAACTGGCTAATTTTTCTTTTAGCAGCGCAACCGTAGCCTCTTGGATAAATTGTTCAACCCGCGCTGCCGCCATAATTTTTTTTTTTTTTTTGTTTAACACAACGGTTCACAATATGCAAACTTTACGAACTTTTTCTTACATGGGATTAACAGATCCTACTTCTGATTTGTAGAAGAAAGTAAGTAGAGGAGATTAAAAGTATGTTGTCCGCTCAACGGCTGACTTAGAACTGTCGACTAACTTTATTTTTGTCGACCAAGTTACAAGTATATTTATATACATATGAACAAGTACCTAGTTGCATTGCATCATACGATTGAATACATTTAAAACGGCTTGATACAATAAATAATAGGTATATAAACAAATACAAGAGTAAGAGTGCTTCGATATAAATATAATTGAGTGGAATTTTCGACCACCTTACTATTTAACCTGGGCGGTCCTGCCTTTTTTGCGGCACTTTCACCCATTTTCAGGGTGACTGCTGAATGGTCTGAGCATAGATCATAGCATTCTTAGACTTCCGTCTTGATTTTGAAGATGCTCTCTAGATTCTCTGTCCTATAAAAGGTGAGCATAAAGAGTGGAAGGCCGCGTTTGACTAAAGTACCTTTGTCTCCTTCCATGCTTGCTGTTCCTTCTTGATGACATTCACGGCGTCAAGAATTCTTAGGCCTTGGGTTTGCACGTCTTCCTTCTTCCACAATATCTTCTTTTACGCAGGTCGGCTGGAGTCCCCTAAAGATTACTCGCATCGGTTTTTCGTATTTATTTTCATAAGTAAACCATTGGATATTCTCTGCGTTTAATTTCAAATACTAAATGCTGAAACTAGATGAAGAAATTGAAGAAAATAACTGTACAAAATAAGTCCATAGTTAAAATAAAACTATATTTGTGCAAATTTTGCTTTGAAATCATGAATACTATCAGATGGTATTCATGATTTCAAAGCGAAATATGGCCGACTGGGCCTTCTTCTTCTTATATACTCCTCAACGAAATGATGAACCGGCAGCCCAGGCACGGTTAAATGAATGGAGAATTGGAGAATGAAGATGACCGAGAATACAAACGCTAGTGTGGAGTCTGGAATCTGGATGGAGTGCGGGTGACGGTGTGTAGATGGGTATGAGTAGAGTTGAGTATTCATTGAAAGTTCCAATGAACTAAAAAGTTTTTTGTGCGAATGAAAATGTTCTGTTCACCAAATTACAAATTATGCTAAAATCACTCGATGCTTCGCTACCATTTGCCGTTAAAGTAGAGGTTGTGACGGATGTTGTCTGCAAATTTCGGCCTTCTACGTAAATTAGTTTCTGAGATAGACCTAGGAACAAAATTGGTCTAGTGGGTTCGGGCAGACGGACAGACATCGTAATGCAATAACATTGCATTTTTTCCGTTTGGGTACGGAACCTTAAAAAGCCGCATACACATTTTTTTTAAATTTTTTTTTGAAAACTATTACCAGAAATAGCTTGATTGAGATCAGATTCCTGCCAGCTTTCAGAAATTCTATAGTACCACCAAAGGAGAACCAGAAAAGCCCTGAAAAGGTGAAAGACAGAGAAACTAAACCACTCAAGCCAACAAAGCCTCCCCCAATTATAGTGCTCTGTATTACGAAGTACGAAGGCTTATTGAATATTCTAGAAGAAAATAAAATAAAAGCTAATAGGTACAGCTCTTCTAAATAGTAATGATGTTAAAATAAATGTGGATAACGAAGAATCCTACAGAAACTTGACAAAATTACTAAACCAGAAAAAGGTGCAATGGTATTCGTTTGAAAATAAACAAACAAGACCAATAAAGGTTGTTGCAAAGAAACTGCACTACTCATGTACACCTGAACGCATTGCGAAAGACCTTAAGAAGAAAAACTTCAAAATACTTGAAGTCGTCAACATGCTTAAGCACAAGAGTAAAGCACCGCTACCAATGTTCATGCTTACTTTTGAGCAAGATGAAGACATCAAGAAAATTTATGAAATTAAAGATATCTTAGGAATGAAAGTACAAATTCATCCTTTGCGGAAATCAAAGCTAGTTCCTCAATGTAAGAACTGCCAAAAGTATGGTCACACTCACAAATACTGCAGCTCTAACCCGAAATGCGTTAAATGTGCAGGAGACCACCATACAAAAGACTGCATAAAGGAAAAAAAGGCTGTCCCTAAATGCGCCAATTGTAGCGAAAGACACCCAGCCAACTACAGAGGGTGTATAGTAGCAAAAGAGCTACAGCAGGTAAAAGACAACAAGCAAAAAAAATGCAAACGCTTGTTCAAATAGACGCAATTAAAGACAGAGAAAAACAAAACAAAAAAGACTCGAGACCGAAATCTAGGCCCAAAATTAATAAAAAATTGGATAGAGATAAAGGAAATCTACCCTTAAGCAAAAATGACAAATTAAGCCCCATAGCCGGTCCAAAGAAAACATATGCACATGTTGCTTCGACAAACGTTGCAAAACCAGTCGGAGCCCCCAAGCCTCCCAGCAATGTTATGGAGGATATATTGCAAAGAATTCTTAACAGAATGGAAGATATAGAAAAGAATAATAAGAAAATTCTGGAAAGAATATCTTTCCTTGAAAAACAAAACAGTAATAAAAGAACTGTACCTAAAAGATCATAATGGCTAAAAACATACAAATCTTGTTATGGAATGCTAATGGCCTCGAGAATCGCAAAGATGAATTACAAGCGACTCTCGATATAAACAAAATTGACATATGTCTAGTCTCCGAGACACATTTTAAAATTGGAACAAAATACAAGCTTCGCGGATACAAGACATACCATACCCCACATCCTCACAATGCAGGAAGAGGAGGGGCCGCAGTTATAATTAAGGAAGGTGTTAAACACGATGAAGATGAAGAATACCAGTCGTGTGAAATACAAGCCAAATCCGTAAACATAAAAACAAGCACCGGGCAGATAACGGTAACAGCGGCATATTGTTCTCCTAGCTACAGACTGAAACAAAACAATTTTGAATGCCTCTTACGCAAATTCGGAAATAAATTCATAATAGGTGGAGATTTCAACGCTAAGAACAAATCTTGGGGATCAAGATTAACAAATACAAGAGGAAGAGAACTCCTTGAATCTATTAAAAAAACCAATGCTAACTACCATTCAACGGGAAATCCTACTTACTGGCCCACAGATAGGAACAAAATCCCGGATGTTATCGACTTCTTCATAACTAAGAATATTTCTTCAAATACTACCCAAGTTAAGGAAGGGCCAGATCTTGACTCAGATCACTCATCTGTGCTGCTTACACTTGGTAATAAAATTATAATAAAGGAACACAACCCACGTCTAGTAAACAAACTAACTGACTGGATATATTTCAGATACCTAATAGATGAATGCATCGAACTATCCACAACAATTAATACAATAGAGTAATTAGAAAGCGAAGTACAGTCCTTCACCTTAGCTATACAAAAGGCTGCATGGGCTGCAACGCCTGAACTAAATAGCAAAGTAAAAAGAAACGTGTATCCCAAAGAAGTCTGCGACATTATATCAGAAAAGAGAAGAGCTCGCAAACGATGGCAACTGACAAGAGCTCCGAGTGATAAAAATAGACTTAATAGTTTAAACAATAAACTCAGAAAAAAGATAGCAGAATTTAAAAATGCATCGATGGAAAGATACCTTACAAATCTGACAAACGATGCTAGTACACAATACTCACTGTGGAAGGCTACAAAAAAAAATGAAAAGACCAACGGCATACATTCCGCCAGTGAAAAACAGCAGTGGTAACTGGGCTAAAACAAACAAACAAAAGGCGGATCTATTCGCGGAACACCTTGAAAATGTCTTCCAGCCATATGACGATAATGATAATTCCCAACAAATGGAAGAAATGTGTGAAGACGAGAGATCGATTCCAGCAGTAACCTCTAGGGAAATAGCCAAAGAAATAAAAGAAAAGATCAACCCGAAAAAAGCTCCGGGATTTGATCTAATAACGGGTGAAATTCTGAAAAAACTGCCTAAAAAAGGTATGAAAAAAATGGCACAGATAATAAATGCAGCGTTCAGACTAAGGTATGTTCCACGTATGTGGAAGGTCGCGGAAGTTATTATGGTACCTAAGCCGGGCAAATTGCCCAGTGAAGTAACGTCATATCGGCCGATATCATTGCTGCCAATCCTTTCTAAGCTATTCGAAAAAATCCTTCTAAAACGACTCCATCCGATTCTAGAAGAAAAAACACTGATCCCAAACCATCAGTTCGGATTTAGAAATAAATATTCAACTATAGATCAAGTCCACAGAATAACTAATATAATAGAAAAGGCTTTAGAAGAAAAACAAATATGCTCTACCATCTTCCTTGATGTAACACAGGCTTTTGATAAAGTCTGGCACAAAGGATTAGTCCGTAAGCTACAAAAATATCTTCCAAAACAGTACTCTGAAATACTGGAGTCCTATATAATGCAACGATTATTTAGAATTAAACAAGAAGATGAATACTCAGCATTGAAACACATTAAAGCTGGAGTACCGCAAGGAAGTGTGCTGGGACCTGTACTATTTCTCCTATACACGAACGACCTACCACAAAATGAAGAAACTACTGTTGCCACTTTTGCAGACGATACTGCTGTACTTGCAGTAGGAAAAACCGTGCAGGAAGTTACCGAAAAACTGCAAAGGACAGTAAATAATATATCTAATTGGACCAACAAATGGCAAATAAAATTAAATGAACTGAAGTCGGTTCATGTTAACTTTACAAATAAACACGTACAACACATACCTGTGTATATAAATAATAAAGTGGTTCAGCATTCGAACTCAGCTAAGTACTTAGGCTTGACTTTGGACGCAAAGTTGCGCTGGAAAACTCATGTCAAGAAAAAACGTGATGAACTAAATTTACGATACATTAAAATATATTGGCTCATAGGGAGGTATTCATGCCTCTCAATTCACAATAAACTGCTTCTCTACAAGCAAATATTAAAACCAATTTGGACATATGGCCTCCAATTATGGGGGTGCACAAGTAAGTCCAACCTTCAAAGCATACAATGCTTCCAAAACAAAGTATTACGCAATATTGTTAATGCGCCGTGGTACGTACGCAACGCTGATCTACATAGGGATCTAAAAATTGAAATGGTAGAGGACGAGGTTCGGAAGGTCGCTAGAAGACATGAAGTTAGGCTTCGCAACCATGCTAATTTAGAAGTAGTCCAACTACTTAATAATACTAATTTAGTTAGAAGATTACGTAGAGTAAAACCTTTTGAACTAGTTAACTAGGTAAAAAGAAAAGAAATATGAAACAACATAATCACACTAACAAAGTGATAATGAATTATAAAACAAAAGGCAACAAACCAAAGTTAGTTCCTTAAAACTGTACGTAAGTACATTAGTACATATTAGAACAAAATTGCTGATTAGTCTGACGACTAGGTGCGATTATTGGAAGGATGGTAACACCATGCCTTCCCTGGGTGTTTTTAGTGGGTGTTTCCAGTCCCACACTATCGCAAAGCTCGCATGCGATGTCTTTCAACGATTTTCACCTACCTACACGCAAAAAAAAAAAAAAACTTTATTGTTAGTGCTGCCATTGTTAAGTATCTATTTAATTATAATTTTTTTAAATTACCACTCCCGCCTAGATAGACCCCCTCTTAGTAAAAAATGCTTGTATTTAATTCCTCTACAAAAGAACCAATCATTTTTTGGCGCTTAAGTAAATTACTCCTGCCCAAACTCTTTATTAACAGCACCAGTGCACAAATTTCCAAAAGAAGTTCTTGGGGTTTAAATTTTAGCTTCCTAGGCAAAACACGCTAGTTATTATCTAATATGACAAAGGACTGGCTAAACCGGTTATTAGGATTGTGTTCAATTCAATTATACTCCTTAACTCGGATCTGGGGAAGTATAAAGATAGTTTATTGAATGGATGGTTGTTTCCAATTACTTTATTGTTATTCTATAGCTACCTTAAATACTAATGAATTGCTTACCTTGCACCTTAGGCAGCCAGCTTGTGCTCATTGTTTCCGCATTGATTGGTGCTAGGTTTGCAATATGTGCGTTAACCTATTTCCGCAATTACAGTATTGCAATTCGTTTAACCTACATTACTAATGCCTATCTTAACACTACTTGTGGCGATGACCTACTGTTACGCCTTACATAATAATCTACGTTACATAATAACAATGTTTGTTTATTTTGTTTTGTCGTGCCGACAGATTGGGTAGACTATTATCTCATTTAAGTAAAATAACAATTTAAATTCAGAACTGATATCTTAAAAATGTTCTCATTAAAATACACTTAGCATCACAAACTGCCGCTTTCAAAGTTTCGTTGGTTACTAACGATTGAACATATCCCATCAAAAATTATAATTTTGGTGGCCAATTGATTATGGCGAGATGACGTTTGTGTTAATTTCTATTTGATTCCTTTCGTGTAAAATTGTGCAGCTTCTAATTGGAAGACCGCGAAGCGAGATATTTATATGTTTGACTGTCTACTAGTAACTACGTACTTTGTCAAAGCATTTTGCATTTTGCATATGACTATACCTATGTTCTTAGCGTTATTGACCAATAAAGTTGAATAAAGCAGGCATGCAATGAAATTGTACATCTAAAAGACGCTTAGCTCAAAGTAATAGAACGTTGAACCATTTATTAACAACAACATAAAGCGTAAATTCTTAAATAGCTTGGCAACACACTGCGTAAAGTAACACGTAAAAGCCAATTCCGCAGTTAGACAATGTGATCTAAACATTAAAAAAGAAAAAGGGCATGATGGGGACAATCTATGATTCACATTAAAAAGCACAGTGATGACAATATTAACCGCGAAAATATTGCTATATTTTATTGCTGACGTTGATCTTTACCAATGCGTACCTATGTCAATCGAAACGTAAAAATGAAAGCAACCAACAAAACAAACCAAACAACAAAAGTTAATGGCAGTGTTGCCTTCACACCTTAAGATATCCATTGAAAGTGTAGGTACAATACAATGTAAAGAACAATAAATGACAATTGAGAAAATGCTGAACAAGACCGCTCTTTACTTTTTTTATGTCCCAAATAAAACGAAATTAGAGAAACATGCTATGAAGAAATTTTATTAGAAGAAAGTACTGTAATTCAAATGCAACCAAAGGTTATAAGAAATCGAGTAGGTGATGACCTAAAACCAATTAAATTTTATGGTATATATTCGTTTTCGTACCCCTCAAAAGTTGTGTGCTAACGATTACATACTGCATTCATGTAAACAAATTGTGTTACCTTTCCTTTACTCGCCTCCCTTTGAATGGGTGATACTTTGAGGATTGAATAAACACTTGAGCGGCAAGTTAATTTCACAAGAAAGTGTCAGATTGTTCAAACATCTTGTTGGTTAATTACGTTCTTCGAGTATTTAACGTTAAGTGCGGTAATAAAGTCACTATGCTTGGCTCCGATTTATTTGGCGGTATATTTGGTGCACTTGAGCGGCAATAGTCGTATCGTAGTAGGTTAACCACTGTGGAGAGTGGAATTACAGGAAAATGTTACCTGTACCTTTAGGATGGACTTTGCACACTTGCTGTATGCATTTTATACAGATAGCTAACAATATTGATTGGGTATTAATGTTACTCATTTCTCTAGTAGGCATATCTTCCATGTTAAGAATTCAACTTATAAGACTCTAAAGTTACAATAAGAGTTCATGAAAATGAATTACGAAAAAGAATACAATGAGCACTACAAAAAAAAAAGTACTGAAACTATTATTAGTATGTAAAGGGTCATTCATTTTTCGGTTTCGAAAGTAAAGCTAAATAAAACACACACAGCGATACATTTGTGATGAAAATCGTATTTCATTATTATGTTTGGACCTTGCCATTAAGTGTGAAATACAATATCATTCAAATGGCCGCCTCGGGAAGATTCGCAGCATGTGATTCTTTTGTGGTAGTTTTTTGACACTTTTTCGCACATTTCGGGCGGTTTCTCGGCCATAACTTGAGTAAAGTTGGTTTTTAATGCGTCTACAGTTCGGGGATTATTCGCGTAAACACGGTATTTTGCGTAGCCCCACAGAAACAAAATTTAATGGTGTCAAATTGCAAGATCTTGGTGGCCCAGTGACGTCGGCAAAGCTGAAGAAAATCTTGTTAGAAAAATCGGTGTTTATGGTCTGTTGTTCCAACACCCAAGAAGCTATCTATCTATGGCGTTGTGAATGGTCAGCAGGCTTCAATTGTTGCGTAATTTGAACTTTATAAGGATGGAGATGCAAACCCAAATGCAAAATACGCCATAGTTAGGTGTATGACACGTTCAATTGCTGCGAACGCCGGCAAATCAATAAATTCGGATCATCAGCAACACTTGCAATTGCAGCCAGTAGCGTTGCGTGGGTTATGGCCGCCCGGGGCAGACCCAATTTGTGCCACCCCAAGTAACTATTTCACTCACTAAAAAAAAATGTGTGTACGGTTTTAACCAGTTATACCTGCACATAAACTTGGTAAAGTTTTTCTTTAAAATTATGTCAACTGTTGTTCTTACTACTTTCTAGTAAAGCAAAAATGAAGCCGCAAATTTAAAATTAAAATTTTTTTTAGAAAACAGGATTTGATTATTTTTTTTTAATTTATTTTCTATTTATTTATTTTTTTCTTTAGCTTTTGAAAATTTGTATTTTAATTACATTTAATTATATTGCATTAAATTATTTTTTTAAATTAATTACTTTAAATAATTTTTGTTTTAAATTCATTAATAAATAAATACCTACCTAAATAATTTCGTAACTAAAATTTGTTAAAAAAAATAATTTTTAAATGAAAGGATGAAAGCGTCTAATTTAGTTTTAAGTAAAAGAATAAATTCTATGTACATAATGCAGGCAGATTTTTTATTTACAAGAATTTTTTTTATTTATTCACAGAAAACTTCCTTAACATTTTATTTTCCTACTTTTCATCAAAGCAAAATCTCTTATTATTCTTTCAGTATCGATGGTCTCTCTGATTTCCTGATACCCAGATTATGTAGCCTTACGGCCATATTATTCACTCCGGGTGTAACTCAGGTTTAAGTTAATTTTACAACCGACCATTAATTCGCATTTTTTTAACCCAACAATTTAAACCTATTTCTATATTATTCACTGAAAAACATGCATTAAGTCTGCTTGATTAAAGATGGATTTAAATGCGAATTTACAACACTTTATACCGTTTTTAATACGTTTTAAGCCAACCTAATGTAAAACTTCACAAATAATGACATTTTTTGTTTTTTCTTGTTTGTCACTTGAAAATTGGTACTACCTAATAATAATAAGAAAAGGAACAAAAAATTATCTTTTTCGATTTTTCTATATTATTTTTTTTTATATTTTTTCTCCGTGAAAACTTGTTCTTTCTTTTTGAATAATATATATTATATTGACTTAATATCAGAAGACTATTTTGAATATTGTTTTTCTTTTTAAAGTATTTAGTCGGCTTCAACAGTACCTTCCAAAATGCCTCCTTTTGCAGTCAGAAACATTTCCGAAAATCCACCACACCACATCGTAATCGTCGACGCAACCCCGCTATTCGACGACAAGGACGACGTTGATTTACCATCAGCTCTCCGATAATTTCACTTAACGTTTCTTATTTCTCGCGGAATGCGAGCGAGGGCCGTTAGAGGGTTCATTGTGGACCAAAAATGCTAAATGTTTGTATCTACATTATGTCAGAAAACACTTACCTATTTTTTTTCTTATTACGTAGTTACCTGGGTAATTAATTTTCAATAATAAAGAGCACGCAAACGAGACAAGACTGCAACTTCTATTGCCAACTACAACGTTTGCTTATGTTTGCAAACTTCACTTCGTTTGAGCAAAATAAAATACAATTACACGAACTCAATATAGTTAACCTGAAATGTTAGCACGCATCTGTATAGTAGGAGTTGAATATTATGTAGAGAGAGTATCTCTTCTATTTACCTATATTAGATATATCTAACACCCGAATAAAACACAATAACAACTTATTCGCACGAACTCCAGTCTCCAGTTGAGTTGTCATTTAATTTTCAACACAAGGAATGTCTGATTACTAACTGTAAAGCAGTGTTAATGCTTGTAAGCTTTGTAAATAAATTCGTTGGACTGAAAAAAGAATCCGATTTGTAAATTTTATATATCCAAAAATTTTAACCGCTCCAAATGATGCGCAGGTCTTACGACATTAGTAACGCTTCCACTCTCTTCAAATTTCTTCACAATTTTACCGATTGCTTGCATAGTCGGTCGATTATGACGACCATAATCATCGCGTATTGCGCCAAAAGTATCTGCGTTTGAATCACCACTTTTGTAGTAAGTTTTAATTTTAATCATTGATTTCCAGGGTTTACAACAACAGTACGTGATCCAACTGTTGTTGTAAACCATGGAAATCCATGATCTATATAGATCATTTGAGCATAATAAAAAAGGCCTAATATTGTAACACTGACAGGTGTCAAATGCCAGCGCTACCAACTTGAAACCACGAAATGATTGACTCTGTATAATAGCTGCTAGTCCTCTACTGCTCGCATCTGTGTGGAGTTCGCTGTACTTATTGGGATCGAATAACTGAAGAATTGGTTTACTTAACAAGGCATTTTTGAGATCTTCGAACGCTTTCTCGATTTCCTCACTAAATTCGAATGTCTTTTGTGTTTTCAATAATTCGTAGAGAGGAGATGCCCGTAACGAAAACTTTTTAACGAATCGCCGGAAGAATCCTGCTAATCCTAGAAAACGTCTCACCTCATGCACATTTAACGGCCTAGGAAAGTTGCCCTTGTCCGAAATTATAAAGCCTAAGTAGTCAACTCGTCGCCTTAGAAATTCACACTCAGTGATCAGTCGCACTGTTAAACCACATTTTCGCGACGACTCAAAAACCAATAGAAGTCTCTCTCAAATCGGTCCAGTCACGTCCGGGTATAAGTACATCGTCTAGATAAAATAGTACCACTCGGTTTCGAAGAGGTCCTAGGACTCGTTGCATAATTTTTGTGAAATAAAATGGTGCATTTGTTAATCCAAAAATCATACGAGTAAACTCACCCGTCTCCTCTGGTGTTATAAACGCTGTCTTGTGACGGTCTTTCGGATGAATTAGTATCTGCAGATACCCTTGGGCCAAATCTAATACGATGAACATCTTAGCTCCAGTCAACAATGCCACGTGATCATCGATGTTTGGTAGAGGGAAATTGACTTCCATTTGATTATTTGAACGTCGGTAGTCCACAACCAATCTCGAATCTCCTGTCTTCTTACGTACGAGTAGAACTGGACTGGAATATGCAGAGTTCGTTTCGGTCACCACGCCTAGCCTTCTCCAATCGGCAACAATGCTGCGTATCTTTTCTTTTTTTAGCTCGCTCGTTGGATACGGCTTTGATTGACTGGTTTACTTCCTGGAATTTCTTCAATCTCCATATTGAAATCTCCATGACACCAATTTCATTCGGACTCAATGATATACAGTCTCTAAACTTGTTCAAAATATCAAGCAATTCGCCGACTACCTGTGGAGGTTGCTCTTCCCTAACATAAACATCCTTCAATTCTACATCTCTCTCGGCGTTATCGATATTTACCTTTTTCGTCTTTGATAATGTAATTTGCTGCTTGATGTTGAGTATTTCGCCTTCAGGAATGTCTTCATCTCCGATATTTACGATAGGTAATAAAATTTGTGTGTTGTCTTGAACTGCAGTTAAGATGTTTACTGATTCGGCTTATAATTAGGACTCTGTCTTTATAGTAATAATGTCGTCTTATTCCACTTCAATCTTTTTGTATAGCTGAAACTCCGTTTTCTCCAAAAATGTTAATTTATCGCCTATTTTCTGGTAGACTACATGTGCGCAACTCGGTAAATGTACGTCCAATAAGGACATCGCAAGTTTGTACATCGTCTGGTACCACTCTGAAGACAACGTTGCTCGCAGAACCATCGTCAACCGTTAGTGATGCATTAATCCATCCGGAAGATAAAAGTTTATAGTTCGCAGGTCCAAATGTTTTTAATTCCAGGATTCCATGATGAAATTGGAACCCGTTCATTAAGGCTACTGCCATCTTAATGATGCACAAACTTCCCATATCTATGAACGAATTAAACATCTTGTCACCCAAGCGCACTTTCTTCAAATACTTCTCGGCTCCATTCTTGGGGTATCCTAGCACTTGATTGACATCTCCTCTATTTTGAAAATCCTGGCATTGACGAGAAATGTGACCCTATTTCGTGCATCTGAAGCACGTTGGTTCTTGTCTCGGTTCTAGACAGTTTCGTGACAAATGATTTTAAGAATACGGCAAAGATCATACTTATCGTGAAAATATGTGGTTAATGTATCGTTGCGTTGTTGCACTCTGTTGATCATTCGTTGCCAATGAGTAGCGAGATTTTCTTCTACTAGGAATGTTTTTCTAAACACAGCTCACACTACCAAGTTCGTTCTTGCCGCATTCAATACATTTCCATCAGACCAGCGATGAAGTTGTCGCATATTGTCGATTGTATTTATCCAATATCGCGCTGCCATTCCGTCACCTTCTCCATTGAACTTCTCAATACTTTTCATCAAGTCCGGACGTGGGTAGAGCTGGAACCGCCACATAGGAATTTCGCCAAACAAAGAACATGGGATTTAATTGCTATTTAGTCGATATTTAATTGCTCTATTCTTGATTTCGTCGCTCTTCGGGAAGTGGGAGATTTTGTGGCGGACCTAGCTTACCGGTAAAGCTGCGATTTTATCGCTCTGGGGAAATGTACAAATTTTTCCAATCGGGTAAGCCGTTCGCCCACAATTTCAAATTTTAAAAATAAAACTCTTTTGTTTTTTCAAGGAAATAGATTATTAAAAAATTAATAAAAAAATAACCCTTTCGAATTTTACTATGCTACATATCTTAGAAGAAGCGTATATTTGTAGGCCACTATCCGTTTTAATCAAATATTATGTCGCTCTTCTCTAAATGGGCGAAAAACGGTAAGATAGATCCACCATAAACAAACACTTTGAAAAATTAAAAAAAAATATATTCCGTAACAATTTAACAAAGTAATATAGACCACAAGAAGCGTCTATTTATTACATAACAGCTCATAGAATAAAGTAATTTGTTGCTCTTCTCTAAATGTTGCAAAAAGTAAAAAGTTTATTTTAAGACCAAAAAAGTAAACTAAAAAAGCAAAAATTAAAAAACTTAAAATTCATATATCCCGTTCGAATCCTACTATGTCACATAGCTCCTTAGAAGCGTGTATTCATTAGCCATCAACCCAATCTATAAAATAATTTGGCGCTCTTCTCTAAATGTGTCAAAAGCTAAGGAGTTCATTTTGCAAAAAAAAAAAACAAACAAATATAGCCCTAGTACAAAAAAAAAGGAAAATAAAAAAAAGTCATATCCCGTTCGAATCCTACTATGTCACATAGCTCATTAGAAGTGTGTATTCATTAGCTATCAACCCAAATCCGTAAAATAA